>HG992158.1:4812023-6012023 GCA_905220505.1 Laothoe populi | reverse complement strand
AAGTCCACTGACCCAAACTGTATATATGAATTGCAATAAAACTAATTTCACCTTGATGGAAAACTGATCCTGAGTCCGCACCATGAAGGCAATACCTTCTTGACCATGGCGTAGTGTGAAGAGGAAGGCCAGCATGTGTTGAGTAGCGGGGGATGGATTGTCTCCCGCTACTACTCTCGATACTCTAATTTGACGGGACTGCACTTACCATCAGGTGCAGTGTGGTCACTTTGCCGTGCCAGGATAAAAAAAGGCTGTAAAGTTTTCGAAACGGGGCAATTTTTTTTCAGTGTGTAATATTAACGTAAACACTAGAAACCATTTTTTATACATATTGTTAAATATGACTCCATTACAAAACTTTCTGTGACCATATATATTTTTTGAAAGTTCTCATACAATGTACAAAAAATCCTGATAAAGTATATATAGTGCCAGTTTTAATGTAAATTGAAAAACTTTTAATTTTATTCTCGTGTATCCTAAATGAAGTATTGTGACATCCTAAAAAACCTTATTTGTCAGATTTTCAACACAAAAAACATAATAAAAGCTGCATTTCAGACACTTGAATTCGCTTCAGCCATGTTCTTGTGACAGGGTTCATTCTTCAAGGTTATTACCACTTGTACCATCTTAATATATCACCATTTAGTGTGATATAATAAAAATCGCCTCATTGATCTGGTTACTAAACAAAACTAGATTAATTATCAAAGCAGGTAATTTTTCTGTGAATTTTTTGGAGTTCTTGGAATTAGAATTAGTACCTGACATGGCTTCGGGCTAAGCTGTGCTCCTTTTAGATGCCCTAGAACCCTTCTATAGTGCAAACGGTGACAACCACGGGGATTTTAGTCGATAAAGATCCCGTCTTAATCCATTCAAATTTTATTCATGTAAACGAGACTCAACTTTTATTATATAAGACGAAATTATGATTGATTTCATAAGAATTTTATCATTTATATTAATGTTAGCTAATTGATTATATAAATAAATTTAAATAATTTGATATTACTAGTTTTAATATTGCATTGTTAAAGTCTGAAACAAAAAAGAAGAAATATAATATTAAAAATGGATACGAAAGCAACAAACGAAAGAAGCAGTAAGCACTGGTGGTAATTTACAACAAGACGTCATATCCATGTATGGATGGATGTAGTTTTTTTTTTAAAGGAAGAAATATTTATGTGGTCATTTGTCAAGTAAGACCAATAAATAAGGATATGACAACGTATTGACTGCCTTGGTGGCGCAGTTGTAATTGCGCATGCGTTACGACAGATATGCTGAGGTCTAGGGTTCGATCCCCGGGTCGGGTAAAGTGATATTGGCTTTTCATATTTAGAAACACCTAGTATCAGCTCGGAGTCTAATTTTGAATTGAATCTAATTCTAATTTTGAAAACGGAATTGTGCCGGGTATAGCGATAGGCCGCCCGCTATCTCATTATGGGACTGTAATAAATTCTGCGAAGTCTGAAAAGTGATTACACCGCCTACCCCTTCGGGGATTACAGACGTGAGTGTATATGTATGTATGACAAAGTAAGATGTTACTGCTCATGACAACAGTTAAAGAAGCAGTACAATTTGTGGAATGATTTCTTGATTAAACAATGTATAATTTTTTTTTTTAAATTATTTATAGTATTTAAAAAAACTTGACTCAACAATTAAACACACAAGAAGGTCTTACTGCTAAAACAGATAGCTGTACCATCAAAATCACTGCAAATTTTATTACAAATTAATTCTCCACCCAGCCTCTATTACATTTTTTTTTATTGCATAGTCCGACAAACGAGCCTGTGGGTCACCTGATGTTAAGTGATCTCCACCGCCCATGAAAATCCACAATAACGAAAGTATCATGTATGCGCTGTCGGCCTTAAAGGACAGGAATAGGGATTAGGGAAGGGAAGGGGGAATCTGGGCCTCCGGATATCTCACCATACGAAACGCGACAGTAAACTGTCACTTTACGTTGGTTTTCTGTGAGACAGTGGTACTACCCCGGTCGAACCGGCCCATTCATGCTGTAGACAAATATGTCTACATCGTGGCTCTACCACTACATACACGAGATATTAATAAAAGCCGCACAAAATCCATTAAAACAACCGGACAATTAAATTTAAAGGCTTAATTGCCGCACATTTTTCCCATCCACATCAACATTAACACTTAATCTTGGCGGAGCGCGTGTCGCTTTAATATAAATGCATTCTAAAATAAATTGTTGTAAAATTTGCGCCTCAGGCAGAGAGCTCTGCAGCCAGTTATTAAAACTACCAACGGTGTGTCATTATTTTTGAAACAAAAAAGGAGTGAATTGTAAAAGGCCCACATATCATCGGTGCTGGCTCTTATGCGCGTAGTTTCTATCGTAAATCAAATATATTAAACGGGATGGCGGAACCTCTTTCGAGTTCACATTATAAATCATGGAGGCGCAAGAGGACCTTAGCCAATAGATTCGCAAACGTCGTCCTGTAGGTACATAAATCGGATCGGATGAAAAACATCGGCGTGTGTGACAACAAAAATCATTAAAGGCAATTTCTTACCATTGTATGCATTATTTTTAACCGACTTCAAAAAAAGGAGGAGGTTAACAATTTGTCGGATTTTTTTTTATGGATGTTCCCCATTACTCGAAGACGCCTGGACCGATTCGAGAAATTCTTTTTTTTGTTTAAAAGGGTATAATTCCCAGGTGGTCCCATTGGCACCAAGTCAGGATCTGATGATGGGATGTCAAAAAAATCAAGGGCTACCCTCAAATTTTTAGTGACCCAAAATTTGTTTTTTATTGAAGTCGGGGTACTTTTTATGAATAATAAAACTTTTATTATATCTAGAGTGGTGTGAAATAAATGTATTAGTGTATTTATGAGCTTAACTATTTTAAAATAGTTATTATGAACCTTAGTGTCTGGTTGCAAACGTTTATTTCAACTTCGTTTTGACATCTCTAAAATTAAGATGAATCGTATCGTCGATTTTCACGCTCTTTTGGTTCGTTCGTTTATTTTGTAGCATTTATTTCAAATATTGCTTTATTTCCTTGTATTATGCACAGCTTTCGCGGCATCGAAATAAAACACCGTTGCTATTTAACGGTTCAATGCTCGATTGCCGCGTTATCGATTTAGCATAAATTTTAACTCTATTATTTTCTAAACTCTTTTGTTTTTTTTCATTTTTATTTTATTTATAAACCTTGTTGTTGCTTGCAGCTCTGCTTGTGTGAGTAAGTTTAACGGTGCCCTGGGGTACTGTGCTCTGCACATGAGAAAAAATCACAGATGGGTTGTATTGGTTTTAATTTATGCCTGACTAGCTGTTGCTCGCGGCTCCGCCCCCGTGGAGGTTATTTTCGGGAGCAGAAGTATCAATGCAAGGAGTTGTCTTCTGCATTGAGACACCTATAGCGATCGTCCTGAATCTCAGGTGTTGTGACTGTCTAGATGGCTAGACAGACACAACTCCTAACTTAAACTTCTAGCACTCCTTATAATACCCCGGAATCACTCCGTAAGTGTCGAAGAAGGCTACCGCGGGGTTTTAGCTGGTAGTGTCCGGTTGGTTGTACATAAGTAGTAGGGACTCGGCCCAGCCGCAGCCCGGATAGCCATCATCCGGGCGAGGTGCTGGGTCGTAAGACCGGCTAGTCCAGCATAACCGTTTTATTCTCATTCCGCTTCCCCCCGAAGCGGACAGCAGTAATAAAATGCTTTCCCCGCGACAAAAAATAAGTGTTGTGCCTGAAGCTTGAGATTACATTTCAAGAATACCTCATAAGTTAACTCCTCACTTCGCCCTTTAAGGGATGATTTAGTAAAAACGTTGAAACACGTATTTCTTTATTTTTTACCAAAAGCCTAAATATGAATTTTCAGATCCCCAGTTGAAGTATTACGGATTGCCCATACAAACTTTTAACCTCTATTTCACCCCTTTCAAGATATTTTTTGAGACAAAAGATACCCTATGTCCTTCCCTAGGATATAATCTATCCCTCTACTGAATTTCATTAGGATTTGTTCACCCGTTAGTCATGAAAAGGTAAGAAACAGACATACAAACAACAATATTAATTTTGCTGCGGAGATATTATAAAACTGTTATATCTCCTAAGATATTCATTGAAATCAAATGACGTAAAGGGCAACTTCGTTCAAAATTACATACTCGTGATGAATAAAGTATTTATTTGGATAAGGATTAATACCATGTTTATAAAAACCCCTTTCCAAATAATGCATTGTTTCAGAACAAATTCGATAACCATTAAAAAGGTTATAGTGAGCCAACCGAAATAGATAGACATATGCTATCCCGGACTTTTTTTTAGAACTTTTTAAGAGGAACAATTTCGTCGTACATGATTGTTATGTAACTTTAACCGTTAACGCAGCGTACGCAACGCAAGCTCTCAAAAGGTATCAATTTTACCCGTTTTTGCAACATTTTTCATTGCTGCTCCGCTCCTATTGGTCATAGCGTGATGTTATATAGCCTATAGCGCTCCTCGATAAATGGGCTATCCAACACTAAAAGATTTTTTCAATTCGAACCAGTAGTTCCTGAGATTAGCCCGTTCAAATAAAAAAACTCTTCAGCTTTATATAATAGTATAGATATGAGTTTATACTCGTTATCTATCTAATTATGGGAAGCTTAGTAAACTCTAGCTGCACTCGATGAAATTCTGCCTTCCCTTTCAGGGATAAAGGCGTGAGTATATCTTACTTTTTATTAACCGACTTTAAAAAAAGGAGGAGGTTCTCAATTCGTCGGAATCTTTTTTTTATGTATGTTCTCCGATTACTCGAAGACGCCTGGACCGATTCGAGAATATTGTTTTTTTTTCAAAAGGGTATATTTCCCAGGCATGGCACCAAGGATCTGACGTTGGGATCTCAGAAAAATCGAGGGCAACCCTCAAATTTTATGGGGACGCATAATTTATTTTTCATTGAAGTCGGTGTACTTTTTATGAATTAAAAAACTTTTTTTATTTATGTTTATCGTTTATCAGTAACATATTTTAGTTCATGCATATTTTAACTAACTTAATTATAGCCACGATAAAAAAAATTGCAATCTTTAATACTATAAATGTTTGCTGCACATGGATTCTATACCATCCTGTAATGTTTCTTCAAATTTTACTTTCTTTGTACGACTCAGTTTTAAAAGATCTTTACTGAGATAATGTAGATAGTTAAGCTCGCCTTCTGTAGATTTACAAAGGCTTTTGAACGATCGAATAAGATCTATTAGGAAATAATTACATAACAAATACCATTAGAATGTCTAGTCATTGGAAGTGTTAAGTAATTCTGGCTAAGTTTTTTAAATATAATGCTTATATCAAATAGTTTACTACTATAAATGCCTGCCAAATGGCACGCTATAATGTCAGCCTCCGTGGCGCAGTAGGCCAGTAGCCGGCTGTGAAACGAGAGGCCGTGGGTTCGATTCCCGCACCGGGACAAATGTTTGTATGACAGACAGATATTTGTGTCCGGGGTCTGGGTGTTGTGAGACCGAAAGTCTCTCATAGTCCCTGATACCCACAACACAAGACTCGTATCTTAGTGTGGGATAGGGGCTATATGTGTGACTGTTGGGTGTTATTTAAATTAAAGTATTTAATTTAAATGTGTATGTGTAAAAGGTGTGTATGTGTAAAAGGTGTTATTTAATTTAAATTTCTTTCTTTTTTTAATGTATTGACTTGTTATAAGAGCTATGTAATTGTCTACATGATCAATAAACGATTTCATTTCATTTCGGAGTAATTTAAAAAAATAGTAGAACAGTTAAATCTGTAGCAACTAATTTAGAGATTTTATTTTTATTATTTTATTTTAATGGGTTCACAAACAGTTGCTACTCTAATTTGCAATACAAAATACATTTACTACATAACTAAACTAAGTGCACAACATAAAAAAGTGAACAATTCATACTAATAAAGAGGACATGCTACCTTAAAGTACAAAAGATAGAAAAAAAATACCACAATATTACCATGCATATACAATAGAGAGATATTGATATAATATGCAATGTTACACAGACTTGCAAAACTTACCACTTCATTGTGTGATTCTTTGTTACTAAATAATAGTGTGAGCGGTTGATGCCATTAAATACAGCCTCCTCCTTTTTTGGAAGTCGGTTCACAAGTCATTACGCTAAAAGCAAAACAACATAAAAATGATTTCGGAAGATATATGTATTTTGCTTATCAAAGCCGTATTTACGCGCCTCGCTCTCCGCTTCCCAAATTGAAAAATATGTAAACGAGCTCGATATTCAATGTTGTGGGGGAAACATGGCTGTCATTTATAATGTAAGGCCGATCGTGTTGGATTTTGGCACGAAGATCGTACAAATAAGTACATAACTGTATGCAGCGGCTTTGCTGTGTCTTGGCATTATAAAAGTCTATGGGCGGTGTCTACTTACCATCAGGTGAGTATGCTCGTCTGTCTATCCAGGCATTCAAAAAAATTTATTATATACTATAAATACACCCAAAACTCACACACATAGTCCTGACCCCACACAAGGTAAAATCTGTATCATGGGTATTAAGAACTACGAGGGACTACGGTCCCACAACACCCAGACCCGAAACAAATATCTATCTGTCACACAAATATTTGTCTTTCTCTTATCTTTTTTTTATTCTAGCTCGGCAATGTGACCACACTGAACCTGATGGTAAACGCAGTGCTGATTACAGTACCAAGTAGGGAGAGTCAAATATCCCACTACTCGACACAATCATATCAGTCTGCTGTGTAGCTTCTTCACACTACGCCTAAAGGACCCGGGATCATAGGAAGGAGGGAACAGGGTGCTGGCTAACTGTTTCACAGCTTGATGGTGCGGCAAAGGTACGATAGGGACTTGTATAAGTCGTTAGAGACATACAATATTTTTTTAGTAGACGATCGATAAATAATCATGTCAAAAATCAATAAGAAAATAAATATACCTAGTCAGGTCATAAATTCTGTCACATGTTTAATATAAAATAATTGAAACAAGTTTATTCATTATGTAACCATTTATATACCAAAATGAACTTAACAAAACATAGATTCTTATGACATTAAAGTTTATTCAAAATGACCCCCGTGATTTTGAATACAGGCCTTCAATCTGCGCGGCCAGTTGTCTATCGCAGCACGAACGAGGTTCATGTCAATATCGGCGGCTGCCTTAATCAAGGATGTCTTGAGTGACTCCAAAATGGGATGAGGCTTTGAGCACGCCTTTTCCTCCAAGTGTTGCCATATCTTGTAATCTAACGGATTCAAATCTGGACTGGAGGAGGGCCAGTCTTCGTGCCGGATGAAGTCGATTTCACGCGCCGCCAGCCAGTCTTGTGTGCTCTTCGCTCTATGAGCTGGCGCCGAATCTTGTTGGAATACCCAGTGCCTGTTATTGAACATGGTATGAGAAACAGGTTCCACAAGGTCCTCAGGACTGTATTTTGATACACAACTGCATTCGTTTTTACACCTTTCTCACAAAAATGTACCTCTGTTAAGCCCCAATAAGAAACTCCCAACCATACCATGAGCGAGGATGGAAAATGACCTCGTTGGACACGCGGAATACGGTTGCTCGCTTCTTCACTACTGTGTGCGTACACCTTATCATTTTGTTTGTTGTAGCTCTCTTCTATGGTAAAAATTTTTTCATCTGAAAAAAGAATTTCCCGATATTTTTTTCCCGCGTACCGCTTCAACAAAGCGCGGCATCTCTTCAGTCTCAGGTCCATTAGACGAGCATTCAAACGATGTCCTGTTTTTCTTCGATATGCCCGAAGCCCTAAGTCTTCATTTAACACCCTTTTCACCGTGGTTCTGCTTAACCCCATCTGAAGGGCCAACAGTTTCTGCTTACGTTTGGGATTTCTTTAAATTCGCGCCTTCACAGCTTTTATCACTGCTGGAGTCCTAACAGACCGAGGGCGACCACTTCTTGACCTGTCATCTACACTAGAGTCTTCATTGTATCGTTTGATGGTACGATAAACGAATCTTTTGGTTATATTCAAATTTTTCAGTATGTCAAAAATTTGAATTGGCGCGTAACCGCAACGATGCAACGCAATTACTGCAACACGGTCTTCTTTAAGCGTCCACCCCATATTTAAAAATGAGTAAAATTCTAAAAAGTATACATTTTTATTTTCATGAACAATTTGAAATTCGAATTCATTAAACTTTTTGTGGCCAGCATTCTAAAATAAAAGTTTTTACTGTGTGACAATACTTATGACCTGACTGTGTATAATACGCATTGAAACCAAAATGACATGAAACTCAATACCAAAGTTGTCACTTAAAGTATTTTTGTGATTAATTAAGCTGAACAATGTAATAACTATGAACAAAACTGACTAAATAGTAATACACCCAAAAGTCACACACTTCCTGATTCCACACTAGGTGGTCAAAGAGCTATGAAGGACTACGGTTCAACAACACCCAGATCCGAAGCAAATAATAATAAATAAATTACATCAATCACAGAAGTCCTGATCAAGACTAAAAAAACGAGTTTTGTAGTTGTAGCCTGTAGGCATCAGGAAGACGAGAGACTTTAGAGTCAGATTCTTAAAAAACATTTGTGGATCACACAAAACTTTGTCTCGAAGGATCGAACCCACGGCTTCTCGTTTCACTATTATGCGAATCCTAACCACTACAACAAAATATGGACATCAAATTTCACTCTAGATCACTTTTTACACCAATTTGAGTCTTAAGAATCCGTATATAATATTTGTACGCATATCCTACTAATATTATAAATGCGAATGTTTGGATGGATGGATGGATGTTTGTTACTCAATCACGCTACAACGGCTGGATCTGGGTGAAATTGTGCACAGTGATAGATTATAGTCTGGTATAGCACATAGATGACTTTTTATCCCGGAAAAATGCACGCTTCCTATGGGATAGAAAAATGTACAAAGGTGTAATAGCTTAAAATGCCTCCATGGATTGTATACCTTTTCTTCCAAAAATAACCACCACGCGGGCGGAGCCGCGGGCAAAAGCTATAAGACATATAAGTGTAAACTGCGCCCAACCTAAGATATAATGCGATAGATGTTCCTCGATGCGAGCTCGCACGATAAATCGTTCGGAAGTCGCCTCGGTACATTGCCTTTTCTAACGACCTTGCAGAATCAGTTTAGAGTTAAAGGTGATTTTCCTCGCGTGACAAAGGTTCAAAGGTATAATGCGAAAAAATATATCGCATTTTGCGGTACGTTTATCGTGTATATACGGAATGGGATTTTATTTGAACTGTTAATGCATGATAGTATTTGTACTTATGTAAGTTTGGTAGATATTTTTGTCAAAATAATTGAATATTGTTTTTTTGTTAGATGCAAGAGAATAATTACTATTATTTTCTTGTGTATATGTATTATATATTGTATAATGGTTTTTATACCAAATAAATACGATAAAAAATAAAAACAAAAATATCTTATAATATAATTTAATAGACACCGAATTTGATAAGGTGCTACAGACAGGTTTGTTTAATGCAGAGATTAACAAACGAACAAGTTAGTTACCAAGTTAGTTGGTTAATAATCTCCACTTATACATAATACACCAAAATATGGGTAATGATGGGTATGTTGCCGTCCTGAAATAAAAATAATGGAAGGGCGAAGGAATTTGAGCCACCAATTTGTCGCTTCCCGTCGACTTTTTGGAAGGCAGTGGTATCACCCCGGTCGAGCCGCCTGTCTCTACCACATTTGATTTGCACTTAAATTTAAACATTACAATCAGACTTCATTGTCTGTCAGTTATAACTGTATATCTCATAAAAAATTGTCAATATATTATCGTATCGATCGAGAGAGATAATAATAAATTTGTAGACAAAAATGCCTAAGGTCGACGCATTCGTTATGGAAAACTATAAAGTTGTCAAGTATTATGTATTGAGACGCAACAATGAGCATGTGAGGGCGGTACGAGTTATTCCGTTACCTACTCGTAGATTAATGTGCGTGCCACATCGAATGTGAAGAAAGATCTTTGTGGGAACCACGTTTGAAAATGGAGTGAAATGTGGGATTCTACGGTTACGAAAGGCAGGCAACAATAATTATAAATTCGCCAACATTTTACTATTGACAAAATAAATATCAATTAAGTTTATTTTAAATATATTACGTTAAATAAGTATTATTTGTAATAATGTTAATAAAATAATAATTATTTATTTCAGATTCAATAAATATATGTTTGATCCATACATTAAATGCAGTATTAGTCTAATATCTAGGACCTGGGCTCAAATCCCAGTCGGGTAATCACAATTAAAGTTAGTTTTGTATATTGCCTGGTACTAAATTTTGTGCCTGATGTGACAATAAACTCCGATCACATGGGACTGTAATAAAATAAAGAAGAAAAGAAATAAAGCTCGATACAAATTGGAATACGTGGCTCTTGCTGTTCTTTAAACTCTTTGTCAGTATCGATCAATTGGTACATTTATTATGATACATTTGTTACCGCGACTAAATTATCTAGAAATATAAAATAAATAAATATATTTATTCACATGTTAGCACGCACAATATAACTTGTCCGTATTGAAGTTAGTAACGTAACCCCCCATCTACGCATTTTATTTACTTCATCTTTGAGTCTACAACTATTACTACAACTACGAAACTACGAGTTTACAAATTCCGTGACAAACTTCAGACCGGCCAAGTTATTTTGCGCGTATACGCTATATGGAAGAATATAAAGTTGTGTGATCTTTCTATCTGTGTGTACCATCACCGCGGCATGTTATCGTCCTTTTGTCTCTGACACTCCCTCACTATTTGATTTATAGATCTGAGCGTTGACTGCTTGTCTCTTGCAAGGCTTATTAATGAATTTATTTAAACGCTAATGAACAAGTTACGTTCGGGACAAGTGAAACCAATTTATCTGGATCCGAAATGAAATGTTATTTCTGGTAATTGAAACGTACCTTTACGATTCGTCTTCATGTACAGATTTTGATTTATTTTGGATTCTTGTGGAGATTGCGTTATGCTGTGTCACCTGGTTTTATAGAATACTAGCTTTTGCCCGCAGCTTTGCCCGCAGCTTCGCCCGCGTGGTTGTTATATTTGAAAGTAAAGGTATAAAATCCATGGAGACATCTTAAGCTACTACATTTACATATATAAATATTAAGCTATCCCATAGGAACTATGCATTTTCCGGGATAAAAATAGCCGATGTCATTTGTGTGACATCCAAAAATCCTGAGGGTAACCCTCAGCTCGTTTGAGTGGAATCATTGCATGATGTCAAAAAATCATATCGATCTCTGGCTCTGTCTAAATTGTTGTCTTCTTATTCTACTTTTTATTCCAGACTATAATCTGTCTCTGTGCCAAATTTCAACGAGATCCGTCATTGTATAATTATACAATCCTATTAATATTATTTTGGTATATATTCATGCATTTAATTTAGCACTCGTTTCTTAATATTTTATTTCAATTAAAGAATTATGACAAGCTCCAATGAACTAATTACAATCCGTATCACTTGATTCATCAATTAGACATCGCTTCACATTGCATAAACTCATTCAAAGGCCGGGGCTTTTTACTGATGCTTTCAGAGGCTTAATTAACATGTTCTCTACTCAATAGACTAGTGCTTAACTCGAGCGAGAATCTCTAAAGCCGTACATACATGTGCAGGAGCGTCTCAAACGCTGATGCATTTAGAATTATACTATGTAACTTTATAAGCGAGGTTATAATTGTATTCTCGGTTTAAAACTTTATTGGCTCATGTTATCTTTAAAGGGGTGATTCGTAAAAGAGTGCCCATGGTTCGCCAAACTGATTTTCGTTCCACGATATGACGGTGAGTCTAGTGCCATATTAGACTAAAATATGGAAAAATACATACACATACACTCACGCCTGTAATCCCGAAGGGGTAGGCAGAGGTGTAACGAGTACACCCACTTTTCGCCGAATTTCGGTCCCATAATGTGATAGGGGGCGAGCCTATCGTATGGAAAAATGGTGTCAATAAATTGTGATTACTTTAATTTTACACAGGACTTCAGCGGAGAACTAATGAACTTTGCCACAAGACGATTTTGATTAGGATTAAAATCTAATAAATTGATTATGAGAGGCCGCGGGTTCGATTCCCGCACAGATAGAGTTGTTTGTTTCGGGTCTGGTCTTTTGTGGTTCCTACTACACAAGGTCGCATTTTAATGATGACAAGACTATGACTACTACCCAATACATAGGTATTGAGTATATAAAAAGTGGTAATATAGTATTTACGCATTCCAAAGTCAAAATGGAACGAAGCTGCTGTTTTAATTCAACAATTATTCCGCAAACGCAGCTCGAGATAGGTCACTAACTTTAATCATTACACTTTGCGAGAACATCATACACTTAAATACAGTTTCATTAAAGTTTGAACGTGGCATTTAATTCACCGGGAACATCTGGTGGCTAAATTCCCGGAGACAAACCGTTCCGTACGTGAGTATGCGGGGCAAATTCAATTCTTGGCGCTACACCATCCCGGGGAAGATTTAAAGTTCATTTTACTCGGCGTGAGTTATTCGCTTAACATCTGGAGCTAACAATTTTACATTGAAATTGTTACCTTGAAACTGCGAAGTTTGCTTGTTTGATTATTAAGATGAGGTTAATTGTTGGTTTTGTAATTTTGTTGGATTGAATTGATTAATTTTTGAAGTCATACTTCTTTTGGCGCGATGGAGAAAAATGATGAGAGTGAATTTTTACGATGCGCGCGCACACCGACAGCCACATCGTAAAGTTAGTTCTAGGTGGCATGAAAATCGATATGTAACTATGTTCAAGTTGTACATTCTAGTATTTTTATATTTAGAACACGTGTTTCGTAACAGTACAATTTTTTTGTGCTTTATACAAATATTCTTTTACGCGGCCCTCCCTGAATAGTTTAGTAAGTAGTTTTCAAAGACGATAGGTACTTACATTTTAAACTATACACATAAACTTTTAAGGTCTAACCCCACACCCGCAATAGAAGAGGCTCATTCATAGTAGTGGGAAAATTTGAATACTGGTATTAGTCATCTTAAGCTATTACATCTTCCTATATTTTGCTATTCCATAGGATCCATGCATTTTTAGGGATATAAAGCCTATGTCATTCTCTGATCCCTAAACCGCCACCATGCAAAAAATCATGTCGGTCGCTTGCTCTGTGAAAAACTTAACTATCCCACGGGAAATGTAAATTTTTCCGGGATAAAAAGTAGACTATGTGCTATTCCAGACTATAATCTATCCCTGTGCCAAAATTTCAACTAGATCCGTCCTGCCGTTGTAGCGTGATTGAGTAACAAACATACATACATCCATCCATCCAAACATTCGCATTAAAAATATTAGTAGGATAACAAATGTGTTAGCTAATTGGAAACAAGGAGCAATTTTACAATCATCAAAGCTAGTAAAATACTCCTTACACATAAGATTTTTTATGCTCTTTCCAATTCACCTCCTTTATTTCTAAGACTTGCTCTCAGTATATTAATATCTATAAAATGCGACGCCCCACGATCACCAATAAAAGTGAAACATCAAAGAGCGCCGAGGAAGCCCGTGCATCAACGCTCGTTGTTTTTGCGCGGCTTCCTAGGCAATTAATTAAAAAATTGAACGGATTCTCTAATAGTCATATTGTGGCACGTTGAATGGTGCTTAATGAATTCCTTCTATAGTTTGAATTGTAGAAACCGACATTGGTGGAAACTCCGGATTTGTGACCGCGATCTGTTTCGGCTGCACCAATTTTAGCTTTATTGTTTCGATAATTGCTACAGGGTACCACGACGGGCTCAGTCGACTTCATTTTAAACTTTAGTTAATATTTTGCAGCTTTGGCTTCAGAAATTCAATTTATATTAATTCTTATAAAATAATGTTGAAAAAAAATGTGGTGGTTTTTAATGTCCTATTAATATTATGATTTATATTTAATTCTTATTGAAAATTTACCATTTACAGTCAGATTTTGAGTGGTCATTAAGATATAACTATGTTTAATATAATAAGTTTCATAAATACTAAACATAGTAATCTTATGTATCAAAAAATATGCTTTAATTTATAATATCAAACTGGTATACGTAAGATTCTATGACTATGAGAACATAATATGTTGATTTAAATGATTATTATTTATTTTCTACTGATCTTTGGCACTAATAATTTTGACAGCCGCTCAATTTAAGATGATAAATCTAATGATGATGTCATTTAAACTTCTCTGCTAAGTCTTAATTTATAGACCATTTATCTTCAGAGTTGTTTAAAAACAAACGTTTGAAAGCAAATACTTAAATATTAGTATATTTAAGGGATCCTACACTATGAATTAAACACCAGAAATTCATGTTTCTTTAAAAATATTTTCTTAGCAACCGCATACTTAAATCTTCAGGCTTTTTTCAACAATGCCTAAATTTCTGGAATATCACACTCAATTATTTAGCTAGGATATTTCAAGTTATTCCAGCCCCACGTGACCTTGTACCAACACATTTTCCAGAATAATCTTGCTCTTTGTTACGCCCTTCAAGTCACGTCGTGTTTTCATACATATAGATGAGTAGAATAAGACCGGCGCTTCGTCAAAATCAGCTTTTTGTATACGTTCTTTATCTTGTAAGAGAACGGACCGAATCGATCTAGAAAAGGTATCTCGTTTTTCGCTACGTTTCGTATGACAGTTTAAGAGTCTCTAGAAAATAAACTAAAATTGTTTATCTCTGCATCATCTTAAGGTTGACTGGGAGAGAAAGCCTTTGGCATTAAGTCCGCCTATATACATTGTATATGAAGTGTGTAAATAAATAAAATGATAGAACTATTTGAGAATGATAAAGTATAATTGGATATCCTGATTCCGAAATAGACAGCTTCCATGGCGTTGCGGGCGAGTAGCCTGCTGTCAAACGAGAGGCCGTTCGATTCCCGCACCGAGACAAATATTTGCGTTAGGTCTGGGTGTTGTCATAGGTTCTGTAACCCATAATACGGTTTTGACCTAGTGTGGGGTAAAGACTATGTGTATGACTATTGGATGTATTTAATTTTTTATTGTAATTTGAAATAACTTAATGTAGATCAAGAAATAAAACAACTCTCAATCAAATAATCTTTATAATTCAATTTGCTTAAGTGTATTTTGTAACCTTACCAAAACCATAGATACGAGATACCGGATCTCTACAAAAATTTGGTAATAAATATTTATTTCCAATAATAATACATTACAAAACACAAAACGTTAGAGATACAACAAAAAACCAATAAATTGCAACCAACTTTCCATATAAACAACGATAATCAAAACGGGCGATAATTCATTACAGACGTAGAGACAAATTGTACACTTCGACCTCTATAATGCCGTTGGAAAAAATTACAAATTGGCCTTAACCATCGGTAGGCTAATCTAAGAGAAACTTATCGTTAACTTGACTAATGCCCTCATACAGAGCCGTAGATATAACAAAATTTAACCGGGTAGGCTCTATAAAAAAATCTACATTAAAACTGAACGATAAATCGAGTTCACTTAATATCGTTATGTGATTATTCATTACTGGGGTACGTTAATATATTTTGGTTGAATCGACGTCTAAGTAGATTTCCCGAGGCAAAGAGATTAAGGACACCCACGTGTTTTATCAATAATCCATTACGCGAACGCTAAACAATAAGGTGTGCTATCAGAAGCTTACGCAGCCGAGAATGATGAATGTTCGAGAACGTACATTAGAAAATGTCAATAAATAAAAACTGTGTGTATGTGGACGGACTCAGGGTGGGGCAGAAAGGACATGCCGCATAGCGATTATCTATTTATAGCGTATTTTGTTTTATAAATCTTAACAAATTTACCCATTCCACTGAGCATGAGATGAATTTTATGCATAGTTACTTTAACCTGTCAAGTATCTTGGCAATACTATACTCGCTCTTATGGACGTGCGTATTAGGCGTATTTGTAACGTTAATATTATGGAAATAAAGTTAATTTTGCCTTGTATTTTAAATCACGACTTATTCCGAACACCGGTGTCCTTTTGATCCGAGATAAGTTAGTTTTATTAAATAGTAATAATATATCCAATAGTTCTGATGCCACACTAGATCAAATCTGCATCGCGGGTATCAGGAACTATAATTAAATACTTGTGAATTAGACAAACATTTGCATCGGTGTGGGGATCGAATCCCCGCCTCTAGTTTTACAGCCTACTCGACCCCGCGCCATGCAAGCTGTCAAATGCTCATATCTACAGTATACTGTTCCAGTACCTTTTTCTTTTTTATTGTCGTTCCCTCACTAATCGACCATATATGATTATATGGTTTCTTTGTAAGTTAGTGCATTGTTTTCCCTTTGCTTTCTGCACCAAATATTTTAGGGGCTATTTAGGCCTCGAAGTCACTTCACTTTACCAGTTACAAAAATTGAACATCTACAAGACTATAGTTGACGAGGGATTAAAATACAAATATTTGACCCCCTATATAACTCTTAGTTCTACCCATTGCCTGGGCTCATCCCGAGCCGAAGTAACTTGAGACGAACTCGACCTACGAGTAGGGACTCCACGAAACAAGTGGACGTTTGACTTATTAGATCTTTACGTACAGATCATTTATATCCGATAAGAATATTATATTGAATTGGGGATTTCTTCGGTCGATTAACTTGTTAAGACGAGATTTTTGGTATTTCTATATAAATACCACTGGGACTATAATAAGAACTAAATACACCTATAATTTTGAGACAAAAATCGAGTACTCTTATCGACTATGTTAGTAGAGTAGATTTTCTCTAATAAGATATATTTCTAGTTGAGAAGGAATTTCATGCCTATAAGTGCTTCAAATTTTTCAACAAACATGCAAGGAGGTTCCCTGTAGTTCCCCACTGCCTATAAAATTCTACAATACCATAAGAATCATTAACTGTTGGTTTCAAAGAAAATAATTTGGCATTGGAAAGGGCCGAAAAGGAGGTTTTGGTCACCCAGAATTCACTCAATCATAAACGCAACAGCGAGTAGTAAGCTCTTACTTTACGTAGTGCTAACTCGATCGAACCGGCCAATTCTTTTTTATATTTATTTATTTTGAAGAAGGCTTACAGACGAATAAAAAACAACAATAATTCTATTACATATTAAAATTGCTATTAACAAGCCTCCATATTTGGAAAATTCCTGCTGTAAACATTGCCTATAACGTGACTTCACCGTATCCAAACTAGCTATTTATATATACTATGGCTAATTAAGTCTTCTAAAACAAAAATGATCGTAAGCATTCTTTCAAATTATCTAAGTTGTCGAAATCGGATTCCGAAACCAAGCCATCACATCGTATCAACTTTAATATCAACATTTTTTAGCATCATAAAATTAAAAAATGTTCATTTACGACACATTCCCATTACCAGCGAGCGTTTATGATTTTTATTTTAAGTAATAAGAAAATATTGATCGAATAAAGTGTGGGCATTATCACGAAACGGGGTATAATGAGTGGTGAGACCGGTAGCAGCGGCGAGATAAGTGAAGTTACGCTTCTGTGTAGTGACCACGCTGTTGGAACTTGATAGGATAATAATATTATGAATATACGGTATATTGTACCACACCATGTAATTTATTCATAACGAACACAATGTGACATACAGTTTACAATTAGCAATTCATTTTTGGTCTGAGTGTTTTAGACTGAAACTCTGTGATTTCTGATATAACACAAGATAATCTAAGATTATGATAGATCCAGGACTATGTGTTTTAAGTGTTAATATGAAAAGTCTATTTTTCTTGATGACACTAATGATTTTTTATTATTCCGTGACATTCTAGCAAAGATCTTGTTCTTAATTAAGTAATTTCACTTTAATGAAAAGTATCTTGAAATTTTAAACTCATTGTAGGTTTTGTAGAAGTATTGATCAATCACTCAAAATAATTGACCAATTATGACCATTTTGTGACCAATTCGTACCCTATATTAAGAGGCCAAATTTCGCAATTTAGATGGAGCTTCTACCGGAAATATTTGCGGGTATCAAATAATTATCCAAACATAAATTGTTATAATTAGATAAAACAATTTGATGATTTAGTTCAACTACATCTAAGCCCGGAGTATACATTTCCATACATCACACACGCGCCCTGACTCCATAATCTATTTGTCCGCCATTCTTTTCCCCGCGCTAATCGAATCCAATTAGAATTTTCTAATTTGAGTATAAGTAAATAATCACTATGACGAGTAACTTTTTTTTTTTAATCCTAGGACGGCAAAGTGACCGCACTGCACCTGATGGTAAGCGCAGTACAGTCCAATTAGAGTATCGAGTAGCGAGAGACGATCTATCTCCCGCTACTCAACACAATCATGCCGGCCTGCTCCTTCACACTACGCCATGGGCAAAAAGGTGAAGAAGCGGTGGAGGGTCTATTGTCAGAGTACTCAGAAGGCCGCAAAACGGCCAAACATTGTACCCCAACTCTAGACCCCCGAGAAAAACCGGATGTACACTGGCTGATACCGGAACGCGACACGCTTGCGTGTGCCACTTTGGCGGGTTTTACACCCTGTGTAAGGTGGTCGCTATCCGGACGGATATGAATATCCTACCACCAGTAACTTTAGTACCACCATTTTGTAACACGCTGTATATTGTCTGACGTAAAATATAAACGCATGGTCACAGTAGTTCTTGATTCAAGTTCAATATACACCATAGCGCTTGCTTCTGCTCGCTCAATTTGCTTATACAAACTGGGCGGTCGGTTTTCTCCCGCAGTATTGTCCGAAGTCACTTTAGAATGTTTGTTCTATGTGTTTTGGCCTTTAATGCGTTAATACGGCTCATGATTTATTTACACCTTTACAAATAAATGAAGATCTTTCAAATAGAATGAATACTGCATGCAGGTATTTCGACACGACACGACAGTCTTCGTGGTGCAGTGGGCGAGTTACTGTGAATCGACAGGCCGTTGGTTCGATTCCGACACCGAGACAAACGTTTGTGGGACAGACATGTATTTGTTTCAGGTCAGGGTGTTGAGGGACCGTAGTTCCTCAAAGTTCTTGATACCCACGATACAGGTTTTTACCCAGTGTTGGGTGAGAACTATATGTGGGATTATTGGGTGTATTTATTTAACACTTTATTGTACATCCTGATACTTGTATACATGCATATACACTCACGTCTGAGTTGTAACCAGTGCACCCACTTTTTACCAAATTTATTACGGTTCCATAATGTGAAAGGGGGCGAGCCTATCGCCATACCAAGCTCAATTCCAGACTCCGTGTTGAGACTGAGTATTTCTAAATAGAAAGACCCAATATCACTTTATCCGATCCGGGTATCGAACCTGGGACCTCAGCATAGTAGTCGTAACGCATGCACAATTACAACTGCGCTACCAAGGCAGTCAAGTTCTATGTAAAAAAAGAATAATATAATTTTTTCTATGTAAAAAAATAATTTCATTTTTTGCATAGAATTTCAGACGTGATAGTTTTCTCATAATGTTTTTCTTCATCGTTAAACCATGCGATAATTAACAATGAATAGAGTTCAAACCTGCGACATAGGTCTCGATAGTCTAATTAACTCTCTGTAAGACTATAGCCGCTATACATTTACTTTTCATATTGATTATATTAAGAATAATTAATCACATCTCTGATTCGTCTGTGCACACAGATTCTCTGGTAAATTAATTAAAGCAGGATGTACTGAAGAAAGTGTAATGAATACTTGGGACAAAGAGCGCAACGATCCGGATCACTGGCATAAATATGGGCGTTTTCACTCTACTTTAACCGTATAACTAATTAACCATGGTTTTATGTCAACATTTACGTATATAAATGAATAGATACATTCACCAGTTAGTAACACACATCATTGGATCCACACTAGGTTCAGCTGATAATATTAGGAGCTAATATACCTACGATAGACTTACGGTCCAACAAAACCCAGACCCGAAATAGATACCTTTGTCTCCGTGCGTAAGTCGAATTCTAATATTCTTGAAATAAAACAAATTTTAAGTATTTCATAATAATAAATAATACTAAAATAATAATACTAGCCCTGTATTAAACATTGACCCACTGCTGGACACCGGCCTCCTCTACTAATGAGATGGGTTAGGCCGTAGTCCACCACGCTAGCCTAATGCGGGTTGGTGGACTTCACATACCTTCGATATTCTTATGAGAATTCTCAGGTATGCAGGTTTCCCCACGATGTTTTGCTTCGCCGTTAAAGCAAGCGATAATTAACATTTAATACACTTATGTGTATATCAGAGGTGTATGCCACTCGGGTTTCGAACATACGACTTTCGTCTTGGCAGTCCGTACCGCAACCAACTAGGCTATCGCTGCTACGTATTTTATAGCTGTTTATTTTTCTTTTTTAACCCGACGTTTCGAAGGCTTTACAGCCTTCATGGTTACGGAGCGGACTGAGTTGTATGTCGTTACGAGGTATAGTGCCACGTTTCTATGCTCGATATAGTTGTTTTTTTATATTATTATTATAAATCCTGTAAAAGTGGATTATTTTAGGATCCTTTGAAATATATAGTGATGTCTAGACCCAAAAAATGAAAATACCGATATGTTTTTGGTATAGTATATATTTATATTACAGACAGCCTCCGTGGCGTAGTGAATAGCCAGTTGGGAAACGAGAGGCCATGGGTTCAAATTCCGCACTGAGGCAAATATTTTTATGACGGACGAACATTTGTCTCGGATCTAGGTGTTATGTGAACGTAAGTGTCTCGTAGTTTCTGATGCCTACGACACAAAATATCTTATTGTAGGGTCGGGGCTATGTGCGTGACTGTTGGGATTTATTTGTATTCTTAACTCCTACATAAATATCTGTTTAAAAACAAAAAAACAGTTTAGTTGGCAGGCCGGCATGATTGTGTCGAGTAGCGAGGTATATTTGACTTTCGCTACTTGATACTTTAACTGCACGGCACTGCGCTTACCTGCAGGTATAGCGTGGTCACTTTACCGTGCCAGGATAAAACTATTTAAGTGTTGCCAATGACTCGTCGAGCTTCGAAAAATGCGTGCCATTGCCGATCCTGGAATGCAAGAGTTACAATGGCGGGTGTGTGTACAATGTCGTACCGTATATATTATGTCAGGGTAAATAGTGTCTGAATTTTGCTCTTTTCGATCGTACTTCTACTTATCCATTGATGTGTGTTAATAGGAATTCAGCCACATCTATCACCTTAAAATAGCAAACTATACAATTTGTGCTAATTCATGAAGCATGGTGTAATTTTAGGTATCGTTAACAACAGGAATTCTACCACATAAAACACCTTAACCTCTCAAGTATCACAAGGATCCCGGTGTTTGGAAAAAGGTAATAAATAGTGAGTAAAATACAAGCCAAAATAAATCTTATTTCCATAATGTTAACATTACAAATGTGCTTAATACGCACATCAATAAGGGCGAATATGGTTTTTGCCCGGACACTAGTGTAACAAACGACCCATTCTGTACGCATAAGCCACATTTATATTTAACTGCTATATTCTTATCAATAAAAATATCTTTATGAAGAATAGTCCTGGATACGGCTGTGTGGCGAGTCGTTAAGATTTTATCCCTTCAAAGGGAACTAATCTGTCCCAGAGACGACCTACGACAATGGGAAGGGTTGAATGATGGGTTGATTTTTTGTATATTTAGAATTCCGTAGAGGTTTTGGTTAAACGTTAAGTGGAATAATTTGCTTTATAATAATAAAGAATAATTTAGATTTATCTTAAATCTTAATTTATTTTAATACGTAAGAAAAATAAAAAAGTCCGCCGATCTAGCGTCCACAAGTCACCCGGACCCCTCATTGAAAATCAGCGCTGCAGTACAGTCCTGCCGTACTGTGGCATGTGGCTGAATGGGGGATCCTTTTATTGGTTTGTTATTATTTTGATATATCATGTACGTAGTGAATAAGTTACAAGAAAGAAAACCACTAATATATAAGCAGGGATCCTTGTTGGGAGTGTCCAAACTGCTGAGACGAGTTGGTTCGAACAATTTTTTTTGTTGTCGCGAGGAAAGCATTTTATTACTGCCGCCCGCTCCGGGAGGAAGCGGGATGATAATAAAACAGTTATGCTGGACTAACCGGTCTTACGACCCAGCACCCCCTCGCCCGGATGATGATTATCCGGGCAGCCGCTGGGCCGAGTCCCTTTTTTGTTGTCGCGGGGAAAGCGTTTTATTACTGCCGCCCGCTCCGGAGGGAAGCGGATTAAGAATAAAACGGGTATGCTGGACTAGTCGGTCTTACGACCCAGCATCCCCCTCGCACGGATGATGGCTATCCGTGCTGCCGCTGGGCCGAGTCCCTAACCCCCCTATATACACCCCACCCGACACTACCAGCTAAAACCCCGCGGTGGCCTTCTTCGGCGCTTGTGGAGCGATCCCGGGGTATTCTAAGGAGTGCTAGAATTGCTGCCGGAACCGCCCCTGCGCGGTGCTGCGTAGCAGCCCATCTCCATGGAGGGCTAAGGAGCCCCCGCGCACCAAACAACGACAGCGAACGAGGCCTTACCACCCACGCTGCCGTCCATGCTCTTCTTGACGGAGACGCAGATTTGTAGTCCGACCGATACTTCATACTTGCTTTACCCCGGATACTCGCTTGAAGAATGCTTCAGGCCGAGGGCCGGGGTATGCCTGTATGTTCGGTCGGACGTCTGCTGTCGCCGTCTGCGCTGCATGGAGGACCCCTCCTTCTCCACCCTGTGGGTACACGTCGACCTTGGCTCCCAGAGTCGGGTTTACGTGTGCCTTTACAGGTCACACGACGGGGACGTAGAGACAACTCGGCTATTTAATTATATTAGCCAGGCGACAGACGACGCGCAGGAGCAGTTTCCAACAGCGGAATTGGTAGTTCTGGGGGACTTTAACGCACACCACGAGTTGTGGTTGGGCTCCTCCAGAACTGACCATGCCGGCAGGACTGCTCATGCATTCGCTTTGACCAATGGCTTGACACAGCTGGTGGACCAGCCTACCAGGATCCCAGATGTGGCAAGTCATGCGCCCTCTCTGCTGGACCTACTGCTGACGAGTCATCCAACCGGGTATAAAGTGACGGTTGGTGCTCCCCTGGGTACCTCCGATCACTGCCTGGTTGGGACGTCGGTTCCTTGCGCTTTGCCTCCACGTCCCGTGAAGGTCAAGCGCAGGGTCTGGAACTACTCGTCGGCAGATTGGGATGGTATGCGGGATTACTTCGCATCCATCCCTTGGCGGCAGCGCTGCTTTGATGGAAAGGATCCTTCAGCGAGTGCCGACGCCATTGCTTGCGAGATCAGAATAGGAATGGAATATTACATTCCTTCCTCTGAGATCGCGGGCAAGGGCCGAGGACGCTCCTGGTTCAATCGTGCATGCGCCGATGCTGTTGGCAAGAAACAGGCGGCGTATCGTGCTTGGATCGGGGGTCGCGCTACGAAGGATCCAAACCTCAAATCACTCAAAGCAGCCTATAACCGTGCTGCCAAGGTCTGCAAGAGGGCGTATGTTAAAGCGGATGCCCAGCGCGTTTCCAAGATTGGATGTGCTTTGGCCGATAACCCAACAAGCAGTCGTGCTTATTGGAGCTTGGCTAAGGCCGTCCAATCTAATTTCTGTCGCCCTTCGCTGCCACCGCTGAGATATCGAAATGGAACACTAGCCCATAGCTCGCAGGAGAAGGCCGATTTACTGGCAAACCTCTTCGCGGCTAATTCGAGACTCGAGGACTGCAATGCTCATTTACCAACTACGCTGCCCGGTTGCGGTCACACAATGCCTGATATCCGTATCAGGCATTGTGATGTGCGGCGTGAGCTGCAGTCTCTCGACGTCCGGAAGGCTAGTGGTCCTGATGGTATCCCAGCGCTTGTACTTAAAAAGTGTGCAGCGGAGTTGTCTCCTGTACTGACGCGCCTATACCGATCGTCCTACCTCTCAGGTATTGTGCCTGAATCTTGGAGGGAGGCTAATGTGCAGCCGATCCCCAAAAAGGGTGATAGGTCAGACCCTAACAATTATCGCCCAATCGCCATAACCTCAGTGATGTGTAAAGTCATGGAGCGACTGATAAACAGCCAATTAGTTCGCTACCTAGAGGATCACTCGTTGATCAATGACCGCCAATACGGTTTCCGTCATAACCGATCAACGGGTGATCTTCTAGCGTTCGTATTACATCACTGGGGGGAAGCGATTGACAAGCATGGCGAGGCTCTGGCTGTGAGTCTCGACATAGCCAAGGCATTTGATAGGGTCTGGCATCGTGGCCTTCTCTCCAAGCTCCCGGCATACGGTCTGCCCGACAACCTGTGCAAGTGGATTTCCGGCTTTCTGCATGAGCGAAGAATGCGTGTCCTCGTTGATGGACACGCTTCGCAGCTCATGTCAGTAAATGCCGGAGTACCACAAGGTTCTGTGATTTCGCCCACCTTGTTTCTTCTGCATATCAATGATATGTTGTCGCTTGGCAACATTCATTGCTATGCAGACGATAGCACGGTTCATGGGCGTTATAGCAGCAAGCCTCCTGGTTGCCGGGCGGATACTGAGAGGAGACGAGAGGATCTTGTCGTTGAGCTCAACCATACCTTGGATCTCATCTCATCATGGGGTACCAGGAATCGGGTTGAGTTTAATGCCAAGAAAACCCAGGTGTGCGCGTTCTCGTGCAAGAAGTCTCCGTTTTCTCCAATCCCCGTTCTTCAGGGTGTTCCACTCGCAATGCGGAATGACCTTAGTGTCCTAGGTATGGACATCCGCTGCGATCTTAATCCAAGGAGCCACATCGAGGGCGTAATATCCGCCACTTCACGCAGGGTCGGAATCCTGAACAGGGTGCGGCGGTTTTTCACGCCTGGTCAGCTCTACCGCTTATATAAAGCGCAGGTGCGGCCGGGAATGGAATACTGCTCGCACCTCTGGGACGGTTCCGCAAAATACCTTCTCGATGCCTTGGATGGGTTGCAGCGGCGGGCCATCCGCATTGTGAATGATGCAGACGTGAGTAACAACCTGGAGCCGCTACAGCTGCGTAGGGATATTTCCTCGCTTAGCGTGTTCTACCGTCTGTATCATGGCGAATGCTCTGAAGAATTGTTTGATCTTATTCCATCCTCTCCTTTCCATAACAGAACCACGCGTACTGGCTTGCGGAGCCACAGCTTCGTGGTGTCTACTACCCCGGCCAGAACCAAGAGGTTCGCAAATTCGTATTTTTGCCGCACCATCAAGCTGTGGAACAGTTTGCCAGCTACCGTGTTCCCTCCCTCCTATGATCCTGGGTCCTTTAGGCGTAATGTGAAGAAGCTAAGCAGCAGGCCGGCATGATTGTGTTGAGTAGCGGGGGATAGACTCTCTCTCGCTACTTGATACTCTATCTGGACGGCACTGCGCTTACCATCAGGTGCAGTGTGGTCACTTTGCCGCGCCAGAATAAAAAAAAAAAAAAAAAAAAAAATCTGGGGTTCGCACGATGCCCCGAATTTGGGAGTGCATCGATACGGGCTGACAGCCCTCCGCTGCGCGCCCGCGACCCCCGATGGCCCCTATTAGTCGCCTCGTACGACAGGCAGGGGTTACCGTGGTGGAATTCAAACGCCCCCATTCCACAGGGCGGGAGACGCCGGTCAGTCGTCCACCCGACGCCTCCTACGTCTTCTCTGGCGGCGGGAGGGATCATATCGTTCTCGATCCCTCTCAGCACTCTCCTTCTGCGAGATGACGTTCTCGCAGAAGTGCTGGGCCGAGTCCCTAGCCCCAATGTACACCCCACCCGACACTACCAACGGTAGGCAACGCCTTTGCTGTGCCCTGGCATTGCAGAAGTCAATGGGGGGCGGTGACTACTTACCATCTGCTCGTCTGCCTATAGAGGCACTAAAAAAAACTACTAGCTAAAACCCTTCGGTGGCATTCTTAGCATACACCTCTGACTTTCCTAAAGTTACGTGTGTTTTCATTGTTAATTATCGCTTGATTTAACTAAGAATTCTCCAATAGAATTTTCAAAATATGTGAAGTCTACCAGCCTGCGTTAGGCCAGCGTGGAGGACTAAGGCCTAGCTATCATTACTAAAAGAGTACCGTCCCCAGCAGTTTGACAGTGTTTAATGCACGTTTCGTGTGGATTATTTTGTGAAATATACAGACATACGTGGCAAAATAGAACTAAATAATGTCAATGATCAGTACAATATATTTATTATAAAATCCATCCCAATAGTAAAATTAAAGACATTATGAAACCAAAAAGTATGCACAAAAAAGTATTGCTAATTAGATATTAATCCATGTATTTACAATCAGCAAATTATACGATACAAACGGAAAAATATGTTTTTATAGAATCCAAAATTCCTTTAATTCTAATTTCTCAATTCCTGCAATGGTATCTGTCAATCAATATAGAAGGAACCCTAACACTTCGGGCCACTCTGACTTACCCCAGTTATTTGTACGAGACCCGAGGGATGCCCGCTCGTGTGTATTATGATCGATCCTGCTGCAACGATAAAGAATATTGACGATGGAAATGAATATAATAAAAAACCTCACACTTTTTTATGAAACATCTGTTAAAGCAAAAATCAATTATAAATTAAATAGGTTCCATAACATCTTTGCTATCAAATTAAAAAAAGTTAAGTGTTCTATAACTAGTGTGTTAAGTTAAGTCTATTTGAGACAGTAAAGATTCATTTTATTTTTATTTTAATTATCTGGATAGGCAGATGAGCAGACGGGCCACCTGATGGTAAGTAGTCACCGCCGCCCATAGACTTCTGCAATGCCAGAGCACAGCAGAGCCGCTGCCTACCGTTAAGTAAGCCGAATGTAAGCACCAATCAGAAGAACTTTAATGTAATAATCCAGAATTGAACATTACGCATTAGTTTACAATGTTGCTTTAGCTGTTAGTTTAAATAACGCATGGTATTCACGCTTAGAACCATTAGTCAAGTTTGAGGTACATCGCTGCTTAACCCCACAGAGATATAACATGAACTTAAGTATTCGAGTAAGGTTACAAGATAATGCTCTCAGCAAATGATCATTCAAAATATCTTAATTAAAACAGATAGTTATAAATACAGAGACATTGAAGCATTTATAGACGCAGTACTCCAAAGCATTTTGAGCCCAAAGGGATATTAATTTCCATGGGAACGTATCGAATTACACATATCAACAGCAGTCGAAATTCTTGGTCAACCTCATACTTCATTAAGTAACCATTAATTCTATCGAAGCGTGCATCGTTGTCATTGTTTATTGTATGGTAACGATAATCGTGATACAAAAAAACCTTATTGTAAACAAAATGACAACATACCTTGTTTGTACCACGGGCGGCTTCGGAGAACGGATCGCTTAACATCAAAATAGCTTATGATACGGCCATAGCTAATTTAGGTAGCATTGTGAACCTCACAAGAGGTGCGTTTGAATAAGATTATCACGAGGCTAAAACCCGTTGGGAGTCATTGGTCATAAATCATAACCCATAAAACCAGACTGACAATACCTCACTCTTTAACGATGCTTCCTAGTAAACGATACGTGCAAACAAAAATCAACTTAATTTTCGAGTTTTAAGACATAAAATTGGTATTCAGAGGTGAAGGTACTCCGCGATGGAGCCACACTATATGATAGTTAAAATGACAAGTAAAGTTAATATTCCGTTTGATCGGACCAATTGTTACTATTGTGCTGACGATTTTTAGAAAGCATAAAAACACGCTTAATAAGTACACGATATGTTGGGTTTGAGGACAAACATCAATCATAGATGTCAGTTTATTTTCTGCTAAAGCAAAGATTCTAAGCGCTTGTACGGTCAATAGAAAATTGTCGGTAATGAGGAATGATTCTATATTCTCGAGTTTTTGCGTATAAGTTCGTGTTGTGAATGACAGCAAGCTTTTTGTGAGTGATATTTTGATAGGTGTTATTTTGTTATCTTGATTGGTCTTGATGGAAACAATTTACGTCGAAAAGATTTTTGTTGCTAAAAAAAAACTTATTTCAACGTGAATAAGTTGGATGAAAGGAAATTGATTTATCAATAAGTCGGTGCTGAATTCGTGTAACTAGAAAATATATTTTATCAGAATTTCTATACATGTCCTGTAAGATACAAAATAGTAAAGACTACGTTTTATAAAGTCATGTAGATTGGTTGGTTAATTCGGATCGATTTTTTCCATCGTTGCCATAGCTAAGCATGATGATATACACAAAAGAATAGCATGAGTCAGCACTATCAACCTCAGTATCAACAATATCAAACCGATGTTTGATAACATCCTCGGGCGCGTTCCTTTTTATTCACCGTGCATTCTGTCCCAACTAAATTGGAATTCGTGTATGTTATTGTGGCCGGAGGAATTAGATCCGTCGGCATTCAAAACCCAGACTATCCTATTGAGACCTCTCGGAAGGGAACCGAATCTGATAAGGCAGATCGTTGATAGGGACCCTTTTTCTTTGCACGACACCTTTGTCATGACAAAGGGGCTGTTTGGCCTCAACTGTGGCATGTGAATAGGCTTGCAATAACGCGTCCTGGCCCCTGTGCTCGCATCCCGCGAGATCGGTCGCAGATACTCGTTCTCTAAAGATTTATTAATCTCTTGCTCACTGGAACAATGAGGGCTTTTGGATGGCACCTGGTGATTTTTTCCCGGTCGCTCGAGAGCGCTCTCTGTATTCCGTTTTTGCACGACACTTAAGCGGTAAGCGGTAAGTTGAATGTGATTGCGGCTACTTCGATTGTGGTTCTGGTTACGTAAAACAGAGCTATCAATGGCGTTTATTTAGCTTTGTTTAAACCACAATGCTCTCAATTACCTTTGCGCTATTTAATATTTATAACGATACTTTAAAAGTTATTATTTAAACAAAGCACTGTGATTCTATTTATAAGATTTAAAGACATAATTCAATCACATTTTCCTCATAAGAAGTTAAGAGCTGTGTAATGTGTTTTATAGTCGAAATCTAACTGTCTCAGGCTTACTCACGGACGTCTGGTAGGAAATGTCTCTGGTATTTAATTCCGTCTTTATATAAACTACGTATATAAAGTTAAACTAGATATTTAAACATTTGGAAGTGGTAGAGCCACGCTTTAGACATATTTGTCTACAGCATGAATGGGCCGGCTCGACCGGGGTAGTACCACTGTCTCACAGAAAACCAACGTAAAGTGACAGTTTACTGTCGCGTTTCGTATGGTAAGTGAGATAACCGGAGGCCCAGATTCCCCCTTCCCTTCCCTAACGACAACGCATATATGATACTTTCGGTATTGTTGATGTGCATGGACGGTGGATATCACTTAACATCAGGTGACCCACTGGCTCGTCTGTCTGGCTATACTATAAAAAAATGTTGAATTTCAATTCTTCTTTGTCTTTCATAGATAAAAAGTGTTGCATTATACCACCAGTCACCTTCAAACCGGTTGTTTGAGCAGGCACCATTTTTTCTCCATTCACTTCATCTATTATATGTATGCTGACCACAACTTTAGTAAGACTTATTAATATCACATCTTTATCAATAGAATATCACATTGCATCACGATATCGTATCGCATATTAATTCTCGTCTTAAACCATAATACATTTCGCCCTACCAAATCTCCAGGCACCGTCTGATCAAGTTACGCGTTTAATTTGTCTAGATCGCGTGTTCCGAGACAGGTACAATAAATAATGCTTTTTTATCTTCTACGGCGTAGGCTTAAGGCAGAAATTCTTCCACGTCTGTTCGCTGAATATACTTTTTTACTTTTGTTGTGTGTTTGTAGTGTTAACTTCAAATATGAAAGCGTGACTGGCTGATGATCGCGATAACGTTAGATGGGTGGTTTTGTTTCGCTTCTTGTCTTAGACTATGCTATATGAAATGTATTATAGCTAGTATAATCAAAAGAATTCAATCTAAGGTGTTTTACTTTCGCTTCCACGTACAATTATTTAACGTCCAAGCATACAAAACATGACTGTCAAATCAGAACATCCTCCAAAAAACCTGAATAAAAGAAATGTTTAGGCTTTTAATATTACATTAATTGGATTGTAAGTGGAACAAGACAAGTTGTTATTAATAAATATATATCTTGATCAAATAGTTTTGATCAACAAAAATATGACTATGACTCATTAGTTACAATTATATGAGTTTGCATTCAGGCATTCTTGAATAATAATAATAATTAGTTATAATCACATTTGTATGAAATGTAAGCATTCATATATAAGCTTCAACGCAATTACTTCATACAAATATAATAAAAATTCCAAAGAAGAAGCAAAATTGAGCCCTCCAAATAAACAAGCAACATGGCAATAACGCGAAAGTGCCGTCGGCTATAAAAATGATATACATTGAAACATTATTTCTGTTTTGCAAGATTTCAAAGCAAACCAGTGTGTGGCAGATTGCAATGTGCATTTTATGGACTCCACATCAGCTGCAACGGAGATGTCTCGATAAGGACCCGCATTTTGGCAAATACGTCACAGCGGGTCGCCGTCACAATATTTTACTATCCACGATTGTGTCTATGTTGTGAATATCTGTTTTTTGCGTTGATCATCAATTGCCCCGGTGTTTGTGGCGTTAAAATTAAGTGACTTTTGAGCTTCTGTTGGATTGAATTATAGTAGAAGAGGTTGTAGATGTATATAGGGACTAAATGGTAGTAGTAAACAATAAAAATCAGTCCAGCCTTGGCAAAAAAATTATTAATAATAAAAATTTAAATTGAGAACATTTTTCTTGTCGCAGCGTATTATAAATAAAACGATATAAATTATATTTTATACTTAAAATTGATAATTATTATTAATAACACCAAATATTGTATCAATTTAGCTTATTTTTCTTATTTATTGTGTGAATTAATTTATTGTTTTACAATTCAGTTGATGAAATTTATTTATTTTCGTTCGCAGTGACAATAAATTCAGTTTTTGTGTTTCTTAAAACTCCGCATACAAAACTATAAATTATAAAAAGTTCTGTTTTGATCACTCCTCTTGTCCCACGTTCCGATGTACAAAAGACGTGAAGTAACTTGAAATGCGTTCAAAAACCTTCGGTTTCATCCCAAAACCATCTTTTGTGTTATATTAAACCGCCCTTTCGTAAATTTATTGTAACAGAATGATATGATGTCTTTATGTCGTGATTCCATTGTGTAACACTTATCTGATCGTATTCTATTTGTGGGACCGGTTCGTGGTTATTATTTCTAAGGTTTTAATGGATTTGGGTTTGTTTGTGGCCGTGTTTGATTTTAAAATATTTTTATATAATATAAAACTGTCTTACCATTGTGTCTGTATTGAGAATATTGACATGTTTCTATGAAAATAACGTATTGGAGTTTAGTATTTGTGCTCATGACTCTGTTTATTTGATCACAAATCATTTTAATGTACCATTTTGAAAAAAAAAATTTACCTGGCACGGCAAAGTGACTACACTGTCTTCCAGTTAGAGTATTGTGTTGAGTAGCGAGAGACAGTCTATCCTTCGCTACTCAACACAATCATGCCAGCCTGCTGTGTAGATTCTTCACACTACGCCTGTCAGAGTACTCAGAAGGCCGCAACACGGCCATACATCATACCCCAACTCTAGACCTCCAATAAAAACCAGATTTACTCTGGATGACCCCGGTCGCTATCCGGACGGATATAAATATCCGGTAGGATATTTATATCCTGGTGGTAACCAGCAGCATGAATATCCTACCATTTAAAATGGTGTATACACTTGTAAAGGTTTCACACATAGAACTAAAATGATTTGTAGGTAATATGTAATAACGGTAGGCAGCGGCTTTGCTGTGCTCTGGCATTGCAGAAGTCTATGGGCGGCGGTGACTACTTACCATCAGGTGGCCCGTCTGCTCGTCTGCCTATCCAGTCAGTAAAAAAAAATATTTGGATGGTAAGCTGATACTATAGCTAATAAATAAATTTCGTAACGCGACATAAAAAATAGTACATAAATAATAAACTAGACATAAAAGATAATCATGATTCATAGGTAAATATGGAATAATAACAACGTAATAATAATAATAATGTTAATAACCTCAGTTTGTACAAGAGAATTGATTTTATTAAATACACTGCAATGGTTTTAAGTTATATAATAACGATTTATATTTAAAAATCGAACATAAGACTGTACCCCGGACCAATGACCTTGCGGATTTTAATGCTGACCACCCTAAACAAAAAACGGCTGTGGCTAAGGTTTTGGGAGCCCGCATTTCTTTTTGTTAGAAAGGTTGAAAGTGTAGCTAGACTCGTTTTTAGGATGCCATACTATTTCTTTTTTTACTGACTCATGTAAATGTAATGAGTAATTTGAAAAGAGATCAGTTTTTAGAACCGGTACCTTTTTGAAATTACTTCTACATTCTTTGAGCACATATAGAAATTTTAAAGCCATGTTTAACATATAATTTTTATGCAGCGATGGAGACAGATTTTTTGCAACTTGACGAATTTTTTTGTTTAATGCAGCATACACCCTGTAGGGACACATAACAATGTTGTAATTTCATCTACGTAGCAAGATAGCGCGCAGTCCACGTATTCGAGTGAGTCGCCTTAACACCTTAGCACTGTAAGCCCGCATCCACGTCCTTGGTTCAGTAGCACAAAGTAACACGTTATGTAACATTATTATATGTTAAATAATTAATTTGTGTTATATGAACAATAATATCAGTGAACTATTTTACTATCTTTTATTTCATTAATTACCCGTAAAGATAGCCGTATAACCCTATGTAAGAATATCCACTCGTAATCCTCACACCACAAACAATAGAAAGCCACTTTCTATCTCATCTGATTGTAAAGATTGCGTAACAAACGCCGTGCCCCAGGCAACGTGAAAATGAAAAATCTTTCATTTAATCGCAAAAAGAACTAAAAACCACTAGCACATTTTTCGCTTTTTGTCCGCACCAAATGGCCGTCCGTATTGGAAACCCTTTGTTGCAATATTTTACTGGTTTAGTGTAAGCCAAAAAATGAAACCTTTTCTGTGGTTTGTTCATGGTTTTAAATAAAAGATTTATGATTAGAGATTCACTGATAGTAGACACATGGCGAGTGCTCCTAAAAATTGTTTAATCTTATCCCACCCTCTCCCTTCTACACCAGAACCACGCCTACTGGCTTGCGGATCCACAGCTCTTTGGTGTCTTCAACCCTATCTCGAATCTAGAGGTTCGCATACCTTTGCCGCACCATCAAGCTGTGGAACAGTTTTCCAGCTACCGTGGACGACACTGCACGAGGACTAAGCCCTAGCCCTCTCATTAGGAGAGGAACCCTGTACCCAACAGTGGGACAAGTTTAATACAGTGCTGTATTATATTTGTTGTAGCATGACTTTCTTAAAACTTAATTGGAATCGTTTCAAGCATCCATATACGGGACAGTATACTAAAACATGTAAGTAAAAGTAACGGTTTTTGTTTGCGGTGCCCGGCAAATCTCTCGCTTAGTATTCTGCGGTCGCGGGCACTGTCATCGGTTTATCGACTCTCGTGTTTCCAATATGAATTTAATATTTTTTTAAAAGCGTCCAAAGGCTATTGTTTAAGCTTTTTGCGGTTTCGGTGGACCGATAAAAAGTAATAAAAACGATTGTGTTACTTACATGGTTCTGATTCTTATTTTAGTGAATTCCAAAGATTTTATGATACCGCGTCCCACAAAAACGTTTCTGTGGATAAAGCTTTGGTGTTTTGTTTACAATAAATTACATTCAAATGCATTATTGAAATACAATTATTTCTGGAAAAGGTAATATATTTATAAAAATATATTATACATACATACATATACACTCACGCCCGTAATCCCCGAAGGGGTAGGCAGAGGTGTAACGAGTACACCCACTTTTCGCCAAATGTCGGTCCCATAATGTGATAGGGGGCGAGCCTATCGCCATAAAAATATATTATGCATAAATATTACTTGCTGTTTGTTCCTAAACACTAAATAACATAGGTAAGAATCACAATATACTTTGCTCGAAATTTTTCAAATAATATAATTCAACTCATATTCCGGGAAATTATAAAAAAAAATGTTAATTTCAAGTTGCACAGAATGAATATTCAAAAGACATTACTAGCGCCATCTGTTTGCCATCGTTGTAAATAAAAAACGTACACAATCAAATCCATCCAATCACTTAAACATTTTATAAATAAGAGAACATAAATAGCGTGCTTTTAACAAATTAAAAATAGCAAAAAACTCTTTTTACAAAAGACCGTTACATAATGTTCTAACTTACCTAAAATCCTCCCAGACAATTCGACAGAAAATCCTTTAAGAGTGCGGTTGCCATCGGCCAGGTTCCCACAGTTCTTATTGGATGTAACCAGGCCGAGTCGGGAATAGCTGGTAATCCACGGTTTCTTATTGTAGCTTTGCTCGAAAGCGCCAAGTTTACCTAGATTAAGACCATTTTACTATCGAACGGTAAGAGTACGGTTACATTGTATCTTACGTCACGAGTTTATTGAATAGACGTACACTTTGTATCACGAAATAGTAAAATAATCTACTAATAACAAATAATAGCAGAGTGTTCTAAATACTCTACAGGTAGGTAAGTGACAATCAAAGTATAGTGCCAATATTATAGTATTAAATATTATTAAAAATTAATACTAGCCCTATATTAAAGTGTCCCACTGCTGGGCACGGGCCTCCTCTACTAATGAGAGGGTTTAGGCCTTAGTCCACCACGCTGGCCTAATGCGGGTTGGTAGACTATACATGCTTTCGAAATTCTTATGAGAATTCTTAGCTATGCAGTTTTAGGTTTCCTTACGATGTTTTCCTTTACCGTTAAAGCAAGCGATAATAAACAATTAATACACACGTAACTTTAGAAAAGTCAGAGGTGTATGCCATTTGGGTTTCGAATATACGACTTTTGTCTTGTCAGTCCGTACCGCAACCAACTAGGCTATCGCTGCTTAAATAACGCAGTATTAAATAGTGTTTATTAAATGCTTACTCAGCAAAATTACTACAATAATAACTACAAGTATCAGATGATGAAAAAGGTGTTATCAAAGTTATTATGTAGTCACAAAAATACTGGCAAGACCTTGATTCGCTGGAGGACTTGTATGATCTATTTATTAACTTTTTCACCTCGAGTACGCTAGTCAGTTCATACTCCCAAAATATTCAAACTGGCAACAAGAAGATAGGCTATTGAGCATTAAATCATTTAATAAACATATCCACTTAATACACAAAGGTTAACAAATTAAACTCAAAGTATTTTCTGGAATATCGGATGCTATTCGCACCATGGAGCTGAGCCGCAAATTAACCATTCATTAAAATTCACATAATTACTTGCAATCAAGCCGATGTGCCGTGGAAACGGCTCCGTTAAGAATATCGTCCAAAACCAATCGGGTAATTAAGTCTAAAGCATTTAATGCCACAGATAGAAATTATTAGAAACCGGTCAGGATTTTGTTACTTACACACGGTACGTTTAATACTGGGAGCTAAATGGGCTCAGCTTATCTGGTTTATGTGAATGTGGAATTTTATCCAGAGATTTGGAACTTTTTAATTTGACTACCCGATTGGTGGGCATTGGAGAAAATGCAGTTGATTAAGGTGTTTAATGTGTTTTAAATGATACTGCCTACTGTGATAATAGTATTTGGAATTCTTTTTCCACATTTTTGTACGGAAAATAGTACTATTATAGAAATAAGAGAACTTTCGACAGCCTCCGTGGTGCTGTTGGCGAGTGAAACGAGAGGCCGTGGGTTCGATTCCCACACCAGGACGAATGTTTGTGTGACAGACAGATATTTCTGTCCGAGGTCTGGGTGTTGTGACACCGAGAGTCTCTTGTAGTCCCTCATACCCACAACAAAGACACGTTTCTTAATTTGGGGTCGGGGCTATGTGTGTGACTGTTGGGTGTTATATTATTGAGGCGTGGTAATATTTAATTTGCATGGGGGTATCGTTTCAACGAACGAACTGTTTTACGAATGTAGGCCAACGTGAAAAGAGTTTTGAGTCGAAAAATTTTTATAAGCTGCTCATTCGAACACAGAATTCGTGGCGGCAGAGATTTTATAGTTATTAACTACAAATACCCTAATACCTAACAAAGTATGTTTAATTTTATTAAGATCAATGTCCCACGTTACATATTTCTCATTATGATGTGTTCTTAGATACATTGCAAAATAATATTCAGGATAGTTATTGAAATTCTAGCAAGAATTAATATTATGGAATTGAGTCATGTTTAACAATTTTTATACGGCAATCTTTTGAAAAGCTTATCCAGGATAATCTTGCAACCCAACGACACTTGCTTGCATGCTTGCACATGCTTTAACTTATGTGACAAAAACAAAGTTCTAAAAATATTTAAGTTAACATCTAAATAACTCGCATACTGACTGACTCGGTGGCGCAGTTGTAATTGCGCCTTACGACTGCTATGCTGAGGTTCGACCCCCGGCTCGGCTAAAGATATATTAGGTTTATCTATTTAGAAATACTCAGTATGTGCCCGGAGTCTGGAATTGAGCCTGGCATGGCGATAGGCTCGCCCCCTATCCCATTATGGGACCGTAATAAATTCGGTAATAAGTGGGTGTACTGGTCTACCTCTGTCTACCCCTTCGGGGATTACAGGCGTGAGTGTATGTATATGTAACTCGTGAACTGTGGCGTATGACTTATTTATCAGACCGGTACAGTTTAATAACTGAATGAATATTACGTACGGTTTGAATAATTCATTACTGCAACTGCAAGTCCATATTAAAGAGCTGCTGTGTATACCCACACTTAGCTCAATGATGGAGACATGCCTGTAGTTCATATCACCTGGTTCAGCCATAGTTTATTTATCTAATGTTAAACTTACACAAAACAGTTTATCCAAAACACCTATGAGATATTTAGTAATCAGTTCACAATAAATTGGAGATACATGTGTTAAGGTTTTAACGACTTTTTCAATAGACATATATGTAGGATATTAAGAGAAATAATCTGGTCTAGTATTCTGGATATTTTTAATATAAATACAGTCTTCAAATATTTTATAGTCTTTAAAGTACATATTGTATTCATCTCTTCTCAAACATCGTCTGTTATTATAATATCGTCTATTCCATATTGAAATATTACCATATTCATATTGGCCAGTCACAATATTGATACAATTATAACTCATATTTTTTTGTATATTGTCTGTTGTATTGATCTAAACATCTGAATCTGTAATGTGTTTGAATTACAAAAGCATTTAGTCCTCCTAAGTGGTAATTAAGTCAGCTGAGTAGGTGCGAGTGGGTTTACGGGCTAAGACCGAGAAATATAGTGGTCTGTTTATAAAATATATGATTGATGTAATAAAGAAATTTAAAAAGAAAAATAAAACACGATGGGAGTAATAGGATTCAGAAGGTTCAGCAACGCGCATGTGGTGCAAGCGTTCAAAGGCTACTTTAACCGCTTACTATCAGGCGGGCCGTAAGCTTGTTTGCCACCAGCGTGGTATAAAAAAGATGTATTGCCGTAAATTTTATAATATTCATACGTATAGATTTCTTCAAATATAAATGTCTTAACAATGCTTGTTTCAACATAGCGAAGCATCGATACACCAGAATAACCAGACCAATTACAATAGCAACTACCATAACCAATTCACGTTTCATTTTCGCCTTTATTCCATCGATTTAAGGTATGTAGATATCAATTTTGGAAGTTCCAGTGATATGGCCGAAATGTATGCATTTGAATAATGTAAACCTGTCTCGCTAGAGGCTCGAGATGACTTGGCATATTACTGGACTAGGACGGTGCTGCATGAGGATATGTCAGTTTCTTAATGAGATTTAGTAATTTAATTGAATGAGAAGTGTGCCACTAATACTTTTATTACTAACTAGTTGTTGCTCGCGGCTCCGCCCGCGTGGATGTCATGTTTGGGAGAAAAAGTATACAATACAAAATACCAATATTCATGCGTTTAACTTAATAATCACGGATTTTCATACCAACTTTCATTCCCTATTTTATCCCCTTAGGGGCGGAATTTCCAAAAATCCTGAAACATATATTTTTTATTTTTAACTAAAATGCCAAATACTAATTTTCATGAATTTAACTTAAAAAATGACGGATTTTCATACAAACTTTCATCCCCTATTTTACCCCCTTAGGGGTGGTATTTACAAAAACCCTTCCTTAGTGGATGCCTACGTGATAAAAGGTGCCTACTGTCAAAATTTCAAGTCCCTAACCCCAGCCGTTTAGGATTTGCGTTGATCGATCAGTCAGTCAGTCAGTTTCTTCTTTTATTATTACTAATCAGCAGGATAAATTACTGATTCATACACTAGAGTGACTTAATCCTCCGTTAGTCATCATCATCATCAGCCTATCGCATTCCACTGCTGGACATAGGCCTCCCCCAAGGTTCGCCATTGAACCCGATCTTCGGTTCTATCCTCCGTTAGTGTCAGTAGAAAATATGTTAACTAAGTTTGTATTAATCCCATTTACCAGTTTTTTTGGGGCAGCACGTAACTAGTTATTGATAGAACTAACCAAGCTCGATGCACTTTGCATCCTTAAATGAAGTAAGAAAAAAAATTGGCTTTGGAAATGGTTACTAATGATTTAAAGACAACTCACTAGTTGTTACTTAATGCTAGTTTAAAGAAGCTCTCTAAGTGCGGTAATTAGGCCAATATATCTAGATCCCCATTTAATAGTTTTTAGTTCATATAATAATTAAAATAATAATACTAGCTCTGTATTAAACAGTGTCACACTGCTAGGCACGGGCTTCCTCTAGTAACAAGAGGGGCTAGGCCTTAGTCCACCATGCTGGCCTAATGCGGGTTGGCAGACTTCACATACCTTCGGAATTTTTATGAGAATTCTCAGGTATGCAGGTTTCCTCACGATGTTTTCCTTCACCGTTAAAGCAAGCGATAATTAACAATCAATATACACGTAACTTTAGAAAAGTCAGAGGTGTATGCCATTTGAGCTCGATTCGAACATACGACTCGAAAGTCGTACGGTCTGTCAAGACGAATCTTGACAGACCGTACCGTAACCAACTAAGCTATTGTTGCTGCTGTTAATGTGTATTTATTATTATTTAAATTTATCACTTACCGCTGCTTTCATTATACATATTAATGCTTCAGTAAGGCATTAATTTTACCCACCATGTCCACACTATGCAAAGCGACCAGGAGCGCAGTAACAAATTATTCCTCCCACACAATGTGTATGAGCACCTGAATCAATCAAAACATGTACGACCCGCCTCTCTGCATGTTGCGCATTACGCTCATTGGACCCATTTTACGTATCGCTGAGATTCGTGACGCTTCTGATGAAGACGTAATCGATTGTGGTACAATCGATTCTAGGGAGGATATCCGATAATAATTTCTATTGGATTGGAGAGCGACTACTATACACTTGGTAAAAATCCTCGTGGTAATTGTGAGATACATTCCCGGATGAATCAATGTATATGTAGTTCGGGTTGATAAAATTCTGGCGACCGTAGTGTTACGCAAGGTCTTTCGATGATGGACTTCGTATTTAGATTGTACTATGATATGAGGTCTTGTCGCTTTTCCGTTCCAGGAAAAAAATGTTTTGTTAATTTGAATAAATTATTTTGGGCCGAATTAGCCAGATGATTATATATTCCCCATATTCTAATAAAACCTAAAAATTGACTTTTTTATCTATAAATAAGTTATATCCGAGTAACATTTTATGTTTCTCCACAAACTAGTTTGGTATACGAAATACGGCAGTTTATTTCACCCACACACCACTCGAGAGTGGCGAAATTGTGAACTTCAGTCATACGTAATATGACTTTGAAAGATTTCGTCTAGCCATGTTATATTGGGTGCAAAATGTCATCACAAAGTATTTTCCACTGAATTTATGGCGAGCATTATTTCAAATTTCATGACGTGAAAGTTTTTGAATTTTATTACATTATTTTTGCATTATATTTTAATAATGATCTTCCATCTGAAGTTGTGTGAAAAATAGTATGACTACGCAAATTGTACCTAGATTTGCTGGCACAGTTTACTGACTCACGTGTTCCTTCCTTACTATAATTCTGGGTCCTTTACACATAGTGTGAAGAAGCTACTGCTGAGTAGCTTCTGTTGGCATGATTATGTCGACTAGCGAGGAACAGTTGTCTCTCGCTGCTCGATACTCTACCTAAAATACACTGTGCTTACCATCAGGTACAGTGTGGTCACTTTGCAGTGTCACGATAAAAAAACATAGTCAAATTTCTTGAAACAAATCTAAGCCATAAAAGTATTTATATCATCTGATAGCCTCCGTGGCGCAGCGGGTGAGTAGCCGGCTGTGAAACGAGAGGCCGCGGGTTCGATTCCCACACCGAGACAAACGTTTGTGTAACAGACAAATATTTGTTTCGGGTATGGGTGTTGTGAGACCGTAGTAGGGACCGTGGTCCCTGGGACCGTAGCCTCTTGTAGTTCTTGATACCCAAAATACAGGTTCTGCCTAGTGGGGTCAGCAATATGTGTGTGACTGTTAGGTGTATTCATTATTAGTTATTTATTATGAATCTCTACAAAAATGATAACCTTAATTGGTTATCAATTCACCTTAAGCATAATAATTATTATTATTATATTTAGTTGTTATTGATTATTCAGTACAGATAGAAGAAAATATGCGCAGTATATTTCGTTAAGTTGGCTATTTATTTTCACTGATAATAGAAATAATAAATAGTTAGAACAAACAGTACAGATGTATTATTATAAACGAAACAATATCTGTAATTAATTGTCAAAATAATAATAGCACCACAATCAATCAACAGAAAATTAGAGCCCTTTTTCATTCCCACGTGAAACGATGAATTAAAAAGATCAAAAACTACTGGGGTGACATTAAAAACTATGTCACTTGATGGGGGTATGACAACCGATTTAGTGAGGTTATGGAAATTGTATTTAAATATATTTTGTAAACGAATAATCCTTTTTTGAGACGTCAGTCACACTGACATGAAGGTCAGTTGGGAAACGGAAAGAATGTACTTAAATGCAGTTCGATTTTATAGTTGTTATATATTTGCTTAATGGTGTGGGTCAAAAAAGCTTCATTTAAAAAAAATGTGTGCGTGTACTTATGTACGCCCGTGAGAAGTTATACTTCTTTTGCATCATTAAAACATAGTTAAAATAAAGATTCAGACGAATTGATAACCTCCTCTTTTTGAAGTCGGTTAAAAATGAGCCTACCCGCCAGCCTTACATAGAAATCTCAAACGTGAACATTTCCCGTCTCGAGTAACATATTCCGAGTTGTTTTATTCGATTTGCTTCAGAGTGTTACTTTTAAGTCACGGTATGCGCGCGCATCTTAAAATTTAAATTAATTTTATTTTTCGAATTATTTACAGTTATAGGGTGGCCCGAACAAACTAATATTTTTTTCGAGTCTTGTGAAAATATGTTAGTTTATCATGTTTTAAGAAAACTGTCAAGGGATCAGCCCCATTAAAAAAAATCGGGGTCGCTCAAGATTAGAACATAGAAAACAACCTGATTCTATAAAGGACTTCAAAACAATAAGGAATGTTTAACAAGAGGATAATGACGAGATTGGGTATTGAGTATGGCAATAAGACGTCCGACGTAGACCAGCCCTAGCAGTTGAATACAGTATGGTTGTCAGTGGATTGGATCGCATTGTCTCATTGATTGGACCTATTTATAGGTGAACAGCAATATACAACTACTGCTAGGTGCAAGGCATGAGATATAGCGAGTTATAGAGTAACTACCAATGTTGTCATTATAGTCAGGAAGAAGGTTTGCTTGTCCCACTCTGATGGATCCCTATCAAGCAACGTCAGAAACTTGTACAAAATTAAGTGTGTATCTGCGTCTATTTGTAAAATAGTAATATATTATTATAAATTATTAATAATATTTATTAATATTTTTGGGTGTGTTGCAGCAGCAGCGATAGCCTAGTTGGTTGCGGTACGGACTGTCAAGACGAAAGTCGTAGGTTCGAAACCCAAGTGGCATACACCTCTGACTTTTCTAAAGTTATGTGTGTATTAAAATGTTAATTATCGCTTGCTTTAACGGTGAAGGAAAACATCGTGAGGAAACCTGCATATCTGAGAGTTTTTCGAAGGTATGAGAAGTCTGCCAACCCGCATTAGGCCAGCGTGGTAGACTAAGGCCTAACCCCTTTCATTAGTAGAGGAGGCCCGTGCCCAGCAGTGGGACAATGTTTATACAGGGCTAGTATTATTATTTTTATTATTTATTTATTATTATTGGGTGTGTTTGGCGTAAACTCCTTTTTTAACCTTTTTTACCTTGATAGCAAGTGATCTCTAATATCCATGAACACTCAATGCTGGGTATTAGGGCTCCGAAAATCAAACTCATAATACAAAGCAAACTTTTATTTCATGCCAGTTTTCTATGTTATATCGGGCCGACCTATTCAAAAACAAAACAATATACAGCGTGTCTCTAATAAAAAATTAAAATTGAATTATAATTACCAATATTTATTTATTTATTTATTTTAGGATCACCAACATGACATACATTGTTACAAAATATACACTTCATTAAGGCATTCTTAGGCTAAATGTTGCCATAATTACAGGCGACCACGACATGCTTAATAAATTATATTACACATAGAAATTACAATAAATAGCACATTTAATATTATATAATATAACATTCAAAGAAATGAACCACTATATTACGTTTTATTAAATTTTCTGAACAGTTTTTTTTATCTAAAAGTTACATTTGTTCAGTTTTATAATCGTTTAGATGTCAGTAGATATTTTATTTAAATTATTAGTTTCATATGTTAACAATATAATCTCTCTCTGCCAGTTAATTGCGTCCGTAGGTTAAGAAAATGTATAATTGTGGCCACGAGTGCGTAACATGTGACTGTTCGACACATGGCAGACTGGGTGGGTCTCGAAGATTTGTAGTTGACATCTCAAATAAAGAATGTCACCATTTCTATGCGGAGTTACGAAGACTCAGATAAGGCGACAATAGCTTAATTTGAGCGTAATCTTGTTATTACAATATTACTACAGTGATAGCCTAGTTGATTGCGGTTCGGACTGTCAAGACGAAAGTCGTATGTTCGAAACCCCAATGGCATACACCTCTGACTTTTCTTAAGTTACGTGTGTATTAAATGTTAATTATCGCTTGCTTTAACGGTGAAAGAAAAAATCGTGAGGAAACCTGCATACCTAAGAATTCTCATAAGAGTTTCGAAGTTATGCGAAGTCTATCAACCTGCATTAGGCCAGCGTGGTGGACTAAGGCCTAACCCCTCTCATAGAGTATGCCGGTGCCCAGCAGTGGGACAATGTTTAATACAGAGCTGGTATTATAGTTTTATTACTTCACTGTGGAGCTTGGGGATGTCTGTTTTACCACAAATATATCGGTTTTTATAACATAAAAAATAATAAAACACTCAGTAGTCACACACACGCATACTAGGTCAAATCGCGGGTACGTATATATAAGCTGGTATGCTTCCTGTTAAACTCTTTTTAATATACTGACTTGCCATAAATGTTACTGTAATTGCTTACATGATCAATAAAAGATTTCAGTTTCCTTTACATCAAGCCTATAGATATCAAATTTTGGATACTAAAAACAATATTATCAAAAAAACATCAAGCTAATGCCACCCGTGATAGTATGACATTTGCGACATACATTTACTACGCGTCAGACGTTTATAAGCATAAAAGCAATAAAAAAGTCATACAAATATGTTATTTAAGTTCTAAAAACTTATAACCCTAGTTTTGATTGTGTATTTTCTCCATAAAATATTAAATAATTTTAAGTTATGTTAATAATTAATGTAAAAGTTTATTTAATAAATTTTAAGTACACAATTTAAATCATTTCATAAAGTATTTTAAGAAGAACAGACAGCGAAAATGTAATAACCAAACTAATTTACAAAACAAAAACTGTATTAGTCTAAAGAGAATTAACCTAAAAATTAGAGGCGTGTTTCATCCAAAGTAATTTAGTTTCGTATTCCCATTTTTTGTAAACAAACCACAATGGAAAAAGTAACAAATTAGTCTATCATTTTAATTAAGAATTTGATTCTTTAAAACAATGCTATCCATTTCTCGGTTTTTGTAAAAAGTGTAAAATTATATTCTAGAAACAGTAAAAACTTAAGACGTTTCATTTTGTTATTACCATACAAACTTTTGCGTACATATTACGAGTATATGTAAATGATAATGGTCTATGTTTTTTTAAATAAAATATGTATTATAAATTGTATTCAAACCTTAGGTTTCAGCTAGATGTGTGGGCGGTTAGTTAGCGATAGTTTAGAGGTTAGATAATTAAGAGTTTTATTAAATTCTTATTTTTAATTGATCCTAAAAGAAATCGGGAAGTTAGGAAGGGGTTTAAGTCTAAAAACCCAATTTACAAGATAATCATAATTTTTATTTACATTTTAGATTTGAAAAATTACACATTAGTTGTATGGGTTTAAAATTTCTGCCCGATGTGGCAATAGGCTTGCTATCCTTGTTATTAAATATGAAATTTGCTAGGCGAACTATGGCTGCAGCAGTTGCCCCTCTCCCTACCGCTACGAAAAAAAGCGTGAGCTTATCAACTGTTTAAAAAACAAAACGAATAACATTTACAAAATCACATTCAACAAAGCGTTGGAAAACATAATCGAATCAATATTGAATTCCCAATAGATTTTAATTTATGTTTTTATTTGGCTTTATACATATTTATTATCAGCTGGTAGCGATCGAAGGCGCTTCAGATCTTGTTTGAGATACAGTAGATAAGATTACAGATAAGATAAAGTTGCGTCAACAAGTAGATGTATATGGAAAAGGTACATATGAATTGTTTAATTAAAATATTTTCTTAGGCGAATATGTAAATTTTGGACCGGATTTATTGAATTGACCATAGTTATTTTACATTAAATCTAAAGGCATAAATTCTTTGTAAATAATTCATCACCATGTAAACGAACCTATAGTTATACACTGATGGACATAGGCCTATTCCAATACAATACTGAGCTGACGAAGACAATTCCTAATCTGTATATACACAGTCAGGTCATAAGTATTGTCACACAGTAAAAACTTTTATTTTAGAATGCTGGCCACAAAAAAGTTTATTGCATTCGAATTTCAAATTGTTCATGAAAATAAAAATGTATACTTTTTAGAATTTTACTTATTTTTAAATATGGAGTGGACGCTTAAAGAAGACCGTGTTGCAGTAATTGCGTTGCATCGTTGCGGTTACGCGCCAATTCAAATTTTTGACATACTGAAAAATTTGAATATAACCAAAAGATTCGTTTATCGTACCATCAAACGATACAATGAAGACTCTAGTGTAGATGACAGGTCAAGAAGTGGTCGACCTCGGTCTGTTAGGACTCCAGCAGTGATAAAAGCTGTGAAGGCGCGAATTCAAAGAAATCCCAAACGTAAGCAGAAACTGTTGGCCCTTCAGATGGGGTTAAGCAGAACCACGGTGAAAAGGGTGTTAAATGAAGACTTAGGGCTTCAGGCATATCGAAGAAAAACAGGACATCTTTTGAATGCTCGTCTAATGGACCTGAGACTGAAGAGATGCCGCGCTTTGTTGAAGCGGTACGCGGGAAAAAATATCGGGAAATTCTTTTTTCAGATGAAAAAATTTTTACCGTAGAAGAGAGCTACAACAAACAAAATGATAAGGTGTACGCACACAGTAGTGAAGAAGCGAGCAACCGTATTCCGCGTGTCCAACGAGGTCATTTTCCATCCTCGCTCATGGTATGGTTGGGAGTTTCTTATTGGGGCTTAACAGAGGTACATTTTTGTGAGAAAGGTGTAAAAACGAATGCAGTTGTGTATCAAAATACAGTCCTGACGAACCTTGTGGAACCTGTTTCTCATACCATGTTCAATAACAGGCACTGGGTATTCCAACAAGATCCGGCGCCAGCTCATAGAGCGAAGAGCACACAAGACTGGCTGGCGGCGCGTGAAATCGACTTCATCCGGCACGAAGACTGGCCCTCCTCCAGTCCAGATTTGAATCCGTTAGATTACAAGATATGGCAACACTTGGAGGAAAAGGCGTGCTCAAAGCCTCATCCCAATTTGGAGTCACTCAAGACATCCTTGATTAAGGCAGCCGCCGATATTGACATGTACCTCGTTCGTGCTGCGATAGACAACTGGCCGCGCAGATTGAAGGCTTGTATTCAAAATCACGGAGGTCATTTTGAATAAACTTTAGTGTCATAAGAATCTATGTTTTGTTAAGTTCATTTTGGTATATAAATGGTTACATAATGAATAAACTTGTTTCAATTATTTTATATTAAACATGTGACAGAATTTATGACCTGACTAGGTATAAAAGAAGAAACTGACTGACTGACTGATCGATCAACGCACAGCCTAAACGGCTGGGGATAGAGACTTGAAATTTTGACAGTAGGTACCTTTTATTACGTAGGCATCCACTAAGGAAGGGTTTTCAGAAATTCCACCCCTAAGGGGGTAAAATAAGGGATGACAGTTTGTATGAAAATCCGTCATTTATGAAGTTAAATTCATGAAAATTAGTATTTAGCCTTTTAGTTAAAAATAAAAAATATATATTTCAGGATTTTTATAAATTCCACCCCTAAGGGGGTAAAGTAGGGGTAGAAAGTTTGTATGAAAATCCGTCATTTCTGAAGTATTATAAATGAAAATTAGTATTTGGCCTTTTAGTTAAAAATAAAAAAATATTTATAAATCATCATATTCTAGACCGATGATCATCATATTAAAGACGAAGAATGATTGATTGTGAAGTAAAACAATGATAATAATAAATGTAATGTGACACTAGCTATTATAGTGTCACAAAACAGCAGAAATATATAGATATAGGGTGTAACCAGTACACCCCACTTTTCGCCGAATTTATTACGGTCCCATAAAGTGATAGCGAGTCTATCGCCATACCGGGCACAATGGAGTAGTTGACTCGACTTTTTTAATAATTTAATCAACAAGTTACAATACCTGAAACCTATTATCGAAAGAATTTTATGACTCCGAAAAAATAAGTAAATTAGACGCCATTTAAATCTGCTGGAAGGGGTAATTGTCAAATGACACGAAAATGATACATATCTATCGTGACGTCACGGTTCTCAGAATCACCATTACTGTGCAATGTGCGAGGGAGATAGCGATATGTTCCCAATACAAAACCGTTTTTGCTCATGCCTTTGAGTATTTGCTAATACCCATATTTAAAATAAATATTGTGACCTCATTTTTCTAGCGATTTCAATTCTGTTTTCGCAAAAGAGTTTTATGTGCGTATTCGGTTGCATGTCGAATAATGTACAAAATAAAACACAGGAAACTACCATATTCCAGACTCCAGATAATACCAAGTATTACTAAATATAAAAATCCAATATCACTTTACCCCACCCGGGTATCGAACCCGAGACGTCAGCACAGCAGTCGCAACACATGCGCAATTACTGCGCTGAGGTTTTAATTTCGAGGCAGTTCGATAAATTCGTAAAATGAGTTTTAAAAGAATACTGAGCACACTCACATTATTACATTCAAGGTGAAGTCGATGAGACGGAGCTTAACAAAAATATGCGGTATCGAATCTTATCTGTATTAGGATTTATTGCTATTGTTCCTTCTCAAAAGGCCGTTTGTGTGACAAAAAATCTATTCTATAATTATAACTCGATAATGTGATGAACGCTTCGTTCAGGAACACGTGAGAAGTGACTGGCGTGGTGTGAATTTAAATAATTGTCACAAAATGTCACGGCATCTTTTTTAATTCTAGAGACTAAAGTCATCTCCATAATTTCTAAATGTATGATCATAAAGCCTGAAATGACAATTATTTATGTAGTCACACAAAACAACGCATTGAAAATAAAACATCGCAAGTAAAATGCCTTTCAATAAAAAAAACTGGTGTCTGTGTGTATTTCAAATATTTTAAACTGACGTTAGAAAGGTTATTTTGTGAAATATATAGTCGTAAATCGACATTAAACCGTCTCTATAGTTTAGATAAAGTCACATATTAGCAATATCAGAGTTCTAATTATATTCAGTGGAGTTAGGAGTTTTAATCCTAATTTAAACAAAATATCTTACAACCTTATGTGAAAATCATGTCTCAACTATATCTAATTATACCTATTGATAATAAGGTTAATCTTTCCATCCGCTCCTAATTTCAAAAGTAAATTCCACATATCAAAACCATGATTCCTCATTGCACTTACTCCGTATAAAATTATTAAATATGGTTACATTTGTTTTTCTCACCACCAAAAACGTTGGCACGGCTTACAAATTTGGTAAGGCTTAATCTGATTTTAGTTAGTGTAGGCGTATTACTGTTAGTAGCAGTCCGCTCTAATATATCTAATGATTACACAAGCTAATCCATTTAGGAGATTTGTTTGAGAACTAAAAACATGGACGTATCAAAAATTTTCAATTAACGTTTATCAGAATTCAAATTAAAACGTCGGTTCACATGCGTTTATGGTAAAGCTCTTAGCTGTTTGAAAGTGAAAGAATTGATGCATAAGATCTCATGGTAAACTCACTTTATAATTCTAATAGCTTTTACTTGCGACTTTGTTCGTGCGTAAGTCTTTTCTGGGTTAATACATATTTCATATACTTAATGAAATATGTTATTTTAATTGCGTTGACCAACATTAATATCAAGTTTTTTATTAAATTGCTAAAAATACCATATAAAATCTTCCAGCCGTATTCCCTTAGACTCTAAGGCTTAGAGGTTATATTCCGAGGAATTTCTTCCTACAGTACAAAAAGATGTTAACCCTTTTTACCTTCACTATTTAGAATGTGAGATAATCAAGTCAAGGCTTTGCTTTTATAAGTTTATTGAATTTATTATTATATTCTCTTATCATCTCCGAACAAATAGCAAAGACGTTCTATTCAACACAACTAAGATTTCCAATATTTCTGCCAGTGGCCACGTAGTCCGCAGTGTCTATCAAAGAAAGCGGCTTACCTTCCTTGAGGCAATTTCGTCGTCCACTGGTTCTTTGCAAAGGTACATAATCTGACTCTAAATCTGTTGCAGTCCAATCTCGTACGTGTAAATATTATATTAAAAAGGGTTATTAAATTAAAAACCATTTTTTGACGAATTGGGTAATTTTGGTTCCGCAAAATCTTGTGTTCAAGTACCTATATGACCATTTAGGTGGTTGATCAGTCCATTCATTTACAGACAACACGGGTTATAGCTTTACTTTAATATTACACTGACTTCGGATTAACTTTACCAAAGAATAAAATTATCACACGAAGTTTTAAAAGTATTGTTATCTGTAAGCTTGAGGTTTGTAAAATACACCGGCCAGTACTGATCCTTGCTACAAAGCTTAAAGCACTTAGTAAAAGTTACCAAGTAATCCCATTTACCAAAGACATAAACTCAGAGAGACTTTCCACTTCCGTCATTATTATTTACATGTTTTGTTTCCCTCTTCCGCTCATATTTTGCATTCTAAGTTCATTTGCGTTCTAAACAAGAGTACACACCACCATACATGTTGTTCTACAGACGTTTATACTACGGGTTGGTAAGGGAAGCTGTGCGGTGCACCTTCACAAACATCATTTAAATCACAGATGAAACCGCTTGGTTACTCCGCTAAGTGATTTCGATGTTCAGCTATGATGCTACGCCATTTGGGAGTCAAATGTGATGTTCCGATGTTGATTTTAGATTCTGTGATTTGTGTCGATGCTCGGGATATTATTCGTTTGGGTTTTCAACGTCTTTAGAATTTCATTCAGATGCAAACGTGTTTTGAGCCTGTGTTCTTGTATTAATATGTATTGACCGTCTTCATGGCGCAGTGGGTGAGTAGCTGTGGAACGAAGGACCGGGTTTGATACCCGTACCGAAATAAATATTTGTGTGATCCTAATGTTGGGTGCTGTGGTTCCTTAATCCCTCCGTTATCCACCATATAAGTTTGACCTAGTTTGTGGTCTGAACTATGTATGTGTATTATTATTATTAATTTATTAAATTTACTCACACATGAATCTCATTGAAGGATTTCTAATGCTATCTGACCAAAGCAGAACTTTTCAAACCTCGTATGTGTTTTCCTTTGAACTTAATCGTAGTTGGTGGCTTTGTTTAATTATTTAAGAAATAAACAAGACGAGGGAAAGCATAGAAAGAGCCACGAATAGCATAAAATGCCAGACAACAGTTGTAACTTTCTCGTTAACTTTATGAAATAATGTGTATTTAACGGTCGGGGGCTTCGTGTTTGCTGTTTTCTAATTACTGTACTTAATCTTGTAGTTAGTTAAATATTTATTTTTCTTTGCAATAAATGATTTAACGATAATGCCCTATAATCGAGCAAATGGGTCAGCTAAAAGCAAGTGATAGGTAGTAATCGCTCATAAACTCCCGACTTAAAAAAATGATTTGGTTTAAAAGAGCGAGAGTCTCCAGAAATCTCACCTGCCATAGGTAATGTACTAGCAAAAAACTTTGCCACCTTAAAAATTCAAACAAATGAAACACGAGTAGTGACCATAAAGAGGAAAAAAATAGGAAATAGGAAGAAATATAAATAGTATAAGAAAAGTTTAAAAATCACAACGAGGTAAAGACCATTCTTCAGGTAATGTTTTTGTTGCTATTGCATTATATTATAGGATGTATATAGTTTATAGGGACTCAACCCAGCAGTCGTCCGGATGTTACCATCTTTCCCGGATGGCATAACGCTGGGTCGTAAGACTGAAGAACCCAAAATAACTCTCCTACCTCCCCCCGGCGGGGTAGTAGGGGGTGGTAGTGATAAATCCCTTTCCCCGGACAAAAATTCACATTTGATTAAACCCCAAACAAATCATATTTTTGACTGAGTATATTTGTGTTATTCTTAAACGTAGTTGTTGAGATTTATAAATACTAATTTTAAGGCTAAAAGTAAAAGCCAATTTTCGGAAATTACCAGATCTTTTATATCATAAAATAGTAATGCCAGATACCAGCAATCGATCATGTACGTCAGTCACCTCATAATAGGTGAGCACCCTTGACCAAGGATACACACAATACCGCATGAAACCAATGTTGCTTTTCGACCATAAAAGAAAGGAATGGGTTTGAGTAGATGACACGAATTTATATTTTTTTGAACAATAACGTAAAACTATAAAAATGTTAAAACAATAATTTATTTCGGTTATTACATCACAACCAAGTATCTATTCGTTTAAATTGTTTTTCGTTTAACTTTTTGTGCAATTTTTTGTGTTTAATAAAACTTATGAATTTATCACTGTTAAAATTTTGTGGTTATTTAGTATTGCCTATATAATCCAGTGGACTGAGAACGATTGACTTTCAGGTATTCGAACGTATTCAGCAATTACTTGACATTTTAATATTTTTTTCATTTTAGATACGACGCCATAATTCTGATCTTCGTGGTAGAAATAATTTTTGTGTGTATGATATAGAGAGATTAGATAGATTTGAAATTAGATTAGACTATTTAGATATAGAGAGAGATTATACCTATATATTATTATTATATTATTTAAGCTACACGTAACGGATCTTGTCTTGACCACGTAAATGTGACCTCTAAATTTTCTGTAGTTTCCGTAATTTGCAGATCTGAGATCATGATCTTATCATCGCAGGCATCGCCGTTAAGGCAAACCCCGCGCAACAAAAACTAAATCGCTTCATTAGGAAACTCAATTATGACTCGATAGAACACGAACTGAAATCAACTGATTGGTGTAGTGTGACAAGCAGCAAAACTATAAATGAAGCAACAGAGACTTTCACAAACATTATACGCAATAACACAATACTCACGCGAGTAAGTCGCTCCAAATTTACCTTAAAACCATGGATGACCCCAGGTTTGATACGGTGCTCCAAACATAGAGACTACTTACATGTAAAAGTCAGAACCAGTCCAAAAGATGAAATGCTCGTGAAGATATACACTCGCTACAGGAACTTTCATAGCGACCTTCTACGAAAATTAAAGCAACAGTATGAATCCGAAGAGCTCCAACGAAGAAAAGGAGACCCTAAAAAGCTGTGGCAGAGCATAAAGCAAATTTCGCACACACATCAACCAAAGAAAGTGAGTCTAGACTTGACGAAAACAAAAAGCAGTGCTTTGGAATCTCTTAACTATTGCAACGACGTTTTTACAAAAATTGGACAGAACCTCGCTGAGACAATTCTTTCTACAACAAATGAGACGCAAGAATCACTAGCGTCTAAAGTTAAAGTACCCTTCTCTCCCCTTCAATCACTATTTCTTTATCCTACTGATGAAGCCGAAATAGAAGCACTTATCATGACTCCAAGATCAGATAGTGCTCCTGGTATAGACGGTATATCGAATGGTATACTTAAACAATTTAAAAATTATATAATCACTCCCCTGACCCATTTATGCAATCTAAGTATGTGTGAAGGTGTTTTCCCCAAAATCTGGAAAGTATCTGTTATCACCCCAATATATAAAGACGGAGATAAATCTGACCCCAGTAACTACCGCCCAATTTCACTGCTGGGATCTTTCTCCAAAATACTTGAAAAAGTTGTCCACAAAAGACTTACAAAATATATAGAGAGTAATGGATTAATCACAAACACACAGTTTGGTTTTAGGCAAGGGAAATCAGCCGAAGACGCTGTACTTAAGGTGACAGACTTAGTGGTCGATTATCTAGATAACAAAAAGGCATGTATAGGGGTATTCCTGGACCTTGCTAAGGCCTTCGATACCGTGTCTGTGCCAATTCTGCTTCGTAAACTGGAGTTGTTGGGAATCCGTGGTCGAGCGAATGACTGGTTTAAGAGTTATTTATCAGGGCGCACACAACGGGTCAAAATCGACCAGTACGAAAGTGTTTCTAATCCAGTAAACTACGGAGTGCCACAAGGAAGCATATTGGGGCCATCCTTGTTTCTGTTATATATTAACGACCTATCGATACTGGAAATGACAAGTACAGACATCATTTGTTATGCTGACGATACAGTAATCCTTTTCCATGGCAACACGTGGGAACAAGCACGTATGAATTCGGAAGCAGGTCTCAGAAAAGTTGCTGTCTGGTTGCGGGACAACTTGTTAACATTAAACACGGCGAAAACTAAATTTCTATGTTTCCACAAAACTGCGACAACCGCACCACCATTAAATTTAGATATTAGAGTGCACAACTGTAGTAACTCAGAGTTTTGTTGTTGCCCAAAATTAAGTAAAACGCCAGTAGTCAAATACCTCGGAGTCATTCTCGATGAAAGACTGTCTTTTAAAGACCATATTATTGTCTCAGCAAAAAGGACCAGAAAACTCATATACGTCCTACGGTCAGTTGGAGAGTTTTGGTTATTGAGAGATGTCTATATAGCGCTTTGTCAGTCGGTAATATCCTATTGCATTTCGGTATGGGGTGGAGCTGGCCTAACGAATATGTTGATATTAGAAAGAGCACAACGAGCCATAATTAAAGTAATGCTAAAGAAACCCGTTAGATATCCTACAACAATGGTTTACTCTGATGCAAACCTGCTCAGCGTACGTGGGCTTTTTATTCTACGTGTCATACTTCGTATTCACCGTACGCTGAGAACGAGGAGATTCCCCAACATAAAGTCAACAGTTCATTGGCCAAAAGATTTGGCTGCTATCTCCACCCTGTACTATATAATAAAGTCAACAAAAGATGTAGTATTTTTAACTGTACAATAAAGGAAGCCAAATCAAAAGTGGAAAAATGGCTAGGTAAGCTGAACTACCACGAAATTGAAGATATACTGAGAGGGTTCACTTAAAAATACATAACACATGCACACACAACACTCACACACACATACATACACACAATACACACTTACCGTTACTATTTAAAAATTTATAATTGATTTTTCTGTTTTGTAAAATCGCAACACGTCTTTACCTGTCTCAACTTGTCAACTTGGATAGTGATTTCCCACGATACAAGCCTAGCTTAGTGTGGGGATCACGGTACCCAATATGGTTAAAACTTAGACAATGTTTGTAAATGTAAACCATAATACTGTAAATCTATTACTATATTTCAAACATTGTATAAATAAAGATTATTATTATTATTGATTATTGATTATTATGGTGAATGTTGAATTCAGAACTGAAACCGCTTGCTAAATATCGACTGTTAAATATAGAAATTACTAGAAAAATATTCACAACTGTCAAAAACTAAAATTGAATTGTCTTAGTACGTTTTTTGTACCTATACTATTTAAAAACCAAAACCGATTATTAATTATTCCCTTCCGATTGAGTTAGTATATTTTGAAAATATTTTGGAAGATTCACCTTTTCATAGTCAAACCTATTAATTCCATTAAAGGAGTGAAACCATAAACAATATGCTACAGCAACAATGCTCTATTCAACGTTGTTTTAATTAATACCATTGATAAAGATCTGAAATCAAATCCAGGTGTGAGCAAGGGATGATGACTCTCAACACAATATGCAATGACTTGTGTTCTGCGAGACCATTAAAACAATTTAGCCGGTCTATTGTCGATACGTAATAGATACCCGATAGATATCCCGTGGCGAAACATAATGAGATAAAACTCTCCAAAGAAATGAAGATATCATAACCAACATATGGTATGACAAAAAATTCGCTACACAATTAACGTTGGTTTATTGTGTGATACTAGATCTCTTGATTATATATTGAGTTAACACTTTGTTATTAAAGCGTTCATTGTGAAAAATATCATTATCTTTTGATTTCTAGTCTCGTGCCTATACCTGATATTTATAATTGACTACATATCAATAAAGCATTACAGCCAAATAAAATAATATCAAATTATAAATGCGAATGTTTGGATAGATTTTTGTTACTTAATCACGCTACAAGGGCTAGACGAGTCTGGTTGAAATTTAGCACAGAGATAGATTATAGTCTGGAATAGCACATACGACTTTTAATCCCGGAAAAATGGACAGTATCTGTGGGATAGCTAAGTTTTTCACAGAGCAAGAGATTGACATGATTTTTTGCATAGTGGCAGTTTAGGGATCGGAAAATGAAATAGGTCTAGGCCACTTTTTATCCCGAAAAAATGCACGCTTCCTATGGGATAGCAAAATACAGAAAGGTACCTCCATGGATTGTATACCTTTTCTTCCATAAATAACGTCCACGCGGGCGGAGCCGCGGGCAACATCTAGTCTAAAAATGACAAAGGTTTTTGACATTCAAAGTCTTCTATTTTGCACTATATATATTAAACCCGATGGAATGTCTTGATAGCATTCGTGGCGCAGCAGGCGAGTAGTAATGGCAACACTCTCAATTTGGCAAATTACTTTTACTGACTTTTTTCGTAACAACACGTGTTTCTGAATAACTAGAAGCTATGTAGTACAGTCGCTCCGTTTCTTTAATAAGTGCGGGTAGATTGATATAGACTAATATCGGTATCGAATGGGTGCAAAGTGGCATAAAAGAGATCGCCTCGGTCCAGATCCCAGTCTATACCAGTTTTTTAGTGCCTGAATAGGCAGACAAGCAAACAGGCCACCAGATGGTAAGTAGTCACCGCCACCCGTAGACTTCTACAATGCCAGAGCACAGCAGAGCCGCTGCCTACCGTTTAAAGACTACTCTTCTTAAGCCTCGTTTAAAGAAGGGCATGTCATAGCGCTCAAGTAACGCCACTGCATGGAGTTCATTCCAGAGCTTGCACGAACGTGGTAAGAATTAACGCTGGAAACGTGCTAGACGGTATCGTTTCCAGGTGGTATGGATGAACTCTGTTGCGGTGTCGGGTGGTGCGATGAGGCCAGTTTGTGCCCAGTTCAAGTAATCCGTATGTAGTTTATTCAGTGTGCGGACAGTTGTTTTCAGTACAGTCTGTTTGTTTCATCGTTTTTCTAATAATATTGATAACACTGAAGCTCGTTAATCGTTAAGGTACTAAACAAAAAGAAACTGTTAACAAGAAGGTTCTGAACTGTTAAGTCTTTGCTCATTTATATATAGATTTAAAATTCTCAAATATGCAGATTTTATCACAATGCTTTCCTTCAAAGTCAAAGCGAGCGATAATTAGCAATGAATGAAACCTTCAATAAGTTAGTACATCTAACATCTACGATAGACTATCGTCTATCGAAAATAAATTCGTTGCCATCTCTATTCAAGATCTAGTGCAACATTGAAGAACATACCTTCTGTTCAATATGTTAATATCTGTTTAAACATTCCAGTCAACCGTGCGGTGGGTCCTAAAAAAACATCTGGACCTCATGAATTTATTGTTTACCAAACGTAACAATGAGTAACTAAGTAAAACAATACTTTCGAAAGAAAAATAAGTTGTAACCACAAAAATAAACATGTCCTAAAGAAAACAATAGTCCGAAACACGATTGGTATTAAAATAGTCGCGGCTTTTAACACGGCACTTGAGAATATGACTTCTCACTGCGTGCGGTAGGCACTGTCGAAAGTATTTTCAAAATGGTCGCTTATTATGTTTAAACTCGCCCACACGCAACCCGTACGTGCTACAGAAAAAAGAATAACAAAATACAAAATCATTGGGAATTGTCACGTAAGAGAGTGTGTTGAACCCTGCAAGCCCCGGGGTTAACTAAAATTTCTCCCTTAAATATCGCTGAATAAAAAAGTTGACAAATCCGTATTGAAGTTTAACGATTTATATAAAAAAATCGTTAGTGTCCTCACTCCCCTGGAGTACGTTTGGAAAAAGTAATCTATTCCGATAAGCCAACAAGAAGACTGTTCATTTTTATTTTGTCCATTCCCCGGGGCTTAGAGCATCTTATGTTTGCGGCGTATGTGGTAAAATTATAGCGGTTAATTTTTTTTATAATGTGGCTTATTACCAGTATTTATTTAAAAAGTATGTAAAATTCGAATTTACCTTGAAAAGTAAAGCATCCAGAAATAAAATTATATCAAATTGTAGGTACATACATCAAAAATTGTTTTCATAGTAATTCGATTTCATATAAAAAAAGTTTACACCAGCCACCACCACCAATTTTTTTTTAATCTTCTCATTGGTAACAGCAATTTAAAAAACCGGTAACCCTTCTTAATTTAAAATAAGTCTAGTTTTCTTAATTTAAAAGTGACGTTAATTAAAGACAAACCATTCGTTTATGAATCACACCACATAAACGGAGGCATGACGATGCATTCGCCCTGTGCCACAGCCTTAATCTCCCTACGATGCGGCTGCGATAACGTTTGTATGGCGACTGGAGACTAGCCTAAAGAACATTTGAACGCAGAGCGTATAAATCTTGCGCTACACTATACTGTTAACGCGATGAGCCATTGCTCCACTGTAGCTATATCATGATGGAGATTTGTAAGGTAGCAATGTAAATGTAGTGCTAGATAGAATCTGGGAAGGACCATATGGAACTTATGAGTTAATGCTTCATAGAATCTAATATTGGATTAAGAAATTTATGAAAAATCTGAATGAAATTTTAAAATTACAATATTAATCAGTGCTAATTTAAATTTTTAATTAAAAATGCAGGTGATGTTATTAATAAAGTGATTCTTGGATGATGTAGATATCCATTAATTAATTATAATTATTTAGTATATTAAATTTACTTTCAAAATTAAATATATTCATATATATGTACACTCACGCCTGTAATAATAGAAGGAGAGGTGTAACTGTTACACCCACATTTCGCCGAGCTTATTACCCGTCCCATGATGTGATAGGGGGTGAGCCTATTCCCATACCGGGCACAAACTCCGGGCTGATACTGAGCATTTCGGGATAGAAAAACCGCATATTACTTTACTCGACCCGGGGATCGAACCCGAGACCTCAGCGCAGCAGTCGTACCGCAATTACAACTACGCCACCGAGGCAGTAAAAATTAAATACATTAGCTGTTTTATGTTAAAACAATAATAATAATAAATATAATAAAACCCAACAGTCACACACATAGCTCCGATCCCATACTGACATACGAGTCTTGTGTCGTGGTATCAGGAACTTCGAGTGACTTTTGGTCTCACAACACCCAGACCCCACACAAATATCTATCCAGGTGTGAGAATCGAACCCAGAGCCTCTCATTTCACAGCCGGCTACTCGCCTACTGCGCCACGGAGGCTGTCAAAACAATTTATCACTTTTACCTATTTTTGCATTTCTACATTTGCGAAGTTACTCTTTGGTAACGAAGTACTGATTTTGCTCATTTATAATTTACGATGTCATTACTCGCATAGATGAATTTAATTTATTTTCATCGGATTTTATGAATGAGTTTTATAAATAGCAAATTCACTGGGGATTTATTTGCACATAGTTATATCTGACGAAATAAGGGACAAAATCTGTTTTAATATTTTGGCTTGAGATTGAGGATTTTATTTGATAACATTTTGAAGCATCAATAAATATGAATCCCTATTTGACTCGATTAGATTAAAGATAATTTTAACATGAAAAACAAACAACGGTACTATGTTTTTTGCCCATCCGTAGACAACTTCTAGCATGAACACAATAAATGGACAAAAAACAAAACGATTTTTTAAACAAAATACGAAATTCCGAAACGGTAACAAAGAAGCGGAAGCCATAACCATTTAAATATTTAAATTGTCCCAATGACAGAAGTTAAAATTCATTAGATTCCAAACATCACCCTTCGGGGTTCCCAATGAGGGTATAATGCTCCATTTAATAGCAAATTGGATCTTGTTGCATTAACGAAACGGTCTAGTAAGCTATTGCTGAAATCGTCTCGATATTAAAAAGCAGCAGTAACTTAGAATACGCAGAGTAATTTCGAATTCAGAAGTCGCTTAAGACTACACCCTTTTTTATTGCGGAGAAAGCGTTTTATTATTGCCGTCCACCCCGGGCTGAGTTGAATAAGAAAAAAAAATCACGTCGAATTGCAAACCTCCTCCTTTTTTTGAAGTCGGTTAATAAAACGGTTATGCTAGACTAGCCGATCTTATGATGACGGTCACCCATATGATGGCTATACGGCTAGCCACTGGGCCGAGTCCCTACTCCCTACGTACACCCTTCTCGTCGCTACCAGCTAAAACCCCGCGGTGGCCTTCGACGCTTATGGAGTGATCCCGGGGTATCCTAAGGTAGACTAGAATTGCTGCCGGAACCATCCCTGTGTGGTCCGTCTCTATACAGGAAAGGGAGTTGATTTGCTCGCGCACTGAAGGAAATCCCTGGCGTCAACGACAGCACCGAGGCCTGACCATACGTTCTGCAGTCCATTCGGGGTCCCACGTTGCACTGAAATTTTCAACCGCGATCCAATTAGTCGCCTCTTACGACAGCCAGAGGATACCGTGGTGGAGTTCCCAAACGCCCCCATTCCACAGCGCGGGAGACGCCGGTTAGTCGTCCACCCCGCGTCTCCTCTTGCGGTGAGAGGGATCCCGGGAACCGTTCTCGATCCCTCTCAGCACTCTCCTTCTGCGACATGTCGTCGAGACTATACCCTACGCCAATGACCTTAGCAATATAAACGCTGAGCGCCCCATACAGATAGTAAATCGGAGGTTTAAGGTGCTCGGGATGCAGCGTTTATATGGTTTTCATTTGTTATTTAAATGTGACGTTGAAAAATATTTGTAAATTTTTTTAGAAGTCCTTAACACTTATTTTCCAATAGGATACTTGTACAAGTGAACAGAAATCGTAGTATTTCGTGTAATTGTTAAGAATTTTTGTACATTACGTGACAACACACAAACAAATTTTATTGAAATAGGAAGTTCCATGTCAAAGCCATATTTTACATAGCGATTGGTTCAGACTTTTCAGGAATTACTTTGAACTCGACGCCTTTTTATGATTTATAATAATAATACTACCCCTGTATTAAACATTGATCCACTGCTGGGCACGGGCCTCCTCTACTTATGAGAGGAGTTAGGCCTCCTCTACCGCGCTGGCCTAATGCGGGTTGGTAGACTTCTCATAAATTCTTATGAGAATTCTCAGCTATGCAGGTTTCCTCACGAGGATTTCTTTCACCGTTAAAACAAGCGATAATTAACATTTAATACACACGTAACTTTAGAAAAGTCAGAGGTGTATGCCATTTGGGTTTCGAACATATGACTTTCATCTTGGCATTCCGTACCGCAACCAACTAGGCTATCGCTGCGTTTATGATTTGCCCTACTGCACATATTATATATCTAGCATTTAGCATCCCCAAGCTTCACCACAGTAAAGCTGTTTCTTCTTGTCTGGATTCTATAAAAAGTGGGACTACTGGACAATTTATTACTTTCTAGTGTCTGCGTATTTTTATATGATTTAGTTATTTTCGTACAGTCTTCTCTTTTTAATTTTTATTATTTTGTCCATCTTACTCTATGTAGAGTTCACAATGTACTCTTGTTTTTATTTTCATGAGATTCCGTCGTTAAAAATATATGTTTTGTACAGTCATTTTATATAGAAAATATAAAAATTACCCTTCGCCCATCTGTGTTGGGTTTGGGTATCAAAGGGTACACGGACATGAAATTCAAGAGCATATTTGAAAAGTGATATTTAAACAAATTTCAGATTTTAAATTGGTATTTTTTATACGTTAACTGTAATATTCTCGATATGAGTAAATTTAATAACGTTACGGTAACGAAAATGTTTATTTTTAATTAACCGACTTCAAAAAAAGGAGGAAGTTAACAATTCGTCGGAATCTTTTTTTTATGTATGTTACCCGATTACCCGAAGACGCCTGGATCGATTCGAGAAATTCTTTTTTTGTTTAAAAGGGTATACTTCCCAGGTAGTCCCATTGGCACCAAGTCAGGATCTGATGATGGGATCTCAGAAAAATCGAGGGCAACCCTCCAATTTTATAGGGACGCATATTTTGATTTTTATTGAAGTCGGTGTACTTTTTATGAATTAAAAACTTTTAATTATTACAATCGTATGTATGTACAGTCAACGACAAAAGTTGCTTAACACGGACAACGTTCCACAAATAGTGAACACTTTAAGCATGAAAGTCACTGATCAATACAAGACGGTTAGGACCTAATAGTTACAATTGTTGGTGAGCATCATACAAGCAAAATTTGCTGAACATGCTCGTAATAATAAATTTTGATAGCCTGCGTGGCGGACGAGTGAGCCGGCTGGGAAACAAGAGGCCGTGGGTTCGATTCCCGCACCGAGACAAATGAACCAATATCACTTTACCCGACGCGGGGATAGAACCCGAGACCTCAGCACAGCAGTCGTAACTCATGCGCAATTACAACTGCGCCACCGAGGCAGCAATCGACCGGGATAAAAGACCGTGACTTGCAATGTGAGTCTTTTGCTTTGTATGCAATTCAATTTCCTGGTGTAACAAGGTTTTTGATTGAAAAAAAACACATACTACACTCATATTGACAGGTTCCGTGCCGCAGCGTATGACAAGCTGACTGTGACACGAGAGGACGTAGTTTCGATTCCCACATGGAGACATATATTTGTGTGACAGACAGATATTTGTTTCGGGTCTGGGTGTGGTGGGACCGTAGTCCCTCGTAGTTCTTGATACCCACGATACAGGTTTGACATAGTGTGGGGTCAGAGCTATGTGTGTGACTGTTAGGTTTATTATTTATTTATTAATACAAAATTCTATGAAATTTCATAAAATGTGAATTCCTATTACTTGTTCATGAATTTTTAGTTAGTAAAAGTGATCATGACATTAGTTGCATTGCCCACAAGTTTGCTTGCACAAGACGCTCAGCTTTATATTATAATACACTATTTTAGTATAGGTACTTTACTGTACCAAGAAATAGGCACACTGAAACAAATTAGCTTAATTAAACATCTGTAATTGAGTCTTTTATTGGTTGCATTGTCGCAATTTTATTAATTTGTTCACGGCTTGAACTAGTTACCGGATTAAACATAAACCAACCGCAATTTCGAACATGAAAACACCGTTCAGAATTAATTAACTGGACAAAATGACGCTTTAAAGTACGTATACATTTAATAGATGGAGCGGTTAATTAGACTGCCTCGGTGGCGCAGTTGTAATTGCGCATGCGTTACGGCTGCTGTGCTGAAGTCTTAGGTTCGATCGCCGGGTCGGGTAAAGTGATATTGGGTTTTCTATTTAGAAATACTCAGCCCAGTCTGGAACTGTGCCCGGTATGACGTTAAGCTTTTTTTTTTTTTTTTTTATTCTGGCGCGGCAAAGTGAGCACACTGCACCTGATGGTAAGCGCAGTGCCGTCCAGATAGAGTATCAAGTAGCGAGAGACAGTCTATACCCCGCTACTCAACACAATCATGCCGGCCTGCTGTTTAGCTTCTTCACATTACGCCTAAAGGACCCAGGATCATAGGAAGGAGGGAACACGGTAGCTGGCAAACTGTTCCACAGCTTGATGGTGCGGCAAAAATACGAGTTTGCGAACCTCTTGGTTCGGGCCGGGGTAGTAGACACCACGAAGCTGTGGCTCCGCAAGCCAGTACGCGTGGTTCTGGTATGGAAGGGAGAGGATGGGATAAGATCAAACAATTCTTCAGAGCATTCGCCATGATACAGACGGTAGAACACGCTAAGCGAGGAAATATCCCTACGCAGCTGTAGCGGCTCCAGGCTGTTACTCACGTCTGCATCATTCACAATGCAGATGGCCCGCCGCTGCAACCCATCCAAGGCATCGAGAAGGTACCTTGCGGAACCGTCCCAGAGGTGCGAGCAGTATTCCATTCCCGGCCGCACCTGCGCTTTATATAAGCGGTAGAGCTGACCAGGCGTGAAAAACCGCCGCACCCTGTTCAGGATTCCGACCCTGCGTGAAGTGGCGGATATTACGCCCTCGATGTGACTCCTTGGATTAAGATCGCAGCGGATATCCATACCTAGGACACTAAGGTCATTCCGCATTGCGAGTGGAACACCCTGAAGAACGCTCGCCCCCATTAGGCCAAAAGTGGGTGTATTAGTTATACCTCTGCCTACCCCTTCGGGAATTACAGGCGTGAGAGAGTGTATACGGTTCACTAGAAAATTAATTGCATTGAGTTAGAATTAATAAGGTTTTGCACCGATTATTCGCTAAGCAGTGATATTTGTATCGAAGCGGATTAAGCCGTCGTTACCGCTATGTGGTTTTAACATTTTAAAACTTAGTACTTACAAGTTATTAATGTTCTAAAATTATGTTTCAACTTGGTTTTCTGCAATCTTTTACAAAATGCAAGAAAAACAGAATGCATTCGGTTTGCACTACCTAATGTATCAAATACAAATTTGTGTATTGAATTAAACAGTGAAACACTAGATTCAGTCTCTTCAACAGTTTTTATAGGAATAACTCTAGATAGTAAATTGCAATCCTCAAATAGAAAGGTTATCCGTTAAATGAAGTGCTGCGGCTTTTGCAGTCCGGAAAATAAATTAATGTTTAACAGATGTTTCAAACTAGGTTGGTATATTTTACCGATCGACATGATTTTTTGAAAAGTGGCAGTTTAAGGGTCAGAAAATGACATAGGCTACTTTTTATCCCGGAAAAATGCATGCTTCCTATGGGACAGCAAAATATATAGAGGTGTAATAGCTTAACATGCCTCCATGGATTGACCTTTTCTTCCAAAAATAACCTCCACGCGGGCCAAGCCGCGAGCAAAATCTAGTTTCTTTATATATTCGAAGGCTATCGTCCCTATAGTTATATAGTTCATTTATATTATAGAAAATGAATACAGCGTAGATCCACCACTTGATAACATATAAAGCATTATCACATTAATTATGAGATGGGGGTGAAAAAATCTCACGTTCCTCTCATTCAGTGAACATTCTAAGAAAGTCGCTAGCTTAAAACTCAAATTATCTCGGCCGGTTATCTTGGTACATTAGTTTTATACAACTGACGGGCGACGGCCCAAATGAATTTTAATCATGATACCGCGAATTTCAACAGATTTAAGATTTATTTCTTTATTTTGGATATATGACGCTGGTTGAATATCTGATGACTGTGATAAGGCCTGTGTGAATATTGGTTATTCGGATTGGTGAATGTTTGTAATTGATATAAGTTTGATGAATAAAGAAAATAGCTGTTTCGAAATCATGAGTACGAATACTATATACAAGAATAAAAACAGGAACAATCAAAATTCATGATACTTAAGTTAAAATAATGTGTATATACAAAAAAAATATATGTATATATAAAATATATATATTTTTTTTGTATATACACCACAATAACCACATCCAAACACGCAAGTTATTTTCTGTCTGTTTGTTTGCTGAACCAATTTGAGCAATCTTGGAAAATATTTGTTTTCTGAGTGAACATTGAAATGTCGTAGAAATTAGGGGAACAATTAAAATCATAAAAGTCTGCATTTACTCTGGAGTTTGTCTGCAGATTCTCAATACTTTACTATAACCGCATATCTATAAATGATAATGAAGCGAAGATAAATAGTACAAAAAACAAACAAAAATGGATCCATACAGAACTTACTGTACAATACCTTAGTGCTCATAATTAGACATGTAATATTTCCAAAACTCTAGTAGAGAATTTTCATATATTTAATTTATATACGTGTTAAAATTCTCACGCAAAAAGTTTAAAATAAAATTATATTTATTAGGTTCTACACTCGTTAACAGTTGACTAAGTTTTTTACTACATTTAAACATAAGCATGTAATATTTCCTGCAATGTCTGGAACCTTGATGATTTCAAAGATAAGCGAACAGCTCCTGATGTGAATATTAATTAGAAATTGTCCTTTTATGGACCATTAGAGATGTAGATCAAGGGCAATAAATGTTGAATGCAGGTAGAGTTTCTATGATAATTATAGCACAAAATATTAAGTAGCTTTTTCTTGTAAGTCTCTGGGTGAAATATATTTGAAAATAATAATAATAACACCCAACAGTCACACACATAGCCCGGACCCCACACTAAGATACGAGTCTTGTGTTGTGGGTATCAGTGACTACGAGAGACTTTCGTTCTCACAACACCCAGACCCCGGTCACAAATATCTGCCTATCACACAAACATTTGTCTCGCTACGGGAATCGAACCCACGGCCTCTCGTTTCACAGGTGGCTACTCACCAACTACACTAGGAGACTGCCAAGCATAATGCAATAAAGCATTAGTTTATAGAATAACGGTATTTGGTTTTTTTTTATCCTGGCACGGCAAATTGACCGCACTGCACCTGATGGTAAGCGCAATGCGGTCCAATTAGAGTAGTGCGAGACGATCTATCCCCTGCTACTCAACACAATCATGCCGGCCTGCTTCTTCACACAACGTCATGGGCAAGAAGGTGAAGAAGCGGTTAGTCAATGTTGGAAAAAACATATTATTCATAGAATAATTCCAGTAGAACAATTCATTTTAGTATGCTGAGTTCTACCAAATTACTTTTGATATTATACTCTCTATATAATTTTTTTCATTGTTACTAATGCTAGCCCTGTATTATATACTGTCCTACTGCTTGGCATATGCCTCTAATGAGAGAGGTTAGGAATTAGACACGCTGAGTTAATGCGGGTCGTTAGATCCCACTTTAAAATTCTTATCTAAAATTCTCACGTATGCCGCTTTCTTAAGCGAAAGAAAGCGATAATTAACAATGAATACCCATGTAAATAACTCAAAAATATAACTGATAAGTAGGCACTTATCAGTTTCATGGTTATAGTAGGAACGTTCAAAGTAAAAACGCTTATTCTGCCTATTACAATATTTCAAAAACAAAACACAGGAAACGAAACCACGGCCAAATGAATAAATAATATAACACGTGAACAATGGTGACCTTATTATGGTCTGTTATTACGTGATTGGGCGTCATTAGTAATTTAATTACAGCCAAACATCCCGGTAGGTAACCCAAATACACTGATATCGATCCAAATCTCTTGCCGCATAAATAAAATACGTTTATGTATAACTTATCTCATTTTTGTTTGAATCATAATGGAACATAACCAGTCATGTTTCATAATATGTTTTGTGGTGGCATTTTGTTCAATAGGTTTTTGTCGGGGGTTTTTTTTGTCTAGGTACAATGTTTGGCCGTTTTGCGGCCTTCTGAGTACTCTGACTCTAGACCCTAGACCGCTTCATAACCTTCTTGCCCATGGCGTGTGTGAAGCAGGCATGATAAAAAACCGGTAACCCTTCTTAATTTAAAATAAGTCTAGTTTTCTTAATTTAAAAGTGACGTTAATTAAAGACAAACCATTCGTTTATGAATCACACCACATAAACGGAGGCATGACGATGCATTCGCCCTGTGCCACAGCCTTAATCTCCCTACGATGCGGCTGCGATAACGTTTGTATGGCGACTGGAGACTAGCCTAAAGAACATTTGAACGCAGAGCGTATAAATCTTGCGCTACACTATACTGTTAACGCGATGAGCCATTGCTCCACTGTAGCTATATCATGATGGAGATTTGTAAGGTAGCAATGTAAATGTAGTGCTAGATAGAATCTGGGAAGGACCATATGGAACTTATGAGTTAATGCTTCATAGAATCTAATATTGGATTAAGAAATTTATGAAAAATCTGAATGAAATTTTAAAATTACAATATTAATCAGTGCTAATTTAAATTTTTAATTAAAAATGCAGGTGATGTTATTAATAAAGTGATTCTTGGATGATGTAGATATCCATTAATTAATTATAATTATTTAGTATATTAAATTTACTTTCAAAATTAAATATATTCATATATATGTACACTCACGCCTGTAATAATAGAAGGAGAGGTGTAACTGTTACACCCACATTTCGCCGAGCTTATTACCCGTCCCATGATGTGATAGGGGGTGAGCCTATTCCCATACCGGGCACAAACTCCGGGCTGATACTGAGCATTTCGGGATAGAAAAACCGCATATTACTTTACTCGACCCGGGGATCGAACCCGAGACCTCAGCGCAGCAGTCGTACCGCAATTACAACTACGCCACCGAGGCAGTAAAAATTAAATACATTAGCTGTTTTATGTTAAAACAATAATAATAATAAATATAATAAAACCCAACAGTCACACACATAGCTCCGATCCCATACTGACATACGAGTCTTGTGTCGTGGTATCAGGAACTTCGAGTGACTTTTGGTCTCACAACACCCAGACCCCACACAAATATCTATCCAGGTGTGAGAATCGAACCCAGAGCCTCTCATTTCACAGCCGGCTACTCGCCTACTGCGCCACGGAGGCTGTCAAAACAATTTATCACTTTTACCTATTTTTGCATTTCTACATTTGCGAAGTTACTCTTTGGTAACGAAGTACTGATTTTGCTCATTTATAATTTACGATGTCATTACTCGCATAGATGAATTTAATTTATTTTCATCGGATTTTATGAATGAGTTTTATAAATAGCAAATTCACTGGGGATTTATTTGCACATAGTTATATCTGACGAAATAAGGGACAAAATCTGTTTTAATATTTTGGCTTGAGATTGAGGATTTTATTTGATAACATTTTGAAGCATCAATAAATATGAATCCCTATTTGACTCGATTAGATTAAAGATAATTTTAACATGAAAAACAAACAACGGTACTATGTTTTTTGCCCATCCGTAGACAACTTCTAGCATGAACACAATAAATGGACAAAAAACAAAACGATTTTTTAAACAAAATACGAAATTCCGAAACGGTAACAAAGAAGCGGAAGCCATAACCATTTAAATATTTAAATTGTCCCAATGACAGAAGTTAAAATTCATTAGATTCCAAACATCACCCTTCGGGGTTCCCAATGAGGGTATAATGCTCCATTTAATAGCAAATTGGATCTTGTTGCATTAACGAAACGGTCTAGTAAGCTATTGCTGAAATCGTCTCGATATTAAAAAGCAGCAGTAACTTAGAATACGCAGAGTAATTTCGAATTCAGAAGTCGCTTAAGACTACACCCTTTTTTATTGCGGAGAAAGCGTTTTATTATTGCCGTCCACCCCGGGCTGAGTTGAATAAGAAAAAAAAATCACGTCGAATTGCAAACCTCCTCCTTTTTTTGAAGTCGGTTAATAAAACGGTTATGCTAGACTAGCCGATCTTATGATGACGGTCACCCATATGATGGCTATACGGCTAGCCACTGGGCCGAGTCCCTACTCCCTACGTACACCCTTCTCGTCGCTACCAGCTAAAACCCCGCGGTGGCCTTCGACGCTTATGGAGTGATCCCGGGGTATCCTAAGGTAGACTAGAATTGCTGCCGGAACCATCCCTGTGTGGTCCGTCTCTATACAGGAAAGGGAGTTGATTTGCTCGCGCACTGAAGGAAATCCCTGGCGTCAACGACAGCACCGAGGCCTGACCATACGTTCTGCAGTCCATTCGGGGTCCCACGTTGCACTGAAATTTTCAACCGCGATCCAATTAGTCGCCTCTTACGACAGCCAGAGGATACCGTGGTGGAGTTCCCAAACGCCCCCATTCCACAGCGCGGGAGACGCCGGTTAGTCGTCCACCCCGCGTCTCCTCTTGCGGTGAGAGGGATCCCGGGAACCGTTCTCGATCCCTCTCAGCACTCTCCTTCTGCGACATGTCGTCGAGACTATACCCTACGCCAATGACCTTAGCAATATAAACGCTGAGCGCCCCATACAGATAGTAAATCGGAGGTTTAAGGTGCTCGGGATGCAGCGTTTATATGGTTTTCATTTGTTATTTAAATGTGACGTTGAAAAATATTTGTAAATTTTTTTAGAAGTCCTTAACACTTATTTTCCAATAGGATACTTGTACAAGTGAACAGAAATCGTAGTATTTCGTGTAATTGTTAAGAATTTTTGTACATTACGTGACAACACACAAACAAATTTTATTGAAATAGGAAGTTCCATGTCAAAGCCATATTTTACATAGCGATTGGTTCAGACTTTTCAGGAATTACTTTGAACTCGACGCCTTTTTATGATTTATAATAATAATACTACCCCTGTATTAAACATTGATCCACTGCTGGGCACGGGCCTCCTCTACTTATGAGAGGAGTTAGGCCTCCTCTACCGCGCTGGCCTAATGCGGGTTGGTAGACTTCTCATAAATTCTTATGAGAATTCTCAGCTATGCAGGTTTCCTCACGAGGATTTCTTTCACCGTTAAAACAAGCGATAATTAACATTTAATACACACGTAACTTTAGAAAAGTCAGAGGTGTATGCCATTTGGGTTTCGAACATATGACTTTCATCTTGGCATTCCGTACCGCAACCAACTAGGCTATCGCTGCGTTTATGATTTGCCCTACTGCACATATTATATATCTAGCATTTAGCATCCCCAAGCTTCACCACAGTAAAGCTGTTTCTTCTTGTCTGGATTCTATAAAAAGTGGGACTACTGGACAATTTATTACTTTCTAGTGTCTGCGTATTTTTATATGATTTAGTTATTTTCGTACAGTCTTCTCTTTTTAATTTTTATTATTTTGTCCATCTTACTCTATGTAGAGTTCACAATGTACTCTTGTTTTTATTTTCATGAGATTCCGTCGTTAAAAATATATGTTTTGTACAGTCATTTTATATAGAAAATATAAAAATTACCCTTCGCCCATCTGTGTTGGGTTTGGGTATCAAAGGGTACACGGACATGAAATTCAAGAGCATATTTGAAAAGTGATATTTAAACAAATTTCAGATTTTAAATTGGTATTTTTTATACGTTAACTGTAATATTCTCGATATGAGTAAATTTAATAACGTTACGGTAACGAAAATGTTTATTTTTAATTAACCGACTTCAAAAAAAGGAGGAAGTTAACAATTCGTCGGAATCTTTTTTTTATGTATGTTACCCGATTACCCGAAGACGCCTGGATCGATTCGAGAAATTCTTTTTTTGTTTAAAAGGGTATACTTCCCAGGTAGTCCCATTGGCACCAAGTCAGGATCTGATGATGGGATCTCAGAAAAATCGAGGGCAACCCTCCAATTTTATAGGGACGCATATTTTGATTTTTATTGAAGTCGGTGTACTTTTTATGAATTAAAAACTTTTAATTATTACAATCGTATGTATGTACAGTCAACGACAAAAGTTGCTTAACACGGACAACGTTCCACAAATAGTGAACACTTTAAGCATGAAAGTCACTGATCAATACAAGACGGTTAGGACCTAATAGTTACAATTGTTGGTGAGCATCATACAAGCAAAATTTGCTGAACATGCTCGTAATAATAAATTTTGATAGCCTGCGTGGCGGACGAGTGAGCCGGCTGGGAAACAAGAGGCCGTGGGTTCGATTCCCGCACCGAGACAAATGAACCAATATCACTTTACCCGACGCGGGGATAGAACCCGAGACCTCAGCACAGCAGTCGTAACTCATGCGCAATTACAACTGCGCCACCGAGGCAGCAATCGACCGGGATAAAAGACCGTGACTTGCAATGTGAGTCTTTTGCTTTGTATGCAATTCAATTTCCTGGTGTAACAAGGTTTTTGATTGAAAAAAAACACATACTACACTCATATTGACAGGTTCCGTGCCGCAGCGTATGACAAGCTGACTGTGACACGAGAGGACGTAGTTTCGATTCCCACATGGAGACATATATTTGTGTGACAGACAGATATTTGTTTCGGGTCTGGGTGTGGTGGGACCGTAGTCCCTCGTAGTTCTTGATACCCACGATACAGGTTTGACATAGTGTGGGGTCAGAGCTATGTGTGTGACTGTTAGGTTTATTATTTATTTATTAATACAAAATTCTATGAAATTTCATAAAATGTGAATTCCTATTACTTGTTCATGAATTTTTAGTTAGTAAAAGTGATCATGACATTAGTTGCATTGCCCACAAGTTTGCTTGCACAAGACGCTCAGCTTTATATTATAATACACTATTTTAGTATAGGTACTTTACTGTACCAAGAAATAGGCACACTGAAACAAATTAGCTTAATTAAACATCTGTAATTGAGTCTTTTATTGGTTGCATTGTCGCAATTTTATTAATTTGTTCACGGCTTGAACTAGTTACCGGATTAAACATAAACCAACCGCAATTTCGAACATGAAAACACCGTTCAGAATTAATTAACTGGACAAAATGACGCTTTAAAGTACGTATACATTTAATAGATGGAGCGGTTAATTAGACTGCCTCGGTGGCGCAGTTGTAATTGCGCATGCGTTACGGCTGCTGTGCTGAAGTCTTAGGTTCGATCGCCGGGTCGGGTAAAGTGATATTGGGTTTTCTATTTAGAAATACTCAGCCCAGTCTGGAACTGTGCCCGGTATGACGTTAAGCTTTTTTTTTTTTTTTTTTATTCTGGCGCGGCAAAGTGAGCACACTGCACCTGATGGTAAGCGCAGTGCCGTCCAGATAGAGTATCAAGTAGCGAGAGACAGTCTATACCCCGCTACTCAACACAATCATGCCGGCCTGCTGTTTAGCTTCTTCACATTACGCCTAAAGGACCCAGGATCATAGGAAGGAGGGAACACGGTAGCTGGCAAACTGTTCCACAGCTTGATGGTGCGGCAAAAATACGAGTTTGCGAACCTCTTGGTTCGGGCCGGGGTAGTAGACACCACGAAGCTGTGGCTCCGCAAGCCAGTACGCGTGGTTCTGGTATGGAAGGGAGAGGATGGGATAAGATCAAACAATTCTTCAGAGCATTCGCCATGATACAGACGGTAGAACACGCTAAGCGAGGAAATATCCCTACGCAGCTGTAGCGGCTCCAGGCTGTTACTCACGTCTGCATCATTCACAATGCAGATGGCCCGCCGCTGCAACCCATCCAAGGCATCGAGAAGGTACCTTGCGGAACCGTCCCAGAGGTGCGAGCAGTATTCCATTCCCGGCCGCACCTGCGCTTTATATAAGCGGTAGAGCTGACCAGGCGTGAAAAACCGCCGCACCCTGTTCAGGATTCCGACCCTGCGTGAAGTGGCGGATATTACGCCCTCGATGTGACTCCTTGGATTAAGATCGCAGCGGATATCCATACCTAGGACACTAAGGTCATTCCGCATTGCGAGTGGAACACCCTGAAGAACGCTCGCCCCCATTAGGCCAAAAGTGGGTGTATTAGTTATACCTCTGCCTACCCCTTCGGGAATTACAGGCGTGAGAGAGTGTATACGGTTCACTAGAAAATTAATTGCATTGAGTTAGAATTAATAAGGTTTTGCACCGATTATTCGCTAAGCAGTGATATTTGTATCGAAGCGGATTAAGCCGTCGTTACCGCTATGTGGTTTTAACATTTTAAAACTTAGTACTTACAAGTTATTAATGTTCTAAAATTATGTTTCAACTTGGTTTTCTGCAATCTTTTACAAAATGCAAGAAAAACAGAATGCATTCGGTTTGCACTACCTAATGTATCAAATACAAATTTGTGTATTGAATTAAACAGTGAAACACTAGATTCAGTCTCTTCAACAGTTTTTATAGGAATAACTCTAGATAGTAAATTGCAATCCTCAAATAGAAAGGTTATCCGTTAAATGAAGTGCTGCGGCTTTTGCAGTCCGGAAAATAAATTAATGTTTAACAGATGTTTCAAACTAGGTTGGTATATTTTACCGATCGACATGATTTTTTGAAAAGTGGCAGTTTAAGGGTCAGAAAATGACATAGGCTACTTTTTATCCCGGAAAAATGCATGCTTCCTATGGGACAGCAAAATATATAGAGGTGTAATAGCTTAACATGCCTCCATGGATTGACCTTTTCTTCCAAAAATAACCTCCACGCGGGCCAAGCCGCGAGCAAAATCTAGTTTCTTTATATATTCGAAGGCTATCGTCCCTATAGTTATATAGTTCATTTATATTATAGAAAATGAATACAGCGTAGATCCACCACTTGATAACATATAAAGCATTATCACATTAATTATGAGATGGGGGTGAAAAAATCTCACGTTCCTCTCATTCAGTGAACATTCTAAGAAAGTCGCTAGCTTAAAACTCAAATTATCTCGGCCGGTTATCTTGGTACATTAGTTTTATACAACTGACGGGCGACGGCCCAAATGAATTTTAATCATGATACCGCGAATTTCAACAGATTTAAGATTTATTTCTTTATTTTGGATATATGACGCTGGTTGAATATCTGATGACTGTGATAAGGCCTGTGTGAATATTGGTTATTCGGATTGGTGAATGTTTGTAATTGATATAAGTTTGATGAATAAAGAAAATAGCTGTTTCGAAATCATGAGTACGAATACTATATACAAGAATAAAAACAGGAACAATCAAAATTCATGATACTTAAGTTAAAATAATGTGTATATACAAAAAAAATATATGTATATATAAAATATATATTTTTTTTTTGTATATACACCACAATAACCACATCCAAACACGCAAGTTATTTTCTGTCTGTTTGTTTGCTGAACCAATTTGAGCAATCTTGGAAAATATTTGTTTTCTGAGTGAACATTGAAATGTCGTAGAAATTAGGGGAACAATTAAAATCATAAAAGTCTGCATTTACTCTGGAGTTTGTCTGCAGATTCTCAATACTTTACTATAACCGCATATCTATAAATGATAATGAAGCGAAGATAAATAGTACAAAAAACAAACAAAAATGGATCCATACAGAACTTACTGTACAATACCTTAGTGCTCATAATTAGACATGTAATATTTCCAAAACTCTAGTAGAGAATTTTCATATATTTAATTTATATACGTGTTAAAATTCTCACGCAAAAAGTTTAAAATAAAATTATATTTATTAGGTTCTACACTCGTTAACAGTTGACTAAGTTTTTTACTACATTTAAACATAAGCATGTAATATTTCCTGCAATGTCTGGAACCTTGATGATTTCAAAGATAAGCGAACAGCTCCTGATGTGAATATTAATTAGAAATTGTCCTTTTATGGACCATTAGAGATGTAGATCAAGGGCAATAAATGTTGAATGCAGGTAGAGTTTCTATGATAATTATAGCACAAAATATTAAGTAGCTTTTTCTTGTAAGTCTCTGGGTGAAATATATTTGAAAATAATAATAATAACACCCAACAGTCACACACATAGCCCGGACCCCACACTAAGATACGAGTCTTGTGTTGTGGGTATCAGTGACTACGAGAGACTTTCGTTCTCACAACACCCAGACCCCGGTCACAAATATCTGCCTATCACACAAACATTTGTCTCGCTACGGGAATCGAACCCACGGCCTCTCGTTTCACAGGTGGCTACTCACCAACTACACTAGGAGACTGCCAAGCATAATGCAATAAAGCATTAGTTTATAGAATAACGGTATTTGGTTTTTTTTTATCCTGGCACGGCAAATTGACCGCACTGCACCTGATGGTAAGCGCAATGCGGTCCAATTAGAGTAGTGCGAGACGATCTATCCCCTGCTACTCAACACAATCATGCCGGCCTGCTTCTTCACACAACGTCATGGGCAAGAAGGTGAAGAAGCGGTTAGTCAATGTTGGAAAAAACATATTATTCATAGAATAATTCCAGTAGAACAATTCATTTTAGTATGCTGAGTTCTACCAAATTACTTTTGATATTATACTCTCTATATAATTTTTTTCATTGTTACTAATGCTAGCCCTGTATTATATACTGTCCTACTGCTTGGCATATGCCTCTAATGAGAGAGGTTAGGAATTAGACACGCTGAGTTAATGCGGGTCGTTAGATCCCACTTTAAAATTCTTATCTAAAATTCTCACGTATGCCGCTTTCTTAAGCGAAAGAAAGCGATAATTAACAATGAATACCCATGTAAATAACTCAAAAATATAACTGATAAGTAGGCACTTATCAGTTTCATGGTTATAGTAGGAACGTTCAAAGTAAAAACGCTTATTCTGCCTATTACAATATTTCAAAAACAAAACACAGGAAACGAAACCACGGCCAAATGAATAAATAATATAACACGTGAACAATGGTGACCTTATTATGGTCTGTTATTACGTGATTGGGCGTCATTAGTAATTTAATTACAGCCAAACATCCCGGTAGGTAACCCAAATACACTGATATCGATCCAAATCTCTTGCCGCATAAATAAAATACGTTTATGTATAACTTATCTCATTTTTGTTTGAATCATAATGGAACATAACCAGTCATGTTTCATAATATGTTTTGTGGTGGCATTTTGTTCAATAGGTTTTTGTCGGGGGTTTTTTTTGTCTAGGTACAATGTTTGGCCGTTTTGCGGCCTTCTGAGTACTCTGACTCTAGACCCTAGACCGCTTCATAACCTTCTTGCCCATGGCGTGTGTGAAGCAGGCATGATTGTGTTAAATAGCGGGGGATAGATTGTCTCTCATAAATCGATACTCTAATTGGACGGCACTACGCTTACCATCAGATGCAGTGTGGTCACTTTACCGTGCCAGGATAAAAAAAGGAATTACACCGTCAATGATGCGTATAATCATATTTAATCATGCGTATAATCATATTTAATCATGCGTATAATCATAATTAACCGATAGCTAATTTTAGTCTTTTTGGTCTTTATTATAGCGCCGATGGCCACTAGGCTATTGGTTATATATATTTGGTTGCGGTACGGACTGTCAAGACGAATGTCGTATATTCGAACCCACCCCACATGACATCCACCTATGACTTTTTTAAAGTTATGTTATGCAGGAAAAACTTCGTGAGGAAACCTGCATAACTGAGAATTCTCATACGAATTTCAAAGGTATGTGTAGTCTACTGACCCGCAATAAACCTAACTCCTCTCATTAGTAGAGGTGGCCCATGCCCAGCAGTGGGACAACGTATAATACAGGGCTAGTATTATATATTCTTTTTCAACTTGTATCATAGTGTATCTATCACTTTTTAATGAAATTATGAAAACTTTACGGCAGAATTCTAATAGTCACACTAAGCGTCAGCTGATAGCGTCCGTAACGCAGTAGCTGGCTGGGAAAGGAGAGGCCATGGGTTCGATTTCCGCATCGAAGTACAAGACAATTGTATCTTACTGTGGAGTTGATGCTATGAGTGTGACAATTACATGTTACCTGAAAAAATACATGTTAATACTCTTACACTCATCTCGGTCTCATGCATTGCCTGCGTTCCCTCCTTCCTATGATCCTGGGTCCTTTAGGCGTAATGTGAAGAAGCTAAACAGCAGGCCGGCATGATTGTGTTGAGTAGCGGGGGATAGACTGTCTCTCGCTACTTGATACTCTATCTGAACGGCACTGCGCTTACCATCAGGTGCAGTGTGGTCACCTTGCCACGCCAGAATAAAAAAAAATTGCCCTTAGTGATAAACCCTCTAATTGTACTCGGTGTATTTTTGTGTTGAAGTTACACATTTACTGGTGTTATTAGAGAATTATCAACTTATAAATGAACTTGAATACAATGTATTACTTGACGGGGCTTATGATATTGAATATTATATTAGGAAATTTTCATTATTGTTTTCAATTATCTTTTACGTTTTCCTTGGTAAAACGATTCATTGCAAACTGTCCACCTTGAATAGAGATTCCATATTTGCTAACTATCCCTGGCTACGTTGGGCTTGTCTTACGATCTAGTATAGGTAAAGATATCGGGGAGGAATGGAAAACATCCTGATGACATTTGAGCCAAGTCTTATACAGCATGTGTCTCTAATGATGAAGTAAGAAGCGCTCTAATTTGATTCCATTCAATGCCCTATGCATTTCACCGTTCACTAAAATCATTTCATTTCAAATGTAATTTAATTTCTCATATTTATAAAACATTTTGTTCAATAATAATTACTTATTTTAAAATTCTTTAACCATTAATAACATCATCGCATATCTGCTTACAGATCAGAATTCAATAACAAATAATACATCCGTGTAAATCTGATATGAAGTTACGAAGATAATAATGGGATAATGAAAAAGTATCCAATGAAAAATATCTTTTATCTAACAAATAAGCTCAGATATCTGGCGCTAAAACAAACACGCCTCCGACATTGAGTTTGCGAATAAATTTTTTACGGAACCCTCCAAATCATCCGAGTGTTCAGATCAAAATGATATCATAAAATACGACGCCGAAACTGTCGACGGAATATTAATTTTGAGTTATCAACAATCGATCTACTCGAGCCCACCAGATTTTATATCGATTTAAACTTTTTGAAAATATCGAAATGATTAAATCGAAATATTTTTGTTTGTTTTTAATTATCGTTAACGAACAATTGCTTTTGGCCGAGATTCATAAATAAACTTCGCCGTTGTCTTATTCAGTTTTAAAATTGAAAATTACTGGGTCGTAGGTAGATGAGTTAGTTCTGAATAAGCAATCGACTTGGTTTTACTTTCGTCATTTCCTTTGCAAGTAATATTTTCAATGTCAAAGTTAAATATAATCAAAAAATACTACGTAAAATGAGTATATTTAAATTTTCTGCAAAATAACTTTATTATTTTTATATTTTATTATATGGTATTCGCCCTGAGTTTACAATTAGTATAAACTCTGAGACAAACAATCCACGAACTGTTTAAATTTTGAATTAAATCAAAAACATGTTCAGAAGAGCCAATTCTGGCACTATTTCAACCAGACTCCCAAATAGCCAGAACAAAAGGTATAGGAGCGTATATAAAAGGCATCCCGGTGTGTAGCAAACAGCCCGTGGTGCTAAATCGTGCGAAATCAATGGGTGTGTAGAGTTGTGACGGTCGATTGGGCGCACGCGTCGATTTGTGCGAATCTTACGTCTGTGCAACAGAGATTAGTCGATGGAGTTTAGGTAATGCATTGTGTGATATAAAACTATTTTCGAGCATATATTGTTTTATTGTCCTTAGGTGATATTTTTTATAACGATAGAGAAAAATTTCTAAATAGCAAAAAAAATTTATTATTTTTTGCCAGAAAAACAATAATATCTACTACTTACCATCAGGTGGCCCATCTGCTCGTCTGCCTATCCAGGCAATAAAAAAAATATTGTTTCCTAGAAAAGTAACAAATAAATGGTTTTTCTTTGTTAAAACCATTTAACATACTTTTTAAATTGTTTATAAAAATAAATTTAAAAAGGAATACACTATAAAATTTAATATTGGAATTTATTTATTACCTAATACTTAGTTATTATATTATCATAAAGCTTTATACAAATGTCAACCACATTCAATCTAGTTCTTATTGTTCCTGTAACCTTAAAATATAAACTTTTACAATACATTTGTCTTTTGCATCACGTTATATTAAATTAATCTCATTAACTACCACATCTACCTGGCAATTGCTGATCATTTGGCCTTTTTGGTCATACTTTACTTTACTGGTCCAATTCGAGGAGTAATATTAGACTGTTAGTGTTTTTAAATGTTTTCTGTTTTTTGTACCACTTATTTTATGTGTGTATACGGTCTAACGTGATGACTAAATAAATATTTTCTTTCTTTCTTTATATATCAAAGTAAAAATGCATGTAGGCAGAAATCAACTGCGTAGGCATAAAACAATCCGTCAATCAAGTATTTATTCTTTGCAGCTTTAATGTGGTACGTTCCATTTCATCTTTTATTTCATGGAAACACCAACTGTTTTGTTCAGTTCATGAAACTAAACGGCAATATAAAACCACTAAAATTCACTTTAATTATTTATGTACATCAATTAGATCTGAATGTAGTGTTGTGGGTAGTTTCTAGGAGCGTCAAAATTGGACCATTGTATTATTCTTCTGGAGTAACCACACCAGGTCATTAATATTGTGATTAATACATACATACACATACACTTACGCTTGTAATTCCCGAAGGGGGAGGCAGAGGTACATCTCTCTATTGTACTGGTTACAACCACAACACCCACTTTTCGCGGCATTTCGGTCCCATAATATGATAGGGGGCGAGCCTATCGCCATACCGGGCACAGGTTCCAGACTAGGCTAATACTGAGAATTTCTAGACAGAAAAATCCAATATAACTTTACCGGACCCGGGTATCGAACCCGGGACCTCAGCACAGCAGTCGTAACGCATGCGCAATTACAACTGCGCCACCGAGGCAGTCAATAAAACATGGAATAATATGGAATTATTAGGCAATCAACCTAAATTACACACAAACTTTTACTAAACTAAATACATATAAAACTAAACCAGACTCAACAAAGCGTATTTGATTCGTAAAAACGATGTCGAAAATGAAGAAAGTTCACAACAAGAGCGAGCATTCAATTTGGATTTCTTTTCTTTGACTTGCCATTGTTTAGGTTTCCGTCACGGGTCCACAAACGGTCAAACAAAAAATTTACTCGTAAAGGGCCAGTGAAGCGTGCGCCTCCAAAAACAGCCGAGTGTTGGCACATCCGGTGATTGTGGCGCTAGAACTTCATTACTGTGTATTTAATAATGATTTCCTTGTTAACAAAGATTTACTTCAAATCGGTATTTCTGGTTTTGTAATTTTTGCTTCTTTAATAATACCTGTTTTGTATACGATGTGAGTAATAACTAACCTCAATGAGATTTACTGTCTTACTCCTCTGAGTGTTTAAATGTTTAAATTATTTTTTAGTTATCTTTGGGTCGGGAAGAAGTGATATTGGGATTTTCGATCACGAAATACACAGTATCAACCCGGTGTCTAGAATTGTGCCCGGTATGGCGATAGGCTTGTTGGCCGTATAAATACAATTCGATGATGGTAAGCGCAGTGCCGTCCAATTAGAGTATCGAGTAGCGAGAGACAATGTATCCCCCGCTACTCAACACAATCATGCCGGCTTGCTTCTTCACACTACACCATGGGCAAGAAGGTGAAGAAGCGGTCAAGGGTCTAGTGTCAGGGTACTCAGAAGGCCGCAAAACTGCCAAACATCGTACCCCAACTCTAGACCCACTATGGCGGGTTTTCACCCTGTATACGGTGATCACTATCCGGGTGGATATGAATATATCCACCAGCGGCCTTGGCTACTTAGCTAACTTAGCTAAGACCGCTTACACAAGCCTTACTCCTAGTTCATTATAATAAATCTTTGTTCCTTCTTATTGGGTTATGTACACCACAAGACGTTGTGATAGTCCATGTAACTTAATATCTTATTTAAACTCCCGCCCATTTTATATAAGCAATATCCAATATAATAATCAATGATAATTGTAACAGGCCGTTATGATTGTGTTGAGTAGCAAGGGATAGATTGTCTCTCGCTACTTTATACTCTAATTGGACGGCACTGCATTAACCATCAGGTGCAGTGTGGTCACCTTGCCGTACTAGGATAAAAATATCGCCAAATGTGACACTTAGAATTTTTTTTTTAGTTCCTCGATAGGCAGATGAGCAGACGGGCCACCTGATGGTAAGTAGTCACCGCCGCCCACAGACTTCTGCAATACCAGGGCACAGCAAAGCCGCTGCCTACCATAATAATTATTGTAACCGTTTATTTATCTTTTAACGTCAGATCCATATGCCATTTTAAATTAACGTTTTCAACTTATCGTCTTTCCATCAATTCCACTACCATATGTGTAAGGTACGACATGTGAAATGGAAATAGGATATAAATACCCAAACATAAACGTTACGCGACACAGAGCGTATTATTTTTTCACCCACGCACTCGCGTTGAGATCCCGCCGGTTCCTTTTAACGCATTTTAAAAAGACCTCTACAGGCGCAAATAAAAATACGAATAACCCTTTAGAACGGAGCTCCCGTTGTTTCTATTATCATTGCTTGCTTTTTCGAGGGGATTCAAGTTTTTTTGCGTTGGAAAAAATAAGCGAACTCCGGATATGGACGCCCGTTCTCCATCTGTTTTATTAAAACTGCGATATTGATCTCAAAGTCGTTTCGTGTTCGATTCGAAGCGTTTTAATTGAATGATTCGATTCGATTCAATGCACCCGCGAGTGTTTAATATGTTTGATTTCGTACAATTTATAGTAGTCATAAGTTATTCGCGGTTCCGCCCACCGCATTTCTTTGAAGATTGCTTCGGTTATCGCTGTATCGAGCTCTTATCACGATGAATAATTTTACTTTGAACTTAATGATCGGTCACTGGCTAGTAATCAAATGGTGGTTTCTTTTTCATCGTCTTGCTTTGATTATCTTATTTTGACCTATCGTCCGGCTGATTACAAGTTGAATGCGTTTTATCTTTTGAATAATTGTTTGTTTAGTCTTCGAAGACAATCTGTTTTGAATGGTTAAAAATGGCCGTGATAAAGTCAACCAAAGTAATCAATAAACAATAGTATATACTTATCTAAAGAATGTAGATACGAAGTACTACTAACATCAGCTCTATGATTATTTTGACAGTCTCCGTGGCGCATAGAGCGATTAGCCGATCATAAAATGAGAGGCCACAAGTTCAATTCCAGCATCAAACAATTTTTTGTGTGATCAACGGATGTTGTGAGTCAAAAAGTCTCTAATAGTTCTTGATATAATAACACAACAGTGTTACACAGCTCAGTGTGAAGTCTCATTGTATTTTTGTTATTTATTTATGATTTTAGTACGTGTTTAGCATTATTATTTTGTCTTTATGTGACTATTGTTACAAGTAAAGGCAAAACATATTTTTATTTTAAATTATTTTTTTCGCTCAACATAGTAAGCTATCCAGACTGCTAAAGTATTCCTTGTTGTTTATTCAGATTAAATTTCCTGTAGTGCAAAGCCCTGTTTATTTGAAATATTTTATTTGCTTGTTTTCCATTGATTTTATTTACCAGCCAGTGAGAGCAGCAAAAAATCTTGTGACGAAGGCATTGGACTTAAAATAATAGCTTTCCGAAATGTTCAAAATATAAACGAAGATTGCGCCGACGATATTGTTCAATTAATCTTTTCCGTCTGTGGACTTTTCAGCGGAGGGCAAAAAGTTGAAATATTAACAAACCCTCGAAAGTAATTCCGAAAGTAACTTTAATCAAGAGTATGAATAAAATACGATAACCTTTTTTGTATCAGCGAGAATTGACAAAAAATATATCGTACAAAGCGTTGTTTCTTAAATAAATACGAATGGACAAAAGCGAAGCTTATTTACAGTGGATTCAATCAATTACGGCAGCCATCAGTGACCACTGAAACGTATGGCCACTTGACATGGTGAGATGAGTTGCGTACGGCAAAAAATCCAAGTTCGACGTTGGGTCCGGTAAAAACTACGTCGACATCACGATGGTCCGCCGCGGCAAAAACAGGCAGATGCCCGAATGTGGGAATGCGGTGAAAAAATTCCACCTTATTGGACGAGGCAGTTCGCTAGTGACGTCGGCAATTAGGGACAATTTTGAGCTATTGCGTTTAGTTACGCGTGGTCTATTTCTTTGTGGGTTTGCGAATAATTGACGTAGATCGGATTTCTGTGTGATTTTGAACATGTTATTAAGCATTATTGTATTTTCGTGTACTCTGCAATCTACAAGAATAGCGATCTTATAAAAACCACGTTGTATGGATTTACATTTAAATAAAAGAACGAAATATCAATATGGGAATCACCAATATTTTTAGGGATTTAAATTGTTTTGCAATACCATAGTTTCTTGACTATTAATGTGATTTATTGCCTTTTATGGTCAGAACTGTTTAGATACGGTCGCAACTGAAAGTTCATTAATTAACATGCATTTTATCGGACCAATAAGTATGTTCTTCAAGGATCACCGTGAATTTGTCCAGTCTGGGTTGGTCATAGCTTCGGTTCTAATTCCACAATTTGTTGTCAATTGGATTTTTATATAGTGAATATCATCGGGCATTATGTTTGTAATACACAATAAAAAAAAATCAAGACTGACTAGGTGGCGCAGTTGTAATTGCGCCGCATGCATTACGACTGCTGTGCTGAGGTCTCGGCTTCAATCCCCGGGTCGGGTAAAGTGATACTGGGTTTTTCTATCTAGAAATTCTCAGTATTAGCCCGGAGTCTGGAATTTGTGTCTGGTATGGTAATAGGCTCGCCCCCTATCACGTCATGGGACCGAAATAAATTCGGCGAAAAGTGGATGTACTGGTTTCACCTCTGCCTACCCCTTCGGGGATTACAAGCGTGAGTGTGTATATGTATAGACATACAAACAATTTTGTCGATAAAATGTGATGAAAGCCAACTAAATATAAACATAGTAAACATTCAGACATTGTAGGATATTCGGACATAGAAACCGTTGAAAAGTTTCTATAAACGACATCTGACCGCAAACACGACTGCGTTAAGCAAACTAGACCGAGTTTGTTTTACCACAAATGCATCACAAAAGTGGACCGTGTCTTTGTAAGGACTTAACTGGGTCGGATGGTACATATCATCGTGGTGTCAATGACCTGTATGATGAATGTGGGGATATGTTTTCTTTTTACATACTGTAATCCCCGAAGAGCTAGGCAGAGGTGAAACCAGTACACCCACATTTCACCGGGCGGCGATCGGCTAGGTGACCACACAAAAGATCTAATCCCAGTCATTAGTAAAGGAGGACCGTGCCCAGTAGTGAGACAGTGTATATAAAATAGAAAGCCAGTATTATTATTCTGACATCGACAATATTTCATGCGATGTCATAAATCGAGATGAAAGTATGAGTACTGGCGTAGTCTGCATTCCAAATGACCGCCAACCAATCACACGAAAATGCCTTTTCCTCAATTTAAAAACCCCCTTAAGTGTTTTAAGAATTTTCCATATCACTTAATTACTGTTGTGACTTTAATTACAGCGGAAAATAAAAAATGCACGCTTAGGATGTGTAGCCAACCAGGAAACGAGGAAAATTGCACATTGCCTCAGACAATGTTTGGTTTGCACTCAACCTAATTAGACCGGCGTAATGGGGAGATACCCCATACCCCTTTCACAATTTAAATGAAAAATGTAAAATTATAGTACTGCCTACGAAAATAGGTATAATGTTACAATTTAATAATAAATAATACCCAACAGTCATACAGAAAGATAGCAGCGATAGCCTAGTTGGTTGCGGTACGGACTGTCAAGACGAAAGTCGTAGGTTTGAAACCCAAGTGGCATACACCTCTGACTTTTCTAAAGTTATGTGTGTATTAAAATGTTAATTATCGCTTGCTTTAACGGTGAAGGAAAACATCGTAAGGAAACCTGCATATCTGAGAGTTTTTCGAAGGTATGAGAAGTCTGCCAACCCGCATTAGGCCAGCGTGGTGGACTAAGTCTTATCCTTCTCATTAGTAGAGGAGGCCCGTGCCCAGCAGCGGGACAGTGTTTAATACAGGGCTAGTATTATTATTATACAGAAAGATATAATAATCTTGTGGTATCGAGAACTACGAGACTTTCGGTCTAGACCTGAGGGGTTACTCTTGGCACTCGATTCCAATTTAAAATTGGGATTGGGTTCGAAAACGGTACACTTGGCACTCTTGAACGCAACACCAGCGCACGATTCTACTGAGTATGGCGGAATTTATAGTAACTAAATGAAATAGAGTATTTATGATCGCTAGTTCGTAAATATTCTATTTCATTTATATGAGTGAGTTACGTATTCCAATATCTTCTAAATTGAAACTGTATCGAGTTCAAGATTGGAATTTATTTCAAGAGTAGGCATACTGGACCCAAACAAACATTCATCACGGTACGGGTATTGAACCTATTACAATTGTAAGATTATCCATGTCAAGAACTATCCGGTAAAACACATGTCACATCTAATAAAACAATCTATAAGATAATCTCTCTATAATAATCTAGAAGATAATATATAAGACTTGTAAGAAATTTAAGACTTATAAGAAAACCACGGTGATTCGTGGATATATTCCAATATGATTACAGAAAGCCATCTAATTAGAAATTGAATAAACACATTGTCGGAAAACATTTTTATTTTATTTACAATTTTATCACTAATTTGTACAATAGATGTAGCATGCAAAAAAAGCATAAAAGCAAGCGATAGGCTAGTTGATTGTGGTTAGGGCCTGTCAAGACGAAAGTCGTATGTTCGAAACCCAAATGGCATACACCTCTGATTTTTCTAAAGTTACGTGCGAATTAAATGTTAATAATAATAATAATTAATGTTAATACATTTATCGTTTGCTTTAATGGTGAAGGAAAACATCGTGAGGAAACCTGCATACCTGAGAATACTTATAAGAATTTCGAAGGTATGTGAAGTCTACCAACCCGCGTTAGGCCAGCGTGGTAGACTAAGACCTAGTACCTCTCATTAGTAGAGGAGGCCCGTGCCCAGCAGTGGGACAAAGTTTAATATAGGGCTAGTATTATCCTACTAATATTACAAATGCGAATGTTTAGATGGTTGGATGTTTGTTACTCAATCACGCTACAACGGCTGGACGGATCAGGCTGAAATTTGGCACGGAGATAGATTATAGTCTGAAATAGCACATAGGCTACTTTTTATCACAGAAAAATGTAAGGATCCCGCGGGATAAACTTATGTTTTTCACAGAGCAAGGGATCGACATGATTTATCGCAGTGTTAGTTGAGGGGTCTGGGAATTACATATTTAGGCTACTTTCATCCCAGAAAATGTACAGTGCCCATGTGATAGCATAATATAGAGAAATGTAATAGCTTAAGATATCTCCTTGAATTTTATACCTTTTCTTTCAAATATAACTACGACGCGGGCGAAGCCGCGGGCATAAGCTAGTATTACTATATTATAGATGTAGCATGAACTAATTCAAGTTTTTCTGTACATTGATGTCAATCATATTGTTGTTTACATTATTAAAATAAATATATCTTATAATCAGCCTCCGTGGCGCATTGGGCGAGTAGCCGGCTGTGAAACGAGAGGCCGTGGGCTCGATTCCCGCACCGAGACAATTGTTTATGTGGCAGACAGATATTAGTTTCAGGTCTGGATGCTGTGGGACTATAGTACCTCGTAGTTATTTATACTTACGATACAAGTTTTAAGTACCTATAGTGTAGTCAGAACTGTGTGTGTGACTGTTGGGTGTATTATAATTATTGAAGCAACCACTTTTTTATGAGAATTTAAATAATACCTCTCTTGATAGGCTAACTATTGTTTTTTTTATTATCGAAAATATTTTTTTATATGAACGGTATTTTTTCTGATTTTATATTTATACCCAATATGGCCTCTCGCCTCAATCACACCATGGGGCAGGAACGTTATAAAAAATGTTTAACTCTACACCTCTACTACACCCTTGGGATTAAACTGACCGCACAAATTATTTAATTAAATAAATGAAACAAAAATTCCGCTTGCGTGGAGTACATACGTGTACAAACGAAAAATATTACTGTACTAACACAAACTTTATGGTTACTTTGGTATTTCATAAACCCGACTGTATTTTACAACCCCGTCAAAATATTTCCACACTTAACAAAATGCCATCACGCACTCGATCGTGGCCATAGATTATAAGAAATATCACTAATGATAAGAAAAGCGTAGGTTTTTTGAAATACGATAAATATCATAAAGCTTTTATACCTAAAAGGGGTGACTTAAAGACTACATATTTGGGACCTTGCCTCGTGGCCTCAACTAGTTTTATGTAACACGTCAACGAAGGGAGAAAAACACTACGGCATTGTCAAAGAGTAAAAATTATAATGATAGGATAATTGCTGTCTTGAAATTTAAATCTTGGTCACACAATTTCCGAACATTAATTTCCTTATTCCTTCTTTCGGTATATACTTTCCTGTGAAAAGTAAAAATTTAATTATCATATTAGTCCCATTATTTCATTTTTTTTAATTTATATTAGAGCGAAAGAGAGAGTAGGTGATAAAAGATTTATTTACCTAATTGTCACACAGTGCGTGACACTACAGTAAGATATAGTTATTTTGTATCATAGGTATCGGAGATCACGAGAGACTATCCCGCCCACACACCCGCCATTGTAACTCTTGTTTAGCCAGGATTGACAATGGCACGCATTTTCCGACACCGAGTAATGAAACTCGGCGAGTCTCTGGGAATGCTTAATAACTGTCTTTTATCCCGCAACGAAATTAATCAAATAGAAATATAGGGAGGAGTTGGAAATATAAATTGTCCACTTTCCTGCATAGCGAAGCGGGAGACAAATACTGAACTAAAAAGGTCTTAACCTCCAATAAAGGACATTTACGTCTGGAGAAGCCAAGTAAAGCACCACGGAAGTTACTTAACGGGTCCTATCATGCGAGCTGTTACGCTTGATTCCAATAATAGGTATAGGTATGGCAAAAACGCCGGAAAGCACGAAAATTCCTCCCAGTCTCCACAAGGTCCATATAGTATACAACTCCAGATGTTATCTGCATACTGTCAAGCATAATGTTGCGCTTATTTTGCCAGAGACTACACTCCCAAAGAACATGATGCGCGGACTGTTCCTGTGCGGGATTCGAACCTGCGATCTTCCGTTTCACACCTTACTCACCCGCTGAGCCATAGAGACTCTCAGTTGTCAACAACGTGGCACTTTCAAAAAGTTTTTTAACAATTTAGTATTCTATGGCGGTTTGGGCGCGGCAGCACCAGCGTTGCGTGACGAAATACTAAGCACGCACACTGTCAAATGATAACTTCACGTCTATCAATTTTCAGAGGAATGAAACACAGTGGAGTGCTTAGTTTTACAGCGAGGGCACACTTCCTCCACGCGACGGCGGGGCATGCAAATATAATTATAATACCAAATATATTTATCGGTTAAACTTACTTAAAATATATTAAACGGTAGGCAGCGGCTTTGCTGTACCTTGACATTGCAGAAGTCTATGGGCGGCCAGTTTTGTCTTTACCATGAAGAGGCTGTTTTGAGTAGTAGGTACTACTGCCTAATTGAAATCGACGGGAAATGCTTGCGTTGAGTTTGAGGTTGTCAGATATATCTCACAGAAAACCAACGTAAAGTGACAGTTTACTGTCGCGTTTCGCATGGTAAGTGATATATCCGGAGGCCCAGATTCCCCCTTCCCTTCCCTAATCCCTATTCCTGTCCTTTAAGGCCGACAGCGCATACATGATACTTTCGGTATTGTGGATGTTCATTCATGTTCATGTTCACTTAACATCAGGTGACCCACGTGCTCGTTTGTCGGACTATGTTATAAAAAAAAAAAGATATATGTACTTAATGTAAAGTTCTAAATAGAGTTGCTACTTTTGTAGGGAAGCGTGACTTTTACAATTAAGCATACCGCCAGCTCGTCTTGTCATTCATGCGAAAAAGAAAGATTTTTGTAAGTTCAATATATATGTACTGTAAACAGCTTTTTTATATATCCTGCCTTGGCAGTTACCACACTGCACCTGATAGTAAGCACAGTATCATCCAGTCAGAGTATCAAGTAGTGAGAACTATATCTCGCTACTCGACAAATCGCCGCGTGCTCAGTAGGTTTTTCAGACCGATTACCATGAATGGACTGACAGAGACGGTATCGCCATAGAATACCGATGTGAAGATTACACCAAAATCTCATACGCAGCCGTAATAAATTTACCTTCACCTTCCCTGAGGCTTAATTGGCTTAATATAAAATCAACACTTATTTCCAAATTTCAAACTTGTACCGGTTTGAATTTGGTGATGAATGAGTCAGTCAGGACATTGCCTTTAATATAGTTTTTTGCACTGTTGTCCATACAGTCTCTACTTATGGACTTAGACGTACAATATAGGAAGTACGAAATACGTGACTAAGGAATTACAATAGACAATAAACTTAATTTTATAACTTAGCTTTTGTACTGTCTTAATGTGTGGGGTCATATGAAGAGTTTTAAACATTTCTTTTTATTTCCGAAATTGGCTTGCGTTTGACCACTATCTCGCCTGATGGTAAGTGATGATGTGGTCTACGGTGGAGTACGCTTGCCTAGAAGATACCTGTTCACTCTTGACTTAAAGATACCCAGATTATAATTGTCGGGAAATATAGACTCCGGCAAAGAGTTCCACTCTCTAGCGGTGCACATGATAAATGTACTAGCAAAACGCTTCGTGCGCGCTGGTGGAATATCAACCATGTATCGATGACGCTTCGCCGAGTCTCTTTCTATTTAATATGATTTTAAGTTAACCATCGAAACAAAATGTACTGAATTCTGTTCAGTTGACTTTAATGATCATATTTAATAGAGTATTTAAAGCCAGAAATGCTTTCAATATTGTTCGAATTACTGATTCAAAGAAAATCATTTTGACTCATAGAAGACTTATGTTTCTAAAACAGCCAGATCGGATGGAAATACAGTGTAAACTCTATATAGCGACACTGAAGGGACTGTGCATTTTATGGCGTTATAGAGAGTTGTCGTTAAATGGAGAGAAGAAACATCAGAATTAGAAAAATAAAAAGTTTATTTCTGACTATTGTTAGTAGTTATGTGCATAAAAAAGAATGTTATTTGAACGCTATTGAGTATAGTCTGTTATTTTTGTCTGACGTCTTTTGCTGCACCAGTAATTTTGTTGTATTTTTTTAGTTATTTTATTAATATACCTGCTTCTTCACACTACGCCATGGACAAGAAGGTGAAGAAGCGGTCGAGGGTCTAGTGTCAGAGTATTTTTGTGTCTCACGTGAATGTGACTTGTTTAAGAATGTATGTATTTTATATGTGAATTATTTTTATAATGTAATGACAAATTACAAAAGTCCTACAGCTGAGTTTCTTAGTGCTTCTTCTCAGACCATTGGGCATATCCGAAGCACCAGTAGAATTTAACATTATTATGCCATGTAAAAAGTGCCCCCAGTGGCCTAATTTACGAAATAAATAATTTGATTACTCAGAAGGCCATAACACGGCGAACACCGTACTCTAACTCTAGACCCCCGACAAAATCTCGTTTCTCCAGCAGACAATTCGGTTCAAATACGCTGCGTGAACTAGCTTAGCATAGCGTGTGCAAAATTTACCCAAAACATTTGTGGCCTCGATAGATAAGCTGACCCAATAGAATTCAACTCACACTGGTGTTGAATAAATAATAGCACGTCGTTTGTTTTTGCCTTTAAATAATATGATAGTTGACTCGAATGAGCGTTGATTAATTGAGGTGGCATTGTGTTGTGGTTAATTAAAAAGTGTTTTTAAAAAGGTATTGTTTGAAACGTATTTACCAGTACTTAGTGGTTGAAATTCGGCCATAATTTATGAAAATTAGTTTGAACGTCACACAAATTTCACAGATCGAAATGTAATGTTAAGATAATAAAAATGATTCCATTTTATTATTGAAAACACTAAAGCTTGTATTCACAAATAAATCGCCATATTGGACAAAAAATCCAATAAAAAACACATGCATAGACCGTATATTAAGTCAAACCTGTATCGTCTATCAAGAACTCGAGGGACTACGGTCCCACAACACCCAGACCCGAAACAAATATCTGTCTGTCACACAAATATCTGTCTCCATGTGGGAATCGAAACTACGTCCTCTCGTGTCACAGTCAGCTTGTCATACGCTGCGGCACGGAACCTGTCAATATGAGTGTAGTATGTGTTTTTTTTTCAATCAAAAACCTTGTTACACCAGGAAATTGAATTGCATACAAAGCAAAATACTCACATTGCAAGCCGATTGCTGCCTCGGTGGCGCAGTTGTAATTGCGCATGAGTTACGACTGCTGTGCTGAAGTCTCAGGTTCTATCCCCGCGTCGGGTAAAGTGATATTGGGTTTTTCTATTTAGAATTACTCCGGAGTCTGGAATTGTGTCCGGTATAACGAATGGTTCGCCTCTATCACATTATGGGACCGTCATAAAATCCGCTATAATAGCAACGGGTGTACTAGTTACTAGTTACACCTCTGCCTACCCCTTGGGGATTACAGGCGTGACTGTATACGTAAGTATTGTATAATACAGTCACAGACATAGTTCTAATCCAAGACTAGGTAAAACCTATATCATGGGTATCAACAACTACGAGAGACTACACTTCGACTACAAATATCCATCTGTCAGACAAATATTTGTCTCGGTGTAGGAATGGAACCCACGGTTTCACTATTCGCCCTTATGTTAGGAACATCAACAAAACTATGCAAGATGGATATTTAAAAGGCACAAATACAATATTTATAATTTATTAATTGATTTACACGACACTGTTACACATCTCAGTGTTTAATATTTACACACACGCATGTCAGGATTCACTTTAAGGCTTCTCTTTATAATTAATCTACCAGCATTACCCTTTAAGCTGAACTAAACGGCCATTGAACTGTTTACACATTGATACACTTACTACCCCGCGAACGAACCACAAATATCCTGGCTATTACCTAGTCTACTTCACAAAACAACTGAACTGAACACCGGAGCGCGGAAGGCACTCTGTTTTATATTAAACATTTACTACTCCCACTTTGGTTGTCATAATTAACTACCCCCAACTAGTCTCCAAAATACCTCAGTTATACCTTCGGTATTTCTAATAATAGTAAATAACCTAATACTTATAACTATATATAATAACTTACATAACAGTGTGAAACATGCAGACTTTTATTAAAATCATTTTACCATATTTTATGTTTAAAAACTTGGGTAGCATAAATTAACTTTCGGGGGACCACATTTAGCAACCTCAGAGGGCGCTCATCATTATTAATGGCAACAAATTAAAGCTTGCTTAATGCTGGTGCCATCCGATTTTTCTCATTCACATCGCAAATTAACTACAGCGAATGCTACTTAGTTACAGGTGCAGAATTTTAAATGTTTAATTATATTAACGACGTAATTAATTCATATGAATGGTGGGTGAATAGTGTATTAAAGTTATACATCTTTTTCAAAATTCAGATTTATGTTTTAAATTGCTAGTAGAAATATGAATATTTAATTAAGTTATAGGGTAATTTGTGTTGAATTTATTAAACTGTGATGGCAATTTCATTTATTTTTTAACCGACTTCAAAAAAGGAGGAGGTTAACATTTCGTCGGAATCTTTTTTTTTAATGTATGTTACCCGATTAGTGGAAGACGCCTGGACCGATTCTAGAAATTCTTTTTTGTTTAAAAGGGTATACTTCCCAGGTGATTCCATTGGCACCAAGTCAGGATCTGATGAAGGGATCTCAGAGAAATCGAGGGAAACCTTCAAATTTTTTATAGAGACGCATAATACTATCTGCGGTGGCTCGTAATTGGCTTATTTATTGTATTCGTTTCGCTATATATTTCTCTGTTCTTGATAGCTGTGAGCCACCCAAATAAAATAAAATAAAATAAAATAAAATAAAATAAAATAAAATAAAATAAAATAAAATAAAATAAAATAAAATAAAATAAAATAAAATAAAATAAAATAAAATAAAATAAAATAAAATAAAATAAAATAAAATAAAATAAAATAAAATAAAATAAAATAAAATAAAATAAAATAAAATAAAATAAAATAAAATAAAATAAAATAAAATAAAATAAAATAAAATAAAATAAAATAAAATAAAATAAAATAAAATAAAATAAAATAAAATAAAATAAAATAAAATAAAATAAAATAAAATAAAATAAAATAAAATAAAATAAAATAAAATAAAATAAAATAAAATAAAATAAAATAAAATAAAATAAAATAAAATAAAATAAAATAAAATAAAATAAAATAAAATAAAATAAAATAAAATAAAATAAAATAAAATAAAATAAAATAAAATAAAATAAAATAAAATAAAATAAAATAAAATAAAATAAAATAAAATAAAATAAAATAAAATAAAATAAAATAAAATAAAATAAAATAAAATAAAATAAAATAAAATAAAATAAAATAAAATAAAATAAAATAAAATAAAATAAAATAAAATAAAATAAAATAAAATAAAATAAAATAAAATAAAATAAAATAAAATAAAATAAAATAAAATAAAATAAAATAAAATAAAATAAAATAAAATAAAATAAAATAAAATAAAATAAAATAAAATAAAATAAAATAAAATAAAATAAAATAAAATAAAATAAAATAAAATAAAATAAAATAAAATAAAATAAAATAAAATAAAATAAAATAAAATAAAATAAAATAAAATAAAATAAAATAAAATAAAATAAAATAAAATAAAATAAAATAAAATAAAATAAAATAAAATAAAATAAAATAAAATAAAATAAAATAAAATAAAATAAAATAAAATAAAATAAAATAAAATAAAATAAAATAAAATAAAATAAAATAAAATAAAATAAAATAAAATAAAATAAAATAAAATAAAATAAAATAAAATAAAATAAAATAAAATAAAATAAAATAAAATAAAATAAAATAAAATAAAATAAAATAAAATAAAATAAAATAAAATAAAATAAAATAAAATAAAATAAAATAAAATAAAATAAAATAAAATAAAATAAAATAAAATAAAATAAAATAAAATAAAATAAAATAAAATAAAATAAAATAAAATAAAATAAAATAAAATAAAATAAAATAAAATAAAATAAAATAAAATAAAATAAAATAAAATAAAATAAAATAAAATAAAATAAAATAAAATAAAATAAAATAAAATAAAATAAAATAAAATAAAATAAAATAAAATAAAATACCTGGTGAGCTAATTGAGGCTGAAAAATGAGAAGCGGAAGACGAAAAAGCCAAGGCTGATCTAGTCCTATCGATCAGTGCAAGTGAGTTGCGGCACGTACGAGGGTGCACAACATCACAAGAAGTTTGGTTAAAATTAGAGTCTGTATATGCTTCAAAAGGTCCTGCTAAGAAGGCAACACTATTAAAGAGACTCATGTTGCACAAAATGAAAGAAGCTGAGGATATACGAAAACACATGGATACATTCTTCGATGCTGTTGATAAACTTGCAGATATGAATGTTGGAATTCATGATGATCTTTTATCAGTAATGTTGTTGTATAGTTTACCTGAGAGCTTAGAAAATTTTAGATGTGCTATTGAATCGAGAGATGAATTACCCAAACCTGAAAGTTTGAAGGTGAAAATCTTAGAAGAGTACGAGTCAAGAAGACACGGCGAAGTACGAGAAGGTATGATAGAAAGAGTAATGTATACAAATCGAAAAGAGAATCGAGCAAGTTCGAGCCAAACTGGAAGAAAAAGATTTCAGATGAAATGTTTTAAATGTCATCAAGTGGGACATAAGTTTTCAGAGTGTCCAAGAAATGCAAAAAATAAGTCTAATTACGTTAATGTTGATGAAACTCTAATAAGTCTTAATATTTCAGGCGCTGACACGGATGCGTGTAAGGTAATAAATATACAAAAAGACGATTGGGTTATCGACAGTGGGTGCACATCGCATCTATGTAATAACGCGAGTAAATTCGGCGACACTTTGACACAGTCTAATGGTATATTGAATTTAGCGACAAATGTAAGTACTAGCGTAACAGGTAAAGGTACCGTCAGATTATCGGCATGCAATGATCACACAAAAAGCGTAATTGAATTCCGTAATGCACTATATGTACCGGAATTGCGAACTAATCTTATTTCAGTATCTAAAATTACAGATAGCGGTTATGACGTCACTTTTACTAGGGATACCGCTAAAATTATAGGTAAAAATGGAAAAGTTAAGGTGACCGCTTATCGCAAAGGGAATTTATATTGTATGCGCGAATGTGAATCTGCATACACTATGAGCTCGGAATTTAATTTACAAATTTGGCATGAGCGATTGGGGCATCTAAACGGAAAAGATGTAGTTAAACTTCTCAACAAATTAGGTGCGAGTATAGATATAAATGAGGTACGAAAGTTACGTGATTGCAATATTTGTGCTAAAGGTAAGATGACTGCACTTCCATTTTCGAATTGTACTGAACTCTCTAATGAAAAATTAAAGATTATCTATTCTGATATAGTCGGCCCTATGAAGTGTGAATCTAGAGAAGGGTCAAAATATTTTATAACTTTTATAGATGACTGTACACGATGGTGCGAAGTATATTTTTTGTCATCAAAAAGTAAAGCTTTGGATGCTTTTAAAATATACAAAAGTAATGTTGAGAAATTGACAGGTTTCAAAATCAAATACTTCCAGAGTGATAATGGTGGTGAATATTGCAATAAAGAGTTTGATGAATTCTTGCGTCAAGAAGGAATATCACGAAGGCTCACAGTTGCTTATACACCCCAGCAGAACAGAGTGGCGGAGAGAATGAACAGAACGCTGGTGGAAATGGCCAGGTGCATGTTATTTAATTCTGATCTTTCCAAATGTTTCTGGGCAGAAGCGGTGGATACAGCATGTTATGTCAGAAACCGTTGTCCAAACAATAAACTTGGAGGTGGTATTCCGTATGAGAAATGGTTTGAGAAACCAGTTAATATCGAACATATTAGAAGATTCGGAGCCAGGGTACATGTTCTAGACAAAGAGCCAAACAAGGATAAATTTGCTGCTAGAGGTATATCAGGTATGTTCATTGGTTATCCAAAAATGAATAAGGGATACAGAGTATGGATACCGGATAAAAGAAAGTCACTGATTGCTAGAGATATTAAATTCCATGAAGATGTGCAATCAGAGACTGGAGCTCCAGAAGAACGTGGCTCGTCGGACAACATCAATGATAAAGAATTTATAGAAGTCATTTTTCTGAAAGAGAAAGAACACGATACATTAGAGAGAAGGCAAGAATTTCAAGAAGGAAATTTAGATAATTACAGTGAAAATATAGGCGAAGAGAACCAAACAGAAATGTCACAAATTGAAGGACCCACAATATTGAAACGAGCCCAAGGTCGTCCAAGATTATTGCGTACTGGAAATGTCGGCCGTCCTAAGAAAATGTACAAAATGGTTAAAGTGGAGCCTATGCAAGTGCAAGCGGAACAACCGCGGCAATTAGAATTGAATCATGAGGCATGTGATATTGATTCTGAAAATTCCGAGGATTCTTTTGCGGATTGTACTGATTTTATAGGAATGACCGAAATTTCTCTAAAAGATGCTTTAAATGGTGAGGAAAAAGAACATGGGAGGAAACAATATTAACAGAAATAAAAAGCTTAATAGAAAAAGAGACGTGGGAATTAGTAAAGAGGCCGAAAGGTATAAATATCGTTGGTTGTCGATACATTTTGAGTAACAAGCTTCAGGTGGACAAAACAATAAAGAAAAAGGTAAGATTAGTGGCACAAGGATTTAGTCAACGATTTGGAGTAGATTATGAAAAAACTTTTGCACCAGTCGCCAGACTACAGTCAATTAGACTAATGGCTGCTTTGGCTGTTGAACTGGGAATGGAAATACACCAAGTAGATATAAACACGGCGTATTTGAATGTTTTTTTAGATGAAGAAATCTACATGAAAACTCCGAAGCTGTTAAAAGAATGTCTAATCAAGCTCACAAAGTCTGAAGGAGAGGACAAAATGACTGTAAATCGAGCAAAGAAAATGTTAGAACAAATAGAAGACGGGTGTGATACTTGTCTGCTAAGAAAATCCTTATACGGATTAAAGCAGGCTGGCCGCCAATGGAATATTCGACTAGATGAAAAACTCAAAGAAATGGGGTTGATGCAGAGCCTGAACGAACCATGTCTTTATTTCAAGCAAAGGGACGGAAAACATTTATATGTATTAGTTTACGTCGACGATATTCTCATTGCTTCAGAAGAAAAAGATTGGATATCAAATTTTAAAAATAATTTATCCAAGGAGTTTAGTCTAAAAGATTACGGACAGGCAAAGTATATTCTTGGTATAGATTTCACTCGACTTGACAATGACAGTGTCATTCTTTTATCTCAAGAAAAATATATTCGTGATGTCTTACGCCGATATAATATGTTTTCGTGTTCACCATGTAAAACCCCAATGAAGATTAATAGTACAAAAACTAGTACGATGAAAATGAGTAGTAGTGACGAGACTCGGGAGAAATTGCCATTTAGGGAATTGATTGGTTCATTAATGTATATAAGTATTGGCACTCGACCCGATATAACCAATTCCGTCGCTAAGTTGGCCCAATTTACAACTTGTCCTGAAGTGTGTCATTGGAAAGCAGCTAAACGGATCTTACGTTACCTGAAAGGAACTTTAAACTATCGGCTTATGTTTAGAAAAACAGGAGGCACTTGTGTTTCTTGGCAATCTCGTAAACAACGAACAGTAGCTACTTCGAGTTGCGAAGCTGAATATGTCAGTTTGTCGGAGACTATGAAGGAAGCAGTTTATATGAACAGTTTACTGAATGAAATAGGACTTTCAAGGTATAGTAAAGTGACTGTGCATGCCGATAATCAGGGTGCGATATTTTTGGCACAAGATCCCTTAAATCATGCTCGTAGTAAGCACATTGATATTAAACATCATTTTATAAGGGGCGTATTAAAAAATAATAATGACATAGAGCTGCGACATGTACCTACTGTCGATATGGTCGCTGATATATTGACTAAACCATTACCTCGAGTCAAACACGCTCAGTGTGTCATTGCTTTAGGTATTAAAGCTTCTTAATACTTGTAATTGAATTCTGTTTTAGTAGCTTCAATTTAAAGGGGCGTATTAAAGATTAAAAACTATCTTTCTGTAAATTGAAGCTGGCTGTTTATAATAGTTTTATATTTGAAATTATTTATTTGACAGTGTTCTTTTACTCGATGTGATTTGTTTTGCTATTCCGTTCTTGGTTGTCTAATATACTACTACAATATGTTATAATGGTTTTAATGGACTAACAAGAACTTCCAGGGTCTACGGTCCCACAACACCTAGACCCGAAACAAATATCTGTGTGTCGCACATACATTTGTCTCTATGCGGAAATCGAACCCACGGCCTCTCGTTTTACAGCCAGCTACTGGTTCGCTGCGCCACGAAGGCTGTTAAGTACACATATTTCTAATATAGAATATTTATTATTTAAATCCATTTTTTTTTCAAAATCCTTAAACAGAGTTTATCTTATCACATGAGTTGGTACCTATTTATAAACATATTACCATCCAAAGTTTATGCAAATAAGTTGCCCAAAATAAAAATATTTTTTCCCCAAGATGTTGAATCTGTGACGTTAATTTCATACGTCCCTCGGGGCTGGATTTTCTTAATTCGTTTTGGGGTGTTTTAAAGCTTTCACGTGTTAATAAAAAGTGGTTTTACATTTAAATGGAATAACAACAAACTCGAAATGGGTATTTGTTTGTAGGGCCAGTTTGTTTTGTTTTTCCTGGGTTGACCTCTTTGATATATTTATAAAGCTTAATGTTCTAAATAAAATTAGATAAAGGTATCACATACCTGAGAATCCTCATAAGAATTTCGAAGGTATGTGAAGTCTACCAACCCGCATTAGGTCATCGTGGTGGACTAAGGCCTAACCCCTAAGTGGAGGAGGCCCGTGCCCAGCAGAGACTATCCCGCCCACACACCCGCCATTGTAACTCCTGTTTAGCCAGGATCAACAATGGCACGCATTTTTTCGACACCGAGTAATGAAACTCGGTGAGTCTCTGGGAATGCTTAATAACTGTCTTTTATCCCGAAACGAAATTAATCAAATAGAAATATAGGGAGGAGTGGGAAATATAAATTGTCCACTTCCCTCCATAGCAAAGCGGGAGACAAATACTGAACTAAAAAGGTATTAACCTCCAATAAAAGACATTTACGTCTGGAGAAGCCAGACGTAAAGCACCACGGAAGTTACTTAACGGGTCCTATCATGCGAGCTGTTACGCTTGATTCCAATAATAGGTATGGCAAAAACGCCGGAAAGCACGGAAATTCCTCCCAGTCTCCACAAGGTCCATATAGTATACAACTCCAGATGTTATCTGCATACTGTCAAGCATAATGTTGCGCTCATTTCAGGCCCGTGCCCAGCAGTGAGACAATGTTTAATACAGGCCTAGTATTTATTTTTTTATCACATACACTTAAGAATCAAGGTTTTATTAATAATTTAGGATTTCCCCAGCTGATTGATTGCTCGTTCAATTTGGATTTATTTCAGAGGATTTTTAAGTTCAGAATGTTTTATTAAATGAGAAACCTTGTATGATATGAATTGGTCACATAAATATGCTTCTTTTATTCTGTCCTGGAAATTTGACACAAATACGACACAAACTAATTAAGAAACACATTTATGAAAAGTCAGTAACTAAAAACAGATCTTCATGTAAAAGGTATCTTTTAATTAAATATTCTTTACATCAAATACCTTTGACAAGGCTAATTAAAACTCACTAAACTAAACAAAAATCTGTATATATAAAAGAAGAAACTGACTGACTGACTGACTGATTGATCAACGCACAGCCAAAACGGCCGGGGGTTAGAGACTTGAAATTTTGACAGTAGGTACCTTTTATGACGTAGGCATCCACTATGGAAGGGTTTTCGGAAATATCACCCCTTAGGGGGTAAAATAAGGGATGAAAGTTTGTATGAAAATCTGTCATTTTTGCAGTTAAGTTTATGAAAATTAGTATTTGGCCTTTTAGTCGAAAATAAAAAATATATATTTCAGGATTTTTGGAAATTCCAACCCGAAGGGGGTAAAATAGGGGAAGAAAGTTTGTATCAAAATCTGACATTTTTGCAGTTAAACGCATGAAATTTGGTATTTGGCCTTACAGTTAAAAATTAAAAACACATATTTCAGGGTTTTTGGAAATTCCACCCCTAAGGGGGTTAAATAGGGTAAGAAAGTTTGTATGAAAATTCTTCATTTTTAAGTTAAATGCATGAAAATTGGTATTTTGTAGTGTATACTTTTTGTCTCAAACATGACCTCCAGGCGGGCGGAGCCGCGAGCAACAGCTATACTTGATAAAGTATCTATTTGCGTAGTAATTCTCCTAATGAGCAAGTAGAGTTTAGTAATATTTCTTTTTTATCTTAAGTGATATTGTATAACACAACTTTTGTGCTGATCTAATTAATGATTAACATTACAATTATTTGTAAATAGCGAGTACTTTTCCGTTATTTTTATCATTATTATTACGTGTAATTCTCTCTGATATTTATATATACTATATAAGACTTATGTACTTCTGCGATATAGGCTAAGCTTTTGTGTACATCGGTATAAGAGGAGTAACCTTAATAATTATTCTAAGAGCGTCGCAACAAAAGACGACTGTAGTTCCAAACGACTATATATGTATACTTAAGCTTGATTTTCTTACAGCAGAAGAGAATTCATAAGCAAATGGTTCACCTGGTGGGAAGTTAGGTACGACCTGGGAACCTTCAAGCAGAGAGCATATTCTTTCCTGAAAGGCCGGCAACGCATTTGCAAACCCTCTGGTGTTGCAGATGTACATGGGCGGCGGAGATCACTTGATCACGTGATCACTCCATCAGGTGAGGCTCCTGCCTGTTTGCCCCCTTTTTTCATAAAATACCAGTAGAATCAGACTGCTTTGCCGACCCGATTGGAAAGCGGGAGATTTAAGCTTTGGCTATTATTACTCACAATACTAAACGCAACCAGAAACGGTAAAGTTTTTCTATGAACAGAAATTAAGACAGTCCAATCCTATTGCAGACAAAACTTTTTACAGGCTCTATAATAGTATACAATTAACAGTGTTCACAGGCAGTGGATATCACGGAAGTGACCATCAAGTGTCTCGCTTGCTTCTTAATCTGCTTCTAGTATAAAAATAAGCTTAGGATCCAAACAAGGGATAAATTAACGTCGCAAAGCGAATCTATTTCTACAATTGAATTCCCTACGATCTACAGAAATGAAATAAGTCTGAAGGCTACTTATTAACACCCAATTTTTTTTTTTATATAAAGTGCTAAGTATGGTGAGTGGATTTATTGTGGTATCGAGCATTCGAATGTAGAATTAATAATATGTTAAAGCGATTGGAACTTGGCCCTTATTCAGATATATTATATTTTACTCGACTCAATGCCTTGATGGCTCAGTTGTAATTGTGTACACGGTACGACTGCTGTGCTGAGGTTTTGATCCCCGTGTCGGGAAAAGTGATATTGGGTTTCTCTATCATGAAATACACAGTCTCAGTCCGGAATCTGCAATCGTGTCCGGTATGGCGATATCACATCATGAGACAATGATAAGCTGATAATGAATTCGTATTTATTCCACTTAAATTTTTGTAAAGCTTCATATAAAACTTCCTAGATTGCTATTACACACGATACGCCATATAATAGGCGAAGAAAACCGTCAAGTACTGCACCACGGTCTTTTGTACCACATGGCAGTCACAAAGAAAATACAAACACGTACGCAAACATGTGCTAGCAGGTAGTGCGCTTTTGCGGTTTCGTTGCGTGCAGGAAATTCGTGAATGGGTCGGGTGGGCCCGCGAGATTGTTTAGGGTGTCTTGGGTTTTTGCATTCCCACGCTCAGACGACCATTGAAGGGTTAACATTGACGTGTTTGTGATTTTATGCATAATTGCTTTGTTTACAAGCATATTTCATTGACATGGCTTTGTTGTTAAAAAATCAAGTTCACATTGGCGGGTTTCTGTATGTGACAGACAGATGTCTCCGATTTTTTTTTTTATACTGGCACGGCAAAGTGACCACACTGCACCTGATGGTAAGCACAGTGCGGTCCAATTAGAGTATCGAGTAGCGAGAGGCGATCTAAATCCCCCTCTAATCAACACAATCATGCCGGCCTGCTTCTTCACACTACGCCATGGGCAAGAAGGTGAAGAAGTGGTCGAGGGTCTAGTGTCAGAGTACTCAGAGAGCCGCAAAATGGCCAAACATTGTACCCCAACTATAGACCCCCGACAGAAACCGGATATACACTGGCTGATCCCGGAACGCGACACACTTGCGTGTGCCACTATGGCGGGTTTTACACCCTGTGTACGGTGGTCGCTATCCGGGCGGATATGAATATCCTACCACCAGCGATTGTGGGAATTTGTTGGTTATGTGTTTTTTTAATTAAATATAAATAATATTACAAAATGATATAATCCTTACACTGAAGTTTCCTAAAAAATTCTGACAAATGGGTAAAATGAATGAATAGATGGCATCTATTATTAAATGATGATAAAATATTATTTTAACTAACATAAAATAATATACAGGGAAAATCCTTAGATTATACATATACTTTACTTTTAAAAAAATTACCTTCCTGGAAAACCTAGCACCATGATCAGAACCTTCTGATACACCAGTATATCCACCAAATTTAGGTCGGCAAAATTCTGGCTACCATCAGGAGAAGCAATGACCGACATTGAGTTTGGACTGTATGGTGCAGTGGTTTAGTGTAAGTAGTATTTGCTGTGCCTGGATTTAAATAATCAATAACACTCAAGAACGGCTGGACTCATTTACCTATTTTTTATCCGGCTTCATAAAAAGGAGGAGGTATGTTCCCCGATTACTCGAAGACGCCTGGACCGATTCGAGAAATTCTTTTTTTGTTTAAAAGAATATACTTTCCAGGTGGTCCCATTGGCACCAAGTCAGGATCTGATGATGGGATATCAGAAAAACCCAAATGTTATAGGGGCGCATGTGTTTTTTTATCATAATGGTTTTAATGTCCGTAAGAGTACAAATATATTTTATGAGGATAGAAAAAAATTATAAGTTGCCCAGACATTTGGAAAAGTTAAAAGTAAATACTTTCAACGTTTCTCAAAATAATAATCCCATAGAAAAAAATGTATGAGATTTCTCTCTTCTATATTACAGATAAATATGCACAACAGTGGGTTCAGCTAAAATAGAAAGTGCAAGACAGGCTTCAACTCAAAACTATCCCACGTCCGATGTATGATAAAATTGCACAGGTATTTTGTGCAAAAACTGTTCATTAATGAGCACATGGCGTCAAACCGGTGTGATTTATTACACGTGAATGATTCGCTTCAAGTTTCACAGATCCGGTGAGATGTCACATCAGTGGTATTACTTCGAGTTCATTGACGAGGTTTGCGTGGTAGCTGGCTTAGGACTGGTGTATGCTATTTACACCAGGTTCCTCTTTGCTGTGGGCCGTGGCTTCTGGACAGGTTTTATAGGCAGTGGCTCTGCTGTGCCCTGGCATTGCAGAAGTCTATGCGGCGGTGACTACTTACCATCAGGTGGCCCGTGTGCTCGACTGCCTATTCAGGGATTAGAAAAAAAAATGCATTAAAATTGACGCTAATCTGACGTTGCGTGATAGGGAACAGGTATAATTGTCGACTGCAGCAGTATCTGTGACGTATAATAACATTTTTTTATAATACACCCAACAGTCACATAGTTCTGACCCCACATTAGGTCAAACAAATGTTTGTGTGATCCACAAATATTTGTTTTTGAAAGAAAAAGAAAGGAATAAAGAAAAAGATTTTATTATCAGAGCAAATACAAGAAAAATATACAAAATAAAACTTAAGATAAAAAACAAAACTGCTCCGACAACAGGTCCCCTCATTGTTTCAGATCTTTTTTCCTGGCACGAAAAAGTGTCTACACTGCACCGGATGGTAAGCGCAGTGCCGTACAATTAGAGTATCAAGTAGCGAGAAATAAACTATCCCTCGCTACTCAACACAATCATGCCGGCCTGCTGTGTAGGTTCTTCACTCTACGCCATGGGGAAAGGAGGTGAAGAAGCGGTCGAGGGTCTAGGAGTACTCAGAAGGCCGCAACACGGCTAAACATCGTACCCCAACTAGTGGGGTGTGGGTCTAGACCCCCGAAAAAATGTGGGTCTTGTAGAAGCGTAGTCTCTCGTAGTTTTTGATACCTACGACACAGATTAGACATTAGACACAGATTGGTGTGTGTGTGCAGTTTGGACTGTATGTGACAGTTGGGTGGATTACTCATTTCTAATTTTTCATTGAAAAAAGTCTTAAATTTACAAAAAAAAAATGTGTAGGTATTGGTTTTAAATATTTTTATTCTTAGCAATGAATATTTCAGTATGGATAGACATAATCACGTGTAAAACCTCGGCTAACAGTAACACGTCTATAAAGGAAGCTTCTGCGTAACAAGCAAAGTTATGGCAACATAAAATTGCCAATATTTGAACAAGGCATATTGTCACGCATACTGATTCCACTGGCACTATAAAATGTTTTATGAATTATAATAAAAAAAAACATATTAGCAAAATCGTCACGCTCCATAATAAAACAGCCGCGTAAACACCGGGTTTATTGCACGCCGGCGAAATACACAGATCGCCAAAAAAATCTATGCGCCGCCTTATAAAATATAAGTACACGGGGCGAATAAAGAAAACGCTATATTAGATACAGAAAATAAGGGCCGCGCCACAAACGTAGTACGTTCCGGCTGACTTTTATAGGTCATAAAACGGGATAATGTGTCGGAGTGCGCGTATTTCGGAATGGTACAAATTTAGACGATAGGCGCCGTGCAGGCCGATACTCAATATTAGCCAATATGTAGCCGCACTCACTGCGAGTGCTTGAATACTGTTTATACGACACGATTATGATTTATCGGTCCGATGATATCGTATCTCCTGACCAGGTATTTTCAATGTTTTTTTTTTATCCTGGCACGGCAAAGTGACTATACTGCGCCTGATGCTAAGAACAGTGCCGTCCAATTAGAGTATTGCGTAGCGAGAGAAAATGTATCCCTGCTACTCAACACTATCATGCGGCAGCAGGCGCACACTACGCCATGGGCAAGAAGGTCAAGAAGGAGTCGAGGGTCTAGTGTCAGAGTATTCAGAAGGCCAATCATCGTACCTCAACTCAATACCCCCGACAAAAACCGGATGTACACTGGCTGATCCCGGAACGCGACACATTTGCGTGTGCCACTATGGCGGGTTTTACACCCTGGGTACGGTGTGTACGGTGGTCGCTATCCGGGCAGATATGAATATCCTACCACCAGCATTTTATTGGATACGGTAAACAATATGGTAGGTATATTTTAGTTTACGTCATGCGTTATTATACTAAGCAGCTACGCAAGGCCATTTAAGTCTTACAGATACTTCTATTATATATATAGATATATATAGAAAAAGTAAAACTTTTTCTTGTTTTATTTGTGTACCTGTAGCCCTTAAAGTTTTTTTTTAATTTGATTTATGTACTCATCGTTTATTGCCACCTGGTCTGGTGATTATGGCCAAATAAAAGATTTTCTTTCTTTCTTTCTTCTTTCTTTCTTTTTTCTTTCTATATCTTCTATTATATGCTTTTATTATATCACTTCTCTTCGTGATATAATAAAAGCTGGCAACTAAGTCCATTACATACTGCTTTAAATAACTCCTACAATTCTGTAACACATTACATTTGGTTTGGTACATATTTGTTTCGGGTCTGGGTGTTGGGACTGTAGTCCCTCGTAGTTCTTGATACCCACGATTCAGGTTTTACCTAGTATGGGGTTAGAACTATATGTGTGACTGTAATACACACACGCCTTTAATCCCCGAAGGGGTAAGCAGAGGCATAACCAGTACACCCACTTTTTGCCGAATTTATTACGGTCCCATAATGTGATAGAGAGCGAGCCTATCGCTATACCGGGCACAATACCAGACTCCGGGCTGACACTGAGTATTTCTAAATAGAAAAACCCTATATCACTTTGCCCGACCCGGGGATCGAACCCGAGACCTCAGCACAAAAGTCGTAACGGATGCGCAATTAAAACTGCGCCACCGAGTTAGGTATTATACAATCTTGTTATATTTTCAACATAAATAAAGATTAAAACTGGAGCTCTATTTTAAGGTCATATAGTAGGAATGTCACAACACTTCACACTTGAATACGCTATCCGACAAATTGTCGTTGATGTGTGAAACGACACATTTGACACTTAATGATGTTAGGAGAGCTGACCGACCTGTTTATTGCTCCTATAAAATGTTTAAAATGTACATGTGTCTGCGGGCCTCTTTTATGTTTAGCAAGCATGGGTATAATTCAGTTCTTGACTTATCTAGGAGGTCAGGGACGACAAGTGGAACAATATCAAAAAAGTTTTAAGAAGAATACTGCGAATAAAGTTGTGCATATGGAAAAATTTTACGTTAAAAAAATCAAGTTATATTTATTTTAAAGCATAATTTACTTAAGAAGGTATCAAATAAACAAGTTTGCATGGTTAATTCTGCATTGCTCAAACATAATTCCATGGATTATAATATATATATATATATTTTAAGTTTATATTTTTTGTACACAGTAAGGTATTTTTATTTTATTGCGTGTTTCTATCTAGAAAATCTCAGTACTATCCCGTAGTCTGGAACCTGTGCCTGGTATGGCGATAGGCTCGCCCCCTATCACATTATGGGACCAAAATTCGGCGAAAAGTGGGTGTACTGGTTACACTTCTGCCTACCCCTTCGGGGATTACAGACGTGGGTGTATAAGTGTGTAGTAAGGTATTTGATTTTAACAATTTATTTATAAGAAATACATTTAATTAACGTTAATTCTTTGGAAATTGTAATTTAACAACGAATATTTTGTGACATTATAATTCATACACCGTGCCCAATCAATGCCTGTTTCGATTCGTTTTTTGATTAAATAATTAAAATATACTTAGATCTCATTTCTGCCTAGCAAAAATTCTACACACAGAGTTTCCATCGTAGCAAATAACGCAGTGCATTTTCATTAGTCGGATGGACGAAAATTTCAATCAGCAAAAAATGTATTGTATGAACCCTTTCCTTAGGTGATAAATATTGAGAATACTTTCTGCGATAGAGAGAGCAATACACAGACATAGAGAGAGAAAGAGAGAACACCAATACATAATAATTTTGAATCTTGACAGCCTCCGTGGCGCAGTTGGCGAGTAGCCGGCTGTGAAACGAGAGGCCGAGGGTTCGATTCCCACACCGGGATAAATGTTTGTGTGACAGAGAGATATTTGTATTCGGGTCTGGGTGTTGTGAGACCGAAAGTCTCTCGTAGTCCCTGATACCAAGAACACAAGACTCGTAACATAGTGTGGGGTCGTAGCTATGTGTGTGACTGTTGGTTGTTATTTATTTATCTTTGAAGTTTTTTTTGCAGTCTTTCGCAAATCTTTATATATCGTGTAATGTAAAAGCCCTCATGGTCTATGGACAGCCATGCTTAGAGCAGGCCGGCACTTAGGGTAAACTCCGCGAGGAAATCGCACTATTTGTCAGTCGTTGTTTATTGATATTTTCGCAGCGGCTCGCCGGGAATCCGAAAAGTTACAATGGTCTTTTAAAACCCGTGTAATGTTGAGTATTTAACGTAGAGGGGTTTTAGTGCAGGGGATAGGAATTGGTCTAGAATTTTTAAATATTGTCTAGTGTCTGAATCGTAAATCTTTAAAGGAAGATCAAAACCTTTTTTGTTTTTTAAGACAGAAAAAAGTATATTATTAAGTGACATATTTTTTATATAATAATAATACACACCAACCGTCACACACATAGTTCTGACCGACCACTAGGTAAAACCTATATCGTGGGTATCAAGAACTACGAGGGACTACGGTGGTACCACAACACCCAGACCCGAAAGGAATATCAGTCTGCCACACAAACATTTGTCACGGTGCTGGAAACCACCGAACCCACAGCCTTTAGTTTCACATCCTACTCACCCGCGGCGCCACGGAGGCTCTCTGTATTCAGTAATATATCCGATCACACAAATACAATAGACCAGTATTTAGTTCGACCCATAGCTCGCGAAACCCTTCATGACATTAAGGTCGCAATCGGTGAGAACTCGACAACACAAATCTGCGAACAAGAAGCGAAAGGTAAAGGAATATAGATCGGTATCTTTATGTTAGGGCGGTCCCAGGAAGCGCATCTCCCCCGGCCATAAAAACGACATTATAGACGCTAGTATATTTTAATGACGCCATATTTTCCACTATGTTTCTCTTCTTAAACGTATTGATACATCTTGAGATGTTGGAGCTACCCGCGGAACGAGACGTAAAATTACAATCCTGTGGTTTACGTCGGCAATTTGTGTAATAACAATTATTTATATTTCTATTTGTAAGTTTTTATTCATACATACATATACACTCACGCCTGTAATCCCCGAAGGGTTAGGCAGTGGTGTAACTACTACACCCACATGTCGCCGAACTTATTACCGTCTCATAATGTAATAGGGGGTGAGCCTATTGCCGTACCGGGCACAACTCTAGATTCCGGACAAATCTGGACATTTCGGGAAAAAAACCAATACCACTTTACCCGACCCAGGGATTAAACCCTAGACCTCAGCACAGTCATACCGCGTACACAATTACAACTACGCCACCGAAACAGTCGTGGCAAAGGTTTTATTCAGAAATTAAATTAAAATATGGTTACAGAAACATATATAAGCGGATGCCCGTATCCTGGAAGAGATAGGCAGGCGTACAACTAGAACACCTACTATTCTAAGCGGCCTCCATGCGGGAATCGAACTCACGACCATAGAGGCATCCATTCCTCATTCATATTTGTAATATACCCCAAGGATAATACAGACTGATTAAAAAATTATACCGTTAAATTAAATTTGAAAATAAATACATCACAGTTGACCTAAAAACAGTTATTAGCGAGAATGATGGAGGTCGTACAAGGGTAGCCCAAGGGAAACAAAAAGGTATGTTTGCGGCTCAATGCAAAAGTTACCATGAGTCTGCCCTGGGACCTTTACATGATTAAAATGATTTTACTGTCTTATATGATAAATTGAGAAAATTTAATAATTAGTCATTAGTTATTCAGTAAACTCCTCGAATCAACCAATAAATGAACAGCCTTCATGGCGCAGTTGATTGCGAAACTAGAGGCCGTGGATTCAATCCACTGAAATAAATATTGATGGGAGGTCAATGATGACAATACTGTGTCAGGTCTGTTGAGAGACAAATACCCTTTTTGGTTTTTAATATTTAAAAGCAGCGATAGCCTAGTTGGTTGCGGTACGGACTGTCGAGACGAAAGTCGTAGGTTCGAAACCCAAGTGGCATACACCTCTGACTTTTCTAAAGTTATGTGTGTATTAAAATGTTAATTATCGCTTGCTTTAACGGTGAAGGAAAACATCGTGAGGAAACCTGCATATCTGAGAATTTTTCGAAGGTATGAGAAGTCTGCCAACCCGCATTAGGCCAGCGTGGTGGACTAAGGCCTAACCCCTCTCATTAGTAGAGGAGGCCCGTGCCCAGCAGTGGGACAATGTTTAATACAGGGCTAGTATTATTATTTAAAAGGATATTTATAATTTCATTTTGGTTCAGGGTGTCATACGCGTGTAGCTATTGGTTGATTTTTTATTATACACCCAACAGTCAAGTACATAATCCTGACCCCATTAGACTAAATTGTACCCTGTATTAAGTACAACGAGGGATATACGATCACTTATATATGAAACTAGCGGCTCGCGGCTCCGCCCGCGTGGAGGTCATGTTTGGGAGAAAAAGTATACAATACAAAATACCAATATTCATGCGTTTAACTTAAAAATGACGGATTTTCATACAAACTTTTATTCCCTATTTTAGGGGCGGAATTTCCAAAAATCCTGAAAAATATATTTTTTATTTTTAACTAAATGCCAAATACTAATTTTCATGAATTTAACTTCAAAAATGACGAATTTTCATACAAACTTTCATCCCCTATTTTACCCCCTTAGGGGTTACCACCCCTTCCAAAAACCCTTCCTTAGTGGATGCCTACGTGATAAAAGGTACCTACTGTCAAAATTTCAAGTCTCTAACCCCAGCTGTTTAGGCTGTGTGTTGATCGATCAGTCAGTCAGTCAGTTTCTTCTTTTATATATACAGATAATCTGTGGATCACACAATATTTATTCATCTCGGTGAGAGAATGAACTCGTGACCTCTCGGAGCTAATAATTGATGTACTAAAATAATTTGTTGTTACAGGAGGGTTTGTGATTACATTATCTTGTAATATTTACATGTCATGTCCGTGTTCCCTCCCTCCTATGATCCTGGGTCATTTAGGCGTAACGTGAAGAAGCTAAACAGCAGGCCAGCATGATTATGTTGAGTAGCGGGGGATAGACTGTCTCTCGCTACTTGATACTCTATCTGGACGGCACTGCGCTTACCATCAGGTGCAGTGTGGTCAATTTGCCGCGCTAGAATAATAAAAAAAAAGAAACTTGTCAATAATTATATGAAACCAGTGGCCCCGGGCCGATGTCCTGCCTAAACCGACTACTTTGTGGACCGAATTTTCATTGAAAACATAAGAAATTCAATTCTAGACTACAGCGCCACCTATCGTATCTTAAATTATCTTTTATGTCGGACAACCACACACATATACAAAATGTCATTGAAATCGATTGAGTGGTTTCAAAGTCTATAACGGACAGAGATAGAAACTATTTTTGTGTTTTATATAGATTTCGTCTCATGATATTCTTTGTTGAACCTAACAATAGATCCTAAAGTTATTAAGCTTTTGTCAATTATATCTCTAATTGTAGCCCATTCATGTTTAAAATTCCTGATAAAAAGCAGCTTAATTCACAGCAAATTTTGCTCCATGAAATAAACGGTCAATTTAAAATGTATTCCATTCAATAGTTTCACAAATCGGCAGATAGACGGTATTGTCTCAGACAATGGCCGCTGATTGGTTTAGTTATATGGAACAGTCTGCGGAACCCTGGAAACGTGATCGTATTAACCACATTCATTGGATACATCTTAAATGTTGGTTTTCTTTTAACATTGAAATAAATAAGTAAAAGTATTTTAAGTCATAAAAAGTACACCGACTTCAATAAAAAACAAATTATGCGTCACTATAAAATTTGAGAGATGCCCTTGATTTTTCTGAGATCCCATCATCAGATCCTGACTTGGTGCCAATGGGACCACCTTCAAAGTATACCCTTTTAAACAATAAAATAATTTCAAGAATCGGTCTAGGCGTCTTCGAGTAATCGGGGAACATACATAAAAAAAAAAGATTCCGACGAATTGTTACCCTCCTCCTTTTTTGAAGACGGTTAAAAATAGAACGTGGTAAAATGCTTTTGTTTCCATGTGTAATATTCGCGTCAACATAAAACACAATTTTTACACATTTTATGAATCTTAAAACTAGTTAAAAGCACCTGGAAAGTGATGCAGACTGCCAAGAAGAATTCGAAGACTAAACCGAATTTTAAGTTACGTGTGTATTCATTGTGATACCAAACAGGCTGAGGTTTACTTCTCTATTAATCCATTAATACTTAGCATAAAGATGTTTATTGTTAGCGAATCACAAGATAACAATTGCTTATCACAACCTATCACACTTAACCGTTGCTTGTCACATAATCTTACGGAAATAAGCTCAGCGAACGATGGCACCTCTGACTAGCATTTGAGGATAAAGGCGTGAGTGTATACCGGTAACCGGATGTTGCAAAAGGGGGGTAGTGATGAGCACCATGTATAGAGTAGGTGTTTAGAAACTAATTAGTAAACCTAAATTTTATTTTTTTCCGGAATTTTCATAGCGCTACATTAAAATTTTATTGTTACTTTTGAAACTCTTGATTATTTTTTTATTATTTTTTTTTATATATTAAATTTTATATCAGACTAAATGTAATGTCCATATTTTAACATTCATATGTATATAATATTAACGATAATAATAATAATAATATTTTTTGTTAGTTACAATAACTTATGGGCTATGTTAGTATGTATTAAATTAAATTAAATTATATAATAATAATATACTTAGGCACTGCAAAAATAGTCCACAAATGGTACTATAAAACATCAAATTACAATTTAAGTTTACTAATAAGTTTCTAATCACCGACTCTATACATTGTGCTTTCATTAGTACCCCCTTTTGCAACACCCGGTATATTATAATTCATCTGTAGAAATCAAGTTATTAAATATATTTTTTATTACATATTAAGCGCTAATTCTTGAAATCGGTATGCCGTAAAGTACAATTAACATTCAAGCATTCAAATATGAATAAATAAGAAATTAAAACAACATTAAAAACACAAACATCAACTCCTACACCACATTTCAACGATTTTTGTTAATTAACGATTTGTATCTGCATAATTTCTACTTGATAGAGCAATTAGCTGAATCGATGCGGCATTTCTTTCAAACAAAAAAAAAACTTTTCTCATATCGTAAAGATGTTTATCTGAACGTGACGCGTGAGACTTTTACAGCGAATAAATTTTAATTGGCACCTTGGAGCATTTACAAAACATGATACGACTTAAATGCCCCAGTATTGGTTAATTAGCGGAAACATTGTTCGACGTGGGTAGTCTTGTGATGCTATGGTAATGATTTAATTAAATTCAAAAATAGCTTAAATATATTGTTGATCGTCTTCAATAGTTAGTTTATTGCCTTGTCGATTTTATTTTATGAGATTTATTTGTGACATATGAAATCTAGACAGGTTGATATGATATGCTCTTACATGTATTGCCATGTACATTTATAAACGTCTCGCTCTGGAAACTAAGTTACTGGAACTACATTTGTTACAATGAAAACTAAAGTAATTTTCAATTGGAGATAAAGAATATTCTCCATATACATATCAACAAAAAATAAAATAACTTTTCGATAATAAATAGGTTATTGAAAGTTGTTTATCTATGCCTGGTTTCTTCCATTGGGAAAAGTGTTTGTTTCAAATTAACTCGCTATGGTCTTGCCCCTATTATTAAAATAAAAAAAACTTGCTTTCAGTCTGATATAACAATTAAAACTTATATGTATATTAATTATTTGACAGCCTCCGTGACGCTGTAGGCGAGTAGCTGGCTGTGAAACCAGAGGCTGTGGGTTCGATTCCCACACCGGGACAAATGTTTGTGTGACAGGCAGATATTTGTGTCCGGGGTCTGGGTGTTATGAGACCGAAAAAGTCTCTCGTAGTCCCTGATACCCACGACACAAGACTCGTATCTTAGTGTGGGATCGGGGCTATGTATGTGACTGTTGGGTGATATTTATTTATTATTTATTCTTGCCCATATAACATCATCTAATTATATCCAAATGGTATTTAAGTATCTTTTAGAAATAAATTACGACGAAAAAACGACGTTAAAATATTTAAAACAATCCACGTGTAACACTAAAAACTCGGTGGTAACGCTGGAATGTATGTTAAATGAATATCGAATGCACAAGCGACATAAACATCACCGATACAAAAAAGCCGCTTAAATACCTCCAAGAGACTAATGGCAGCAGATATTCGATAGGATCATCGGCGTCATTTATATGAAAGGTAATCGAATAATTGATTATAAGAGTGGAACAATAAAGTGATTAGTTAAACAAAAACTAAGACAATGAATTATTATTCGATTCTTATTGTATGAGACGGTTTATCTCTAGTTCGACGACCCCGTTCAACCGGTGTTTATACCAACATAGAAATGATATCAATCTTTCAACGATGAGCATTCAGATCGTAGCACTGATATTAAAAGGTCACTCACTAAATTTTATTTATAATTTGTCATTTTGTTTTTGATACCCATCAAGATGGATTAAGTGTTGGATTTGGCTCGGCCTTCGCTGGTGCTATTATAGCGTTATAAATAACAATTACTGACGTTTCACTAAATCTACTTTCATAAATAATCTATCTACTTCACTTTAAGTAATGGTTTGTACTTACGATGACCTATTTGGTACAGAGAAGTTTTGGATATTAGGGATCACATGTTCAATTTATCAGTTGAAGCAAACATTAGTTTGAAGTTAGATGTTCGTTAATGATCTTGGTGGAGTAACAGAATGGTCGGCGGAGAAACGATATGCCATAGGTTCAACACCTAGTTAGTACATATATACATACGCATTCACGCCTGTAATTTCCGAAGGGGTAGGCAGAGGTAGTGGGGACAACCACAAATATTTGTAACTAACACTAATAATAATATAATAATACTAGCCCTGTATTAAACATTGTCCCACTGCTGGGTACGGGCTTACGGCTCTACTAATGAGAGCGGTTAGGCCTTAGTCCACCACGCTGGCCTAATGCGGGTTGGTACACACCTTCGAAATTCTTATGAGAATTCTCAGGTTTCCTGATTATGTTTACCTTCACCGTTAGAGCAAGCGATAGTTAGCATTTAATACACACGTAACTTTAGAAAAGTCAGAGGTGTATGCCATTTGGGTCTCGAACATACGACTTTCAATTTGACAGTCCGTACCACAACCAACTAGGCTATCGCTTCTTCACTACACCTACTAACACTACTTTCATTAAAATTTTTAGTCGAAAACCAACCTTATTTTTTTAAATTTACACGTTGTTGAGGTTCTTTTGTCGAAAGTTTGTATTACTACTTCATGTGTGTGTACTACATCAGATGTGACTGTGACGTGATTAGCTTGTATTATTTGTTTGACATTGGCAGTATAAACTTCAATAATAAATGACAATCTAATGTATTTACATCAATGACGAAAAAACCTAACATTCTTTCGTCATTAATTTAGATAGACATATAGAACAGACTGAGCGTCTCTATTCAGCTAATAACCGAATATGGGAAGAAAAAATCAAGATATATAAAGCGGACGGGCGGCCAGAAGTTGTCCTTTCTAGAATTTTGATTGGTCTACGTCAGAAACTTGCAGGAGGAAAAAATAAGTAGGTATTGGCCGCACAGACTCTCTCTCTTTCTACAAAATGGTAAATTTTGTAAGGATATTGCTCAGTCGATCATGATTCCTTTCATTTTCCGGTCATCCTCTTTTCTCCTTTTCCGGTCCTATCCTCGATTCCAAGTTCCTACGCCACTAACCATAATTACTCATTCCGTATGAAGAATTTCCATTTGTATTTTGACCTGTCACAAGTGCCTTTTATATGCCTACATGATGAATAAAGATTTTTATTTTATTATTTTCGTCCATTCTCTGTGTTTATGTTTATTTATAACATAAATAATAACATGACCACCATTATAAATAACTATAAGGACGATTTTATTACGTAGTCTAAAACACTAAATACCGATCGAAGAAATCATGGTACCATTAAAAAATACCACCAAGAAACTATCAGTAACTTTATAAGCGAAATATTTGCAATATACATTTTAAGTACTATGGATTAAGTTGTTAATTGTTTAAGGAGATTACATGTCATTAATGCAAATGCAATGTACCCTTTATAAGCTGGAGGCAGTAATAATGTCTATAAGGATTTTAAAGGCATCTTTATTAAAGCTGAGAACGATTTTATGGTAGCACATCATCACGTGGAGACAACAAAGAAAGCCGGTGTATTCTATATAGGATCTTGTTTCGATGCCAAAAAGTAAATATAATGATTGAAACAATGATCTTGATTACAGATATTTGTTTTGATAAAAAGTAAGTCAATATAATGATGATTAAAACAATGTTCTTTATTAAGAAAATGATAGAATTTTAAAAGACTTAAATTATAATTACTGTTTTAATATGATTTCTGACCATGGTGTTAGAGTTAATATTGTTGGAAACTAAATAATACAACTTTTTTATAAATTTGTCTTTTTCTGTTTACAGTTAGACATACGAGGCGATAAACCAATAATAATACTTCACAGTAACGTACCAAAAATCTTCAACATATGGAATGAACCATTAGTAAATCAGCCACTTAGATTTATTTTACAAGATTTTCCTCATAAAAACTAATAGAGCGTGCTGCGTTACTAAAAATAGACACAAGACACCATAAAATTACATAAGAGCAAACGTTAGAAATAAGTGCATCCTTACATGCCACCAGAATAAATGTGGCAAACGAGAAAAATATATCAGTATTTAGTCCCACATTTAATAAGTTGTTGGACGGTAAGCGGATTACCGAAGCCACGGTTGGAGGCAATAAATTGTGGAATCTTTATAATTTTTAGACGAGCGCCGATTCCTTAACGTCATAAATTGAATATCGTTAAATATGCAGCGACTCTAAATGCGTGCTTAAGTATATATAATACGGAAAGATAAAGTCGTTAACTGGACTCACGGGGTTTTTTATTTTAAATGTATAGTTATGTCATATAAGTTTACTGCCTGTGTCGTACTTAGTGTGTTGAGTGTGCGTGGAGATACCTTAGACTTTATTGTTTCACTAAGTGAAATTTCGGAATAGTTTGGAAATTGGTTTTGTGTTACACTAAATGAATTTTTGGGAAGTTTTTTTTTTAATTATTTTGACAGTTTCCGTAGCGCAGTATGCGACTGGCCCGCTGTGAAACGAGAGGTCGTTGGTTCGATTCCCACACTGGGACAAATATTTGTGTGACAGACAGATATTTGTGTCCGGGGTCTGGGTGTTGTGAGACCGAAAGTCTCTCGTAGTCCCTGATACCCACAACACAAGACTCGTATCTTAGGTTATTTGTGAGACTGGGTGTTATTTATTTTTTTATTTATTAGTGAATATTTTGGAACATAAAACGTATGAAAGGAGGCATTGTGGTAGTTTTTATAGTTCTTACCGATACAAGATATATATATTATTGTTATAGATATACAGCTTCTGTGGCTAACGGGCAAGTAAACGACTGTGAAATGAGAGGCCTCGGGTTCGATGTCCGCGCCAAAACAAATGTTTGTGTCATCTTCAGATTTTCGAGTCTAGGTATCGTGGGACCGTTGTTTCTCATAAGTCTTGATATCCACGATACCGGTTTGGCCTAGTGTAGATTCTGAACGATGTGTGTGACTATTGGATATATTTTTGAAATGAAAACTTATTTAGGAACGTTGGGCACTTTTGTGACTGGATAAAGGCACTTAACTCGCGTAACCTTCACGCTCAGATTCTTTTACTTTAGACATAACGCCTATGAAGCTTTATGATTATTGACAAGTAACCATAAACAAAAAAATCTACTTCATGAGCGCGGTTTCAAAAAAGAACACAGTAATTCCAAAGTTTTAAGTTTTTTACTTCTATTGGTAGTCCCCATGACTGCCTATTTTTCTTTATTATATTATCGTATTACCGTTTCTTTACTTTGATTTATCATTACTCTGTAGATCTATTTTTTAGATAGGCGGACATGAACTACACTAAAAACTTATGCACAGGAATTTCATAAGAGCTGTATCTCACTTGCTCCGACCATAAAAACTTTAAACAAATAAATACGTTCTATAATTTTAAATTTGAACATCTTATTGGTATCACGGTGTGTTCTCGTTTGTACTGAGGCAATAAACCCACGTTGCCTCTATAATAGTTGTTAAATGTGATGCTCGCACCCTGCAGCGCTTCAAGCCGCGCAACAGCATACACTACAAACTTTATAGCTTAATCTTCTACACGCTATACCAATAAATAAACGGTTTTGAGAAACAAAGTGGACAAACCCTTTATTCAATAAAAAATAAACGCTCAATTCAAACGATGGGTTGGCTTTAAGACAGAGCCACTATATTTTTATGGTTATTGTATGTCAAGAAATATTATATTGGTTTACCTACCCACTAGTAAAATGTCTTGAGTGTGTTTATTTATTTATTTTAGTTTTATGATTTATCACTTATTCCTCAAAGATTTTATCGTGGATTTATTTATTATATTTTTAATAATGTTCATGTCGGCGACGGTTCTAAATCAGTTCTTATTTCAAAAATTATTATCTTTTAAATATAAATTAAGTAATAACATCATTCAGGTACGTAATAAAAGTCGCATCACCTTGATTCGAACATGAACTTTAAACACCATCTTCAGTTGCATCTGAATTCCTATTAAAACTAAAATTAATCCTTCTCATTTCTTAAAACGCATCAAACACGAGTGATGACCCAAAAAGTCCACTGCGACAGCGTAGTCGACAACTTACTGGCGCAAAGAAAACAATGCCATCACAAATCTATCCACCTTACTCCTTGGACTCTATTACGTCGCCGTATGGTTGCTTCTTCAATATCATTTCTTAATTAGCAGCAAAGATAACCCGGCTAAGTTAAAGATGTCACTCATTCAAAGTTTAACGACGGACCGAATAGCGTTTTTAAAGCTGTTCCCGAAATCCTTGAAACGTGACTCGGGCATCAACAAAGTTAAAAATGAATCTGTCGGCTTACTTTATAATAACATCGATGTGCCTTTGAACTTCTGCATACACATCTAAATGTGCATTTGATTTGTCCACATGTACCATGTGTTGGAATTAGATATCTCTATTTAATTGGTCGGTTTTAATTTCAATCTTTCAGTTTTTGTGGTTTTATTTCTTTTGAACATGTGGACTGTATGAATGAGAAGGATATCGTAGTATGATTTTAATCAAAGTATGATAGTGTTATGGATGAAGTTTGTTTTGTGATGTAGCATCGCTAATTATTGAGTTAACACTGAAGAATAAGTGGGTAGTATAAGAACATAATCCCAACACTCACACACATAGTTCTGATTCCACTCTAGGTCGTGGGTATCAGGATACTATAATATCCAGATCCAAAACAAATATTTGTGGTTTACATCAAATTATTCTATGTGAGAATTGAACCTCCTCTCGTTTCACAACCGGTTACGCGTCCGCTGCGCCGATCCTAATATTTATGAATTTCTCATCAAGAAGTATAATTTGTATGTGATTGAAACCTGTATCCTCCACTTCAAATATTTATTGTCGAAATAAACACACACATACACTCACGCTTGTATTCCCCAAAGGGGAAGGTAGAGGTGTACACAAGTACACCCACGTTTCGCCAAATTTATTACGGTCCCATAATGTGATAGCGGGCGAGCCTATCGCCATACCGGGCTCAATTCCAGACTCCGGGCTGATGCTGAGTATTTCTAAATAGAAAAACCCAATATCACTTTTCCCAACCCGGGGATCGAACCCGAGACCAGTCAATAGCAATCGTAACGAATGCGCAATTATAACTGCGCCACCGAGGCATAATACTAAATACGAAACACTATGGACATAACGACTTCATTATTATTGTTATAGCCGTGCAAATTCTGTCCACATATTGTTATGTGAATAACCAAACATTATTACTTCATTAGTGTCTAGTGACTCGTCGGACCGTGCAACTTTAACTACGAGAAAATTCACACAATTATTTTACGACATGTCTTGTGTTATTTTTTTAGGTCGACGAGCAATTTTTTGCGTTCCTACAGTGAGAAAATTCGCTCTCTGCATATCGTTGCGAGCCGGAACAACTTTATAAATACCACAAGGTATTTCAGAAAGAATGTTATGATAAAATTCTAAATAAGTGTGTGCATTTTGACTGTTTATTTATGGTGGAATTTTTCTTTGTTGTCGTTTCATTTCCTCAATTCTGTTGCGTTGCGGATCTCTTGGATTAACTTACTATTTGTATATTCAAGATTACTGTGTGACTATTAAATATGATTCCCAAAAGTCTTAAGTTATCTTTAGATTAATCACAGACCAAAATGACACGTCGCTTGTTAGCGACACAAATTTATGTTCCATTCACTTTTTTTTTTGAAAAATGTGTTCACAGTATTTGTTTTAAATATTGGTATGAGCAAAACAATATAAGTGATAGCCAGGATATTCGTGGTTCGTTCGCAGGGTAGTAAGTGTATCAATGTGTAAACAGTTCAAGGGCCACATACTTCAGCTTAAAGGGTAATGGTGGTAGATTCATTATAAAAAGAAACCTTAAAATGAATCCTGACATGCGTGTGTGTCACTATTAAGCACTGATATGTGTAACAGTGTCGTGTAAATCAATAAATAAATTATAAATATTGTATTTGTGCCTTTTAAATATCCATCTTGCATAGTTTTGTTGATGTTCCTAACAGTAGTGGGAACATATCACTATCTCCCTCGCACAACGGCACAGTAATGACAATTCTGTGAGGTGACGTAACGGGTCATATCATGCATCTTTTTACTGTCATTTGACAGTAAAAGGATGGTAAAGGTACTTTAATTGTTATAATAATAATAATAATAATTCTTTATTTGCTAAAAAGTTGGTACATTATTATACATGTTATAAATTATTCTGATCAAGCAACTTTTGTCAAACCAATTGACATGCAAATATTTATTTATTTATCACTAATTCCCTTAATTCTGTATAGTTTATCATTTGAAATATTAAAATTAAATACATGCAGTCAATTAAATTTATCATAAGTTATTACATGGGTAATATTTTTGCAGTCAAATTATAATAATAGTCAATGTTTATGAATTTCAATATAAATTTATAATAAATTAATTGATTTATAATATAAAATTTCGTTTTTGAGTTTTATAGTTAAAAAACTCCTGGATTGTATAGAAGCATCGTTCCATAAGCCATTTTTTTAATTTTTTTTCAAATAAACTTTGTGTTGATTCACGAATAACCTGTGGAATCTTATTATATATTTTAACACACATACTATGACAGTTTCTCTGATAAAGGGTTGTTCTACACTTGTTCATTACCAGCTTTGTTGGGTCTCTCTGGCTGAATAAACTATTGTCACTTATTTTCTGAAACAATTGTGGGTTTTTTTTGACAAAAAGTCCAGTTTCTAGGATATACAAACAGGTCAATGTAAGTGTGTTTGTTTTAATAAAAAGTGGTGTTCCTAAGAATCCCACCATACTAAACATTGAAGAGTGTTAGTTGTCGCCAATTTTCTATTATTGATATGCGAAAATGTATAGAATTTCGACGACGGCTTATATAATTTGGTTAAAGAATAGAATGGGGAGACCCTAAATAGTTGACAAACTTGGAGAACTCTATATACTTATATTTGAAGTTTCTCGACCCCACTGAATTCACGCTAAGCAGATCTCCAAAATAGTTTAGTCAGCAAATCGAGCACATGCTTAAGTTAGTGAAGAATATCGTCTCAGTCGTAAACTTAAAACGCTATTAACATTTTGTTTCAAAATAAGTCGCTGAGGAAAAATAAAAAGTTACCCCGGCCATCGGTTTATACCCCACTCGAGACTGAAAAACGTCTAACCGAGTATCCAGCTCGGAAAGTTTTTAATAAGCAAAATATTTTTGTTTATTTTGCACTGTTATATTATTATTCCAGGCAAACTCATTATGATGATTCTTATAGTGTTAGTATGGACAGTCTGCAATTTACTATATTTGTGGACTCATTTTTCATCCTGTTATCTGTATATATAAAAGAAGAAACTGACTGACTGACTGACTGACTGACTGACTGATCGATCAACGCACAGCCAAAACGGCTGGGGTTAGAGACTTGAAATTTTGACAGTAGGTACCTTTTATGAGATAGGCATCCACTAAGGAAGGGTTTTTGGAAATACCACCCCTAAGGGGGTAAAATAGGGGATGATAGTTTGTATGAAAATCCGTCATTTTTGAATTTAAGTTTATGAAAATTTGTATTTGGCTTTTTAGTCAAAAATAAAAAATATGTATTTCAGGATTTTTGGAAATTCCACCCCGAAGGGGGTAAAATAGGGGAAGGAAAATTGTATGAAAATCCGCATGAATATTGGTATTTTGTATTGTATACTTTTTCTCCCAAACATGACCTCCACGCGGGCGGAGCCGCGAGCAACAACTAGTTGATTATATTTTTTTATGCACCCAACAGACATAGTCCTGGAGGGTTACTCTTGACACTCGATTCCAATTTAAAATTGGGATTGGGTTCGAAAACTGTACAATTGGCACTTTTGAACGCAACACCAGTCCACGATTTAACTGAATACAGTGAATTTACGATCGCTAGTTCGTAAATATTCTATTTCGTTTAGTTGAGTGAGTTAGAGTTCCAATATCTTCTAGATTGGAATTGAAACTGTATCGAGTTCAAGATCGGAATTGATTTCAAGAGTAGGCCTACTGATCCCAAACTAAGATACGAGCCTTGTGTCGTGGGAATCAAGAACTATGAGAGACTACGGTCCCATAACGATCAGACCCCGAAAAATAAATCTGTTTGTCACGCAGACATTTGTCCCGGTGCGGGAGTCGAATACACAGCCTCTCGTTTCCCTTTCGGGTATTCACCCGCTGCGCCACGGAGGCCGTCTATATTTAAACTTTCGTTGCGTAGGAAACTGCATAGTTCTATACATCATGTGTCGGGCCTTTCACTCTGACTAAAATGAAATCTGAAAGAATGTACTATAATAATTTTTGTGCTTTACACGCATGTAAAATACTTGTGCGTGTATTTAAATTATCTCTGACATGAGAAGCAGTGGGTTCGATTCCCCCGCCGAGACTAATATTTGTGTCACAGACAGATATTTGTTTCGAATCTGGGTGTTGTGGGACCGTAGACCCTCGTAGTTCTTGACACCCACGATACAGGTTTTACCTAGTGTAGGATATTGACTATATGTGTGACTGTTGGGTGTATTTATTAACCGACTTCAAGAAAAAGGAGGAGGTTAACAATTCGTCGAAATCTTTTTTTTATGTATGTTACTCGATTACTCGAATATGCCTGGACCGATTCGAGAAATTCTTTTTTTGTTTAAAAGGGTATATTATATATTCACATACCTTCGAAATTCTTTTTGAGAATTCTCAGGGTTGCCCTCGATTTTTCTGAGATCCCATCATCAGATCCCCACCGACTTCAATAAAAAACAAATTATGCGTCACTATAAAATTTGAGGGTTGCCCTTGATTTTTCTGAGATCCCATCATCAGATCCTGACTTGGTGCCAATTTTTAATTCGAGAAATTCTTTTTTGGTTTAAAAGGGTATACTTCCCAGTTGGTCCCATTGGTACCAAGTCAGGATCTGATGATGGGATCTCAGAAAAATCAAGGGCAACCCTCAAATTTTATAGTGACGCATAATTTGTTTTTTATTGAAGTCTGTGTACTTTTTATGAATTAAAAAACTTTTACTTATTTATTCATAAAAGGTTTCAGGAAGAACATCAGGTGGCATCTTAAAAATTTTACCACAAATAATTTAAATCAGACTTTAAATAGTCTTCAATGCCACTAACTCATAAGTGTATTATAAACTTAGCTACAGACCTCTATAAATACTTAGAATTGCAGAATATAATTAAAGTACCATAATTGAGTAGAGTTTATGAGAAAGAAAGTTTCTCATTAGAAGCACTGTTGCACCTGTATACGTACCCAGGGTCCTATTATAGTTATCTATGAAAATGTCTCTTGAAAACTTTCTACTAATGATACTAGATATGAGAACATTTGAACAAACTTATCTTTCTTTGTACGAAATAGTTATTTGAGTGAAACGTCTTTTCATATTTCAAGTTTTTTTTTTAATTAAAATAAGAATATTAAGGCCCGCTTATGTACTTGGTTCGTTTATATCACCTACAATATGTTTTTGAGGTTTTGAAATATTACAATATTTTAGAAACATAATTAAGGATAATGTAAAGGAAGCCAGATAAATGTGAACTTAACAGATTACACCACTCTGAGCGCATGATTGCAACGCTCACGAAGTAAAAAGTTTTTCAATTCATAAAAAGTACACCGACTTGAAGAAAACAAAGTATGCGTCTCTATAAAGTTTGAGGGTTGCCCTCGATTTTTCTGAGATCCCATTATCAGATCCTTTTTTTTAGTGCCTGGATCCTGATCCTGACTTGATGCCAATGGGACCACCTGGGAAGTATAACCTTTTGATAAAAAAAATAATTTATCGAATTGGTCCAGGCGTCGTTGAGTGTTGGAGGAACATACATAAAAAAAAGATTCCGACGAATTGAGTACCTCCTCCTTTTTTGAAGTCGGTTAAAAAATGAACTGAGAACGCAGAGGCCTTCACTTTTACTGCAAAAATTCATCTCCACTAAGTTTTGTGATTATAAATCATCCTCGATATTGGTTATAAATGGGAACTACCCTAACAACAAATAATCAGATCCCAACAAAGAACAAAGTGCTATGAACTATGATCAATACAGAAGTCAGAAACACGACTGTAGCAAGAAACAGTGTTTTTATGCAACTTCTCTCCTGTACTCGAACGATACCAGCTGTGATGCCGAAGCTACAAATTTAGCTTTAATTTATTTCAAACTATATTTATTCTTTTTATTTCGTAACAACCTAAAAATATGAAAATTCTTTGAAGGCTAAAAAAATATACAGCACCACATCAAAGGCTTTAATGAGCTGGTTTCAGCATATTCAGTCACGTTAATATCTTAAGATCAACTTCAATTTGCCTCTTTAACATTAGAATAAAATTACTTTGCTTACATTTCTGTAACGAATACCATTTCAAAGACGCAAAAGCACTCATAACCTTTAATACACTCTTTAAACCTTTGTGAGAACAAATTTGAATACCGAAGCAAAATCTCGGCCCTATGGATACGATAAGTGGCGTAATACTTTCAATTCCAATAAAACTTTTCTATTCATCGCGAATACTGTTTCAATCTTCGTAAATCAAACTTCTGTTTACTTTTCATCTGCTTCGCTAAGCGTCGGTATGCCTTTGTCTTGAGGGATTTGTGCTGAGCTGAAAAATTGTTGGTGTCTTCTGAAGTATGTCTGACTCGCTTTTGCTCTTATAGTGGATATGTTGTTGTCTCTTTCTTTATTATTTAAAGTATAACATAAGTAAGTTGTTCATTTGAGATGACGTGATTTTATATTATAGTTAGAATAATGTTTTTCATAAAATTAGTGTCAGTAATTTTGAGATTATAGATTGGATTTTATTGAATACTAGCTGTTGCCCGCAACTCCATCCGTGTGGAACCTCCACGTTGATTGATTTTGCAAAAAAAATTAAACACGTATATTTTTATTTCTTATCAAAAGCTTAAATATGCATTTTCAGATCCCTAACTTGAGGAATTACGGTTTGCCGGCACATACTTTCAACCCCTATTTCACACCTTCAAGAGAATTTTTTGAGACAAAAGATAGCCTATGTCCTTCCACGAGTTATAATCTAAATCGTTGCCAAATTTAATTAAGATCCATTCAGCCGTTTATTCGTGAAAAGGTAACAAGCAAACACACGTACAAACAGAGTTACTTTCGAGTTTATAATAGTAAATCAGGACATGGAGCTATCCGAATCGAGAACGTCAACATTGTGAAATGTCGAATGCATTATAAAATTCCTAAAACTTTTTGTAAAGTAAGTGTTTTATATTTTCAAGTGAGCTATGCGCTGAAAACTCATAAAAGTAAGTAACAATTAGACTAGACTAAATATTTTTTCGAAAAGCCAAAAATAAACAAACTCAATTCCATTTTCTGTACAACTATAAGCAAACATAATAAAATATTGGCATATTTACTTTTTATAATACTTTCTGAATTACCCATACATTACACACAAAGAACTTTCGTTTAAAAGTCTCAGTTCATTTTCAGCTGCTATTAACATTGGTGAATGCTAATTTGCTTTGAGAATTAATATTCTCTGACTCTCTTATGAAAATGTAAATTAAAGCTTAATATTATATTGTTTAATGGATAGCATTTCAAAAGTCTAAGCATATATAAAATTGTATTAAAATAATATAGTATATTTGTTTTTAGAAATAGCTAGTTCAAAGGTATTAATAAAAATTTATGTTCATATATTGACTTATATTCTATAGACATGAACTGTCGAAGAAACAATATGTTCCAAATACCTTGTCCGCCCACTAATGCCATCTATTCATTTTACTAAGAACTATTTGGTTGTTAGAAACGTGATAACTCCGTCACTTTTTCTCAAACGGGACTTACCGCGGGCCATACTGGACATTTCGGTGGAACATAATGTTTGTTCTGGTCGCCGCATCTAGTACGTTGTACCTACATGTAGATCACTGGTTCATATTTAGTATTTAATTTTAAGTGGTCTGCATAATTTATTAAATCGTATATGTATGTATTTACTTTATTTTATTTAGCTTTTAATTATGATATGTGTATGTTTAATTCATTTAATTTACTATAGTCATAGGTATATGACAATTAGTGTAATTGATTTATCCGTAATAATTAATAAAAATAAATAAATATATACGAGTACAAAATGAGCCAAGGCCTACTATTCTGAAGAAAGGTATACATTCCTAAAAACTATCTAAATGTGTTTCATAGCTTATTATGTTATCTTTATAATATCCATTGAAAACTCTTTATGCTACTTAAAAGTCATATCCGCACACTGCAGACCCAATTTTAATACTTCGTGTATCTTCTTTAAGCCTGAGTAAAATCTAGAATAACAAAATACACTTCAAGCCAGCACACGTTATGTGAGTATACAAAAGTATATATGATTTTTTGGTAGAGGATATTAAGAAAAGTAGTAAGAAAAGACACATTCAAAAATAAATTACCAAATTATTCTACAATTCTGTACAGTACGTAAATTATTGTATCTGACACCACAACTGAATGTTAACCGAACTGAGATTAGATAATTTATTAATTATAAATTTTGCTTCATGTTTGTATGTCATTTAACAATGTGTATTATCATCTTTTGTGTTATTTTCAATCTAATTTCAATACAATATCTTGATTTAAGTTATATTCTAATTATGATATTCGTGATGCTGAAACTAAAGCTAATTATGAGAATTCGCATTCTGGTTTTAAATTTAGTTTTGCAATTACGTGTGTAAGGTTTTATTAAACGAAGTTTTATTTACATGTTAAGTAAAAGTTTGATAGCTCGAACTATCACCTTGTTTAAAAGGAATCATTTCTGCGACTACGAAGTTCATTTCGATGCGTAATCCTTTCAATTCAAGAGTTAGATGTGAACTTTACTGGCGAGCAAATGAACTAAATTGGATTTGATTCCGAACTGCGGCTACCGTTCTGTGATGTCTCAGTCACGAGTCTTTCTGCCACCCGTATACTTTACGTGATCGCTTTTTGATAGCCATTTTGTTAATGCGCTTACGATGTGCACTTCGTGTCTTAGCTGTTTATTTATTTTACTGCTGGAATTTAATTATTTGTTCGCTTAATTTCTTTTATTGGATGTATGTGAACTGTGGGACCTTGATTTTTTTTCCTTGGTACATCAAAGCCACACTGCACTTGATGATAAGTATAGTGTAGTCCAAATAATATCGTCGCCAATATGATACCAGTCACTAGTGTTTGTATGACGGACCGTAGTTCCTCGTAGTTCTTGATACCGATGATACAGGTTTTACCTAGTGTGGGGTCAGAACTATCTGTATTGGTTGTATTTATTATTATTATTAGTCTGAATTCGTTGCAAAGTTGATGAAGAGATGTTTACAATTTCGTCTACAGTATAAATAGGTTAGCTCGATAGGGTAGTTCTGTGTCGTATAAAACTGACGTGAAGGAACTTGCTATTGCGTTTTGTATGGTCTCACTTACGAACACTTTTTCTCAATCACGTTCTCTGAAATCTCTTTCAAAGGCACAAATCCTCATCCCCTTTTCAATCTCTGTTCCTTTTCTTTAAGACTGGCAACGCTCGTATGATTTTTCTAGTCTTTTCTTTACCTTGGCACGGCAAAGTGATACAATCAAGCCGGCCTGCTGAGTAGCTTCTTCACAGTAAGCCTAAAGGACCCAGGATTATATGAACGGAACACGATAGCTATAATGGTTGTTGACAAGCAGTGAAGACCACTTATTATCAAGAGGTTAATTTGGTTTCTGACATAAAAAGAACTGTTGAAACGCAAATTCCCAGAATAATCCACAATGGCTAGTTTACCATTTGTATGATACCCTCTGTTAGTAAATACTCAATGTAGCATACAAAAGAGTATCATTGATATTTAAGAAGAAATATTATTGTGTCATTGATTATGTTCTTAATTGAAATACAGTCGTTCGTCTTGGTTCTTTGGTGAAATACATACTATCACCTAGTTTTATTTATTAATATATTTATTCATGCCTAACTTCCTAATACACAACACCCTCTGTCTGGTAGAGTAAAAAACATCAGGTACTCACTCACCAAAACTATTTTGAAAGGGTATATGACGCAAAATTAATCAAGCCTGATTTTTTAATCAAGCAGCTAGTTGAATCTTGCCTGTACATACAGTGTTCTGAAAACAGTTATTTTGCACTTCAGTTTTTTAGAGTATTTTCTTATGCAGATAATTGTTCTGCGATAGTTATTTTTTTTTCTAACGGCTTTTTGATTACAAATGCAGCGTACTATTCCTTTTTTTCACTGTAATAAGACAGGCATTGTATTATTTTTGAATATATATTCGTTAGTAATTTATCGTACTAGTTTGTTCAGCTGAAACGATGCCCGAAACAATCATTGAACTTAATTAAATAAATAATTCGCTTATCTTACTAACAATTCAGAACAAGTAGCAATGAGTAGACAAATGAAATGAGCTCTACAATTCTTGTTCAGTTTATATAATTTATATGCAATTGGACTTTATAATAAATATAAATAAATAACTGCCTCGGTGGCGCAGTTGTAATTGCGCATGCGTTTACGACTGCTATGCTGAGGTCGCGGGTTCGATCCCCGGGTCGGGTAAAGTGATGTTGGGTTTTTCTATCTAGAAATTTTAGCCCGGAGTCTGGAATTGTGCCCGGTATGGCGATAGGCTCGCCCCCTATCACATCATGGGACCGACATTTGGCGAAAAGTGGGTGTACTAGTAACACCTCTGCCTACCCTTTCGGGGATTACAGGCGTGAGTGTATGTGTGTGTATAAATAAATAAATAACACCCAACAGTCACACATAGCCCCGATCCCACACTAAGATACGAGTCTTATGCCGTGGGTATGAGAGACTACCAGAGACTTTCAGTCTCACAACACCCATATCCGTCACAAATATCTGTCTGACACAAACATTTTGTCCCGGTACGGGAATCGAGCCCACGGCCTCTCGTTTCACAGCCGGCTACTGCGTCACGGAGGACGTTTATATTTCAATTGTTTTAATAGGTAAAGCTGCGCTGTAGAGAGTTTTGCAGAAATAACGAGCTTTACCAGAGCAGCTAACAGGCAGGTTGGAAAGTGTGTGAGTAGCTAGCTGTGAGAGGACACTGGTGTGATCAACGTACCAAGACAATTGCTGTGTGATACGTTATGGGTGTTGTGAGAGCTCCTCTTAGATCTTGATAGATCTAGTGTGGGGTCAGAACTATGTGTGTGTGACTGTTGGGTATTATTATTACTTTGACCTCATTGCTGAGCATAGGTCTCGTCTATAGGCTAGGTCTCAGTCTACCACGCTGGCCTGAGATTGGTTGGTAGATCTCATATTTTATTCAAATTCTTATGAAGCATACTCATGTATCTCACACTTTTTTCTTAATTTTTTTTCATTTACCGTTGAAACAAGAGATTTGTCTACTTTGTCTAAGCGTGTGCACTGATAATATAATTCGTCAACCGCTTGGTAATCCGTTCCACGTTTATATACCACAAGTTCAAAAACCAGATAGGACATAATAATAGGTGCTTCAGTTTCTGCTTAAAAAATTACAAGTTATTAGAATTTCTTGCTCAGTATGTTTGTTGTAAGGTTCGCCATCTTTTTTTTTTTTTGTCGTGCAAAAGCGTTTTATTACTGCCGCCCGCTCCGTGGGCAAGCGGAATAAGAATAAAACGGGTATGCTGGACTAGCCGGTCTTACGACCCAGCATCCCCCTCGCCCGGATGATGGCCATCCGTGCTGCCGCTGGGCCGAGTCCCAACCCCCTATGGACACCCCACCCGACACTACCAGCTAAAACCCCGCGGTGGCCTTCTTCGGCGCATACGGAGCGATCCCGGGGTATTCTAAGGAGTGCTAGAATTGCAGCCGGAATCGCCCCTGCGCGGTGCTGCGTACCAGCACATCTCCATGGGAGGCTAAGGAGCCCCCGCGCACCGAACAACGACAGCGAACGAGGCCTTACCACCAGCGCTGCCGTCCATCTCGGGGTCGCACGATGCTCCCAATTTGGGAGTGCATCGATACGGGTTGACAGCCCCCCGCTGCGCACCCGCGACCCCCGATGGCCCCAATTAGAAAGTTCGCCATCTGCCAGCAGCGAATTATGTGTATAATAGTTTCATCCATACCTACTTCTTTTTTGTCGTCTTGAATAGTCAGCAGTGACCAAACATCATGCGGTAACCGGCGTCCTTGTTTAAGTCAGGTTTCCATTACAAAAGAAGCATATAATAGAATCACCACATTGGCTAGCCATAATATTTTGCAAAGAAAGTCTGAGCTACGAACCTAGTTCACTTAATTAACTCTTGAATTAATAAGTCGCCGTATACACGTGTGCATAAAACTGTATTTATGACGTAAGTGACAGCGAGAGAATATAGCACTCAGCAAGTAACAGAAAAAAAATATTATACAATATACTTTTTTATCGTTTAGTATTTATTTTTTATACTGGCACGGCAAAGTGACCACACTGTACTTTATGGTAAGCGCAGTGCGGTCCAATTAGAGTGTCGAGTAGCGAAAGACAATCCATCCCCCGCTACTCAACACAATCATGCCGGCCTGCTTCTTCACACTATTTTATGAGCAAGAATGTGAAGAAGCGGTCGAGGGTCTAGTGTCAAAGTACTCAGAAGGACGCAAAACGGCCAAAAATCGTACCCCAACTCTAGACCCCCGACAAAAACCGGATGTACTCAGGCTTATTCTGGAAGGCGACACACTTGCGTGTACCACTATGGTGGGTTTTACATCCACGTGTACGGTGGTCGCAATCCGGGCGGATACGTATTCTACTACCAGGCAATTTCGGTCCCGCACCGCATTAACTTAAACATCACCTTTTGAAATGCCTCAAATTATTTCTTATTTCGCTAGTTGAGATCAGCTTCCATTCGTTCTTCCCATGACATTTAAAACGTCCGTATAATTTCACTAGTCGTGTTCATGAAACACTGTTTTACCGTTTCTTATTACCGATGAACTGGTGTAGGATTACCGGCAGAACATTAAATGGTGACTGAATGAGTCCACCGATCCGTTCGCAGATAACGCTGAACGCGAGTCTCAGATCCGAGAACTGATCAATTCCGTTCGTTCGTGAAAACGAAGTTTTAATTAAAATTCTGATTCAAATTAAATCGACTGTTACTGGGTTAATGTAGTCGATTAGTTTTTGTTTACGCTAGCTAGTTCGTGTGCGGGGTGTGTGGCAGTTTTCTGTTTTGAATTAATCTAAGATTGTGTTCTATATTTAAAATGATCTGTTGGTTTGAATTAATCTAAGATTGTGTTTTATTTTTAAAATAATCTGTTGTTAACTGGTATTTATTATTACATACATATGTACTCACACCTGTAATCCCCGAAGGGGTAGGCAGGTGTAATCAGTACACCCACATGTCGCGGAGCTTATTACTGTCCCATAGTATAATATGGGTCGAGCCCAACCCCATACCGGCCACATTTATCGACTCCGGGCTGATACGTAGTATTTCATGATCGGAAAACCCAATATCACTTTTACCGGACCCGGGGATTGAACCTGAGACTTCAACAAAGCAGGCATAACGCATACGCAATTACAACTGCGCCACCGAGGCAGTTATGTTTATAATTGTTATTAACAGTATTCATTATTAATCTATACATAAAAAAGAATATAAATTAATAATTCGTTCATTTATCAAATTCAAACCTATAGCAAAATATCGATTAATTATTACGTACAATGATTAAAAAACCAAAATTTTATTTTATTTAATATACTTCAATGATTTATTAATAAATATAATTTATTTGTCTGCATTGAAATATACCATTTTACCATACGATTCCAAATCCCATCCTACACACATTATAATGACGTAACTCATCTATTACCGCTCCTTTTTTAATGTCTTATATTATTATAAGATTAAACAAATCAAATAATTTATTTTGTAAATTAGACCACTAGGGGCACTTTTTACATGTCAGGTTTAAGTTTATCTACCGGTGCTTCGGAAATGCCCACTGGTCTGAGAAGGAGCACCGAGAAACTCAGCCGTAGGTCTTTTGTATTTTCATCATAAAATATAATATTCATTCACAAATAATAACAATACTAGAAGTATTAAACTTAAGTTCCATACATAATTATAGAACAAAAAAACTGTTTAAGATTGATATACGTGTAAATACAAGGCACAGAGTAGTAAGTGATGCTACACAAAAAGTTAATTAATTAGCTTAAACTAACATTCAATGAGCAATCCGGGCAGACCAGTCCACACGAGCAGCACCCGTTGACGAGTATGATGCATGTGCCAGCCATCGGCCTCCTCAACCATGATACAGGGAAGTGACCGACCCGGCACATAACGCCGCCGCAAGCATAGACATTTAAGCGAGCATGACATACCCTAATCGCATCAAATTCGTACATACATAAAATGGACATCAAAATTCATATCCGACTGCGTTTGCTGTTATACGTGATGATTTTCATATAATGAGACAAACTCGGAGACACACCATCGTTCAAAGATAGAATCATTATAATTATTGATCATTGACGGAGATATCGCTTAACACTCATTGAAACAAATGCTCATAAATTGATAAACTCTTTTTGAAATCGGTTGAAAATTACGAATACAAATAAAAGCGTAGAACGTCGTACTTATAATTAGTTGGCAACAATGTTCCATTTTCAAAATTATGCATCGGAATATAATAAACTAGCTGTTGCTCGCGGCTCCGCCCGCGTGGAGGTCATGTTTGGGAGCAAAAGTATACAATACAAAATACCAATATTCATGCGTTAAACTTAAAAATGACGGATTTTCATACAAACTTTCTATCCCTATTTTACCCCCTTAGGGGCGGAATTTCCAAAAATCCTGAAACATATATTTTTTACTGCCTCGGTGGCACAGTTGTAATTGCGCATGCGTTTACGACTGCTATGCTGAGGTCTCGGGTTCGATCCCCGGGTCGGGTGAAAGTGATGTTGGGGTTTTCTATCCAGAAATTCCCAGTATTATCCCGGAGTCTGGAATCTGTGCCCGGTATGGCGATAGGCTCGCCCCCTATCACATCGTGGGACCGAATTTGGCGAAAAGTGGGTGTACTAGTTACACCTCTGCCCACCCCTTCGGGGATTACAGGCGTGAGTGTATATGTATGTATGTATATATTTTTTATTTTTAACTAAAATGCCATATACTAATTTTCATGAATTTAACTTCAAAAATGACGGATTTTACTTTTATTCATACAAACTTTCATCCCCTATGTTACCCCCTTAGGTATTTCCAAAACCCTTCCTTAGTGGATGCCTACGTGATAAAAGGTACCTACTGTCAAAATTTCAAGTCTCTAACCCCAGCCGTTTAGGCTGTGCGTTGATCGATCAGTCAGTCAGTCAGTCAGTTTCTTCTTTTATATATACAGATATGAAAATAGATCGTAGTGTAATAAGTCGTAATATGGCACGAGCTCCCTGAAAGTCACGTCGTGTGTACAATTAAGTCGTTTCTATGCCTTTAATTTACCTATAGCCTCTTAACCTGAATATATAGCCGGTTCTAGTAATTAGAGGATAGACCAGGGGACGTTTATATTAATAAAAACTACACAGTGTACTCACGTTTGGGGAACTTATCAACGTGCTTGTTGGTTTGTATCAAATGGCACTCCAAAGTAATTATTGAATCGATGGTATTTAGAATGAGACCAAATATACTCTGAATTAATGAAGTTTGATCTACACTGACCTTTAGAATTCTATACTATTTAAATACCAGTGAATATACACTGGAGGAACGCCAGTGTCTATACACTGGAATTCCTGGGAGCTTGACTTCCCACATCGGACTTTATTTCACCTTATTTATGGTTGCTAATTAATCACGTGACTGGATCGAGAATCTTCATATGACCTTTTAATTTTTTTTGCAACAAAGCATTTTCACACGGATGTCATCAATAAAATTCTCGGTATTTTAATAGAAAATAATCGACGTCACAAAACTCAATTATTTTGAAACAAACATTTTAAAACTACAAATCACCATTGAGTCCGTTTATAAATATTTATCAAAGCAAAACTAAAAATGTAGTCAAATATCGTAAACTTTTCCAGTACATTTCTTGTTGATCGCTTAAATAAACAGCAAAAGCCTCTTTGTGTTGGATAAACGCTATGGCTGTGTGTCCATATTCTATTTGTAAGATAGCTACAATAGCGTTCCGGGTAACTTGGCTCTCTGTATTACTTGTCTCTTAGCGAAATTGTTGGCTAGCTTTATAGACCAGAAAATTGTTATAGCATGCTAGTAGCATCAGATGTTAGGGTAGTTAGGTATATTTTTAAAATACAACACAGCTACGTTTTATATATCGGTTAGATCTGATTATTATAATATAATTCTTCGGATATATATCAAGTTTGCGATACATGCATTTTAGAGAACAGGCGTTAAATCTTAAAAAAAAATTAAGTGACTTGTGTGTTTTAAAGCAGTAGTTCCACGTTATATCCAGTTTGTTTGCAGCCTTAGAGTAGGTAACCTTGCAGCATAAAAATATTATTTATTTAGTTTCTATTATTATTTAGAAAAAATATGTTTTTATAACAAAGTATATGCTTTGTCCTGAAGTAGTGTTTCCACATTATTTTTTGGTATTCATGGCGTTAATTACTAACCATCAGCTTGCTCGTTATTCGGCCATTGCGATACAAATGAAATAGAAAAGCCTAGAATGTAATATCAGATTAAAAAAGGCATACCTTCACTATTATCCTTCTAAGTATCGTTTCATATAATATAGACCTGTGTTAATCTTATCCCACTGTTGACCACGGGCCTCCTCTACTAATGAGAGTCCACCACGCTACCCTAACGCGGGTTGGTAGACTTCACATACCTTTGATTATGAGAATTCTCATGTATGCAGGTATCCTCACGATATTTTCACCGTTAAAGCAAGCGATAATTAACAATGTATAGAATCACACACACACACATACACTCACGCCTGTAATCCCAGAAGGGGTAGGCAGAGGTGTAACTAGTACACCCACTTTTCGCCGAATTTCGGTCCCATAATGTGATAGGGGGCGAGCCTATCGCCATACCGGGCACATTTTTCGGACTCCGGGCTAATACTGAGGCATTTCTAGATAGAAAAACCCAATATCACTTTACCCGACCCGGGGATCGAACCCGAGACCTCAGCACAGCAGTCGTAACGCATGCGCAATTACAACTGCGCCACCGAGGCCGTGTATAGAATCGTCTCATACAGAACTCGTAAACTGCATATTTGTGTTATCTCAACTATGACCTGTGCTTGTGATTAAAAACTCCTTTTCGTTCAACAGTTACTATTACCAGCTGTACTAATGTCATCAAATTCACTCACATCATATTATAAGCAAAATAACGTCCACGCGTCCTGTATTTTTTACAACACCCTAGATCAGGGGTCCGTCGTTAATTAAAAGTTGTTCACCAGACTGTGAAATCTTGTCAAATGTTCACATAACAGTTTCGTGTAACGTCCATAGGATGAGACAGCCGTGTGATTCAGTTGACACGGTTCTATTTTGTATTTAAGCTGGGTTTTCGTAATATTTTAATGAATTATTAAACAGTTATAAAGACTAAAATAAGTAAATGAGATCTTTGCAAAAGGGTTTCTAAAATAGATTGCATGGTACTGCTCTGTAAAACACGAAGTTTTAATGTAGTTTTTTAGAATTGGATTTGCATTTATGATAATGACGGTTATTAGTTGCAGAATTAGATTTTTATTTATAAATAAATAAGTACACCCAACAGTTACACTCATAGTCCTGACCTCACTCTAGGTCCAACATGTATAGGGTATCAACAAATACAAGGGACTACACAACACCCAGACCCAAAATAAGTATTTCTGGATAACACAAGTATCTGTCTCTATGCGGGAATCGAACCCGCGGCCTCTAGTTTCAGAGCCGGCTACTCGCCTACTACGAAGGAGGTTCTTATAATTTTTATAAATCCTAATCTTATTCACATTGCATCATCACTAGTCTAGTGCAGAGAGAGGAGAGAGATTAGAGAGGATCAGGTGGAGGCCGGCGAGATCCAGTGTTCATATCCCAAAGTGGGCAATCACAATCCCGGGATTGGACTTTGTATACCTTGTGGTAATATACTCGCCACATATCACATCATGGGGCAGAAATAATCTCGGTGAAGCATATGTGGATTGGTTGCATCCCTGCATACCTTTTGTTGGGTCGTTTACATATGGGCCTATTATGAGTAATATTTTTATGTCAATAATATTTATGAACTTTCTTTACTATGGAACCGGCCCTTAAGAATCACAAAACATTAGCCCAAATGGGTAGCGGTTGTAAGTTGTAAGTATTGAGTTACATTACACTTTTGAATTCATTACTGAGTGTTAAAAAAATTATAGTACGCGTTGGAAACGTTGCATATGATTTAACACATGAACAATTTGAACATTGAATACACGTTTTCCATTTTAATTAACCTAATATTACGTAATTGATAAGGTTACATTACAAAAAGCGCAATAATATTATAAACAATTATGTAACTGTAATAATAATCATATACAAAAAATAGTTTCGTACCACAGAGGAAAAATTACGCTGATTAAAGTGAATCTGAATAAACAAAATAAATACTCCCTGCAACGGTGTTCCCTGAGCACTATGACATGTCCTTCTTTAAACGAGGCTTAAGAAGAGAAGTCCTTCAACGGTAGGCAGCGGCCCTACTGTGCTCTCAGTGCTCTGGCATTGCAGAAGTCTATGGGCGGCGGTGACTACTTTACCATCAGGTGGCCCATCTGCTCGTCAGCCTATCCAGGCACTAAAAATTCACCCCAACACCAAGTCCCGCCACCACCCCTGAATTTAAAATTAAATCTTTGTGTGTGTTCGACAAGTTTTTTTTAGTGCCTCGATAGGCAGACCAGCAGACGGGCCACCTGATGGTAAGTAGTCACTGCCGCCCAGACTTCTGCAATACCAGGGCACAGCAAAGCCGCTGCCTACAGTTGCAAAGCCACTGCCTACAGTTGCAAAGCCGCTGCCTACCGTTGCAAAGCCGCTGCCTACCGTTAAGATTGACAATTCGCACTGAAGTATATTTTATACGCCAATTACTCTGGGCTGTTCAGATTATTTTAACAACCTTAAATCATATTTACAATTTAACTTGACTTATATCTTTAATTAAAATAGTTTCGAAGCACGTTCCCGAAAATTGCTTAGTAAATCACAACAGTTGGCCTAGATATATTGTACTCTCTTTTAATTAACAAAAAGCCGTATTGGGTACAGGAAATTGTAAATCTTAGTCTTTATGAAAAGGTCAAGGATGGCTTAGTCAAGTTGCCTTCTTGATATTCGTAATCTAAGAAAACAAGTCCATTAATACAGTATGTAAGATTTTTTCACCGACTTCGAAAAAGGGGGAGTTCAATTAGAGGTGCGCCTAGTAAGTATTGGTTTATATTTCATTGGTTTATATATATTCATAATTCGAGTGAAATAAAGAGCAATGAGAAATACCTATATGATAACAATGACGAAGAAGAAAAGAGTAGGTTTAAAATATGCTTTTTATTTGTATATATCCCTAGGGATTTTATGATTTTTAAAATTCTGTATGTTTTTAAGATACCTGTTAGATTAATACATATAATTCCAAATTTATTTATTTATTTATGCTTTATTGTACACCAGAATACAGATATTAACAGTACATTGCAATAAACTTAAAATAGAATGTACATACCTTATCGCTAACTGCGATTTCTTCCAGACAACCTTTAGATGGATTCGATTTGAATATAAACAAAAGTAATGGGTGGTCATAGTAGGGAAATAGACATACTATGAATTATTCGCCGGCATGATTGTGTTGAGTAGCGGGGGATAGACTGTCTCTCGCTACTTGATACTCTATCTGGACGGCACTGGTGTGGTCACTTTGCCGCGTCAGAATAAAATAAAAAAAAAAAATTATGCACATGGTTAAAGTCGACTCGATGGCTGATGTATTGGCTAAGTGAGAAGAAGCTACTCAAGAGGCCGGCGCGGTTGTGTCGAGTAGCGAGGGATAGTTCTCGCCATTTGATACTTTATCTGGAAGGCACTGCGCTTACCATCAGGTGCAGTGTGGCCACTTTGCCATGCCATTATAAAAATAAAACGACATATTATATAGTAAACAAGTTTATATAAATCATAAATAATATTCTAGCAATATTTATACAACGAATAACCATTGTTAGATTGATTCTTCTTTCTCTCTTTGCTCTGAGCTTTTTTGTGAATATAGTACTTTTACTATGTTTTGCATCTTTATGCACGATGATACACGCTATTACGGACACAAAATCGTAAATGACTGAGACTGAGACTGCCTCGGTGTCGCAGTTGTGATTGCACATGCGTAACGACTGCTGTACTGAGGTCTCGGGTTCGATTCCCGAGTCGGGTAAAGTGATATTGAGTTTTTGTATTTAGAAATTCACAGTATTAGCCCGGAGTCTGGAATTTGTGCCCGGTATGGCGATAGGCTTGCCTCCTATCACATTATGGGACCGAAATAAATTCGGCAAGAAGTGGGTGTACTGGTTACACCTCTGCCTACCCCTTCGGGGATTACAGGCGTGAGTGTATATGTATGTAAAATCATTAATCAAAGCTCAGAATCAGAACACCGAACGAAGCCAGTACAGCAGCTTACAAATAGCCATTTTTGTAATACTTAGCGGTACTAATACATGCCGACGGGTTGTGCAACTTATAAACGAAATAACTAAGCCTGTCAACTTGTAAGTAATCCGATTAAGCTAGATTGAGCGATGTAACGGTACGTGAATGGTTTGCTCCAGATAAATATTATTTTACGAACGCAGTAAGAGCAAACGAGTTTTATTTGTTATACTTATCGCTCACGCTGTATCATGAAAGGTGTAAGCAGATACGTAACTAATATTTCGTTTCCCTGAACTTATTTTTGATCGATGGTATGATACTGCGAAATGCGAGATACTTAACATATTGGCCACAAATTCAAATTTCTAAAACATCATGTATAATTTTATCAAATTGGATATCTAAAACACAATGTTTGTCCTGGGGTTGGAACCTAGCTTTCTTGTCTCTCAGCCTATTTCCGCGTCGCAGTGTTGTTGAACCGAAAATTCTATATTGTTGCCACTAAAAATATAAATATTTGATAGATTGTCTCTCGCTACTTGATACCTCAATTGGACGGCACTGCGCTTACCATCAGATGCAGTGTTAAATATTGAATATTCAGTCAAAAATCTATCGAAATGTTGGTTAGTTAATACTGGTGCCACTAATCTAACGAGATTTATTTAATATTGTCTTTTTTATGTGTCAATGTATCATGTATGAAATAATAACTAAGAAACTTGCGAATTTTTTACATCAAGAATCTCTGACGTAATGCTGAAGTCAAGGCTATTCAACTATGACGAGAATCATCCAAAAGTGTGTAATTTCTCATTTGACTTAATCATTTTGACACGGTATCTGTAAGGCGTGTCGCTGTCACTGAACTATGACGGTTTTTAACCGTCTTGTAGAGATTCGAAATACAAATTATTTGCAATTTACAAAAGAAGGGTACAATAATAAATACACCCAACAGTCACGCACATAGTTCTGACCCCACACTAGGGAGAATCTGGCTACTTGCCCGCTAAGCTACGGAGGCTATCAATATTAAATACGAAGACTTTATAGACTGCCTCGGTGGCGCAGTTGTAATTGCGCAGGCGTTACGACTGCTATGCTGAGGTCTCGGGTTCGATCTCGGGGTCGGGTAAAGTGATATTGGGTTTTTCTATCTAGAAATTCTCAGTATTAGTCCGGAGTCTGGAACCAGTGCCCGGTATGGCGATGGGCTCGCCCCCTGTCACATTATGGGACCGAAATTCGGCGAAAAGTGGGTATACTGGTTACACCTCTGCCTACCCCTTCGGGGATTGCAGACGTGAGTGTATATGTATGTATTATAGCCACAAATATAAAACTGAGTCAAATATTTTACAAAACATTCGAATGTTTGAATAGAACCGACGTCCAATCAAAACATTGAGAGAATTAAATCAGCAGACGCGCTAACAATAAAGAAGGGAGTTCAAGATGATCATAATCGCGAAGCCAATTTTACAAACAGCATTTACTTGTTCCCATATCTCAATGTAATTTCCCAATAAACCGTTTCCCCAATCGTATGGAACTGGGTGCATTAGACATGCAGTCAGAGATCGCATTAGATTATTATTTTGACAAATATAGGAAAATATATACTAAACCCTTGAATATTACATATCAATATTTATTTTTATATTTAACTTTACTATATTCTGATAAAATATCGGACAATTATTAGTGAACTTGGTTTATAGATGCATTTATAAATGTTAAGCAATTTCTAGTATGAAACATTTTAACATACCATTCTGCCATATTACAAAGAAACGAAACTTTTTTTATGACGCTGGATTTTCAATTTCAAATTAAAAAAGTTTTGAAAATGGAACATCGGCAACATCCAATACCCTTGAAATAGGAAAAAAGGATTTTTTTTCACCGTGCAAAAACCTCTCACGGTGACTAATCCCGGCAACTCATCGGAGTTAGTCGGTGTATATCCAATTATTTTATGCATACCTATGCTTGACGAGTGACGCAATATTTCTCGTACTCGTATCAGATATGCTTTGCCGTGCCCTGACAACAAAAAAAAACAATTAAAAATAAACATTGACGTAAACTCTGTTGCAAATGCTTCTGCAAACATAATCCCATGAGAATACGCTATCTCTATTTACGGTATCTCACATTATTCGCGCGAATGTGCGCTTATTGGCCATTCGGTCCTGCACCATGATAGAGGCCGTGAAATCGAGTTCCAGAAAACCTATATGAAGCCTCTTCGGTGCCAGATATGGTATTATAATGATTCGTATCTAGGAACTAACAGCTTAGTGGCAAGCTATGGGTTCTACAGCATAGATTTTGAGTTAAAATTTATAAGTAGCTACTCTTAAATTATAGAAAATAATTACAAACTGTTAACTTTTAATGCCTCGGTGGCGTAGTTATAACTGCGTACGCGGTATCACTGAGGTCTCCGGTTCGACCTCCAGGTCGGGTAAAAGTCATATAGGGTTTTTCTATCTAGAAATTCTCAGTATTAGCCTGGAGTCTCGAGTTTGTCCCGGTATGGCGATAGACAGTGGTAATAAGTTCGTGGAAATGGTGGTACTGGTTATGCCTCTGCCAACCCTTTCGGGGATGGCAGCCGTGAATGCGTATGTATATTTTACTGTGATTTAAATAATTGTATACTCTTATTAGTTACATTTCAATTGTGTGACAAATTCCTGCTGACCATATAATTCTATACTTAATTAGTTGTTGAAAAAGCTTATTACTATAAGATTGGTCTATTTGGTATGAAGTAATGCACAAAAATCTAATAATCACACGCCAATGGAAGGAAATAAAGCTAAGCTAAGCTGAATCGGCTTATTTTGTCTCATAGTTCTACTGATGAATATTTAAGTGTCCATTATGAGGAAGAAATAGTAAAACAAGATAATTAGTAAACAATCAATGCACTATGAGAAAGAATTACACAACATGGTAATTTAATTTCTCGATCATTACACTAATCACATATGTATTTTTAAGTGGTAGAGCCACGCTATAGACATATTTGTCTATAGCATGAATGGGCCGGCTCGACCGGGGTAGTACCACTGTCTCACAGAAAACTAACGTAAAGTGACAGTTTACTGTCGCGTTTCGTATGGTAAGTGAGATATCCGGAGCCCCAGATTACCCCTTCCCTTCCCTAATCCCTATTCCTGTCCTATAAGGCTGACAGCGCATACATGATACTTTCGGTATTGTGGATGTTCATGGGCGGTGGAGATCACTTAACATCAGGTGACCCACTGGCTCGTTTGTCGGACTTTACTATAAAAAAAAATGTATTTCATAAAAGCAATCAAAACATTTTTGTTGCCCCAAAAATTTCTCATTTCGACACCGGTTATACGTGTCTCAAATGTCAACCTAACTAACGTCAATCAAAATTTAAGTGAGTGGTCGAAATCGACCGCAGAACCGATACTCTGAACTAATGGCGTGACGCCTCCATAACAGTAGTTTTTGTAATTAAATACCAACCGATATTCAATATTGACGTGTGACCTGTTTACCGTTGGATTAAATGTAAATGCATGTTGGCATTATTTGACATAAAAAATTAAGAAATATATACAACTAGATGTTGCCCGCGGCTTCGTCCGCGTGGAGGTTATTTTTGGAAGGAAAGGTATACAATCCATGGAGGCATCTTAAGCTAGTACACCTTTCTATATTTTTCTATCCCATAGGATATTATTTTAGTTTTTAATAATTCCTAACATACTGGCCACAATAAAATTGAATATTTAAATGTTCTATTTACTTACAACATTCTGTTATACCTCATTGCGCTTAGAGAAGTTTTACATATATAAATTTAAATAACCACACTGATGATAAATATAAAACGAACAGTATGTACAGTATTAAGAATCAATGATAAATAAAAAAATCTCTGTGGTGCAAAATGCGAACAATTTCGAACATACTCTGCATAAAACCACACTCATACATCACTGAACACGAATCGGCCTGATTCATACATCTGGCCAGTATTTAAGTTATCGTCCATTTAATTGGGCGTTACGGCGCGCGTCACTCAATATAACCCTTTAACGGTATCGCTGAGATCTCGGAATCTGCATCTGATACTTAGCAACCATTCGGAAATTCACTCGATTCGGCGCTACTATTTGTGCATCAGGGTTACCACAAATCAAATAACTAATATGTTTACCTAGTTTGTTGGGAAAATTCTTAAGTTGTCCTGCTTTGTTATTGTAGATAAAGATAACTTTATTTAAAAGGTTAAATTATATTTAAAAATGAAATAATTTTGAATAATGATTTTTCTTCCTGGCTCGGCAAAGTGACCATGTTTTTATGTGATCATAAATAGAACGTGCCTTATTGTAGTAATAAAAGTAAACAAAAGAATTTGAGTAACAGCTTGACTTGGGGTCAAGAATACAATGCAGTGATACGCAGTACCTTTTTTTTATATCATAGTCCGACAAACGAGCCAGTGGGTCACCTGATGTTAAGTGATCACCATCGCCCATGAACATACACAATACCGAAAGTATCACGTATGCGATGTCGGCATTAAAGGTCAGGAATAGGGATTAGGGAAGGGAAGGGGGAATCTGGGCCTCCGGATATCTCACTTACCATACGAAACGCGACAGTGAACTGTCACTTTACGTTGGTTTTCTGTGAGACAGTGGTACTACCCCGGTTGAGCCGGCTCATTCATGCTGTAGACAAATATGTCTACAGCGTGGTCTACCACTTTACACTTTATCTACTTTCTTATTCAAAGTACTAGGGATGTTACGTTTTTTTACCGAAATAGGCTTCCGTTTGACCATTATCTCGCCGCGATTGAATATAGACAGGCGAGGCGTTCATCATATTCAACGAGGACAAGCTCGACTTAAAAAAATAATATATTTTGGTGTGTCTTTTTTCAGCATGCACAGTATATTTACGAAACGAATATTTTGTGAATATTGAAATCCATTTTTAGAAAACGTGACAACCCTAGAATACAGTGCACTAATTGACAGCGCGCATTCGATCCGATTTATTTTTCGCAAGTTTTCGACATGTAAAATTTTCTTTTTATTTGCTGCATAATTTAGACATGACTTTAATGAATCGATTGACATTGTTGCGTGGACGTGTGATACTTGTGCAACTTTTGATAATTTACCGGTTTAATTACGGGCTTAACGAGAACCTGTCCTGTTTCATTAAACTGTATTTTTTTGGTTTTATAAGTTGCCCGCGGCTCCACCTACGGGGAGGTTATTTTTGGAAGAAAATGTATACAATCCATGGAGGCATCTTAAGCCATTCCACCTTTCTATATTTTGCTATCCCATAGGAACCGTGCATTTTTCCGGGATGAAAAGTAGCCTATGTCATTTTCTGAATCCCTAAACTGCCACTATGCAAAAATTCATGGCGATCCCTTACTCTGTGAAAATCTAAACTATAACACGGGAACTGTATATTTGTCCGAGATAAAAAGTAGCCTGTGTGCCATTCCAGACTATAATCTATCTCTGTGCCAAATTTAAACCGGATCCATCCAGCCGTTATAGCGTGATTCGAGTAACAAACATCCATCCAGTCATCCAAACATTCGCACTTATAATATTAGTAGGATAATCATGCTGGCCAGCTGAGTACCTTCTTTACAATTTGCTTAAAGGACCACTTTTCTATGTCGTTTTATTTTGTCGATTGTCTGGTATAAAAACTATAAATTATCTCTGCATATTTACAAGGCTTAAAGCTATCAAATGTATCAAATTATACGACCTATTAATCTGAATCCTCTATAACACAATGTAACAGACAAAAGAATATTGAATCCAGCACAATCCTTATCCAATAATACTGTTGTAACAACATAAAACATCGAATCTTTATAACACTATAAACTGGTGTAGTTTTAACTCCGTATCGGCTCACAAATTGCATTTTATTGGGGTGTGAACGGTTTACGACCCGTGATGTATGGGAATATTAGTATAAAGTTGATCTAAATAGTTCTTAAAGGATTCGTCACATTATGTGCTTAGTATGTATTATTCTACATTCAATAGTTTCTCATATACTGGGACGGCAAAGTGAAGCCACTGCACCCGATGGTAAGCGCAGTGCCATCTAATTAGAGTATCGAGTACCGGGGGATAAGGCATTGTACTCGCTACTCAACACAATCATGCCGGCCTAGTTCTTCACACTACGCCATGGGCAAGTAGGTGAAGAAGCGATCGAGGTCAAAACGGCCAAACATCGTACATCGGATGTACACTGGTTGATCCCGGAACGCGACACACTTGCGTGTGCCATTATGCTGGGTTATACACCCTGTGTACGATGGTCGCTATCCGGGCGGATATGAATGATATCCTACCACCAGCCAGTTACTCATATAGTCCTCATTTTACTTACTATCCATAGATACGAAGACACTTTGGTTATCAACACCTACCAAAACATATATTCGTTGATCACACAAATTTCTCGATACATAGTTCAAACCTTTACCTCCTTATTTCACAATCTAAATGCCCGCCGTACCGCAAAGGCCTCGGAGTAAAGACAGTAAGGATAAAAAAAACTGCTATTTGTATCAAATTTAAAGAGTACTTTTCAAATTGCTAGATAATTTATTTATCTTTGACTGTATCTATACAGGCGATAAGCTCGCCCCTATTATGGGACCGAAATTCGGCAAATAGTGGGTGTACTGGGTACACCTCTGACTACCCCTTCGGGGATTACAGGATGTATATGTATATAAGTATCTATACATATTATTGAACAACTAGAAAATTACACAACTAGCCTTACGGTTACTTTGTAACAATCACCATAATATATTTTGCAACTTATTTATACATCAATTTACGGATTTTATCGCTGTTTATTTCATTGTATAATATTCGTGTAAACATAATAAACCACTTTGTTTATACTGTAAAAGAAATTCCTTTTATGGTAGAACTATTATAATTATTATCTACTTCTAGAAAATTATTTCTTACGCAACCGCAGAATAGTACAAATGCAAATCAACACTAATGCTTCTAGACACAAAACCCAAACAATATTCATAATGCAACTAAGTTTTTATAACTCAAATAAAGAGCAATCAACTTTTTATCACTAACCGCCCGAACGCGGCTCATCTTTGCCACACGAAATTACACACCGAGGATCCATAGTACCCCATTACGGAGGAAATGTGCACTAATGCATCTCATTCTCTATTTATCAAATTATAGGCCACCGTCTAGTAGTAATCTCACGAAATGAGATAATAGCGAGTAGTCGTGTCGAGAGCGAGTGACGGGTGACATTCGCACGTACTTAGGATACAACAGAACCCCAGCGTTATTGAAATAAATATTTTTGTTTCTTATGACAGCCTCCGTGGCGCAATAGCAGGCCGGCATGATTGTATTGAGTAGCGAGGGATAGATTATCACTCGCTACTTGATACTATAACTGGAAGGCACTGCACTTACCATCAGGTGCAGTGTGGTCACTTTGCCGTGCCACGATAAAAAAAAAAATAGGCGAGTAGCTGGTTTTGAAACGAGAGAACGTGGGTCCGAGTCCCGCAATAAGACATATGTTTGTATGATAAAGATATTTGTTTCGGGTTTGGGTGTTGTGAGATCGAAGGTCTAATGCCCACAACACACATTTGACTAGCTGTAGGGCCAGAACAATGTGTGTGACTATTGGGTGTATTTTTTTGATATTTTTCTTAAACATGTGTTTATATGTGAATAAAAATAATGTAGTAAATACATTAATGATTTAAATACGTAATAACTATTTTAATATCAAAGTCATGTTCAATACTTTTAAATACATACATCTGTATATATAAAAGAAGAAACTGACTGACTGACTGACTGATCGATCAACGCACAGCCCAAACGGCTAGGGTTAGAGACTTGAAATTTTGACAGTAGATACCTTTTATGACGTAGGCATCCACTAAGGAAGGGTTTTTGGAAATACCACCCCTAATAGGGTAAAATAGGGGATGAAAGTTTGTATGAAAATCCGTCATTTTTGAAGTTAAATACATGAAAATTTGTATTTGGCATTTTAGTTAAAAACAAAAAATATATATTTCAGCATTTTCGGAAATTCCACCCCTAAGGGTGTAAAATAGGAGATGAAAATCCGTTATTTTTGAAGTTAAACGCATGAAAATTGGTATTTTGTATTGTATACTTTTTCTCCCAAACATGACCTCCACGCGGGCGGAGCCGCGAGCAACAGCTATATTGAATAAATTGAGTCATACAGTTTCAATTAAATTATCATATTCATATTTGTTTAAATATGCTTTCTAATTATTTTTGCTTTCATAAAAAAAAAACTCTGAAATCGGGAACAAATTGTCAATGACTCAATTATCTCATTATTTACCCTAATGGCTAATTACAAGTCCATAACACTTCTAGATCACTTAACCCGAGCATCAAAAAAGTATTCCGAAGTCGACTGTATTAGACCCATTAGCATACAAACACTACTGTAGATATACGAGATAAATTGTCTAGATAAGGTCGTGGTGAAAGAACCACAGACTGTGGTAATTATGGGTCTGCGTCTAGGCGCGAAGAAGGCGTAATCGACCTAGCGGGTCGGACCGACCCGACGCGCTCATTTGCACGGTTGGATATTGTATGTTTATAGGTATTAGTGATAATTGTGTGGGTGAAAGTAAGATCTGGTGAAAATGTAAAGGGTTATAACTAGTTGGCTAGATAGTATTATTAGCCATCATCGATTAAACACAAACTAAACTGAAAACGAATGTACACACACTGATTAAAACCGAGCAGCACTTCCGGTAGTTTCGTATAGACTGCTCCGCGAGCGTTCAGGCTTTCCTTTTTATAACAAATCTTCCCCACCGAGTATCCAATCTACCCACAAATATTTCGTAAGTGACCCCCAATATTTCCATAAAAATCTAAAGTACCCTTACAGCTCGGCCATCCTGCTTCAAGCGAGTCCCTTCGCTTTGTATATCAGCATCAACATCATCACTCGATGAATCACCAGATTCGTTATCAATTTCAGTCCCTATATCTTTAATGCATCACTAATTGGCCCTTTACCGCGAGCACAATCACTGATGGCATCTTGCTCTCGGGCAAACTTATTAGTTGGCCCTTAACCTCGGGCGCAACTACTGAGTGACCGTTAAACCCTGGACCTCGAGTACGTCAGCTCAGAAGCCCTTAACCTCGGGCATATCCATCCACAAGCCCTTAACGCCGGGCACAATCATCCACAAGCCCTTAACGCCGGGCACAATCATCCACAAGCCCTTAACGCCGGGCACAATCATCCACAAGCCCTTAACGCCGGGCACAATCATCCACAAGCCCTTAACGCCGGGCACAATCATCCACAAGCCCTTAACGCCGGGCACAATCATCCACAAGCCCTTAACGCCGGGCACAATCATCCACAAGCCCTTAACGCCCGGCACAATCATCCACAAGCCCTTAACCCCGGGCACAATCATCCAGAAGCCCTTAACCCCGGGCACAAGCATTCATAAGCCCTTAACCTCAAGCATGTGAATTCATAAGCGCTTAACATCAGGCGTATCCAACCAAATGCTCTTCATCTCAAGCACATTCAATCGCAAGTCATTCACTCCGTTCATCCTGCCGATTTCCAATTGACCCATTCATCCATTCATCCAATTTCCATTAATCATATTCACTGTCGATCTTTGCATTCAAATCAAGTTCAATTCGCTAAAACATTATCAACTTATCACAATACCATCCATCAATCCATTGTGTTTCAGCATACTCCATAATTGGGTTATCGCCCTCCTGTGTATGCAAACACTCCAATCCGTGTAACCATCAGATACTTCGCAAGTTGACCATCACACACATCTTTACAATGACCATAAGGCACTCCTCCGACAATGGCCTATTGGCCTCCTGCGCTTCAGATAGTTCTCCATTAAAAAAAATACAATCAATGATACTGGTCAATTCAATACTCAAATAATCACGAAACAATAACAAATTATCAAAGAATCCATTATATCAAATCAAAATAATTATTAACATTTTTATCCATAATTAGATATTTCAATATCGAGAACATTTTCTTTGTTATTTCGTCCTACAACCAAATCATTATTACGCATAGAAAGGTCATCATCGCTATCAATCACTTTATACATATACACTCACCTGCAATACCCGAAGGGGTAGGCAAAGGTGCAACCAGCACACCAATTGTCATAAGCCATTCCCGAAAATCAATAATAATCACAAAACCAAAAATAATAAAGTACAGCTTCAATCCGTCAAACTACTTAGCCCAATCGCATGTTCTCCTGTTTCCACACTAATTGCGGCTTTCCAAATATACCTAAACCAAAGCTCAAGTAGTTATTTAACACAAATAATTGCAATATCATCTTTAATATTTTCCGTAACAACTAGGGGTAGTTGCAAATTACGAAACTTGTAACAATTTTCATCATCATCAGTATCATCATCATCAACAAAATCTCTGCAATAATATTTTCACACCTTATAATATCACAGTGTGGATAAAAGTTAAGCAAAACATGATCTCGATCAAATTACTATCAAATTTAATTTAAGACAACCATGTATCCCTTCCAATCCCTTTAAAGTAACCAAGTTATGTTCAAGTTTACAACAACACTCGGATCTACCTCTTTCTTTAATCAATAAACATTAACAGAATATAATTGGATTAATTACGTATTATTAATTTATCACAATCACTTAAGTTTCTCATATTGGCTAAGCATGGACTGTTAACTCACAGTCACCCAAGTGAATAGGCCACGGACGAAGGCAATCAACATTCTTATGAACCATTGGCATGAATCCCAACTTTGATCTAAATAGGTAAATCAATGGACACACACAACCTCATATTCTCACCTTGACTAATTGCAACTGCAACTTAACTGTTATAAAATTCATTAAATACTGGGTAGAACGAATTAAAACTCAAACTCTAATATATAATTACCACCGGCACAAATATCGATATTCCTTACAGACTGGAATCGAACCAGAGCTAATTCAATTTTATCAAGAAATCCTACGCATTATGCGTTACACATTTTCACTACCAACTAATATTGGTATCTTTATTCAAAGGTACAAAAATAAAACCAGAAGCGACTCACCGAATTTCCAATAAATCCATACAGCATCGTTGTTCCAAACATCGGGTTTTCATATTATTCACTATTGTGGGTGTTGATTCACTATCCCACTTCTGAACTATTAGCCATCATCGATTAAACACAAACTAAACTGAAAACGAATGTACACACACTGATTAAAACCGAGCAGCACTTCCGGTAGTTTCGTATAGACTGCTCCGCGAGCGTTCAGGCTTTCCTTTTTATAACAAATCTTCCCCACCGAGTATCCAATCTACCCACAAATATTTCGTAAGTGACCCCCAATATTTCCATAAAAATCTAAAGTACCCTTACAGTATTAAGAGAACAGGTCTTAATCTCGCAATATGTAATGGTACGTACCTATAATTGTATTTTCCGACGTTTCGACCGAGTACCATGAGCCGTTGTCACGGATTGATTGATTAAATATTGCACAATACATATATGTTTTGTTTTTTATTTTTTTATATGTAAGTATGTATATACAAAATGAACAAATCTTGAATGTTTAGAATTATATATAGGCATAAGCTAGAGTTTGGGCAGCAACCAATATTTTGAATTAAAAGAAATTACATTATTTTTTTAAGTCTTACATTTACGAACCATAAAATCAGTAGTATTTTAATTCATTTAAATCAGTGTAGGATCATGACTATGTGGGTGACCGATGGATGTATATTTATTATTAATAATCGAACCCAATCGATGAGCCCGAAAAAAAATATTTAATCAGTGCGTACACAAATCGACCCTTTACACTCTTTATATTAGCTTCACCAATATCTAGCTATCTATGTAAGGGAATCTTCCAAAGTAATTTTCCTTCAAGAATTCAAGAAGTCCGATTTACATGTAAATTTATAAACGTATCAATGACCGATGACAATACAATATTTTCATACACAACTTTTTATTACAACATTGGCCTTAAATCCTAACCAGAATCGCCAGGATAGTAAGAAATATGATAAATATAAAAGTAGAGTTATTATTAGGATATAAAGCACCCGACGCTTTTAAAATCAAATTAATCGAATTATTTTTTATTCTCCAGTTCGGATAGCTATCAAAGCGTGTTTTTAGTTTTTTAAACAATAATTTATTTACGAGAAGCAGCGATAGCCTAGTTGGTTGCGCATGTTCGAAACCCAAGTGGCATACACCTCTGACTTTTCTAAAGTTATGTGTATATTCTTTGTTAATTATCGCCCGCTTTAACGGTGAAGGAAAACATCGTGGGGAAACCTACATACCTACTTGAGAATTCTCAAAAGAATTTCGAAGGTATGTGAAGTCTACCAACGCGCATTAGGCCAGCGTGGTGGACTAAGGCCTAACCCCTCTCATAAGTAGAGGAGGCCCGTGCCCAGCAGTGGGATAATGTTTAATACAGGGCTAGTATTATTATTAATTTAGTAGGCTCTATGACGCCATAAATACTAGTCATAGTAACAAGTTAAAATAATACAAAATGTAAACACCGATTTCAAACGTTAAGCAAACATAGAGTAAAACTCAAAACGGAAACGTATTTTTGTCATATTATGAAGTACTGCGTGTAATTGAGTGCATTGTAAACACACGTTGGGACTACAGTTAGCCAAACACAGGCGAGAGCAATCAAAATAAAATTATATTTATTCGAAACGATAGTCTCGCTTTCGGTTCCGGTAGGTACTAATGGACGCGGCAGGTGGCTTGTGCCGAAAATCTGTAGGGTTGAGAGGTGCTAGTCGAGGGCGGTTCTGTAGTTTTTATATCATCACGTTGTTATTTTTAACCGACTTCAAAAAAAGGAGGAGGTTCTCAATTCGTCGGTTTTTTTGTATGTTCCCCGATTACTCGAAGACGCCTGGACCGATTTCAGATTTTTTTTTTGTTTAAAAGGGTGTACTTCCCAGGTGGTCAGATTGGCACCAAGTTAGGATCTGATGATGGGATCTCAGAAAAATCGAAGGCAACCCTCAAATTTTATAGGGACGCATAATGCGCTTTTTATTGAAGTCGGTATACTTTGGGTGTCCACAATTTTACATCATCACGATGGTCTATTCAAAGGATGATTCCGATTTCTTTTCTATTATGTTCTGTAATTATACCTTTAATTGGCATAATTGGTAAAGTACTTATTTTCCTATTGAGAAGTAATCTATAAATTAATAAAGCTTTATAAAATGACAGCCTCCGTGGCACTGCGGGTGAGTAGAAGGCTGTGGGTTCGATCCCATATGTATGAATGTTTGTGTGATTCACAAATATCTGTTTCGGGTCTGGGTGTTGTTTTATGTGTGACTGTTTAGTGTATATATTATATTAAAATAATTATATCCAAAATCAAATAATTCAGTATGATGATTAAAACAAAAACTATTTTTAAAAGTTTCTCACGTAACCCTAAAGAATTGTATTCACGCGTCGAGGACGGGTGCGACTGATTTTACGTCGTGTCGCGGCGGACACCTGCGCCGCACGACTTTTAAATAAATGTAAGCACAGACACCGTCCGGATGTCGTAAGCACATTGTTCGGGGTCTAGGTTTCTTTTATGGCTACATTCACCACGATATGTCTGAATATAAAATAATAATACTATCACCCAACAGTCACATAGCCCCAATCCCACCCTAAGATACGAGTCTTGTTTCGTGGGTATCAGGGACTAAGAGAGACTTTCGGTCTCACAACACCCAGACCCCGGACACAAATATCTGTCTGTCACACAAACATTTGTCCCGGTGTGGGAATCGAACGAATCGAATCGATTCACAGCCGGCTACTCACCTACTGCGCCACGGAGGCTGTCAGAATGTATTTAAAACTCTTTTTAAGATATATGTATAAATTAACAGGTAAAGAGAAAATATTGTAGACCTTTTTAAGTATATTGAATACAAAGAGGAGTGCGAGATTTGACATAATTGAAGTTCCAATTAATACACACACACACACACATACACTCACGCCTGTAATCCCCGAAGGGGTAGGCAGAGGTGTAACTAGTACACCCACTTTTCGCCGAATTTCGGTCCCATAATGAGATAGGGGGCGAGCCTATCGCCATACCGGGCACATTTTCCAGACTCCGGGCTAATACTGAGGAATTTCTAGATAGGAAAACCCAATATCACTTTACCTGACCCGGGGATCGAACCCGAGACCTCAGCACAGCAGTCGTAACGCATGCGCAATTACAACTGCGCCACCGAGGCAGTCCATACATACAGTTCCAATTAATGTCAATTTTAACATTTCATAATCATAACATGAATACGATTGAAGCACACCTTAGAATCCAAATATTTCAACCACTAAATATTCATTACACAGTTAAAAAAACTTATATACAAATACTTAAAAAAAAAACCTTATAAATCAATCATTTAAGAAATCCGACGTCAATATCCAATTTATGGAGACACCTCACCATTGCACCTTTGCCTCAAAGTCTGTCAATAAAATGAAAGTCCATTTTCAACTGGTGTCATTAGATAGGCCATAACAATCGCTCATGATCATTACAAACAAAAATACCGTGAAAGTTTTATCTTGTTTGTTTAATAAATATGGGATATGAATATACTTTACATATTTAATATTTTGTGAATATTTTTTATTCCTAATTAACGATGTATTTTAATTTTTCATTCCAGCTGAGAGAATCAATTATCGTGAGCTTAAGTTACTATACCGACAATATATAGTCATTTACATAGGAATTGGCTCATTTGAGTGTTTTTAAGACATTAGTTATATGCAATTAAGAATAAGTAAAACTTTATAGCCCAATATAAAAATATTAGCTGTTGCTTGTAGCGTCGCCTATTGACGCCATTTTTCAAATTTTTTGAATGCCGACAACAGGACCTTTCGGGTCCAAAACTATTTTTCAAGTTAGAACCTACCATATGCATTAAAAAAAAATATTTTGCAATTATTAGCGTGTAGTGTGTGTGTTGCATAGACACACACACTACACACAGTCATAAACATAGTTCTGACCTGTGGGGTCAAACCTGTATCGTGGGTATCAAGAACGATGAGGGACTACGGTTCCACAACATCCAGACTCGAAACAAATATCTGCATGTCACACAACCATTTGTCTCGGTGCGGGCATTGAACCCACTGCCTCTTGATTCATAGCCGGCGCGAAACGGAGGCTGTCGTTTAAATTCTTACTATATGGTACATTTTATAATTCAATAATTTAAAATGTATTTTAGGCCACTTATTATATTCAGCCAGTATCATTAAAACTTAATTTCTTCAATCCTACTAATATTATAAATGCGAATGTTCGGATGGATGGATTTGGCTGAAATTTGGCACAGAGATAGGTTATAGTCTGGAATAGCACAAGGGCTACTTTTTATCCCGGAAAAATGTACAGTTCCCGCAGGACAAATTTTTGTTTTTCACAGACCATGGAATCGACACGTTTTTTGCGTAGTGGTAGTTTAGGAATTAGAAAATAACATATATACTCAGCCTGTTGCCGTCCACTGTTGGACGTAGGCCTCCCCAAGTGAACGCCAACCATCCCGGTCTTGGGTAGCCCGCATCCATCCGCTACCCGCCACCTTCTTCAAGTCGTCGGTCCATCGTGCAGCAGGGCGTCCCACACTACGTTTGCCTAAACGCGGAGAATAACATAGGCGAGTTTTATTGCAGAAAATGCACGGTTCCCATGTGGCAGCATAATATAGAAAGATGTAATAGCTTAAGATCTCTCCATGGATTTTATACCTTTCTTTCAAAAATAACAACCACGTGGGCGAAGCCGCGGACAAAAGCTAGTCTTAAATAAATGGTTAACATGGGTGGCTATTTAACAATAATTTATATCTTATCTTATTAAGTGTTAACGTAATGCATCCCATAACATAAAAATCATCAGGTCATATACAAAAATTCGGCAATATTTCGCGGTAAAATCGCTCCATAAATCACCCTTGAAGATACACGCGTTTGAGGAACGCACCAAAATACCTTCGAAACTAAAAGAATCGCCACCTCGTTAGCTCCCTACTTATTTGACGTTACGGAAAATATGTCCAATTGCTTGGGACCAATTGCGAAGTCACTCCCTAATACCGAGCAAGCTCCCCTTTGACTCCAACGATCGAAAATTATGACTCCTATAGCGAGTGGGATTTAGTGATGAGCGTAGCGATATAACTAGAATTTTCCTACAAGTACAGCGTGTGCCTTATGCTTGCAAATTGAAAATAAAAAAATAAGATATTTAGTAGTTGTTTTTTTAAAATGGTAGTTTGGCAAGAGAAGTCAAGCTGGATGTAAAATTTTAGCTGGTTGCATATTCAGCAAGATCAAATGTATAAGCTTACGCTTTTAGGGTTTTTTTATAGTTTTCACAACAGCACTATGAGCTGGTTTCCTGGTTTTATTTGTTAATACTAAGCATGTTTGTTTATAATATAAGGTTGCATGCTTATAGACAGTAAATTATGTCACTTAAACCATAAAGGGTCACTTTTGTTGAGCTGAATGCCATATTATGATGTAATAGGTGAGCCTTGCACCACATCGGGTAGAAACTCTAATCCTGGACAAATGAGTGATTTTTTAAATCAAGAGTTTACCCGACCTGGGATGTACTCAGGACCTTACCAGTTTCTGAATCCGTACGCTGCCACTATACTTTTGAGGTATTAATTACATCATACTTATGATTTGTAACAAACAATTTCAAGCAAACATTTTCAATAATTAATAATAAATAAATAATAATAATGTTTTGATAATGATTATTATGAATAATTAATTGCTAGTGTATTGATGATGCTATGTATGTTATATATACATAAGCTGATATGCTTTTCTTAAAATTTCTTTATTTTTTTTATGTTCTGACTTGTCATAAGAGCTATGTAATTGCCTACTTGATTAATAAACGATTTCATTTCATTTCATTTCAAGCTATTTTTTTTACTGCCTGTATAGGCAGATGAGCAGACTTCTGCAATGCCAGAGCACAGCAAAGCCGCTGCCTACCGTTCAACTAGTACGTATAGAGATTAAACCGCTTCTCTTACGTAATGTATCCTCTCCTAAATTTCGCCTCACGCTTGCACTCTTGAGACCAACAGAAAACGCTAACAAGCCATTCATGCAGTTTTTTCCATAAACGAGTTACGCGGCGCAAAGAAACCACCCTCTAATGACTTATACAATTATTTATAATTGAATACTTAGAATATGTTTAGGAGGTTTGCTAATTTAAAATTCAAAACATTTGCATTGTAAGCTTTGCATAATATTTATGTAATTGTAAGTCGTTGTAAATCTAATTTGACGATTTGCGAAATATCTTTGAGGTTTGAGGGGTTGCAGAAATGAAGAAATTTAAGCATTTATATCTGTCAAATGCAATTAATTACAAATTATTTGGGGTTTTTGTCGTAAGTTGCTTACCTAGATATATTTTATATTACTTTAGTTTCATTCATTATTAAAGCAAGCAATAATTGACAACGTATGTACATAGCAGCGATAGCCTAGTTGGTTGCGGTACGGACTGTCAAGACGAAAGTCGTAGGTTCGAAACCCAAATGGCATACACCTCTGAGTTTTCTAAAGTTATGTGTGTATTAAAATGTTAATTATCGCTTGCTTTAACGGTGAAGGAAAAGATCGTGAGGAAACCTGCATATCTGAGAGTTTTTCGAAGGTATGAGAAGTCTGCCAACCCGCATTAGGTCAGCGTGGTGGACTAAGGCCTAACCCCTCTCATTAGTAGAGGAGGCCCGTGCCCAGCAGACAATGTTTAATACAGGGCTAGTGTTATTATTATATACATGTAACTTAAGAAAAGTCAGAGGTGTATGCCAATTGGGCTGGTTTCGAACATACGACTTTCTTTTTGACAGACCGTACCGCAACAACTAGGCTATCGCTGCTCTGGTCTGACATCATAATGATTTTTAGTTTTAGATACTTTCATTCCTTGGTTAATACGCAATAATGCTGTCTAACTTCTCATATTTATTGATAAATGCTAAATAAAGATCAATCTTTAAATGGTCCAAAAAATAATTTCCATATTTATATTTATTTCACAGACTCCTGCCTCACACTCTTTTTGTTTGTCAAACGTTTATTAATCATCTATTTCATTCATTTTCTGGTCCAATATCCATATATTATTAATACTAATATAAATCTTCATTCATATAAACAACAACGAAAGAAATCATGAACCAAAACCGAAGCTATGGTTCATTAGAAATATTACTAACGCAATAATGAAGAGAGCATCTAGATTTGTTATCCTCTTGTAAGAAAATTGTATTCGATATTATGTGATGTTAATTCCTCTTTGGCAATTGGTACTAATAGGAATTTGGGAGTAACGAGTAACCAACCTCACAAAGTGGATAGTGAAGATTCATGTATTTGGGATTCATTGAATACTATGATTTAATAATAATCATTTTTGTAGATTAATCGTTAACTAAATTAATATTTATCCTTTTATTTTAAGGACCAATCATATCAGTAACTTAAAAGATAACCACGAGAAACAATAAAAAAGTAAACACCATCCAGGTATAATCTAAAACATTAAGGAAATTGCAACAACCAATATATCAACAACCCTTTTGAATCTTAATACTGAGTGACGACTCCACCCCCACGTGAAGCTAACTTATATTTCCCTCGAGCCTAAGGCAGTTTCATAATCTCCCCTTCGAAACTGCATGACATATGTCCAAAATACATCGCCTCTCTCTTTCTGAATGTAAGGTTTAGAAAGAGAAGCTGTAAACAGTATGCAAGACAACGTGGTACTGAAGCTGGACCGAGTAAACATATTCCCATTACTCCCGCACGGTGAAGTCAACCCCAAAGTTCTAGGTTCCCCTAATAAGCCGACGTCTCACCTTAGGGATGAGGGACATTACTAGATACATATATAATAGAGGATCGTCTGTAGATGGGACAGTTTATTGTAGAATCTAGTTATTACCAAATGTTCGTGGTTTTGTGATACAAAGAGGCGCTTAATCAAAGTTTTTAAGTCTTCAGAACGTTTTATTGTAAAAAAGATTTTTAGACAAACGTTTGTAATACAAAATATTTTATCCATTTAGGAAGCAAAATTATCAGTATAGTTTGATAATATTACGATAAGAGAAGCAACATCTGTCCCTGCAATTACACGTTTAATAGTTTTACTTAATATTACATCAGCCACGTAAGCAGACCTAGCTGATAAAATAAATCAACCAAATGACAATGGTGATGCAATAAAAAACTATACCAATCCATATACATTTTCTCATAATATTTCATGTAATAGTCAATTCATTTGCATATCAATCGGTGCTTTCAATAAATAGCCTTTTAATGATACGCTTAAATCAAATGGTAGCCGATCTACGGAGGCAATTGAAAGACCCAATTAACTTTCTTTATAATTATGAACTCAGACAGTATGATTCGTGATTACAAGCGGCTTCTGTGGACACCTGCGTGGTATCGTACCGTTTGGTAATCAACAAATACCTTAATGGCTAGTTGATTAGTATTTAAAATAATTTTGATATTGGAAATATAATACAATGTGGTGGGCAGGTTGTTGGACGCAAGGTTTGCACCTGGTTTACCACCTTAGAAAATACTGATAATTGCAATAAATTGATTATTAAAATGTAAATCAAATGTAATTAGTAATAGTTTTAATTTAATTCTTTATGAACCAATTAATTTCCTACTACAGAAAATAGTTTGAACCAATTATTCATTTTACTAGGTCGGTTGATTTCCAAAGATTATTCGTATGTCTGTATTTTGAAATTGCCGTATTAAATTAGATCAAGCTGCATCTTCAATTTAATTAAAAATCTATTAAAATATGAATAATCACTTACATTTTATAGTTCCTTCATCGCCTTCATGTGAATTCTGTTCCAAATTTTCTACCGTAACCGTGGAAAATTGCGTTGGAAAGCATTCATTTCAATTAAAATGATTTACCATATATCACTTATGAGAATATGGTGATGAAAAATATGAAGGTAATTAACACCTTCTCCAATTATTTTAAGTATTGGACGGCCTCCTTTTAATTCGTCACACCCTCTTTATATTGAGATGAAAAATAATTTTTAATATTTATGCAATAGTATTTAATTCAATTACATACAGTAATTAATAATATCAGTTATATGTCGTAATATGACAGTTATACTGATATTGAATCTAATGAATGGTAATGTTTTGAAGCTCAATGACTTATAAGCGCTACTCACAAACCAAGATGGTTTTTTGACCAATGATAAGTCTAATAACAAAAATGTTAAATTCTCAGATTGCTGCTTAGACTGTATAATTACTAGTAGCAATCCGACTAGTCATTAATATCTGGAGACGTTTAACGTTACATTACCTAGTTACTATTTAATTAATGTTCCAAATTCGAAACCACATTACTCCAGCATAGTAATATAAATTTTTCGGCAAAGGCAGTAACACCCGCGGACTTCACCTCTACATAAACTAATCTCTGGGAGGGAAAAGGTGAGGTCACGTGATTAATGTATAGGGTGGGTTGCCGTGACGCGGACGATAAACGCGCGACTCTGATCATCAACAAGTTGCAAATTAATATTGCGCTAGTAACGAGCCCGTACTGTTTATACGACACCTACATACTTAGGGGAGCCGCTGTAAATATGGTGGATTGCGCAAGTATGAGTAATGAGACAACTTTATGATCCTTGTGAGGTAAATGTGTAGCGGTGTCTGGCTTTGAATTTGTTGATATGGTTTTGTTTGTGTTCTAGTTGTAGTTGGGCTTATAACCCTTAATACGAAAGGAATTGATTTGAATTTCGACAACACAATCACGTACCTGATATTACATTATACACAAGGTGTTCTAAACGTGGTAAGTGTAAGGTTTTGCAATGCAAATGAAGAAAATAATTTGTTTATCGCTATTTACCGATTGAAACCATTGAATTGATCATGTGCAAAATCAGACTCGCTTCGAAAGGGTTCAGCATTATTTCCTATCCCTTAGAAGTTTACAGATTTAGATTTTTCTATAGAACTAAGTGAAGCCAAAAAGATCAAATTTTTCACAATTCTAGTCTCAATATTATTGAAGGTATGAACGAATCGATATATTATATGTTTGTACTCTCTCAAGTTCTTTCATTTTATGTAGAAGATGTTCTTATAAGGGTTCTGCTTTTTCATCGAAAGTGTTTGAAATCCTAAAAATTACTTACAATATCGTGCTCTGATGATATAAGGTTATTTTTTTAAGATTCAGAACTTGACCGCTCAATATAAACGACTAGTTTTTGCCGGAAGTTCTACTCCCAATAGAAGTATCATATTGGAAGCTTTTACTAATAATAAAAGCGTTGTAATTTTTTTTTGATTGCTAATACATCAAATATGGACAGCGGGCAGGTAGACGGTTCTGAAACAATAGGCCGTGGGTTCGATTCCTGACCCAAAATATTTTTTTGTGATCTGAGTATTGTGGATCATTCGCCTTGGTAGTTCTTGATACCCAATATACAGGTTTGATCTAGTGTGGTACAAGACTATTTGTGTGCCTGTTGACTGTGTGACAATTACTACTTGCACGTGATCAAAATATTGTATTCCTTATTACGGTAAATTAAATTTATCCGTAAAACCTTTTACTCTCGATAGAAGTACACTATTTAATTCACCTTATTACACCTAAAGAAACCTAAACCGAGCTACATAATTATACTTGCAACGTACGTCGTAAAAACAAATGTCCGAGTGAACTGGATACTTCGGTCTGCGTTCAGATCGCGTTGAAATAACAAGCTTTGCAGGAAACAAGGATTTCTCAGTTAACGATCTACTAGATAGCCCTGTGTTTTGTGTTTTTATATTGTACTGGATTCAAGGTTTGTGTTGATTTTAGTGATTACTTTAGAAGGAGCTACGATCAAATGAGTCATATGGTCATAAGTAATCTCCACTATACATGAACTCTTACAATACACGAAGTATCTGTAGCGTTGCCGATTTTAATAGAAAAGAATGGGACTTAGGAAGAGGCAAGATATAAAAATTCAAAAATCTCACTCCGTACAAAGCGCAGTAGCAAGTGCGATGACATGACACCTTAGAGTATACCTACTCTAAGCATGACACACTACACGTTGGATTTTGCCATAGACATTGAGAATGGACTGTGCGCTCGCTATTAAGTGAATACGGACAGAAATGTGAGAGAGATAAAGCGAAAGTGTGGCTAGCAGTTGTCTTGTTCTAGAATTTTAATTGGTCTACGTCAAACAGACTTGCAGGAGCGAAAAGAAATAGATATTGGCCGCACAGTCGCTTTGTTTCTTTCTACAAAGTGATCAATTTTGTGAAGATATTGCTCAGTCCAGTTCTCTACATCTATTTGTTAGACAGTGGTATATTAATAGTATGAATTTCATACCACAGACTTTTGTCTTATAACAAACCTCTTCTTGCGTTGTTTGTTTAATAAAAATGCTGGCTGAATAGTACATAAGATTAATAAAAAAATTACAATTTGTCCAACGGCATCGATTCTACTATCATCGAATCAAGCAATATGAGGAATGAATTGATAACAGATTTTCATGTTGGGGACAATGTTTACGTAAATTAATATGCAAATAGCCTATACCCATGACATTAACTGTTTGTTTTCAAATAGCAAACACTACAAACAATACAAAACTAATTTACATAGCAGATGAAAACAAACAGAAAATTTAACTTCTCCATTAACAAACGAGGTAATGGCGCGTACTAAAACATTAGAAGTTGCATTCTAAAAAATAATCCGACCAGTTTAAAGAGTGTGCCTTTATCACGACATCCTGCAACATAAACCAATCACCGACATAATGAAAGGTAATTTATGCAGACAGAAAGGTATCTGTCTTCGAGTTTTAACTAGAAGTAGACCACACAGACGGGAGTTGGCGGGGGGAGTTTACGTTAAGTAAATACTATTTTCTATTACACAGTACATTACATTTAAAGCACCTTAAGTGCCTAGCGCCCGTATGATACTTATGAGAGCTCTTTGCTGTGCCTTGACTTTGGTATAAGTTTTTAGTTAATTTCTGGTGCCAAACTAAGACTGAATCACGAATTCAGATATGAACGTATACCAAAGAGATCTTTAAATATCGTTCTTGAACATGAGTGTAAGTTTAGTGGATATGGCAATGGAGAGGTTCAAACCTCTGAATTTTCAGAGTTATTATGTAAATTATAACTTGCTTCAGTTCCAGTAAATAAACACATCGCAAGGAAACTGCCATGCCAATTTATAATTCATGGTATATAAAGTATAACAACCTAAATTTTGGTAAAATTTTGGAAACCCTTCACACATATATGTATGAAGATCGATACAGCGCCCCTAGTGGATTGTGTTAAACATCGTTTTATACATTGTTTTCAAATATGGATGACGCGACCGCTATAGATAAAATCACACTAAAATGATCAGAAATTAATATGTAATGCTTGCTGGTGGTAGGGTAAGGGTATTCATAATCGCCCGGATAGCGACCTCCATACACAGGGTGTAAACTCGCCATAGTGGCACATGCAAGTGTATTGCGTTCCAGAATCAGCCAGTGTACATCCGGTTTTTGTTGGGAGTCTAGAGTTGGGATACGATTTTTGGTCTTTTTGCGGCCTTTTAAATACTCTGACACTAGATCCTCGACCGATTTCACCTTTATTCCCATGGCGTAGTGGGAAGAAGCAGGCCGGCATGATTGTGTTGAGTAGCGCAGCAGCGCATCAGGTGCAGTGTGGTCTCTTTGCCGTGCCAGGATAAAAAAATATAAAATCAGTAGAAATACAGACAAACATAACTCTGCCAGCTACATAAAAATCATTCTCAAATATTCACACTCCATGCACCTACAGTCTGCAAGAGTTCATGTAAAGACCGTTTGCAAAGCATCAAGTCATCTGTCATTTGCGCTACATGCAAAGCGGTTCCGCGAGTAATGCATGCATATTTGCATTTCATTAAAGCACCTCCTAGTTTGCCGCCATGTTTATAGCGTTACAGATATGAAGCAGCAAAGTCCTGTTTACTCGCTGCATAATTTAATTCATAGCTCTTGGATAAAATAAACCAGTGACTGTGAAACATTATTTGGGTCTTTCTGAAAAACGAGAAAGTGATTTAGTCATAGTTATGGGATTATTATGTCATTTGCCTAGCACGTATTAGCCTCATGTAGTCTACGAAGGTTAAAACACAAAAGTAATGCAATTATGTAACTGTAGATGGCGTTATATCAAGATTATTAGAATAATACGATACATATTTTGCGTCATATTTTGTATTTTTTTTTTTCAAAATAAATAATAACATATATATATATAAATAGGTCTACTCATATCTCTGAAAGGGTAGGTAAAAGTGCCACTAGCTCGGCGCATCCTAGTTTTGCTGAGCTTATTACCGTCCCATTATGTGATACACAATTCCAGACACCGGGCTAATACTGAGCATTTCGTGATAAGAAAACCGAATATCACTTTACCCGACCTGGGGATCGAACCTGAGACCTCAGCACAGCAGTCGTACCGCGTGCCTACGCAATTACAACGGCGCCACCGAGGCAGTCAGAAATAATTATAATTTAAATTATAGTGCATTATTAAATTCTGAAAAAAATATTAACTTTATTGCTGGTTTAATGTTGCTCGAAAAAATCATTTATAAAGGTAAGCTTAATTTAAGGAATGCAGTAGAAATATTTCATTGGAAATACGAGCTGCAGATGCCGCCATCGGTCATGCGGCTTCTGAAACGAATAATGAATAAATGCAATTGATTTCATATCTTAATTAAATTGCACCCATAAAGTGAGTATTATTATTATTATACTATTAATATTTCGCTGAAAAAGTATGACTGGAAAGTATGTTTTCGCCTATCACTTAGAAAGCTGAAAGCTTTGATTCCATAATTTTTTTTACTATATAAAACATCATTTTCAAATATAAATGTTTAGTTAAAAAATATAGTTAATATTTTTTCATCACCAACATCACCTACAAATATAGTGAGAATCTATTAAAAATATTATCTTCCATTCAAAAGATTTTTCTCAAACAAAACCTCTTATACCAAAAAGAAACCCATATCCGTGAATCGAGCATCGGTATTAACATAGGCATACCAAACGAACTAATCTAAGAATTTCCGTTCTCCAGTTACAGATATTGGATTCAGATACGAATTTATCGAAAAACGCCTCGACGGTGTCTAAGCACCCCTCTGATGATATCAAAAAATTATATCACAACTCTATCGACAGTATAAAGCTGGATGCACGTTTCCAATATAACACGGCTAAACTATTGGATTATTAATAACTGCCTCGGTGGCGTAGTTGTAATTGCGCATGTGTTACGATTGATGTGCTGAGGTCTCGGGTTCGATCCCCGGGTCGGGTAAAGTGATATTGGGTTTTTCTACCTATATGTACCTATATGTTTTCTACCTTATAGTATTATAATAGTAAGTACATGTGGTATACAAACAAAAAACAAAAGTGGATGTACTGGTTACATCTTTGCCTACCCCTTCGGGGATTACAGGCGTTAGTGTATGTGTGTAAAAACAAAGTGAATTGGTAATATGGTAAAGTCATTGTAGACGATCTTGTCTTCAGCGTCTTTTCTCAGTTGACAGTTGACCAGGGTCAAAACAATTAATTTACTATCCTGAGAGTATCACTGTATTATATAAAACTAGGATGAAGTGATATTACCGGAGGCTCAAATTATCTTGCCGTTCTCATTTTCCATAAAGACAGCAACACACCGACGATTCCTCCAGAATGTTCATGAGCGGCGAAGAGCTTCTGCAAACAGTTCTCACTTGCCTTTGCTATATAAAAAAATCGACCCCTAAAGGTAATATGTAATCATACGTAATATTTATATGATGTCTTATACAATAAAAGAAAATTTACAGATGTGCCATAGATGGGTGGGATCTATAAAAACGAAATCGTATCGTATCGGGAAATGGACACAACAAATAAACTACAGGGTTGCAGTATCGACGCGAGCTAACGTTATTTCACGGTCGCATGACACGCATGCATATTTCATTGTAGTCAACAGTGGGATCCCGTCGTGGGAAATCAACCGTGTTGTGGGGTTCGTATAGGTGATGTAATTACGCATTGTTTGATGTGCTTTGTACTACGACAGGATGATGAAGCGAATTTTCTATTGTTGTTGATTTCGCCAGGATTTTCATGTTTTGTTGTTGCTATGTGACTAATTTAATCGCCAATTAATCATGTACACACACACATACTCACGCCTGTAATCCCCGAAGGGGTTGGCAGAGGTGTTACTAGTACACCCCCTTTTCGCCGAATTTTGGTCCCATAATGTGATAGGGGGCGAGCCTATCGCCATACCGGGCGCAGATTCCAGACTCCGGGCTAATACTGAAGAATTTCTAGATAGAAAAACCCAATATCACTTTACCTGACCCGGGAATCGAACCCGAGACCTCAGCACAGCATAAGTAACGTATGCGCAATTACAACTGCGCCACCGAGGCAATTAATCATGTGTGAATAAGATTATCAATTTATTGAGGTAATTGTATACGTACGTTTTTTATTCTGTCACGGCAAACTGCACCTGATGGTAAGTGCTGTCCAGTTAGAGTATCAACTAGAGAGAGTCTACTATCCGTCGCTACTCGACATAATCATGCCGGCCTGAGTCTGGATGTTATAGGGCTATAAAATTAGAAGAAAAAAATAAATAGATTTGAACGAGATATCATGGATCAATTTCTGTACCGAGCCAAATTTATGTGTGACCCACAAATATTTCTTCATTTTTATATATCCTATATATCGTATATATTTATATATCCTACGGGAAGTGGGACGGACTTCCCATACACATATCACGAGTTCGAACCTAGACCTCAAGGCCCACTTTAATCGATACTATGATTTTTTGGCAAGTTCTCTATAACTGTGAAGCAAAACATCGCAAGAAAACTTACGTATTTATAAACATAACACTAGCCCTGTATTAAACATTGCCCCACTGCTGGGCACGGGCCTTCTCTACTAATGAGAGGGATTAGGCCTTAGTCCACCACGCTGGCCTAATGCGGGTTGGCAGACTTCTCATACCTTTGAAAAAATTCTCAGATATGCAGGTTTCCTCGCGATTAATTAACATTTTAATACACACATAACTTTAGAAAAGTCAGAGGTGTATGCCACTTGGGTTTCGAACCTACGACTTTCGTCTTGGCAGTCCATACCGCAACCAACTAGGCTATCGCTGCTATATTTATAAACATAAAAAGTAAAAATAATATCAACATACCAAGTATACAACTACTCGCTCTTCACTTGTTGCTGTTGACAGTAACCATTACTGATAGTTCCAATCGACATGATTTACGATCACATCCCTTTACATATTAGTACTAAGCATAACATAATCGCGAAGTCATTAGTCAATTACCTACCATAGATTAGTAGTTCGATCCCGGGAAGATTAATGATGATCTACTAAAGAAATGTTTTGTTGCATACTTTATCATTGTTAGAAATTTAGATTAAATTTATTTTTATATACATAAATATACATATACACTCACGCTTGTAATCCCCGAAGGGGTAGGCAGAGGTTTAACCAGTACACCCATTTTTCGTTGAATTTATTACGGTCCCACAATGTTATAGGGGGCGAGCGTAGCGACATACCGGGCACAATTCCAGACACCGGGCTGATACATCACTTTACCCGACCTGGGGATCAAACCCGAGACCTCAGCACAGCAGTCGTAACACATGCGCAATTACAACCGCGCTATCGAGGCAATTTTCAATAAAAATGAAATAAATAAACGATATAAATTACGATTACGATTATCCTGACTCGGCAATGTGATTTCCACCTCATGGAGAGTACTATGTTGGTTAATTAATGTCCGACGAGGGTATCTGTCTCTCGACAGCGGTTAAAACTATAGCGGTATTAAATTTTATACACTGACTGTCACCGGAATAAGCCACTATGGCGAGATTTTCAAGTACAAATATGCATATTACTGACTGCCTCGGTGGCGCAGTTGTCATTGCGCATGCGTTACTTTTGCTGTGCTGAGGTCTCGGGTTCGATCCCCGGGTAAAGTGTAAATGTGTCAGGTAAAGTGATATTGGGTTTTTCTACCTAGAAATACTCAGTATTAACCCGGAGTCTGGAATGGTGCCCGGTGTGGCGATAGGCTCGCCCCCTATCACATTATGGGACCGAAATTCGGCGAAAAGTGGGTGTACTGGTTACACCTCTGCCTACCCCTTCGGGGATTCCAGGCGTGAGTGTATATATATATAAATATGCATATTAATAAAAATATATCCAATATGTCCACATAGCTAGTGTAGGGTCAACCCTACACTAGATTAATAAAATAAATAAATAAATTATATTTATATTGAGGGTATCAAGAACTACGACGGACTATAGTCGGACAACACCTATCCTTGATAGGTTTTAAAAGGAGAGGACGTGAATTGGATGCGTCATCAAATATTTTTTCCGGTCCGGGTATTGTGAGATCGAAAGTATCTAATAGTTCTTGATACCCACGACACAAGATCTTCGTATGCAGAGCTATGTATATAACTACGGGGGGTTATTTATTAGCATTATGTACGTAAAGATTAGCAGACAAGTTATTGGTCGGCTATAGTCTATTCTCTAGTACGAAGACAGACGATTAATATTTTCTTGGAATAAAGCAAGCAGTTGGAATAAAAATTGCTGGTGCACGGTACACAGGGTGTTAAACTATGGCGGCATAGTGGCACACGTTAGTGGGATCAGTCAGTGTACATCCGGTTTTGTCGGGGGTCTAAAATTGCCACAGCCACAGCTTTGTGGTGTCTACTACCCCGGCCCGAACTAAGAGGTTCGCAAACTCGTACTTTTGCCGCACCATCAAGCTGTGGAACAGTTTGCCAGCTACCGTGTTCCCTCCTTCCTATGATCCTGGGTCCTTTATGCGTAGTGTGAAGAAGCTACACAGCAAGCCGGCATGATTGTATTGAGTAGCGAGGGATAGATTATCACTCGCTACTTGATACTATAACTGGACGGCACTGCACTTACCATCAGGTGCAGTGTGGTCACTTTGCCAAGCCACGATAAAAAAAAAAATTGGAGTATGATGTTTGGCTGTTTTGCGGCCTTCTGAGTAGGTACTCTGACACTAGACCCTCGACCGCTTCTTTACCACCGTGCCCTATGGCGTAGTATATACAGCAGGTCGGCATGATTGTGTCGAGTAGTGAGGGATAGGTTGTTTCTATACTTGGACGGCACTGCGCTTACCATCTAGTGCAGTGTGCTCACTTTGCCACGCCAGGATAAAAAAATACCTTTTATGCATTCACTTTTCCTTAAACCGGATAAAGCGTTACATAAAATTATATAATGCTAAAGAAATTAAATATCCAGGCCAATAAACATTCAGGCACACTTACCGAGAGAAATGTAATAAAATTATGTTCATATGAATCGAGACGAGGACGGAAGCCGCTTCAGCTGAAACTTTTCTTTGATATTACTTTATTTGGTTACACGTACGTGGGTGTTTTCGTGAAATACTTCATACGGTTCTTCTTTGTAAATAATGTTTTTTTATTTTTGGCACAGATAATACACATCCACAGGCTCAAATGGAACGCGAAGTATACCGGCAAAGTATTATTGTCTATTTACGTTTTTATTTTAGGCTACATCACTCCTTGCCCTTTGGGTAAAATAGGCTGTAAAAAAAATACAGGACAAAAATAGAAATAATCATAATATTTTCTTATTGGGGTATTAAATTATTGTTATACATTTTAATAAGTGTAGAACATTGTATATTGAAAACAGCCAGTACCAATAAGATAGAAAGAATGTATTGCCGTTTAAATTAAGAATGATTCTATCTGTGTTCTCAATTCAAATATAGTAAATATTTGAAGTAACCTACTATTCGAACACAACTGCCGTTTGTATTTTCAATTGTTTTTATTATATTTATACACAATACTCATTTGTGTTGCAAATTAATACCCCAAAAGCACTTACAGTTTGTTAAATGGCTCCCATCATCGAACAGAACACCTGATGGTTCACAGAGGGGTTGCTAGCTTTACGCAGTTTTGATTGGTTTTATTTATGTAAATTGTTTAAATTAACTCGACTGTATAAATGTAGTCCGTGGCAAAGTTGGCTTAACTGTAAAACGAGAAGCCGTGGGTTCGATTCCACCGTGATAAAAGTTTGCGTGATCGTCAAATATTTGTATCAGGTCGCGGGTTCGATCCCCGGGTCGGGGAGTCATATTGAGTTTTTATATTTAAAAATACTCAGTATCAACCCGAAGTCTGGAATTGTGCCCGGTATAGTGATAGGCTCGCCCCCTATCACATTATAGGACCGCAATAAATTCGCCGAAAAGTGGGTGTACTGGTTACATCTCTGCCTACCCCTTAGGGGATTACAGGCGTGAGTATATATGTATGTATATATTTATTTAAACTGCAATTAAGTTTCATACGAGGAAAATAAATTAAATAATTATTTGTATTTATTGTTTCGGTTCCTTGGGATAGTGACCAAGTCCGGCAATTGACGAAACCGCTCCAGGAACTCTTGACACTTAATTCCAATTTAAAATTGGGGTTTGGTTCGAAAACTGTACAATTGGCACTCTGAACGCAACACCAGCGCACGATTTAACCGAATACGGCGGAATTTTTAGTAACTAAATGAAATAGAGTATTTACCATCGCTAGTTCTTAAATATTCTATTTCATTTAGTTGAGTGAGTTAGAGTTCCAATATCTTCTAGATTGGAAATGAAACTGTATCGAGTTCGAGATTGGAATTGATTTCAAGAGTAGGCCTGCTGAAGCTAGTAATTTATAATCATAACACATGTAGCAAATAAAAAACAGGTTGTTAAACAAGTGGCAATCGCTATGAACGACATAAGTGAACAATGCGCGTTAATTACAACCACAATGTACTGTCATAGAGATTCGCGGAACAATCGTCCGCCCATGAATCCTAATGCTTAGAACTGGCGAAACTTCTTAACGGCGGGGTAAGTGATGGGCTTTGGCGGGTTTTGATTTTGTAGAAAATATACCTAATTAAATTCTAGTAAATACGGAACATATGTCATTAATACTAGTATTATATGGCTAGCTATATAGTAGAGCTAGGCTCTGTATTAGTAACGCTATACTTTCTTGCCCGTTCTTCTGTAGCGAATCTGCATTCCGAACTGGCGGTAGAGTAAAATAAGTAAAAGTTTTTATTCATAAAAAGTACACCGACTTCAATAAAAAACAAATTATCCAACACTATAAAATGTTAGGGTTTCCCTTGATTTTTCTGAGATCCCATCATCAGATCCTAACATGGTGCCAATGGGACCACCTGGGAAGTATACCCTTATAAACAAAAAAGAATTTCGCGAATCGGTCCAGGCGTCTTCGAGTAATCAGGTAACATACATAAAAAAAAAGATTCCGACGAATTGTTAACCTCCTCCTTTTTTGAAGTCGGTTAAAAACGCTAGCCTAATAGAGGTTTGTAGTCTTCATATACCTTTGTAATTCTAAATGAAAATTCTTTTGTAAGTTACGTCACGATGTTTTCCTTCACTGTTGAAGTAAGCGATAATTAACAATAAACACACATGTAAGTTTCGAAGTCAGAGAGAGCTGGTTTGGAATTAACGACTTGTGTCTTGGTAGTCGGTACAACACCTAACTATGCTATGCCTTTTTTGTACAATTAACCAATAATTTACTAAATATTTAACAAGCTTTTAAAATAATTTTAAATATCCCAAGAATAAAGTTCGATGTTATAATTAATGAATATATAATTGTTTCTTTTTGTATTGAAGCCAGCAATGGCGAATAAATTATATTTAGAGTACGTACATTTTATATATTTTTTATTTTGATAGACTATTATTAAAACGCTATTGCTTGCAACTAGCGGCACCGGTAGAGCCACTGAATTTGTACCACCGGCCTACGTAACTTGAGCCGGCATACATATGGTATTTATTCCATTCCACCCAGAGCAAGGGCTGGCATTAAATTTATGTCATATTCCCAAAACGAGCTACCAAGTTCAATGTTGACATTTATATTAATACGATACAGGCTGTTCTATATATTTATTGTCAAATGGCAGAAAATGACAGTCAATTAGCGCTCTGACACGATCAGATATTGTTTTGGGAAAAACTTTTTCCTTGTCATCAGCGAGATTAAAGATGTTATTATCCGTTGTAAACAATGCGGAATTGATGTTCTTTCATTAGTACGAATAGCCAAGTAATTATGTTTTGTAACTGCACGGCGTAGGAACGTGCTTGTGACGCTGATGTCTATTGTAATCAAAAAGAGATTGTCTCTTTTGTATATTATATCTTGTATTTTATTAATTTGTGGTGAATTTGCGTTTAGACCTTATATCTTAATATATATTTTTTTGTTTATCAATATGACTAACGTTGCACTTAGACGACTATTATTGAAGTTTTTTAAATATCACAGACACCACTTATATTTATCATTAAAAACAAGTAATGTCAACAAGAATAGTTTATGTTTGTTACAAAACTAACCTACCAAAAAGAAAGTTATTTAATCGTCCTTGTTTCGATTTCAATTACTACATTACCATTTTTGTTTCCATTATTGTGTTTCAAAAATATCCTATAATCCTGACATCAATTAAAAACAACAATGACCACTAATGACAATAATATGCTATTGATAATTCGTGGTGCGTCCGTAACAAAGACATTGACAATTCTGACAAATGTACGAATGGCGTGACGTTTAAAACAGACCATCCTGTATGTACGGTCAACCGTTCCCTAGCGCGTAGGTTAATCATTTTATTCAACAATATACAGTTACACGGAATTATTATTGACACACCAAATGTCGAGGGACGTGGCCAAATTGAATGTGTGATTGGAAAATCAATACCAGGCGATATATTGTCGCTTTATTTATACGTTTCAATGCTGCTTAGATGATGAAAACTTGAAACGATTATTATCTAAGTATCTGGTCACTTCTCCAAATCTAATAATTGCATAGAAAGGCTTTACTGAATGCCCTCCGTATTAAGAAGGTACAAGAAACTCAGCCGTAGGTATTGAAATATTATTGTATTTTAACGAAGTTTTTTGATGAATATGTGGTCTAATATTTTAAAAATAATTGTACTGCATTTTATTGACTTTACTTATATATGACAGCCTCCGTGGCGCAGTAGGCGAGTAGCCGGCTGTGAAACGAGAGGCCGTGGCTTCGATTCCCACGCCGGAACAAATGTTTGTGTGACAGACACATATTTGTGTCCGGGGTCTGGGTGTTGGGAGACCGAAAGTCTCTCGTAGTCCCTTATACCCACAAGACGAGACTTGTATCTTAGTGTGGGGTCGGAGCTATGTGTGTGACTGTTGGGTGTTTATTTAAAAAAATATATACAATTTTCTATAAACACTATCTAAAGGTTTGAAGAACTCTACCTTGCTTGAGTAAATAGCTTAAAAAACAATAAAATAAGCTTGAAATTGTAAAATAAAATAATTTGGAAAAACATTTAAATTACGAAAAGTCAAAGTATGTTTTTATTCTCTAAAGAGCATCTTTTTTCTAATGGAATTCCATGGTCACCTTGAAGTAAAAGGCAGTAGTACTACCAGAATAATAAAGATGTCATGTAACCCGGGAAATGGTAATTCGCAAGATCTCGAGCACTCAAGATAAAATTCCGAATCTCGTTTTCGCCACCAAAATTTGATGTTATGATGCTATCTCGACCTGTTGATGACTGCCTAAGTTTCGTTGAAATATTAAACATCTACAGAATATTTTTGCATGTCGTAAAAATTAAGATTATGATTTGAGGTAGTAAACTGGAAATCACCTTGAAGCGACCACTTCGAAGACTGGAGCGTTCGAGCAAATCGTTGGGGAAGATAATCCAGTAGCGCTTAAAACATGCCTACGTACAGTTAGTACACGAAGACGCACGCTATTTGGGTTTCGTTTATTGTTACATACTACAAGAATAATAAGAATTACAAGCTATGTATACTGATAGAAACAACACAAGTAGTAACATGTACAAATGCACTCCAAGCAATGTCACTCCCAATCTTGAATTGTACAAACTACATTTAAGTCAACGAAATGGCAATGATTATTTCATCGGATTATAATTCATTTATTTCAGACAACACAGTCCATATGAACATTATAAATTACACAATAAATTAAACTAAATTACATACATACATATACCCTCACACCTGTAATCCCCGAAGGGGTGGGCAGAGGTGTAACTAGTACACCCACTTTTCGCCAAATTTCGCTCCCATGATGTGATAGGGGGCGAGCCTATCGCCATACCGGGCACAGATCCCAGACTCCGGGCTAATACTGGGAATTTATGGATAGAAAAACCCAACATCACTTTACCCGACCCGGGGATCGAACCCGAGACCTCAGCATAGCAGTCGTAAACGCATACGCAATTACAACTGCGCCACCGAGGCAGCCTAAACTAAATTAAACATTAAAATAAGTTAAAATATTCAATTGTTATTTTTAATTTATAAATGAATATTTTAAAATTAAATATTACTTATAATAAGAGAAGATAAGAGCGAATGATAAATATCAGAGTCATATTTTTCATTCATACACACTGACAAACAACTTAAGGTAATAAATTTGAGATTGAAAAACCGAATCGATTTATTTATATTATATTTTTTTCCCCATTAACGAGTATTGGCGAGACGTGCAGACACAAACTGTTGTTTTTATATTTAAACACCTCAGTGTAGTGGTGACCGATCGGGTGCCGTCGTGTGGTTAACCAACGTTTAGCGTTGTTGTTTTGTGATTGAGTTACACGTTTCGACGGGTTCGTAATAGGGCCAGCTAACCTCGGAGAATTTACTCGTAATTGGAGAAAACTAACTAAGTTTTTTTTAGTGCCTGGATAGGCAGACGAGCAAACGGGCCACCTGATGGTAAGTAGTCACCGCCGCCCATAGACTTCTGCTATGCGAGGACACAGCAAAGCCGTTGCCTACCATTAAAAGTTAAGTCATTATGCTTTAGTCTTTTATAAGTATAAACTTACTGGCTGATATTTGTATTAATAAGGAATACAACCCTATAGGCTATCAAAGACCAAACAAAGTTGTATATTTAAACTAATATAACTCAATATGTCATATACCTAGGAGTATGCCCAAATATTTACAAACGGGACAACGATTTGTGAAAATTGATGTGCCAAAACTTGCCCAATAAATCGTAAACCAACGAAACTACCACTAAATTAAAAATACTATAATTTATAAATCAATTTCTAAGTGCTAAAATATCAAAGAAATCTTGGTGTTATCCAAATAAAAAGCATTTCTGATTTCGATAATTTATAGATAGGAAATGGTGATAATCAACAAAATTTTAGTTTTATCATTATTTAATTATCGCCTTATGATAGCGTAATTGTTTTTTTTATAGTACCTGGATAGGCAGACGAGCAGACGGGTCACCTGATGGTAAGTAGTCACCGCCGCCCATAGACTTCTGCAATACCAGGGCACAGTAAAGCCACTGCATACCATTATTAATACGTTAATTAAGGTACCTGTGATTTCCTTGATACAAATCTCATTTCGCACAATCTCAATGTTACAAAATTACACATAAGCTTGTTTTTTTTTTACCAAAAAGGCTTGCGTTTGACCACTATCTCGCCTGATGGTAAGTTATTATGTAGTCTACGGTGGAGCACGCTTGCCTAGAAGATACCTATTCACTCTTGACTTTGACATTGGTTTTGGAATATTGTCTCCACTTATCACATTCCTTGAGACGAAAACAAACACGCTGATCCATGAGTGTACATTTGCCTAACCTTTCCAGGATATAACCATGAGAATACTTATGTTAATTTCATCATTTTACTATGCAGGGATGGGGAGTAAATTTATCGTAAATAGATTAAAAGCGGTTTGCCTGTTGGCGCAGATTACTAGCACGTTTAAATACTAAACTAGAGTGATGCAACCGTAATTCCATGAATTACTCTATAATAGAGCCTTAATATATATTAAACTCAGCTGACCTACGTTTGTAAATGTTAACATACCTTTTAAGAATGTAAATACAGATATTATATAGATTTAAAAGGCTAATATCAGCATTAAAGTTTATTTTGAGATTTCCTGATATCATCTCATAAAATCTTTATATCCACTAAGTATAAACAATTGATTTTACGCAATTGTTAACAATTTCTATGAAAATGCAATCAATTGAGCTGAGACAATAAATGAAATATTGATTTTATGTTTCATTATATCCAGTAGTTTGTTTAAATTCCTTGGCCTACTGATCTATTCTTCATTAGCGTCTTTACATTCATTTTCAATTCTATCTACAGGATATCAAAGGATTACCATCAAAATACTTCCCTAAAATCCTTTATCAGTAAATTCGATCGTATAACATCGGCAGAACGAAATCAATTTCAGAGTGTTCTCGGTCGATTAACTCGAGTACCGTTCTTCATTAACCTGATTTTATCAGCGTTTTTTAATAATCGCGATCCAGGCTCAGCTTTTTGACGTGGCGATTAAGATTCTTAACATTGGCATGATAAATCTTCGGCCTGCATTCGTTTCTGCGAACTCAATTACCTCCAAATAAATACAGTGTGAAATCGCTCAATGTTACAAACATCTTTCGTTTTTGTATCTTTAATCAATTTCAACTTATTTATAAGTGATTGCACGATATTTTTTTCCATACTTTCATTTAAATTTTTAGACGCAATGCCCTACTCCCGTCCCCCTACCTTAAATAATGAAGGGCCTTATAAAACCCTAGTCCTCGCCTATTATTTCTTCATTGCTATTTTCTTACTCCCATATCAAACTTATTCCTGACAGTTTTATATTCCAATACTTGAAAATAATTAAATCAATTTTCAAATAATATTTATCAATAACATGTTAAACTCAATTATGCACAATGTAAACAGCGTGAGAGTCTATTGAAAGTCTCTTAAATATTTCCTTTTAAATTAATCTTTAAGTCTTAATTCCTCCCATGCTTAATTGAATTCAAACAAGCCTGGGGTATTTTAATATCTTATCATTGGACAGTTTTATAACGGTTAATAGTCGATAAACTTGGATTTGTTGCGCCCCCGGTCATTACGTCAGGTAAATATTTACCTACAGTATAATTTCGAATAAACCGACCATTTTACCTGCTGATATCTATTCTATCTGATTCACACCAACAAACTCAGCAGGCCTTGCATTTTATTGTTTTAAATTCACTTGAAGCTATCGGGTTGAAGAATAGGCGTAAGATTGTATTCGACGTTTAGTTTTTGTTTTATCTTGACGCCAATGCTTAAAGGTTCGTACTTTAGCAATCTTGGAGGGAATTTTATTCTTTAGATTTTAATAATAAGTAACACCCACAAGTACATATATATAGTAAGTATATGTATACAGTAAAATACTTAGATAATCATACTAAGATAATTATTTTTGGTTGTAGGTGTCAGAAAATATTATATTTTGGTCTCACAACACTCAAACCTATTTAAAACATTTGGGAATCATATACTACGTGTAACGGGAATACGCACATCCTCAGACACCCTAATTTAAAAATATTATTACAATCATAATTCAAGTATTGAAATTAGACTGCGATGAATTTAAATATTGTTTTTTTATGAAATTAGTCGTACTAATTTTCGACATAAAGTTCGTATTTTTAATTATTTGATTTTTATAAGTGTTCGATTATTATTGCATTTAGAAAAGACTTTATCGCATCGAGTTATGTGTCAGTTTCGTTTGTCTTGAACGTTAAATTAAAGGGTGACTATTATTTACCTGAGTGTTAATTATTTTTGAAAAAAAAAATCGTCTATTAAAAAATTGTTGATATCGATTCAGTCGCTTATTCTGAACAAACTACTTTCAGAGTGTGCGTTAATCATGTTACATGTTGTATGTGTACATACTCATATAAAACTGCGGGGAGACTGTCGAAAATTAAAAATAATTAAATCAAACGGCTGTGTTGATGTCGGTTTTTGAGGTAATAAGAAGATTAATTTATGTGTCCTACGCAGTTGAGGGAAAACTAACTTTATAATTGTATTTTGTGTAAAATAATAAATACACCGTCATAGTATACATTGTCCTGACCCCACACTAGGTTAGAATTTATTGTGGCTATCTAGAACAACGAAAGACTTATAGTTACACAACACTTAGATTCTAGACAATATATGGATCACACAATATTTGCGGGGAATGAACCTGCGCCATATTGTTTCACAGCCATCTATTAAAATACCTTTTTTTGTCTCCCTCCCGATTGTCACTAAACATTAAATAAATATTTACACCCAACCGTCACACACATAGTTCTGACCCCACACTAGGTCAAACCTGTATCGTGGGTATCAACAGCTACCAGGGACTACGGTCCCACAACATCCAGACTCGTAACAAACATCTGTCTGTCACACAAACATTTGTCTTGGTGCGGGAATTGAACCCATGGCCTCCCGTTTTACAACCGACTACTCGCCCGCCACTAAGGCTGTCAAATTGTGGACTTTCTACGGCTATATTTTAGAGGGATTTTAGAAATTGCATTTAAAGCGGATTGCAAAAGGTATAAATAGACAAATAATTGCGGATAGACGTAGTTACTTCTAAATGTAATATGGCTTCTCTACTGAATACACTCCGCCACTCAAGTTAAGCCTCAGGCAAAACCTAGCAACTTAATAAATGGTAGTCTAATTGCGGAAGTCGACAACTGTATTTGCTCGAGTAAATTCAAAAGCCTTTGTAGAATCGTGTACTGGTTTATTGAACAATATCCTTATTGAAATGTATAAGAATATATAAATCTTTGTATCATTTGTTCATGGGGAATTTGAATCAATATTCGAATGAGTAAAAGTTTATATTACAGCACACTATTGTCAATAGTGTATGATATATATTTTTTAAATCTATTAATGGCTTTTATTTTAGATTTATAGTGTGCAATAGCCTTAGATTTGGATACTCTAAGGCAATAGCGGAGGTTTTATTAAAATAAAAAAAAAAATAACTTTTAAATTTTTTTTTTTTTTTAGTGCCTCGGTAGGCAGACGGGCCACCTGATGGTAAGTAGTCACCGCCGCCCATAGACTTCTGCAATACCAGGGCACAGCAAAGCCGCTGCCTACCGTTCAAATTATACATTTCATGATCATAAAATTTAAATAAAATAAAGCTAATCATTTACATTTTTGTAATTTGCAGACACGAACTCCGGAGAAATAATTTAGTGAAGATGCGAGAGATGTTATCGGTAAACTAAACGTTTCGAGAATAAGATTGGTTGCGCTCGTTCGAATCAGATCCAGAATCGATACTTCGATCAAAAATTCAGATACTATCGAGAAAGATGTTGCGTAATTACAGACTTCGATAACGATTATTCATGCGAAGAAAATTCGGTATATACATAATTCAGATTTCGGAGAAGAGTTGTTAGTTAAATAGGTTATATTAAAGACACTGATGCTATGTAATGCAACCGAGGATTTCTATAAACACTGAAAAAAAAACTTCATGTCTTGCATAGTAAGTTTTTTTTTTATTTTTTTAGTGCCTCGAGCCAGACGAGCAGACGCTTATTCTGAAAAAAAATAACATTTAATTGTTGAATTCGTCGAATCCCAACTATTTTACTATACATTATTTGAAAAAGTCGTATTTCATTGAACCGATTCAGTGCCTAACATTTGTCATAAAATGTATATGACCTTGTCACAAAAAGCCAGCATAAAATATTTATGTAGAATTTTTCTCATACTCATAAACAACCTCAGAGGTAGATGACAATCTTTGTGACTGAACTGATAAGAGTTTACAACCGGAATGAATTATGCGTTTCCAGATCACCACTAGTTCTGAGATAAAAAAACAAATCTGTGAAATACACACTAGTCTAGCATACTTGTTATTAAACACCTTTTGGATTACCCCACTTCTGACATATCTTTGATAAATAGAAGTTTTTATATCCTTATATTTTTCCCAACATCCGTTATGGAGAAACTGACATCGAAATCCGTTGAGCCGTTAATATATTATACGCGAATTAATTAATAGATAGCTTTAGATACTACTTTATTATATGTGGAGATTATCTCCCAGATATTTTAATGCAAATTAAATTGAGATTGATATCTGTAATTATAAATGTCCAATTCAATTATGTATCTGTGTGATAGCAGCGATAGCCTAGTTGGTTGCGGTATGGACTGCCAAGACGAAAATCGTATGTTCGAAACTCAAATGGCATACACCTCTGACATTTCTAAAGTTATGTGTGTATTCATTGTTAATTATCGCTTGCTTTAACGATGAAGGGAAACATCGTGAGGAAACCTGCATACCTGAGAATTCTTATAAGAATTTCGAAGGTATGTGAAGTCTACCAACCCGTATTAGGCCAGCGTGGTGGACTAAGGCCTAACCCCTCTCAGGTAGAGGAGGTCCGTGCCCAGCAGTTGGACAATGTTTAATACAGGGCTTGTATTATTATTTATCTGTGTAACAAAATGTTTCCACAACAAATTTTCTCAAAGACATATATATAAATGAAGGTAATCTTTGGCATAGACTGAAAATAAATCAATTCTCTATTTCTACTTTCATTTAAATAAAACACAAACGTTAAATAAGTTATCATCATAATAATTCCATGTAATTCTCCACTCCACTCTCCACTTGCGATCGTTTAGAGCTAACAAACGTGTCAATTTGAACAATTAAAAATACATTAATAACAATGAGTACACACAACCCCCTTGTCATTTGGTAATTTTCCTTTTCCGTATGTTTGCTCACACGAAGCTTACATGATACATGTGGTTATAGCGTTTCCATTTTCTTTAGTACCTCGATAGTCAGACGAGCAGACGGGCCACCTGATGGTAAGTAGTCATCGCCGCCCATAGACTTCTGCAATGCCAGGGCACAGAAAATCCGGTGCCTACCGTTCCATAAGTTTAGTTCTTGTTTCTTCTGGTCATGTGGCACTGAGTCCTATATTTGTATATTGACTGGTAACATTTCAGTTAACGTTATCCTATGCTATATTAGCTAAAGCCTATAATTTAAATGTGTTATATAACTTCTTAGGACGTCCTTTATTGTTTTATAAATTAATGTACCATGTATGTCTACCAACCCGCTTTAGGCCAGCGTGGTGGACTACGGCCTCACCCCTCTCATTAGTAGAGGAAGCCCGTGCCGAGTGGGACAATGTTTAATACAGGGCTAGTATTATTATTATTAAATTAATGTACCTATCTTCTTAGGCATTACGTAAATATGCTTCGGTAAATCTACATGATGTGATCGCATCAGAAATTAGGCCATCCGCAGAAGAACCAAAGTAACCGATATAGCCCTCCGAATCGCTAAACTTAAGTGGCAGTGAGCGGGGCACATTGCGCGTAGAACCAATGGCCGTTGGGGCGGAAAGGTTCTGGAATGGCGACCACGTACCGGAAGGCGCAGCGTGGGTAGACAAGGTGGACTGATAAAGGTCGCGGGAGTCCGCTGGATGCGGGTGGCGCAGGACCGGTCACTGTGGGGTGCGAAGTCAGGAAACCTCCACGTGGTGCACCCTGGGCAACGGCGGTCACGTTGACCGACGGCCGATATCCTGATAAAAGGTGGATGGCAGTCGTCGCCTGTTGTGGCGGCTGTCGTCAGTTTTTGTGCCCACTTCTTTGGGCTACTCCCGGGTTCTGTCTCGGGGGCGTCGGCGGGCTCGGTGTGCGCTTACCCCGCCGCCGAGCTGGCAGTAGGGGAGATTTTCTCTCCTGTTGCCACCGTCGTATATCGTAATCCAATCAAAAGGAGGTCTGTGGTCACGTCTCGCGCTCCGACTGGACCGAGGGTCTTGGCTTAACCGCCTGGGCCGCGAGGGAGAAAACCTCTATAAAAAATCACCCCGAATCCCAAGCGGCGGCGCACCGCGAGGGGATGCATGGCCGATGGGTAGTTCGGTCTCTAGTGCGAACCACGCCGCCGGAGTACCTGCTGCCCCTCCGTGCGTGATACCCAAGGCTTACCCAGGTACAGGGGGCTCTGCCTGGGTGGATTTTTATATCCCCCATAATCGTGGGAATAAATATGGAAATAAAAACAAAACAAATTAATGAGTCTGTGGAGAATCTGTCTACCCCGGGGTACGCTAGTGACCCTGGGATGGATGACACTGGGCATAAGCCCAAAAAAAGCACTGCCGGCCGAGGCCGTCCCAAGGCCAAGGCTGAAACAAGCGGCATTATGACGCGCTCGAAGAGGGCGCTGATAGCTCGAGAACTGGACGCATCTGCAAGCGACAGTGATGTTGAACCGGCGCCAAAAGTGCTTGCTCTCTCAGCAAGCCCGACTGTGGTGTCTGATGAAGATACTGTGCCGATGGAAGGAACGGGTGACCATGACTGGCGCTTGCAGATGTCGGCCATCATCCGGGACGTGGCACAAAAGTCCCCGCACCTTAAAGGGACGGAGCAGCGGAGGCTGAACCTCGTGGCGAAAGAGCTATTGGAGAGGGCCGAGGAGTCAGCCTCCGCAGAGGTGGCCAGGTTGGAGGCCGAAAAGGTGGCGATGGCCCGAGAAATCGCCTTCCTCAAGGCCTCCCTTGCATCCCAACAGCGGACTCTGGAGGAGATGATGGCGACTGTCCAAGCGATACAAGGACAGTCGCAGCCGGCGGCCCAAACTGGAGCCGTAGTTGGAGAGGAGGAGTGCCTCAAGCAGTTCGAGCGCCGATTTTTAAATATTTTGGACGCGCGCTTGAGCAATATATACGCGAGGCTACCTCCAGAGCCCATCATGCGGCCTCCGTTGGCCGCCGATAGGGCTAAAGCTCCGGCAACGCCCGCCGTTGCTGGGCCATCAAAGGCCCCACCAGTCGCCGCCGGCCCACCGGCCACCCCGAAAGGAAAAGGGCAGGGAAAGGGCAAAAGCAACGCCCAGCCCACCCCTAATGATGGTCCTCGACCCGTGCCTACTGTTGTAGCTGGGCCTGTACCATCAACGTCCGCTACGTCCCAAATTCCTCCTCTGAGTACGTCCCGCAGAGGGGGAAAGAGAAATAAAAGAGGGCGTGTCGCTCCACGGGCCCAAACACCCTGTGTGCCCCGGCCGCTACCCCCCGCTCCTGCGTCGATGGAGGAGGGGTGGAATGTCGTGGCCAAGAAGGGGAAAAAGAATCCCCTGACCTTGCCTAGTGCTGCTGCATCCGCACCGAAGCCACAGCCGGGCCGGCCAAGGCCACGGATTCACTTGCCCCGCAAGGCAGCCGTCACGTTGACAGTGACACCTGAGGGGTTGGCGCGGGGCATAACGTACGCCCATGTGCTGCGTCAGGTCCAGCGATCCGTTGACCTCGCCGGCCTCGGTATTGCCGACATGCGAGCTCGCCTAATGGCGACAGGCGGGTACCTGTACGAGGTGCCCGGCCCGGAGTCTGAAGCGAGGGCCGACTCCCTCGCCAACAAAGTGAGGGAGGTGTTCCGCGGGACGGAACTGGCGGATGATGTCCGTGTTTCCCGCCCGTTCAAGACCGCGGAACTACGAGTATCCGGGTTGGACGCGTCTGCTGACCCGGAGATGGTCGCTACGGCCCTCGCAAAAGCGGGGTGTAACAACACGATGGAAGATTTTAAGGTCGGGGAGATCCGCCCCGACCGGTCGGGCCTTGGTGCGGCGTGGGTGCGCTGCCCCGCCAAGGTTGCCGACAAAATTTTAAGTTCGGGCCGAGTGCTGATCGGCTGGGTGGCGGCGCGTGTCCAGCTCCTTGAGCCGAGGCCTCTGAGGTGCTACCGCTGCCTGCACAGGGGACATGTGCGGGCACGGTGCACCGAAGAGTGTGACCGCAGCGGCGTCTGCTACCGCTGCGGTAAACTGGGCCACAAGGCCAAGGAGTGCTCCGCGGAGCCGCGTTGCGCAGTCTGCGCTGATGCTGGTAAACCCGCGGGGCACCAGGTGGGCGCCAAGGCATGCGTCGCCTCCTCCCGCCCTCGCCACGCAAAGCGTGGTTGGGGGACGGGGGTTGTGACCCAGCCGACAGCGCTCCCCGTAGAGGAGCAGATGGAGATCGCCCATTAATATGGCGCAACGTTTCCTCCAGGCGAACATTAATCACTGCGCCAGAGCCCAGGACCTGCTAGTCCAGAGCATGGCGCAGTGGTCGATACAAGTGGCTGTGGTCGCCGAGCCTTATTTTGTTCCCCCCAGGGAAGACTGGGCAGGGGACCTTAACGGTTTGGTGGCCGTCATCACTCGGGGCGCCGCCGGCTCCCCACCCTTCGAAAAAGTAGCGAAGGGGGCGGGATGTGTGGCGGTTCTGTTGGGGGGGATCTGGATTGTGGGTGTGTATTTCTCCCCCAATAGATCCCTGGCCGAGTTCGAGCACTTTCTCACTCGGCTAGGGGCCCTGGTGGTGCAAGGCAGTCAGCCTCGCCCCGTTCTCGTTGCCGGCGACTTCAACGCCAAGTCTCAGGCTTGGGGTTCGTCGGTCACCAGCAGGCGCGGCGAGGCCCTGGAGGAATGGGCGATCTCGGCCAACCTGGCCGTCGTGAATCGCGGGTCAGTTAACACGTGCGTGCGGCATAATGGCGGATCGGTGGTGGACCTCACGTTCGCCACCGCAGCTATTGCCCGCCGTGTCCGTGACTGGAGAGTTCTGGTGGACGAGGAGACGTTGTCGGATCACCGATACATTCGGTTCGACGTCGCCTTATCCCCTAACCCCCAGTCCAGTGGAGGACCGACTGGCCCGCGGTCGGATGGCCCGCGTTGGTCTGTAAAACGCCTCGATGTTGAGGCCCTGAAGGAGGCCGCACTGGCCCAGGCGTGGCTCCCTGCACCGGAGGCACCGATGCAGGTCGAGCAGGAGGCGTCGTGGTTCGGGGCAGCGATGTCGCGCGTCTGTGACGCGGGCATGCCCCGAGTCCGACGTCTTCCCGAGAAGCGCCAGGTGTTCTGGTGGTCGGCGGAACTCACGCGGTTACGTGTCTCCTGCGTGGCCGCCCTTCGTCGTCTCGCCAGACACCGTCGTCGTCGGATCCGTCTTCCCGGCGACGAGGACCAGGAGCGGCTGCTTCACGGCCTCCACAGGGAGGCTAAGAGAGCGCTGCGCGTGGCAATAGGTAGGGCAAAGTCTGCAGCTCAGGAGGAGTTCCGGGGAACTCTCGATAACGACCCTTGGGGGCGTCCATATCGCGTGGCGATGAGGAGATATCGCCCGTGGACGCCCCCACTGACGCAGAGTCTCCGGGGCGACCTAGTCGAAGAGGTCGTCGCAGCTTTGTTCCCTGCCACTGAAGATGTCACTCCCCCACCGATGGCGTCACATCCATCGACGCCATCGTCGTTGAGTTCGGCAAGGGTTATTTCGGAGGTTTCGCCCGAGGAATTTCGGGCGGTGGTGCTTCGGCTGCGGGGCAAGAAAACAGCCCCGGGTCTCGACGGTATCCCCGGACGTGCGTGGGTGTTAGCCGTCGAGCATCTGGGGACTAGGCTTCGTGGCCTGTTCTCCGCGTGCCTGGAGCAGGGCCGTTTTCCGTCTCAGTGGAAAACTGGGAAGTTGGTCCTGCTCAAGAAGGAGGGGCGGCCCGCAGAGTCGCCATCGGCCTACCGGCCCATCGTGTTGCTCGACGAGGTCTGTAAGCTCTTCGAGCGTATCATTCACGCTCGCCTCGTCGAGCATCTTGAAGGGGTCGGGCCGGACCTGGCACAGTGCCAGTACGGGTTCCGGCAAGGCCGATCGACAGTACACGCGATTCTGCGGGTCAAGGCACAAGCGGAGGATGCAGTGGCTAGGGGTGAAGTGGTGGTGGCGGTGTCTCTAGACATCGCCAACGCGTTTAACACCCTGCCCTGGGCCTGCATACTGGAAGCACTGCGGTACCACGTGGTGCCACCGTATCTCCGGCGTCTGGTGCGCTCGTATCTCTCAGACAGGTACATAGTGTATCCAGGCGCCGACAGGTGGCACCGAAGAGCGATGGCCTGCGGTGTTCCACAGGGCTCAGTCCTGGGCCCTCTCCTGTGGAACATAGGCTACGACTGGGTGCTCCGTGGTACCAATCCCCGAGGCGTCGCTGTCGTCTGTTATGCAGACGACACGCTAGTAACAGCGACAGCCAGGTCTTTCCAGGAGGCCACCCTGCTCGCCTCGTTCGCAACCGAACAGGTGGTGGGCAGGATTCGGCGACTGGGCCTTAAGGTGGCCCTGAACAAATCCGAGGCCCTTTACTTTCACAGTCCTCGGATTCGGCTACCTTTAATGCCCCACATCAATGTGGAGGGGGTGCGGATTCCCATCGGCTGTACAATGAAGTACTTGGGATTGATTCTGGACAGCCGGTGGGATTTCCGTGCCCATTTCAAGGAGTTGTCGCCGAAATTGGTGCGGGCGGCGGGCGCGCTCGGACGCCTGCTGCCGAACCTGGAGGGACCTAATAGCCCTTGCCGAAGTTTATACGCTGGAGTCGTGCGGTCAATGGCCCTGTACGGATGTCCCGTATGGGCCCAGTCCCTGAAACCCCGCTGCGTCGCCTTGCTGCGCAAACCGCAGCGTTTGTTGGCGCAGCGAATAGTAAGGGGCTACCGCACGGTCTCCCACGAGGCGGCCTGCGTATTGGCCGGCACCCTCCCTTGGGAGTTGGACGCAAAACTCCTCTCGTCCGCGTTCTTTTGGCGGGAGGAGGCGTCCAGTCGCCGTCAGGTGAGACTGGCCCCGAGGGAGATTGCGGCCCGATTTCGCAGAACCGCTGTGGAGGAGTGGCATACCAGGCTGGAAAGCCCAAGTGCGGGCTTGAGGACCGTCGCGGCAGTGCGTCCTGTCCTAAAGAGATGGCTAGACAGGCGCCACGGTGCGCCAACTTTCCGGCTGACGCAGGTACTGACGGACCACGGATGTTTCGGTTCGTTCCTGTGTCGGATCGGAAAGGAGGTGTCTGCCGTGTGCCACCATTGTGGCAACTGCCACGAGGACACGGCCCAACATACGTTGGAGGAGTGCCCAGCCTGGGACGAAGAGCGCAGCGCTCTCAGAGCAGTCGTCGGAGGAGACCTCTCGCTGCCGGCCGTGGTGTCGTCCATGGTCGCCAGCCGGAGGTCCTGGCGTGCGGTGGCCCACTTCTGCGAGAGCGTCATCTCGCAGAAGGAGAGTGCCGAGAGGGATCGGGAACGAAATGATCCCTCCCGCCGCCAGAGAAGACGTAGGAGGCGCCGGGTGGACGACTGACCGGCGTCTCCCGCCCTGTGGAACGGGGGCGTTTGAATTCCACCACGGTAACCCCTGCCTGTCGTACGAGGCGACTAATAGGGGCCATCGGGGGTCGCGGGCTCGCAGCGGGGGGCTGTCAGCCCGAATCGATGCACTCCCAGTTTCGGAGCATCGTGCGACCCCGAGATGGACGGCAGCGCGTGTGGTAAGGCCTCGTTCGCTGTCGTTGTTCGGTGCGCGGGGGCTCCTAAGCCCTCCCATGGAGATGGGCTGCTACGTAGCACCGCGCAGGGGCGGTTCCGGCAGCAATTCTAGCACTCCTTAGAATACCCCGGGATCGCTCCGTAAGCGCCGAAGAAGGCCACCGCGGGGTTTTAGCTGGTAGTGTCGGGTGGGGTGTACATAGGGGGTAGGGACTCGGCCCAGCGGCTGCCCGGATAGCCATCATCCGGGCGAGGGGGATGCTGGGTCGTAAGACCGGCTAGTCCAGCATAACCGTTTTATTCTTATTCCGCTTCCCCCCGGAGCGGGCGGTAGTAATAAAACGCTTTCCCCGCGACAACAAAAAAAAAAAAAAAAGGACCGGTCATTGTGGCACTCTTTGGGGGAGGCCTATGTCCAGCAGTGGACGTCCTTCGGCTGAAATGATGATGATGATGAAATCTACATATCAATTAGTTCTATAACACATATTACTGTACCGTTCAGCTGCAAAAATACTGTTATTATTCATTTAGTAAATCGATTTTCTATTTAAGAGTTATTCTTATCTTTACACTTTCAAAGATTAAAATTATCACACCTTCTTCATCAATTTGCAGGAAGCAAATCAAATTGGCTCCAATGTTCAAATTGAAATCTTTTAACATTCACTTCCGTATGTATACGATTGTGGCTGCCGCTTCAACGGAAACTTTATAATTCTGCAGACTTAACGAAGTAACACCAAAATTACTTGGTTTGTCTCCAACTTTAAGCCGTGCCGGAGATTCTTGAATGAATGATATTCATTGTAAAAAATTTATCTACTCATCTAAAAACTTCCGAGTGAAATTTCAAGATAGTAATAATTTTAATGCACTTTTATCTAACGACATTACTGGTAAAATACTTTCGATCGCAAACCGATATTCACATCATTCAAAAGCAACACTTATTTTTTGTTATTCTATTGATACTTCTACAACAGACCGCTTCTTCACCTTCTTGCCCATGGCGTACTGTAAAGATGCAGGCTGGTATTATTGTTTTGAGTAGCGGGTGATAGATTATCTCTATACGATACTCTAATTGGGCGGCACTGCACTATCACGTGCAGTGTCGTCACTTTGCCGTGCCAGAATCAAAAAAAACTTTTGTAATGATTCGTCATCTAGTCTAACAATAATTGTAGTTATAAGTACATCGTCCTTGTACTATATTATATTCCGCAAAAATATATTTATATGAATAATATCATGTATTTTACGACGTGTTTTTAAAAAAGCAATATTATAGCTTACCCTTAAAACATTACGTCCTGCAACACTATAAAACTCGTTCTTGTATCACTCACTGCTGATCCCAACGCTTGAATGACGCTTATTGTTTATCATTATCTACTATAGCTACTGCCTCAAGTGTCGTGTAAGGGTTACATTCGATTGGGAAATGACGTGCTCAGCATTCGGAACGCTCCCATTAACTGGCGAGCGCTTTGAGATGCAAATTTGAATTTTTTTTCTTCATAAAATCTCTTCATTGAATATGCGCCTTGTGGGTGAATTTATTTCTTCCCGCTTTGTATGCTGGAGTGGTATTGGATTCAACAATTTAGATTTATATTCGGTTGTTCCAATTTTTTCACGAATTAACGATTTTTCTTATTGTTTCTTTTTGGTTGTGGATCTAGTTGATACTGCGATGTTCATTTGTATTTTTGTATTCATCCTCAAAGTGATATTGTTGAGTCTCATATCTCGTACTCAGAATACTTAACTGCTCAATTCCAACAAAAATAATCGAGAAACAGTTCATTCTTGGAAAATATAACTTTTCCAAACTATGCATTAGTGACAAAAATAATTTATAGAAATGTTTAAAAACTGACTATGCTGATGGTCTAAAATTCATGACACAGTTTCAACATTCAATGCCGTGTCAAAAGTGTGTACATGAATAGGGTACGGGCACCGATGATCGACCATTGTGCGAACACACGCCCCTAGCTCCATGTTGTCACATAATGTCAGTATCGGAGGGGCTCAAAGTGTCACCCTCGCTAGACGAGTGCACTTGCTACACGTTATCCAGATATGTTGTGAATTTGCCTCGGTACTTTGAATGACGACTAATTCCATTGTTAACGCTCTGGCATATGGCCGACATGACAAGAGAGGTTTAGCGCAGATTGCCAATATTGAGAGCTCGATTCTGTACGAGTAAAGCTTGGGATTAGTGCCGTTGTATTTTTATTTTTCAGTGATTGTATTAATGTGTATAACTATTATAAGCTTGTTTTTAAATATTCCTTATAAATATATTCTTATTTATATACATTTTATAGCAGTAAATGTATAACACATGGAATTATTTTGGAGCAGTTCTGACCTTGAACAAATTTAACTAGAAACTCAGTGTTACAAATTTAAGAATCACACTTCACCGTTGTAACTATATAGGGTTATACAAAATTATAGCAAACAAAAACACAATTAACGCAGAAGTTGAAGGGTGAGAGTTACAATAGCGATGGGTTGTCCACGTTTCGAGCAGCTACCCCAATTTGTTATTACTGTCACGGTCTTGGTGTACTTGCGGTTATTTTATGCTAATAAATGCGGCAAAATTTTTGCTTACTCTTGTGTAAATTTACACAAGACTATTATTATCTAAAAAGATTTTTTGTCGTATTTGCGAGCAGATATTTTTAATAGTAAAATATTATCTGTTAAAGTGGTAGAGAGATAATGAATATTTGCCTATGAAGCCTAACTATAATGTACCAATAATATAAAAATCGTTGTATAGGAGTGAGGACTATATCACTATCTCTCTCACTCCGTTGGTCGCGCAACCAGTAATGGGTGCGCGCACATAAAATTGTATATAACCAGTTTAGTTATAAAGATAAATTATAGACAACTAGCTATGCTCACGGCTCCGCCCATCATCATCAGCCTATCGCAGTCCACTGCTGGACATAGGCCTCCCCCAAGATTCGCCATTGAACCCGATCTTCGGTTCTATGCATCCAAACGCTCCGCCCACGTGGAAGTTATTCTCGGAGAATTTCTCGGAATATTCTTGTAGAAGTATATAATCCAAGGAGTTGTCTTCTGCACTGAGGCACCTATAGCAATCGTCCTGACTCTCAGGTGTTGTGCCTGAAGCTTGAGATTACATTTAAATAATAACTCATAAGTTAACCCCTCACTTCACCCCGTTTAAGGATTATTTGGTAAAAAATGTGAAACACGTATTTCTTTATTTCCTACCAAAAGCCTAAATATGAATTTCCAGATCCCTAAGTCGAGGATTTCCCATTAAAACTTTGAACTCCTATTTGATCCCTTTCAAGGTTGTTTTTTGAAAAAAAAGATAGCCTATGTCCTTCTCCAGGATATAATCTATCTGCTTGCCAAATTTCAGGACAATGCGTTCAGCCGTTTAGTCGTGAAAAGGTGAAAAACAAACAGAGCTACTTTTGCATTTATAGTATTAGTATGGATGAGGCACCGTCAACGAGAGAATATTGAAGAATTGTATTTCATCAAGAATATATGTCCAGCCCATCAAAATTAAAAATCTAACTTTAATGTAAGAAAACTCGCGTGTATTACTATCAATTCGATTATTGAAGTGAATACTAGCAATTTTTTTTTGCCTACTCATGACAGCAACCTAAATACAAAAGTTATAAGTCTCCTAAAAAGACACTTAGACAATAAATAATAATAACACCCAACAGTCACACACATAGCCCCGACCCTCGACTAAGATACGAGTCTTGTGTTGTGGGTATCAGGGACTACGAGAGACGCACGGTCTCACAACACCCAGACCCCGGATATTTGTCCCGGTGTGGGAATCGAACCCACGACCTCTGGTTTCACAACCGGCTACTCTCCTAATGCGCCATGGGGGCTGGCTCTATAATTTTACTTTCTTAACCATGACAGACTGTCTCGGTGTCGCTGTTGTAATTGCTCATGTGTAACGACTGCTGTGCTGAGGTCTCAGACACGATCCCCGGGTCGGATAAAGTGATATTGGGTTTCTCTATAGCCCGTTATGGTGGCCCGTGATAGGTGACATTATGGGACCGTAATCGATTCGGCGAAAAGTGGGTAATAACCATGACATATTCGTTCAACGAAAGATATTTCTGTTTATGTAATAATAAATACGGCCCTCTCATAAAATTTTATCAATAGACATCGCTAGAGAATTTCTATTTATTAAGAATCACGGCAGATCTACCAATGCTTCAGGATTAGATTAATATTTTATTGTGCCATAAAATATCAATATATCGTAATCCAGAAATCGAATTACATATTCAAGGATGATATTTATACTGATGGGATTTAGCGAACCTCGTCAAAATCCTTATATAGAAAAGATATCTTCGTTTTACATAAGAAATATTTATTGCTTTAGTGATAGCTATTCACGAGTGTTCTTGTTAATTTCTCCGATTACAGGTTTAATGCTGTCAAAAATATATTTGTAAAAGGGGCCAAAGTTCAGTGTTCATATTTAGGAGAAAAATAGAGAGATAACACACTACCTTCCATGGGTAGTTAGGTAAAAAGGAGCCAAAATCTTTTATAAGTTGTAACGCGCAATATTTGGGACAAGCAATTAAGTGAGCAATTGGAAAAAGGGATATAGAAGAGTAGAGATGGAGAGAAGCCAGAGGAGAGCTGAGACGGAAGCAGTGCAGAGGGAGGGAGTTGAGAGAGGGGCGGAGAGGAGAGGAGTTGAGAGAGGGGCGGAGAGGAGAGGGGCGGAGAGGAGAGGGGCGGACAGGAGAGGAGGGGAGAGGAGAGGAGAGATGTGGGCTGAGGTTGCATAAATCTAGTTGTCGCCCGACTTGAATTTATCCAAACAGTATTTATACTTAAACGGTACTGGCAATTATTTCTTTATGGAGCCTCGGTGGATAGATATTTGAATTTAGAAATGTCAATGTTATTTTATGTGAAAATATTTGCAATAAATGTATTCCGTTTTATGAGCTCTTTATAAAATATTCTCACAAAGTTAAGGGTTTCAGATAATTTGTAGATGTCCTGCGATACATCTTACCGTGCCATCAACCAACCTGAAAGGGCTTACATTGAATTTAATAAGATATTTTATGTGTAGCTTGCTACTTGTTTTATACCTGTTTCACATTAATATTTTTCGCCTAGACTGTTTATTCACGCTTCATAATTTGGAAATTGTTTGAATTGGGCCCTAAGAAATTATTTTAAGAATTCACAATATCTTTTTATTATTTCTTATGTCTAAAAGACAGGTCGATTTAAATTATGTCATGCATAAAATGTATAATGACTTTAAAAAAATTGGTTTGTGCATAAAACTCGAACAGTGATCGCAAGCAATTTAGTATTTGAGTTAGACGGAAATTGAAGCCAATAAAATTACATCTTAATTGAATTAAACATATATTGATTGCCTCCGTCGTGGATGGAGTAGATGGCTGTGAATTGAGAAACTGCGGTTCCAATCCAGCCCCTCTATGTATAACAAATACATCTATTATATGACATTATTCTTCTTTAAAAATAAAGCAAAATAATTAACTCAAGCTATTTTAATAAAGAAACATTCAACTAGTAGTATACAGACTGCCTCGGTGGTGCAGTTGTAATTGCATACGCGATACGACTGCTATGCTGAGGTCTCGAGTTGGATCCCTGGGTCGGGTAAAAGTGTTTTTCTATCACGAAATACTCAGTATCAGCCCGGAGTCTGGAATTGTGCACGGTATAGCCATAGACTCGTGCCCTAATACTCCCCGGGACGCTAATAAGTTCGGCGAAATGTTGTTGTACTGGTAACACCTTCGGGGATAACAGACATGAGCTCGCATGTATGTAATCCTTGATGATAAATCAAAACAATGGACTAAAACTAATCGACTAAAGTAACATTAAACTGGTAGTAAACAGTGTGCAAGGTGTAATGGAACAGATAAACAGTAAATCCAGCATAATACAGTACAATTTGTCTTATGAGACCTTGCAAACCATTTGCCAACATAATGTTTCGAGATAAGAAAGCCGCGGGAACAATATTAATCTTGTTGTGATTCATCTTTTATCGCTCAAACTTGCATGTACTTGGGCTGATGCGTCATAAATCACAGGCAAAGGTATGTTAAGGTGCAGGCATAATGATTTTGTGGTTTGTCCTATATTATTGATATGCATTGTTTTATTACTTTAGATCGGTTATATTTGTTTTGGGTGGTCAGAACTAAATGTCAGCAGCAGCAGTATTGCTAAGCAGGCATGTTTGTGTTGAGTAGCGAGGGATAGATTGTCTCTCGCTACTCGATACGCTAATTGGATGGCACTGCGCTTACCCTCAGGTGCAGTGGGGTCACATTGCATTAAAGAAAAACTGTAAGAATGTTATTTGTTATTGAAATGCCTTGAATTATACCGTTTTACTATTTCGGTATGAGGTTATTGTAAAGCCTTGCTCTAATATAAGCAAATTAGGCGACTTCAATTACATCAAAGCTAACGAAAAAATAAATAAATAATCATCTATTTAGTTTTAGCAATAAATATATAAATTACAATAAAATAATCGCGACACGCATTCACTATAAATTTCATATCGAGCTTCAATAATTAAATATTAACCAAATGACACCCAAAGCCTACCGAATAAAATCATCATAATCGTTCCACATTTGGCAACCAAATCGATGTAAATGTCCTCGAAAAAACAAAAAATTACGTCGAATTGAGATTAATAAAGAAATTCCTTATTCGTTTTTTTTTTATTATTTTTTTTAGTGCCTCGATAGGCAGACGAGCAGACGCGCCACCTGATGGTAAGTAGTCACCGCCGCCCATAGACTTCTGCAATACCAGGGCACAGCAAAGCCGCTGCCTACCGTTAAAAAATGTTGTAAAAAGTACCGTTTAAAAGTAAAATGTTGTTTTACAGCCTCCGTGGCGCAGTAAACGAGTAGCCGGCTGTGTAACGAGAGGCCGTGGGCTCGATTCCGACACCGGGACAAATGTTTGTGTGACAGACAGACATTTGTGTCTGAGGTCTGGGTGTTGTGAGACCGAAAGTCTCTCGTAGTCCCTGATACCCACAACACAAGACTCGAAACTTAGAGTGGGATCGGGGCTATCTGTATGACTGTTGGGTGTTATTTATTTTTTTATTTTTTTTTGGTATATAGTGTAGATATAATTTTTACCGTGTTATAACATTAAAATAGCCTGGAAACTGCATTTCACAAGAATATATTTTAATATTATGAACTATACTAAGCATTTATTAAATATAAAGCTAAGATGAGCTTATTATTGATATTTTTCATCAAAATTATCTTACATTTTCTGCATATATGGGGTTATCTGACTGCTGTAACGCTAATCGTCTGCTTCACAGTTATTGTAATAATTTGTTCATTGACATGATAACAATTCCTCTAGCATCAATATGTAATAAATTATCATTTAAAAAAATATAGGCAATCATGGGGACTGTCGACAGAAGTGAAAACGTAAAACTTTGGAATTCTGTGATCTTTTTTCTCGCAAATTCAGAGCTTTTACCAAGTGACCAACGTCCCGAAAGAAGTTTTCACTTCAAAAACAATTCATATGACAAAACCTAACGTCACCACATACCTAGCAGAGTGTACTAGAATATTTATATCCTCGTTATATTTATACGTCCTAAACTCGAGCATTTCTGGATAAAACCAATAAAAACACATTGTTTTACTTTACGACACTTTACCATGAACAAATCCTTATTCTACTTAGTAACATGATAAAACTGAATCAATAGTACTCTCATACCGTGCCGAGGCGTACTAAACGTATGAAAAGTGAACCTAACACAACTATTCGTTCTTCAAATATATTTCCCACTTTATAGAACTTATGTCAAAACACTAAAGCCTATAATCCACTGGCAGACGTCGAGATAATGTGAACATACGCAGCAATAGGATCAAATTAATGATGTCAGCAGGATATAGTTTGTGCTGTAACGAAATCGAAACACGGCGAAAAGTCATTGTATATATTTATGCATTTCCGAACGGTTAGTTAATGTTACGATGGCTTTGCGTGAGATATTTGTATTTTTATGTATCCAATTTCGATAAAATGTCTTCGCAAAAAATGCTGGTCGTCCAAAGCTACTAACATTGACTTATAAAAATATTATCTACATAAATAAATGAATACACCCAACAGTCATATACATAGTCGTTTTTTTATACTGGCACGGCAAAGTGACCACACGGCACCTGATGGTTAGCGCAGTGCGGTACAATTAGAGTATCGAGTAGCGAGAGACAATCTATCCCTCGCTACTCAACATAATCATGTCGGCCTGCTTTTTCACACTACGCCATGGGCAAGAAGGTGAAGAAGCGGTCGAGGGTCTATTGTCAGAGTACTTCGAGGGCTGCAAAATGGCCAAACTTCGTACCCCAACTCTAGACCCCCGTCAAAAACCGGATGTACACTGGCTGATCCCGTAGGCCGGAACGCGACACACTTGCGTGTGCCACTATGACGGGTTTTACACCCTGTGTACGGTGGTCGCTATCCGGGCGGATATGATATCCTACCACCAGTCCTGACGCCACACTAGGTCAAACCTGAGTCGTGGGTACCAAGAACTACGAGAGACGTTCGGCCGTACAACACCCAGACCCGAAAGAAATTTCTGTCTGTCGCACAAATATTTGTCTGCAGGCGGTATTCGATCCCACGGTCTCTTGTCGTAACCGGCTAATCGCCCGTTGCGCCACGCAGACTGTCCACAATACACAGCAATATACAATAATTATACTAGCCAAAGCTTTTTAGGGATTCCTTATCGTGGCTATTTTGATAATGGACGTCAGCAAACAAGCAATTAGCGCCCGAATACTCATACGCAACCAGGCATTTAAGATCATGTTAAATATTTGAGACCCTCTTATTTCTCATAATTATGTCTGGCATGTAACAAAATAAGTAGCCGTTAGACGGTCGGCCAGTTGAGTAGCGTTTGAGTATTTAGGCGTATATAATCTAATAGGGAGTGAATTCTTTCATTCAAATTTGTGGGCATAGGCTTTGCTGTACCCTGGCATTGCTGAAGTCTATGGGCGGCGGTGACTACTTACCATCAGGTGGCGCGTCTGCACGTCTGCCTATCGAGGCACTAAAAAATGTCTATGAAAACATGTGCATTTGGCAACACATGCACGTATTATAAATGTAAAACATAATAAATGGCACTGTGCTTACAATCAGGTGCAGTGTGGTCACTTTGCCGAGCCAGAATAAAAAAAACTTTATTTTTTACTAAGGATATTAGTGGTAGCTCTAATAAAGAAACATTAGATTTTTAGCGGTCTATCTATAAAGTATATATAAAGTCGGTCGCCTCATGAAACATTTACAGACCATCTGCTATTATTCACAATGACAGCGTTAAGCATTCAAACTATAATTGAACATATTTTATTCATAACTGAATTATGTAGTTTATTTTATATCAATTTTCATTCAGACTTAACTCCCAGTATAATATAAATAGTTTTTAAAGCATCTATTTTTTATATTATTTTCAAGGGCTTTGCGACAAAAAATAACGATTATGATTTTGTTGTGACAGTAAATGATTATTATTTACTGTCTTACTCAGAGTGCTTAATTGATCATTCATTTATTTTTTTGTTAACTTTTAAATATTCAGAGACATTCAATTGAGAGTCAGTTGATCCCCAGGTAACGTCAAAAAATATTGTGAATTTTAAATTCACGTCTACTAGTCAGCGAATACAAATTGACGATTTGGATAAAATGATGTCTTTGAAATTGACCGCTAGTAAAAGACTAAATGACGATAAACTAATTGTTACTTAAACTTAATTTAACGATGCTCCCTAAGTGCGACAAGGCCCGTACTACAGAATGATACTCAGTCATGAACCTAATTTTAAAACTGATTTTAACCGTTTTTTTGATTCAAGAATGACTTATTAAACTAGATGCATAAAGGAACGCTCAGCTGAGTTTCTTATTTTTAAACAATGTTTGATATGAGATCATTACAAAATACTCTGTATTGATTAGACGTTTAGATGATTTTTACAGCTGCTATAGGGTGACTGCCCTCGGTGGTGCAGTTAGGCCTCGGGTTCGATCCCCGGGTCGGTTAAAGTGATATTTGGTTTTCCTATTTAGAAATTTATAGTGGTAGAGTCACGCTGTAGACATATTTGTCTACAGAATGAATGGGCCGGCTCGACCGGGGTAGTACCTACCACTGTCTCACAGAAAACCAACGTAAAGTGACAGTTCAGCGCGTTTCGTATGGTAAGTGATATATCCGGAGGCCCAGCTTCCCCCTTCCCTTCCCTAATCCTTATTCCTGTCCTTTAAGGTCGAGAGCGCATACATGATACTTTCAGTATTGTGGATGTTCATGGGCGGTGGAGATCACTTAACATCAAGTGACCCACTGGCTCGTTTTTCGGATTATGCTATAAAAAAAATACTCAGTCTCAGCCTGAAGTTTTTTTTTCTTTTTTTTTTTTTATCGTGACTCGGCAAAGTGACCACACTGCACCTGATGGTAAGTGCAGTGCCGTCCAGTTATAGTATCAAGTAGCGAGGGATAGATTATCACTCGCTACTCAATACAATCATGCCGGCCTGCTGTGTAGCTTCTTCACACTACGCCTAAAGGACCCAGGATCATAGAAAGGAGGGAACACGGTAGCTGGCAAACTGTTCCACAGCTTGATGGTGCGGCAAAAGTACGAGTTTGCGAACCTCTTAGTTCGGGCCGGGGTAGTAGACACCACAAAGCTGTGGCTCCGCAATCCAGTACGCGTGGTTCTGGTATGGAAGGGAGAGGATGGGATAAGATCAAACAATTCTTCAGAGCATTCACCATGATACAGACGGTAGAACACGCTAAGCGAGGAAAAGGAAGTCTGGAATTGTGTCCTGTTGTGTTGTATAACATCATAATGTATAACAGTGTACATGTGTTACAGTCCCATAGGACTGTAATAAATTCAGCGAAAAGTTGTACTGATTAGAGCTCAGCGTATCCCATCGGGGATTACAAGCGTGAGTATGTATATACTGTTATAAGGTATAAAATAATTTAAAAACCATTAAATTAAATATATCAGCATTGGAAGTACAACCTTTAACGCATCAAGCCAAATTAGTTCTAAACATAATACACCCAACGACGATAAATCGAAATTCGGTCTTCGGCCGCGATGACTTGCGACAATAAGACCTAGAGTACATCGAGTGCTGGACGATTTGTCCTGCCGTATCGTACCCCATAAATCGCCGGTCGCGTTAAATATTACCACGACTGCTTCTTTGATATACAGCATGCGAGAGAAATGTATTTTTGTTCAAATATATTTTAATGTGACTTTTTGACAACGTGGTGCAGTAGGCAAGTAGCCGGCTGTGAAACGAGAGTCCGTGGGTTCGATTCCCACACCGGGACAAATGTTTATGTGACAGATATTTGTGACGGAGATCAGGTTTTGAGACAGAAAGTCTCTCGTAGTCCCTGATACCCAGTACACAAAACTCGTATCTTAGTGTGAGATCGGGGCTATCGGAGTGACTGTTGGGTGTTAAAATAAAGAAAAAATCCTCGATTGTATAAAATGCTGTGTATTATTAACTGGGTTTTGCAATTGCTTATCTATTCAAATAGTACTTCCTTTCAATTCGCATATAGGTTCACTAGCTGTTGCTCGCAGCTCCGCCCGCGTGGAGGTCATGTTTGGGAGAACAAGTATACAATACAAAATACCAATATTCATGCGTTTAACTTAAAAATGACGGATTTTCATACAAACTTTCATTCCCTATTTTACCCCCTTAGGGGCGGAATTTCCAAAAACCCTTCCTTAGTGGATGCCTATGTGATAAAAGGTACCTACTGTCAAAATTTCAAGTCTCTAACCCCAGCCATTTAGGCTGTGCGTTGATCGATCAGTCAGTCAGTCAGTCAGTTTCTTCTTTTATATATACAGATTAGTTTATACCCAATATCAACATCTATATTTTGAACACCAAATACAATAATAAATTCAAATTTCAATTCTTCACACTTTTAAATGTGTGAACCTCCAAGATTTTCTGACCACATACTATTTTTCAAATGAATAAACTGTCTGTCGATATAATTATAATTGGGTTTAAATACTAGGTATATTGCTTTAATAATTTTGTTACAGATTCAAATCGTCGCTTCGCTTCTGTATTTTATCGATTAAAAATATATCAATATCTACATTTCCGAAAACACCATATTTCTTCATATACAGGAAACGTACATCTTCACCACAATATTTTATATTCAAGTTTTTAACTCACTAAAAGCATGCACATTTTATCACATTTTCAGGCTCTAAATCTGCCGCAACGTCACCATATTTGCATACGAGTGGGGCGACAAAGAACAAAAGGCATTCTTTAGTGTTTTTATTTTGACGTCCGATACGATATCGCAGGATGCAGTATCCCCTATCATCCCGCTGTAAATCATTTAGTTTTTAAATATATTGTTCTCTTTTGGATATATATTATGCTGAAATCAATGGTGTCCGGACAAGATCTTTTTATTCCTGTCACGTTTTATCTATAGTGGTAAATATTCTGTGTTTTTGGTTGTGGTGTTTTGGATTCCTGCTGATTGTGATATTTTATGGTTTCATTGTTCGTTGAGGCCTTTAAAAGTTACTAGATTTTTTAAACTTTAGATTAGAAAATCTTAGGTGGCAATTTTTTTTGTCTTCAAAATTATATTAGGAACAAACACTCTCACACTCCTATGATAGCATTGGTAGTTATCTACTCGGATCAGTAAAATCATTATATGCATATTAGTTTTATTTTGCAAATATTAGAAATGTCAAAAGGATTTATCGAAATAAAAGGAATAAATTATATTTAATCTTCATTAGACAGTTTGAGCATCTAAAATAGATGCAAGTCGATTTATTCATGTCTTTTTAATAATTAAATAAGTCATTAGTAGTATTCACCTATTTGAAAGATTTTTTATAAAAATCAGGCACAGACATAAATAATTGAATTTTAAATCAGTCTCTAAACTATAATATCGCGTAAAATTTGTGTGACTCGAGATTGCTTTTGTATAGGATTACAAAATGAATTTTTTTACCAGCTTCAAAGAGTTTCACTATGAATTTTTGATATTCATTAATATCACTTTTTATTGAAAGTGCATGATGCGTGAATTAATAAAGATTTTTGTAAGTCTTTCGAACGTATTCGAAGTTTGCAACGGGTGTGGGCACGTTAGCGTTTGTAAAGCGATTTTGGTTTGCAGCACGTGCAATCAGGTTTTACGCTCCAAAAATGTGGGAAGCCGCAATTCTACCGTGCCGCTCTGTTATAGTAATTAATTTCCGCCGCAATTTCGCGAGCATTTTTAATTTACGACTATTGTAATATTTTTATATTATGCTCGCTACAGTGTGGTTATTTAGCGATACATTCATTAATGAGCTGTTTAATCAGTCAATAAAGCGTTAATTAGGTTGAATGAATGAATAGTAATTATAGTTAAAGCAGCGATAGCCTAGTTGGTTGCGGTACGGACTGCCAAGACGAAAGTCGTATGTTCGAAACCCAAGTGGCATACACCTCTGACTTTTCTAAAAAGTTATGTGTGTATTAAATGTTAATTATCGCTTGCTTTAACTTTGAAGGAAAACATCGTGAGGAAACCTGCATATCTGAGAATTCTTATACGAATTTCGAAGGTATGTGAAGTCTACCAACCCGCATTAGGCCAGCGTGGTAGACTAAGGCCTAACCCCTCTCATTAGTAGAGGAGGACCGTGCCCAGCAGTGGGACAACGTTTAATACAGGGCTAGTAGTATTATTATTAATTATAGTTAAGGAATACAGTAAACTGGAATTAATTGCGAGACTTCTTTGGTATATGTTGTAAAGAACTTCTCATTAAGGTAGTTTCCTGTGTTTAATTTTGTATATTATTTGATATGCAACCGAATATAACACGCAAAAGAAACCCTTTTGCGATAGCAGAATCAAAATTGCTTGAAAATTGAGGTCGCAATATTTATTTTAAATCATGGTATGAGCAAAAATGTTTGCGTAGTGGCAACATATCACTATCTCTCTCGCACAACGGCACAGTAATGGCCATTCTGAGAACCGTGACGTCACGGCTCATATCATGCATTCTTTTACTGTCTTTTGACAATTACCCCTTCCAGCAGATTTAAATTGCGTGTAATTTAACTAATTTTGTTCAGATTTATAAAGTTCTGTCGAGGTTTTAAGTAATCTAACGGTAGGGAGCGGCTTTGCTGTGCCCTGGCATTGCAGAAGTCTTTGGGCGGCGGTGACTACTTACCATCAGTAGGCCTACTCTTGAAATCAATTCCAATCTCGAACTCGATACAGTTTCAATTCCAATCTAGAAGATATTGGAACTCCAACTCACTCAACTAAAATAAATAGAATTTTTACGAACTAGCAATCGTAAATACTCTATTTCATTTAGTTACTAAAAATTCTACCGTTTTCAGTTAAATCGTGCGCTGGTGTTGCGTTCAAGAGTGTCAATTGTACAGTTTTCGGACCCAATCCCAATTTTAAATTGGAATCGAGTGTCGAGAGTAACCCTCCTGGTGGCCCGTCTGCTCGTCTGCCTATCGAGGCACAAAAAAAATGTAACTTGTTGATTAAATTAATTAAAAGAAAATTGTGTCAACTACCCTATTGTATGGTAGCATGTCAACCATCTTAACAACGGTATTTTAAATAATAATTAAATGTCGCGTCATCTTTATCCTGGAACATTTTGCTGATGTGTGACATGTTAATCCGTAACACCAGAATATGATTTTGGTAATTTTATTTTTAGGAAATGTGTGTACTGCTGGAGATTATTGTTCAAATAAATGAAATAAACAATAATTACCCTTGCAATTAGTGATCTAAATATAGTATAATAGTATTGCTCGCGGCTCCTTCCGCGTGGTAGTTATTTTTTAAAGAAAAGGTATAAAATTCATGGCGACATCCTAAGCATAGCTTTTATAATAAATAGCTTATATATTATATGTCAAATCAAATCAAATCATATTTTGTAAATGAGGCCACTATGTGCACTATTTACATGTCATAATAATGTTAAGGTCTACAGGCGGAAGCTTATACTTTAAGGACTCAATACATGAAGGGGCCCCCGGGGAAAACGCGGGAAGGGAAAGCCAAGCTCTAGATTGGACGAAGATATAAAAAAAAATTGAGGCTCAAATTGGGATGAAGTGGCTCCATCTAGAGAGGACTGGTTGCAGTTGGAGGAGGGCTTTACCCGTGGAGGGGTTCTTGCAAGTGAATTAAGAAAACAATATAAAAATAAAAAAGAAATTTAACAACTAAAAATTACATGTAAATTTGTATGAAATAAAAGGCTTTTTTATTTTATTTTATTTTTTTATTATTACATCAAATTACTGTTGTATATCGCTTGCAGATCACTAATGAAACCACAACCACGCACGTGGATAAACAAGTACCTAGATAAGGCATTACTAACTCATGTCATATCCAGAATATTAAATTATTACCTTTAGTGGCTGGCTAGATTATAGCCTCTATGCTCATACACTTAAAGGTGTTTGTGATTTGTACTCATTATTTTGATTGAAGGAAGTTATCCATCAAAGGCGCTGACGTAATCGATGTCTTCGGCATTATAATGAGTAAGTTTTGCTTGTCTGTTTGTTTTTGTCTTAGCCTAAGTTTTTTGTTTGAAGTGATTTATGGAATCATCGCTTGATGCTATGATGAGGGTATGCAATCATTATTGTCTAGTTAAATATTTTTGATTATTAATCATATAGTTTTTTTTATATACTGGCATGGCAAAGTGACCACACTGCAGCTGTTGGTAAGCGCAGTGCGGTCCAATTAGAATATCGAGTAGCGAGAGAATTTATCCCCCGCTACTCAACACAATCATGTCGGCCTGCTTTTTCACACTACACCATGAGCAAGAAGGTGAAGAAGCGGTCGAGGGTCTTTTGTCAGAGTACTCATAAGGCCGTGAAAGGGCTAAACATCGTACCCCAATTCTAGACCCCCGACAAAAACCGGATGTACCCTGGCTGATCCCAGAACGCGACGCACTTGCGTGTGCCACTATGGCGGGTTTTACAGCCTGTATGCCGTGGGCGCTATTTTTATTTATTTTATTTTATTAGGAAAAAAGGCTATCCGGGCGGATATGAACCTACCACCAGCAGACTGTTGTGGGTATTTATTTATTTATGTAGATATCAGCCTCCGTGGCGCAGTTGGCGAGTAGCCGGCTGTGAAACGAGAGGAATATCCCACTACCAGCAAATTTTACAATCGGACCGCCCATCTGATGTCAACCTTTATTTAATACTAGCTGTTGCTCGCGGCTCCGCACGCGTGGAGGTCATAAAATATTCATACAAACTTTCATCCCCTATTTTACCCCCTTAAGGGCGGAATTTCCGAAAATCCTGAGACATATATTTTTTAATTTTAACTAAAATGCCAAATACTAATTTTCATCAATTTAACTTCAAAAATGACGGATTTTTATACAAACTTTCATCCTCTATTTTACCCCCTTAGGGGTGGTATTTCCAAAAACCCTTCCGTAGTGGATGTCTACGTCATAAAAGGTACCTACTGTCAAAATTTCAAGTCTCTAATCCCAGCCGTTTTGGCTGTGCGTTGATCGATCAGTCAGTCAGTCAGCTTCTTCTTTTATATATACAGATCATAATAGCACATATTCTACTAATATATACACCTAATAAGAAATAATTGATAATACTAAAATTTTAAATAATGACATAAAATAAATTAAACTAATTTCATTAGAAGCAACCATGAAATCGCTAATTGATTAAGATTATCATCGCAGAGTGATAATAAATTACCTTATAAAATACTAATATGAAATCCGGTGTCATAATAAAGACATTTAGGATTTTATATAAACGCGCCCACCGGTCGAAATGGCGAAATGATTGTGATACGGTCGGTCCACAATTAAAATGGAAATGAGGACGTTGTGGGACCGCCCGGGATCGGCTAATGTGAACAAAAAACAAATGTGGCTTAAGGTGGGATTCACGGTTTGAAAACGATTTTCCGAATGAAATTGCTGAGAAATATTAATTCGGATTTGATTTTATTGAAAATCTATTACGATTTAAGGTGTGGCGAAGACGATTACGTATTTAATATTGATTATAATATCCAATATCATTTTTCGATTAGTCGTAGTGTGAAGAAGCTATACAGCAGCATGATTGTGTTGAATAGCAGGGGATAGATTATCTCTCGCTACTTGATACTCGAATTGAACGGTACTGTGCTTACCATCAAGTGCAGTGTGGTCACTTTGCCGTGCCAGAAAAAAAGATCAGGTCACTCGTAACCTCAGGCCTATCCACTAGTTAACAACACCAGCCGTAGCTTTGAATTACAAAGTACTGTTTTTTTGTAAAGGCCCTTAACCTATACTGCAGCGCTGGTTTCAATAGGGAACCCAGCCTGTGACGTACGTATATTACTCAAAATAAAAACTAGCCAGTATTAAATATAACCTATAAGTAACAAAAATAATCCTGAATTAAGCATATTGCGGTACACGCACGAACTTCAGGTGATTGGTACTGTTCCGTGCTCGACACTCTAAGACATTGGATGTTAAATATCATTACAATACTGGTTTTTGAATATAGATCCTATAAATAAATAAATAACACTCAACAGTCACACACATAGCCCCGACCCCACACTAAGATACGAGTCTTGTGTTGTGGGTATCAGGGACTACGAGAGACTTTCGGTCTCACAACTCCCAGACCCTGGACACAAATATCTGTCTGTCACACAAACATTTGTCCCGGTGTGGGAATCGAACCCACGGCCTCTCGTTTCACAGCCGGTTACTCGCCAACTGCGCCACGGAGGCTGTCAAACGATCTGTATGCTATTGCTATACTATGTATTAACACAATACATAGCACAGCATTGATTATTAATTCAACTAACCAATTCTCTTTGTTTGGTAACCCTATTCCATAACAGCCCTCAATAAAAGGGTAGGCTTGTCCTACAGTATGATATAAATAAAATGATATGAATCTACGATGAAAACTTAATTTATTGTTATTTCCTTTGTTAATCAACTTTATATTGTTTTTAGCAATAGGCAAAGGAACAATTGTGTCATCGTATGGAAAATTACTACCTATTAAAACCCATATCAGATGTATTACTGACATATACCTATGTAAATAAATGAGGATCAAAAGAAGGGAACGGAGTCTGGTTTGACTCTGCGAATATGCTTCTGATGTTTCAAGCGTCCATAGGCTACGGTAACCGCTTACCATCTTGGCGGACCGGAAGCTAGTTGGCCACCTACGTTGTATAAAAAAATACATTACAAAACAACAAGCATGATACATAACGTTTGTTTTGTCGGGGTCTAGATTTGGGGTACGATATTTGGCCATGTTGCGGCCTTCTGAGTACCCTGACTCTAGACCCTCGTACGCTTCTTCAACTTCTTGCCCATGGCGTAGTGTGAAGAAATAGGCTGGCAAGATTATGTTGAGTAGTGGGGGATAAATTGTCTCTCGCTACTCAATACTCTAATTGGACGGCACTGCGCTTACCATCAGGTCTAGTATGGTCACATTGCCGTGCCAGAATAAAAAAAAGACCAGCGTCTACTTATATACGTCGGACTATTTACAAAAAAGCTTGTCTCTCGACCACAAACAATTTATATTAGCATTCCCTAGTTCTTGCATTTCTGTAATTATGAATCATCTATTCAATTAGATATCACAAAACACTGTGGAAACTAACATGTAGAAGACATATTTGCAAACGAGTGTGATATACTCAGGGATCCTGCAAAGCAACAATGTTGAATGAAAGCGTTTTGCAATGTGTTTTATTACACACGCTATTACGTGTGTTTTTTATTTATTTATTTTCTAGGAATATCATCATCTACTAAAAACTAGCTCTTTCCTACAATGTGATAACGTTGATCGATACTATAGGTGACGGAAATCCCAAGAAGCCTTTTCAGATATTATAAGCAAATTTTGCCAGCATTTTTTTTACTAGAAACTTTATTTAGGCTATTATTGCGAATATTAATTATAGGCAAATCGGTCAGCCGTTCTCAGCCGATACGCTTACCATGGAATTTATATATTTTATTGATTTAGATAGTATATAAATCTCTGCAGACAATAAAGATATTTACAATTGACCGGTCTGACAGATTTGAAAATATCCTTGCTTTCTGAGTAAAAAAAAACTGTAGATGCTGATTGGTTATTTCTGGTTACATTTATTTGATACTTGATTTTAATGTACATCGACATGAAATGCGTATATCAATGGACATGAACGACTTACCATCCCGGAAAGGACAAAAGCGAAGCGGCCAATAAAAGCAAATAACCAACATATATTTATATATATAATTTTACTGTACATGTGTATGTCACTGAACTCCTCCTAAACGACTGGACCGACCTGAATGATTTTTTTGTATGCGTTTGGGTGGCACCCTGGATGGTTTAGATTCACAAATCAGTCCGGCAGATGGCGCTGCAGTCGGTGTGGCGCTGCTTTTACGGGCAGGACGACGTCTGCACGATCTGCTAGTTTAGATATATATTTAGAAATTAGTACATCCTTCATAGGTCTTATACAAAAGCAGTCTTGAGAGAATTTTGAATGTATGTCTACTAGACCACTGAAAATGCTGCATTACAGCCTTGAGATAATTTTGGATATATGGGTAGTCTATCAAACCACTGCAGTGGCCGAATAGTCTATCGAGCATTGAGCTGGTATGCTGATATTATCAAAACGAAAAACAAACGTTAAGATATCACTGACATTACTATAAGCATTACTGACTGACATCAACAATTGCAAATTTTTCATTTCACACTCCATTGTTTAAGCAAAGCTTGATAAATCCATCTACCGACGTCCCCACTAATGACACACCATTAAAAACAATAAACCGATTTGCAATTCAGATCGCATTCTCAAAATCCCATAAATATGTAGATATCAAAACATGAACCGAACATGCATTCGGAATCTATAATGAACACATCTTATCAGCCGCGCCCTTCCATTGAACGAATGGACAATATGTCATAATTATTTAATTAATGCATGCCCACCCCGGGTTATCGGTTTCATAATTCAACCCACCTACGATCGCGTGAAGTTCGATTTACGTGACCGTCCAAGTACGGTTGGGCTGTCAGAATTATCTTTCGATTTGCTAGCGTTTTTGTGCGTGACATTTGGAATATGAACATTGATTTTGGCATTTGTTACATTGAAAATAGAATTAAGGATTTTTTAGGTAGGTAACTCTAAAACTTTCTGAGTGGAATTTAGTTTTTTAACTTTACTAATATTTTTTTTATTAATTTAATCAACAAGTTACATTGCCTAAAACCTATTATCGAAAGATTTTTATGAATCCGAACAAAAATAAGTAAATTAGACACCACTCAAATCTGCTGGAAGGGGTAGTAGTCAAATAACAGTACAAGGATACATATCTGATACCGTGACGTCACGGTACTATGAATCGCCTGTACTGTACCGTTGTGTGAGGGAGATAGCGATATGTTCCCAATACGCTGCCGTTTTCGCTTATGCCTGTAAGTATTTGCTCATACCAATATTTAAAATAAATATTGTGACCTCATTTTTCAAGCAATTTGGATTCTGTTTTCGCAAAAGAGTTTCTTTTGCGTATTATATTCGGTTGCATATCGAATTATGTACAAAATTAAACATAGGAAACTACCCTATTGAAACTCTATGCGTGGAGCTTTCATTGGTACATTCTGCAACACATATGGGACACCACTGGGAAAATATACACAGTCAGGTCATAAGTATTGTCAAACAGTAAAAACTTTTATTTTAGAATGCTGGCCACAAAAAAGTTTATTGAATTCGAATTTCAAATTGTTCATGAAAATAAAAATGTATACTTTTTAGAATTTTACTCATTTTTAAATATGGAGTGGACGCTTAAAGAAGACCGTGTTGCAGTAATTGCGTTGCATCGTTGCGGTTACGCGCCAATTCAAATTTTTGACATACTGAAAAATTTGAATATAACCAAAAGATTCGTTTATCGTACCATCAAACGATACAATGAAGACTCTAGTGTAGAGATGACAGGTCAAGAAGTGGTCGCCCTCGGTCTGTTAGGACTCCAGCAGTGATAAAAGCTGTGAAGGCATGAATTCAAAGAAATCCCAAACGTAAGCAGAAACTGTTGGCCCTTCAGATACGGTTAAGCAGAACTACGGTGAAAAGGGTGTTAAATGAAGACTTAGGGCTTCGGGCATATCGAAGAAAAACAGGACATCGTTTGAATGCTCGTCTAATGGACCTGAGACTGAAGAGATGCCGCGCTTTGTTGAAGCGGTACGCGGGAAAAAAATATCGGGAAATTCATATTGACATGGACCTCGTTCGTGCTGCGATAGACAACTCGCCACGCAGATTGAAGGCCTGTATTCAAAATCACGGAGGTCATTTTGAATAAACTTTAGTGTCATAAGAATCTATGTTTTGTTAAGTTCATTTTGGTATATAAATGGTTACATAATGAATAAACTTGTTTCAATTATTTTATATTAAACATGTGACAGAATTTATGACCTGACTAGGTAAATAAAAATAATGTAGTTTAGTTCCGGACTTTGTGTCGTCGGACCTTTCCACGCGTCGACTGTTACCTTTAGGCGTGATCGACAACATGTAGCTTTCCTGTTGTATTTGTATATACACGAAGAATATACAATGAAATAATACATATTCATATAGTGATGATGTGCGCGTCAATGACACTTTTCTATACATTAAAAAAAAGTAGGCTGTGCAGATCTTCGTTAATTTCGTAGCATAAACACGGATTTTAATTGAGATTTCTCTGTTATGGTAAACAAAACTCTAAAACATATGACATAAGTATTTATCCCAGAAAAAGACTGACACGAGGTAAACAAACTCGGATGGAAATATAGACGAATTTTCGCGGTGAACACATTTTCTCCCTTATCAAAATAGGTCTACAAACATTTCCTGAATTTTCGGCGTCGTAACACGTCTGAAATACCGTCTAGGCTTCAGTATACAAGACGCGCCGTGGCAGTTTTAGAGTAGGAACGTGACGGTACAAATAAGGCTGATAAACTACGAGAGATATTACAAGAGGCTACAGTCACGTAAGGAAACCACTGGGGCTCGAGAATTACTGCTCAGACCTTGAAGATCGTGCACTAGCAGCGCAAATCATTACCATTTATGTTATTTTGGATTTGTTTTAAATATATTTTGTATATTAAAAAGTAATCGAATAACATTTTATTTTCAACTAGTATCATAATGATTAAAAGTATGGTATAAATAAATACAAATCAGTATTTATTATATCCTTTATCAGAACGAATTATTATCGATATCGAGTTAAATGTTAAAATTGATTTAATTTGTGTAAAATTAAATCAATTTAAATGTTCAATGTTTTCGTTACGATGTTATTAAAATATATTTAAATGATACTTATTATAATCAAGTGGGGAATAAAAACGTTAATATTTGTATATTTTTAAACTAACGATCACTCAAAGTTTTTAAAACAGAAAATTAAAACGCGATGTCATCCAATATTAGCATTAAGCGCCGATAATATTTTTGTTCATCATCATAAATTATTTTTTACATTTTACTAACTTATGTATGTTGTAACGTCTTTAATTTTTTGTATTATTTATTAATGTGAGCAAAATTAATGGTAAAAAGTTGTTTTTATAAACTATATAAAGATGACATTATATGACATCAATAAAGCTTTTATATTAAATACAAATTAAAGCTTTAAACAAAACTAATTATACTTATTTTTTGGATAGCTCGTAACAATTTTGTACTCGCCTAAGTCTGTAAGGCTGTAAAGTTATCGAGACGTCTTTAAAAAAAACCCAATACCACTTTACCCGACCTGAGGATCGAACCCGAGAAATCAGCACAACAGTCTGTATGCGCAATTACAACAACAACAATAATATTACAACTGCGCCATCGAGGCAGTCTTTAGGATCAAGGGGCTCAATTAGCCGAGGGGCCCGCCATCTATAGTCTCTAATCTGGAACTACCTATGTTTTATACACGATTGCATGTAAAATAATCACGATAAAAATTATGACACACACTGTGATTCCAGGTTACTATGGTAAAATGTAAAAAATACAAAGTTCACTTGTAATAGAAGCCAGAGTAAGCATTGTATGGTGAAACATTAAACAAAAACTATGTATTTTATTGGCGTATGTACACACTTACATTACAAACTATTGTAATGTAAATAAAAAATTAATTACCATAGCATTAAGATTACGTTCCAGTCACATCCCATCGAATAGTTACTCATATTTAATGAAAAAAGTTTTGTCTCCAAATTGTATTGACTGTGGTGAAGTAGAAGATATGTTTCACATACCGATGGAGTGTATCTGAAATGAAGACGCTAGAATTAATGTGGTTGGTCGAAACAAACTATATGACATTGGTTTATGTAATTCGATTATTGGCGCTCCACTGTCAGACAGAGTTAAAGAATAATAATATATGTATATTATTTAACGGGTCAAGACATCAAAATAAGATGACTTATTCAGTCCTGGTCAGTCCACTTAAAAAGACGATTTTATTAGCCTTCACTTTAACAATCAATTTTGCTAATAACAAGCGTTTTATATTTTACACTGACTTTTTTAATCTGTAGGTCAACAGACAAGGGTTCGATAGAACATCACATGCTAAATGTTCTATGTGTCATTTTTCGTTGGCGCCGGACCGGCTCTTGAGCATTCTTAGAAATTAAATTAGAAGGAGAATCGCGCTTGACACTCAACGCGATTTTTGCTTTTTCTGTTGTCAATATCCGAGGGGATTATATAAGTTAGTATTAAGGTAAAATATATTTGCATTACTTGGTATTAGGCGATATAATTGCTAAGCGACAAAGCCTATTAATTAAATGAAAAAAAAACTGCAATACAAACTGCGGCAACTCAATCTTCATACTGAACCGTAGCATCGGGCCCGCCTACGCCAATCTTAATTATGCTATTGTGTGCCGACATGTGTGTCAATTAATTGTGGCCACGCTTCGATTTGTTTTATTGTTGCTTCTTTTGTTTGAAAACAATGTTGCACGTAGTTGTGCTGCCTCACCATTTTGTAGACTAAAACTTTTTGTCCAATAGTGTATGTTACTAATAATAAACGCTATGTGCCAGATGATGCTTTTTGCGATAATGTGATTTATTTTTTACCATATCTATTCAAAATTCAAACAGATTATAGTATAAAAAAGTACACCGATTTCAATAAAAAACAAATCATGCGTCATTATAAGATTTGAGGGTTGCCCTTGATTTTTCTGAGAGCCCATCATCAGATCCTGACTGGGTGCCAATGGGACCACTTGGGAAGTATACCCTTTTAAACAAGAAAATAATTCTCGAATCGGTCAAGGCGTCTTCGAGTAATCGGGTAACATACATTAAAAAAAAATTTTGAAGTCGGTTAAAAATAACAAATAAATGCCTGAATATGTATGGGTTCCAAATTCAAAAACTGTCTTAAAGAAGCTTTACTCCAAAAGTGAAGCAAGCTATTATTAAAGTATTTCATAACAGGGCACCGCCTTGTGCACTTTCTTAAACGCGCTAAGAAAAGAAACTCAATTAAGACGCGCGGTTAACTGTGTATTCGGGAACTTATGTATTTTTGTGCAGCTCATAATATTCAGAATTGCCTTTGCATCTCTACAAATGTACAAATACACCAATTCAGACCTGCTGTGAACGTATGTTTTTTAATAAACTTGTTTTCATTATTTGGCACAGAGTTTTTTTTTATCCTGGCACGGCAAAGGACCACAGTGCACTTGATGGTAAGCGCAGTGCGGTCCAGTTAAAGTATCAAGTAGCGAGACACACACAACACAACCATGCCGACCAGCAGGTCGCTACATAGCAATGTAGCTTCCTCTTACTACGCCATGGTGTAAGGAGGTGAAGAAGCGGTCGAGGGTCTAATGTCAGAGTAATCAGAAAGCCGCAAATCAGCCAAACATTTTAGTGTATAAACGTATTGGCATTAAAAAAACTCGTCTGTACTGCATACAATCTGTGTTCATACAGATACGAATGTGTAGTTAAAAATGCAATTGCACTGCTGACACCCGTTACATTTGCGTTGGCATCGATACAATCGCAAGCAATCTGCTATGTATACGCTGATGGCAAATTCAGAACGCGCGTTGTAATTTAAAAAACCTGGCCACAATATTTTATTTTTTAAAATGGAACTCAGCTATCCATAAAAAATTAAAACTCTTTTTTTTCTCACTCTTTGTCCTTTTGCATTTTCATCATAACGGAAGTTTTATTGTTCTCAAAAAAGCTCACTTACCTTTATAACACTACCAAAATACATAGTGGTATAGTACATATAAACAAAATGTCTGAAATTGATACGCAAATCAAGCAATACACGCACCATATGAAACATTGAGCCGAATCATATGCCATCAACATTTCCCACTTAGATTTCGATAAGGAAACGAATAAAACGGGTCAAGGCTTACTTAAATTCGGTCACGTAATGACACATATTGAAGCACGGAGATCGTTCGAATTCAATCATGACCTTTCGTGTATTTCAAATGTCAAGATCATAACTCCCATCTATGCTACAAATGTTTTAGTGAAGGTGGAATCGTGATCTTTTTGCATAAAATAGCATAAGGATATCTATTTTTAACCGACTTCAAAAAAGGAGGAGGTTAACAATTCCTCGGAATCTTTTTTTTATGTATGTTACCCGATTACTCGAAGACGCCTGCACCGATTCGAGAAATTCTTTTTTTGTTTAAAAGGGTATACTTCCCATGTGGTCCCATTGGCACCAAGTCAGGATCTGATGATGGATGGAATCACAGAAAAATCAAGGGAAACCCTCAAATTTTATTGTGACACATAATTTGTTTTTTTATTGAAGTCGGTGTACTTTTTATGAATAATAAATCTTTTTTACTTAAAGTACAGAATACGTGATGTTTGATAAATATTAGTAGATTTGAAATAATGCTACACTCAATGTAAAAAAATACCATCCCACTCATAAAAAAAAAGAAATTGATTTATACAATTTTATTCTAATAGTCTGCAGAAATACTAAGTTAAGGATGCAACTAATGATAAAGATTAAGGTGAGCTGACTGACTACAAAATATTTAGAGTCAATTTCCATACAATTATAGAAGCAGTTGTGTCGCTGCCAATGGACTAGTGTTGCGAGTCGCAGTCTCTGTCTCTTGTCTCAATAGAGTACCTACTTCAAATGTAACAGTAAATTTATACGAAGCCCAAACACACTTATCCACATTCTCATATACAGCAAATCTAGATAGATAACAATATTTCTTTGAAATAATTCTCAGAGTAATTGCTAAGATTGTGCGTCGAAGGGCTGCAGAAATAATGGTTGGGCTCTATGCGAGATAGCATCTTCCGAGATGTGTGTTGGCGTTATTTTTGTCTCGGGTTTGATTCTTTTCAAGTCACGTTCTACAATTATTTATTATTCAGCAATAAATTAAATAAAAATTTGCCTTTATTGTGTTTTCTGAATTTTGTCAATAAATCGAGGGTCACTTCATTCGCAGTATTAAAAATTAATTAATTATGGACTTATGAGAATATCTAAGATGTTTTTTTTTTATTTTGTAATATTTTTTTGCAAATCCATTGAAAAGATAAATACTTCTCTTTATTAACTATAATAGCTTGATTTATTAATCATAAAAAAAAAACAATATAATTTTGTAATGATTATAATAATGGTGTTGAACAATTAATATAATTATTACAAAATAATATTTAAAATGGAATAGCAGTATACATTTTTTTAGTATAGAAGTCATAATGTGAGATAAGTTGTCAGGATTAATCTAAAATGATTAGAACCTCTTTTGTGTTTATTATTTTTTTAAGCGTTTAACGTAAATTTTCCATAATTCCAACTCCCGCGCTCCAAGCGTTTTCGCAAAAACCAACCATACTTCCAATACAGATAATATTCTTATGAAGAAATTAAATTTCTTTCCTTCTTATAGCTTCCTCAGTATTTTACTTAATACCATCCTTGCATATTTGCTAACAGCGAGTCCATTTTTATCGTGCCAATGCAGCACTTCGGCGTCCCAGTAATTGGTTGAAGTTATCTACGTCATTACATCTCGATTCCCTTTTCGTTTGCTTATTTCTCTCTTTTGAGTCGCTACTTTCGTTTGTTTTTGATTCAATTACTTTTAATGCCCACAGATCATAATCTGAGAAGAGCAACGTTGGAATATTGCTAGTGCTTAATCTCTTTCAAATTGTTCGTTTTCAACATAATATTATTTCGGGATTTCTTTTATATTTGTTGCTGATTTTATGAGAACAAGAGGCACATTGGGACTGGTTTGTATTGGAATAGCTTTAGTTTATTGTTTCTCGATGATTGCTCCGCATTTGTGTGCTACCGTATAAGGTTGTACAATTGCAGAGAAAGCGAGCAATGCATATTCTTTGTTGATCTCAAAAACATATGGTCTGAATAATCACATGTGTATGTTTAATACTATGTATGTAGGTAAAAGTGGGTAGAACCTGAAAGCCCATGGAATTAATCACAAACGTAATAATATTAAACATTTTATGTAAATGAGTTTTAGGTAGAAATGAGTCATCGAAATAATTTAAATTTTACTCCCTAACAAATTGCTATACAATGCCATTACAGTAATTATTCCATGCTGTTGACTCTATACCTCAGCGACCCTAATTAGTTCTTACAAAGTAACCATGGTCTTACGGTACATTAACACATAAAAGTGAAATTGTGTATTCACAACTCTGATCGAGATAACCTTGTATTTTTCCTTTCCAACCTTGTTTATGCGTCTTTTCTTAAGGACAAGTTATAACTCATACAGTATCGCTGCTCAGATCGGTATTTCACTAAATGAACGCGTCTCCGAAGATATTTATAGCGTCGGTGGACATAATTTAATAAACAAAGCAGGGCCGAGCCGACATTTTAATGCCACCCCAGGCATAGGATCTGATAATGGTTCATAACTGGTTCCTGAGTTGGTAGATAGCATTGTACCAGGTTCCCAGCTCCCGGTAGAGAGTACGTCGGATCGTTAAGCGAGTATCTGTATTGGTGCTATTAATAATATGCAGTCAGATCTGATGCAACTATGAATATTTTATTTTGCTATTTTTCAATACAGATTGTCTGTGTGTTAGGTATTTTGTTATAAGATTTGCTGTGATTCACTCAATAATAGCGTGGATTTGTGTTAGTACATCTTGTATCATTCTTTGGGTTGAATTTATTGATACGATATGTCGATTGAAAAATTAAAAAAATACAAATATACTTAGGTAAAATTAAAAAGAACGTTTAGGACGAGCTAAAGTTTCCTTCCTATTTATTTAATATTTCTTTATATCTCAAAGATAAATTATTTAGTTTATTTTAATTAATTTTTTTTTTAAGGAGAATTATAAAAACATGCAAATTTAATTTTTAAATTAGTAACTGTAATACTGTAAAGTTAAGCGAACATTAGGAATTAATTCTGATGTTGGGTTTTCGATTATTGAAATCAACTTTGTTTTGTTGAAGAACGATTCTGTCCGTTCGCTATAAAATCAAAAACTACTAAACGGATTTTCATTAATTTCTTAATGATTTCTCAATGTTTCTATATAAGCCGAGCAGAATACCTGAGAGGCAGGGCAGGTGCGCCAGTGCAGGAGACGACTCCTTGGATTGAATACTTTTTTTCACAAAAATAATCTCCATGCGGGCAGAGCCGCGGGCAACAGCTAGTAGATTATAGAAAAGAATTTCCTTCCTGATGATTCAGTAAAAATGCTCGCAAAATAATATAGTCCAAGTAAAAAGGCATACGCAACTACTACAACTCGAATATGAATTATCTGACAAATGACTGGCACGTCTCAAAACAGATGGAAATCAAACCGGTAACAAACTAGAAAGTATAAACATTTACATTCGTGAGACGCGCGCCCGCCAACAAAAACCGATCGTGCTATGATTTTGGTTTTATCTCGTTCCCCTTTTGTTTCCTTGACAGGTGCATTAGGGGATATCACACAACAATTAAACGCGCCGTTGATGCATCATCATGGTGACCGTCGATTGTGGTCCAAACGATTTGACGTATAGTTGAAATCGAAATTATCTTCGGATCCATCGCTGGAAACTTGTGACGTGTAATTTTCTTAGAATAATTAAACATTTAAATTTTCACGCAAATTGGAGTGTAGCTTGATATCTCAGCAATTTTGACAACATTAATCTATAATGTAAGCTTGTGATTGTTAAATGCTTTTCCAATGGTATCACATATTTAATAACTCTCAACAAAGAATCTCCCAAAATCGAGTATAGTCATATGGAATTTCAAATCACTTCTAATCCTTGTTATCTATGCATATATATGAAAGTTTATGTGACAGCGAGGCTTGAATGCTATCGCTAATAGATCGTTCTGGTCGATTTGATTAAGGAATTCCTTTGTTGAGTTACGTTGAGCGGTTCGCTTATGTAGTCTAGTTTCGAACGTAGTTCAACCGATATTTGAGGTATGATAGTTTCGATAGAATCGCTGTTTGTTGTTTTGTTTGGAGATACCGAATTAGATTGTTCTAATTGCTTGTGTGAATGTATCTTCATATTTACTTTGTATAGTACCGAAGGATCTTCGATATTTGTGTATTTGATATCTTTGGTATTTGGTGTACAGTTGACTTGAGTTTTTTTATTTATAACAGCGGCAGCCTAACAAAGCAGGTGAAACACTTGTTGGTATGTGATATCCATTGCTAGTAAGCAACCAGAATCATGAATTCGTTGCCGCTCTTAAAAAAAGGGTATTAATAAGGCAAGGGAAATTTTGGCCTCCGAAAATCTAATGTACCGTTTTAAATGCAGCAAACATTGTTACATCACATCGGATTTCTCCATTGATTCCACTTTTTCTAACTGAAGGTATTTCAAATAGACTTAGAGCAACCGATGATCGAATGAATCAATTCATTTTTTTTATTTTAGATTTTTTAATGGATTTTTATGTAGTCGTAAAAAAAGTTATCTAGTTACTGCATCCTCGATATAGATCATCACAATATTCATTTCGTACGATATTTTACTTCTTACTACTATTATAAATGCGATTATTTGGATGGATGGATGTTTGTTACTCAATCACGCTACAACGGCGGGACGGATCTGGTTGAAATTTGGCAGAGAGAGAGAGAGATTATAGTCTGGAATAGCATATAGGCTACTTTTTACCCCGGAAAAATGTATAGTTCCCGTGGGATACTATAGTTTTTCACAGAGCAAGGGATCGACATGATTTTTGGCATAGTGGCAGTTTAAGGATCAGAAAATGACATAGGCTACTTTTTATCCCGGAAAAATGCACACTTCCTACGGAATAGCAAAATATAGAAAGGGGTAACAGCTTAAGATGCCTCCATGGATTGTATACCTATTCTTCCAAAAATAACCACCACGCGGGCGAAGCCGCGAGCAACATCTAATTATAAATATATTTAAAAATATCGTTTCCTTTGTCAATCCATAATACTTCGATATGCTATTTATATCTTAAATGCCACTTATACCATTGCGCTATTTGCATAATCTATTGTTTTGGTCGAGTTAAATCTAACAACGTTTCATTCCGTTATAAATTTTCACCTCTATCAATCATATTTATCGACAAACAGATAATTGGCACTAATTCGATAACCCAATTTGAGAGTATGCTAGCCGCTGTATAGAGTGTTACCAGTTTTATGAGAAAGAAAAACCTAGAATATATAATAATCCAGGTTTGTTATTACACTTCTGAATCATTGAGAACATTCATAACAATGTGAATAAAAAATAGTTGTACAAAACTATTTCTTATACTTTATAGAGATTATTTTTAAATAAACTGTAATGGATTTTACTGCGTGTGTGCCGGATGGAAACAAAATGTGTTGATAATGAAATATCACTCGATAATTGTCATTTTTACACCATTATTTAGTTTAGAACTTAGTCATTTATTTACAAACTCAGTCCATTTAAACATCACTCACGTTCTTATTCTAAATTCACTTTCCAAATACATACAAATAAAATACATACCATTCAAAGATTAGGGCTGGCAACTTAAAACAACTCGGAAAGGTCAATGCGTCGGGCGGGTATTCATTTCTACAGTAAGTACAGATTAAACAGCTTCTTATAAAGCAATTTGAACGGAATTCTAAAGACAAATATCGTGTACCGAGCCCCGGGGTCATTCCTCTGGCATTTTAGATACATTTCGACTATTAAAAGAACATATTTCCACGCACCCGATATTTAGAGTTTGAGTGCCTTAAAAAGCAGTTTTATTACCTTTAAATGGCAGGTAACAGTTCGTTTGGTTCAGTCGTAAAACGCGAGCTATCCCAACTGTCTGGAGACATCGCTTTTAGTGAGTGGGTCGTGATTTCTTTGATGTTTACCAAAATATTGAATATAAAAATATCTTTCTGATCGTATGAATAAATCAGTGTTTGTTCACGACTTTTATTAAGAATTACGTGTTTATATATTAGATTATTTTATGTGTTTTCCCTTGCGTTACGAAATGAATTACTTACCTATACAGTTATACCATGATGTCAATCCTATCTTATTCGTACCAATTTTGGCAAAGGCTATTAACTGCATAATAATACCAGCCCTCTATTGAAAACTGTCCTACTTCTGGGCAAAAGCCTTCTCTACTGGCCTTACACGTAATGGTAGATTTCACAAGATTTTCTATTGATGTTTCCTTCGCCGTATAGGAAGAGATTTACAATGATTATTCATAAATATGATAAAATATATAATATACAAACCCGTACCTAGAAAAGTCATAGAAGTAACCTTTGAGCTGGGTTCGAAGCTACGACCTTCGTCTTGGCTGTCCTTAACACTCCTAACTAGGCTATCGCTGCTTATCTATATTTAATTTCGCAATTATACTCAGCTAAATATTGACTCACCGATTTCTATAGCATTGGATGAAGCATACAATTTTCTTTGCGATCAGATTACTATAACATTTACAAAGAATACATACATATACACTAACGCCTGTAATCCTTGAAGGGGTAGGCAGAGGTGTAACCATTATACCTACTTTTGGCCGAATTATTAGGGTCCCATAATGTGATAGGGGGTGAGCCTATCGCCATACCGGGACAATTGAAGACTCCGGAGTCCGGGCTGATACTGACTATTTCTAAATTGAAAAACCCATTATCACATTATCCGACGCTGGGATCGAACCCGAGCCCTCAGCACAGCAGTCGTAACGCATGCGCAATAACAACTGCGCGACCAAGACAGTCGACAAAGAAGGCTTCAAATAATCATATTTCCTGACCAAGACCATGTTCATACGATAATGATTAAATTATGTATGAACAAGCTATAATCGAAGTAAATAATGCAGTGTGTATTCTTCCGCGTGCTTTACAATATGGCGCTAGTTTCCGTTACTCTAGTACAAAGTATTGGCCGTTGCTCGTTCCGATATATTGTTCGGATCCACCGTATTTAGATAGCTCACATTGCAAAGTCGAGTAACTTATAAATAATTCATTTTTGATTATGTTTTTTTTTGAGATTACACTCTGCCTGGTGATGCCTTGTTTGTATGAATTTCCAGCTATTAAAAATCTTGGAATTCTATAATTATATTTCAATAATGATATTCGTACCGGAAGGCGCAGCGTGGGTAGACCCCCCACAAGGTGGACTGATGACCTGGTAAAGGTCGCGGGAGTCCACTGGATGGGGGTGGCGCAGAACCGGTCATTGTGGCACTCTTTGGGGGAGGCCTATGTCCAGCAGTGGACGTCCTTCGGTTGACATGATGATGATGATGATGATGAATGATATTTAATAATACTTACGCCGAATACATTTACTATTGTACAATTATTTCTCTTCTAGGACTTTTTCTAAATAAATTATAGATTCATCAAATATAACACCTATAATTCATGACAAAGTCATTGATATATAATCTGTAAAATCAGTCTCTGAAATAAAATAATAAAAGTTGACATGTTCCATGACTAAGGCCTAACCCCTCTCATCAGCAGAGGAGGCCCCTGCCCAGCAGTGGAACAATGTTTAATACAGGGCCAGTATTACTACTATAGTTGACATGCTAGGGACATATTTCTAATTATGATTTTGTATACATAGTTTTTCGAATTTCCAATATCAAGTATTAAATAGCGTAAATAAAAAAATGTTCCGACGTGTGACTTATAAAGATTTTTCGTATCTCTATTACTGCCAACAAAATATAAACTTTCTGAGCTACATTCTTTCGATCTCGGTTCCGATCCATTAAAGGTCAACACAAGTGAGCTATAAATAAGGTATTTAACCCAGTGTGTGTGGGCCCAGGCTTTACTGGTGGCACGATATTCATGGGAAAGCCTCGGGTTATTACAATGGTTGCTATTTATTTATTTCCTGTGGAATGGGCTGGTCAGTTAGTAATATTTAATATCGTATACTTCGGAATCGGGTGCAGATTTGCGTTCACCGCTTTATAATTCCTTTTTGTAATATAAAGGCTAGTTTACGCCGGAGTTTTTTTTTATCCTGGCACGGCAAAGTGACCATATTGCACCTGATGGTAAGCGCGGTGCGTCCAATTAGAGTATCGAGTAGCTATAGACAATGTTTCCCCCGCTACACAATACAGTCATGCCGGAATATTTCTTCACACTACGCCATGGGCAAGAAGGTAAAGAAGCAGTCGAGGTTCCAGTGGCAGAGTACTCAGAAGGTCGCAAAACGGCCAAACATCAGACCACAACTCTGGACCCCCGACAAAAACCGGACGTACACTGGCTGAACCTGGAACGCGACGTCTGCCACTATGGCGGATTTTACACCCTGTTTACGGTGGTCACTATCCGGGTGGATATGAATATCCTACCACCAGTAATAACATGCCATAATATATTATGCTATATGTTGTCTTGCACTTTGCAGTATGCCACAAATGGAAACATTTGTGGTCATAACATGCGATATTAACACCACATCATGCTGCAGAATTTATCTATTCTATTGTAGTCATATTGCTAATCAAATTAGTTAGCAGCGATTTATTCAAATAAAAAAACAATGTTATTTTGATGATTTGACTTAAAAGTGCTGATTTATGGTGTTTTTAGTATATAGAAATAATAAAACACACTAATCAGCTCGTATTATGCTATAAACACAAATTTTCGCAATACCAACATCGGTTTTTCATCAATCAGGAAGATGAAACGAAAACCATGTTCTTTTATCATCACGGGGTCATTGAAAACCGGACCATGGAATACCCTTAATCAAAATATACTTGGGTATTTGGATTTATGTACTTTAGATTTTTTGTTTGTTCTTTGCATATATGATAAAAGGTATCTTAATATTTTTTTATTCTGGCTCGGCAAAATGAATATACTGTTAGAGTCAATACTCTATCCATTCTATAATGACCGAAGACAATTATCTCTAGTCATTCGACAAATTCCGCCAAGCTGCTGATTTCTTCACGTTTCGCTTTAAGGATCTAATGTTATAGGAAGAAAGTAACATGTAGGCCGGATTTGTTCAAAATTGGATCTGTATAAATTGTAACCCATATCGTTGTAATGTACGTGGTTAGTTGATTAATATTGTAAGTGAATTTGGGTGGATTATTGTTAGTATATTATTAGAATTGTTATATTACACATAAATTGTAACTGCCAGTACAAAAGGAAATATATATATTACTTATATATATATATATATATATATATATATATATATATATATATATATATATATATATATATAAAGGAAACTTAGAGATACAAGTACAAAAAAAAAACGAAGCAGAACTACTGGCTGAAGATAGTAATTTTTGTTGAGCTGAATAAATACAAAACTTTAAAAAGAAAAAAAAGCGAGCGTAACTAAAATATTAGCTCACAAATAAAAGAAATGTGTAAATAAATAAATAACGAAGACAAGGACCCTGGTTCATACCAGGGCAGAAAATTTAATAAATAAAAAAAAAAACATGTAGGCCGGCAAACTTTCAACAGCTCGATGGCTCGTCAAAGAAATGAAATAGTACATTGAATATTGGCGGTTTTAGTTCTTATGACAAGTCAGTATAGTAAACTGTACTATCGTCTCATTCGTTTAGTGTACTTATGTCGTGAAAGAACTGAAGTCTTGAGTGCGATTGCCAGATTAGACCTGGATGATTGTCTAACCAGGGTGGTTACTCTTGATATTCGATTCCAATTTAAAATTGTGATTGGGTTCGAAAACTGTACAATTGGCACTCTTGAACGCAACACCAGCGCAAGATTTAAGTGAATACGGCGGAATTTTAGTAACTAAATTAAATAGAGTATTTATTATCGCTAGTTCGTAAATATTCTATTTTATTTAGTTGAGTGAGTTAGAGTTCCAATATCTTCTATATTGGAATTGAAACTGTATCGAGTTTGAGATTGGAATTCATTTCAAGAGTAGGCCTACTGGCTATCGCACTCAGGGTAGTATAGTCTCGTAAGTACACCTAATCTGTTAATTGCGGAGAACCCCAAATAGAGCACAATATCTTGGACACATAAATGTGAGACATCGAAACGATTTCTAAAAATAAGTTTTGTACCATACAGAGGAAATTATTGAAAAACAATACTGATCACTAAACAAGAAACTGCAGTTGGTACTAAAACACAAACAATATTTTTATTATAACTTAAAAAAGGCATAACGCCTACCATACAATATAAATGGTAACTCGATCAATGCGCGCCTCTAAAGCTATAAACAAACGAAAATATGAATCGAGATTACGGTAACACGGGCATGTTACAATGCTAGTGCAGTGAAAGTGTATAGAGCCGACACTGTTTATAAAGCTGTAGGTAGAAGCTACATATTTTGATTTAAGTTTTAGGCTTGGTCTAACAAGCTGGATAATTTAAGTTAAAGTAGCAGGCAATTTTTTTTTTTTTTTGTATCCTGGCACGGCAAAGTGACCGCACTGTACCTGATGGTAAGCGCAGTGCGGTCCAAATAGAGTACTGTGTAGCGAATTACAATTTGTATTTGAGTATTCGGTTCAGCTGCGAGTCCAAATTACTCTGGGTACAATGCCATTACAGGCAATCACAATTTATGTTTGAATTTTAATTTATTGGTGAAGGCAGTGAGGCTTTTAGTCCAAAGCTGAGTAAGGGCCAGGCAGAATTTGTGTTTTCAATTCGAAAAATCTAATTAATTGGCTGGCGATAGGCTCGCAACTATGTAATAGTAACGATAGAAAACTCGATCAACGTGGTTGCATTAGTAGCACTTATATCACAAGTGTAAATAGATTTTATACCAGAAGCTGACAAACTAGCAAGTGGATCACAAGTGCAAGTACAAGTGATGGTAAGTGATCATGAAAATAAAATCACGAGTGCCAACATTAAAGGAAAGGAATGGGGATTGGGAAAGGGAGAAAAATTCGGCTTCCAGAAACATCTTTTAACTGAAGCAATATTTTTGCCTAATATGAATAGCAGCGATAGCCTAGTTGGTTGCGGTACGGACTGCCAAGACGAAAGTCGTAGGTTCGAAACCCAAGTGGCATACACCTCTGACTTTTCTAAAGTTATGTGTGTATTAAAATGTTAATTATCGCTTGCTTTGACGGTGAAGGAAAACATCGTGAGGAAACCTGCATATCTGAGATTTTTTCGAAGGTATGAGAAGTCTGCCAACCCGCATTAGGCCAGCGTGGTGGACTAAGGCCTAACCCCTCTCATTAGTAGAGGAGGCCCGTGCCCAGCAGTGGGACAATGTTTAATACAGGGCTACTATTATTATAATATTTTTGCCACACCATCAAGCTGTGGAACTGTGAACTGTGTGTTGGCCAGCTATCGTGTTCCCTCCTACCTATGATCCTGGGTCCTTTAGGCGTAGTGTGAAGAAGCTACATAGCAGACCGGCATGATTGTGTTGAGTAGCGAGGGATAGAGTGACTCTCACTACGTGATACTTTAACTGGATGGCACTGTACTCACCATCTGGTGCAGCGTGGTCACTGTGCGTGTCAGGATATATAAAAAGAAAAGCAACCAAACTTTTCACGACCGTTTTCTGAAACTGTAGTGATAATCCAATTTAGCCAGCTCATTCTTGATAACTGTCTACAGCATCGCTTTATTACTTATATATGAGATTGTACAAAGATAGGCATAATAAAATCGCTTCTTAGAACTCGCAGAGCATCACCACCTCTCCCCTTATCCAGTCTTTTATACTTAGTAGGGAGCGTGGGTCGACGTAAATGGTAGTGAAGCGAACGCTGTATATGAGACAGTGCATCATTTGCAATTACATGTTATTGTACCTTTGTACTCTTTAATGTCCGACGGCATACGCCCCCGGTCATAAGATTGTGGTATTGTAAGCTAATAGTTTGCAGTTTATTTCTGTCAATTTTTATATCGGACATTGCTAACGAGTATGGTTTTTCTTTATTGTACCAAAGGATCGCTGGTTTGTTCTGTTCAATTAAGCTAACCCATGCTAACGACCTTGATGTGAGCTCTATCTACCTACACACAAATCTACGACATTGAGGCACGACCATGATTCAGCAGCGCTTATGTTTTTTTTGCGGTATCATCTCATTGGTCTACTGGTCTCGTTGGAGACGTGGGTGTACTGGTTACACCTCTGCCTACCCCTTTAGGCGTGAGTATATATCCGTGTGTGATATGTAAATTCATTAGTTAAATGGATCAAGGATGATAAAATAGCACTAACACAATTTGAGCGATGAGCACAATAAGTTAATTCTATTTTTGTGGGGCCGTTACTATGTTACAATTGTTATTTATTTATTTCAAATGGTACAATTTATTCAATTTCTCTATCATAACAGTAATCGTTTTTGATCAACATTGGTTTTAAAGATAGCAAAATTAACAGTACACAAAGAACATTCAAAACAACTCAACAACGGCAGAAATAAACACAAATTCAATAATTTCAATTCACGGTACACAAACGATTCGCTTAAAACTCTTTCATGCAATCATAATGCCAATTAAACGGTCGCCGATACAAAGCGGCCTAACTGAATAAATCAAAATCGTATGTTGCGTGTGGTGCTGTCACGCGATGAAAGTGAACATAATTTTGTTTGTTACGAAGGTATTTCGTGAAATATGTAAGAGTCGTGGTTAGCGTTGCGTTGTGTTACAGACGGGCTGTCTAGTCTATTAAGTATAATATTTGGCGTACATGTCGATTTTATATTGACGTTCTTGAGCTACTAATTAAAACAAATATATTATTTGAGAAATTATAAAATATAGTTAGGTATAGCATTTAAGTTTTATGTATATAGATAACGTATAAAAGTACTTACTGTTAAGACTTGCACAGCGTCATTTAAATCACATCAATATAATAAATTTAAGTCTTATTGGAGAAAATTTCCCCTTATTTTTAGATTTTTATAGTTTTAGAAACATCGGTGCTGAGGTACAATTTTGTTACGGAATCAATAACTTTTCAAAATCATCGGTTTTGAACTTGGTTAAATTTACGATCAGCTACGATGAGTAAATTAATTTATGCACAATCTTTATATATATAATTCTACTGTACGTGTGTATGTCACTGAACTCCTCCTAAACGGCTAGCCCGATTTGAAAGATTTTTTTTGTATGCGTTTGGATGTCGCCCTGGATGGTTTAGATTCACAGATCAGCTCGGCAGGTGACGCTGTAGTCGGTATGGCGCTGCTTTTACGGGCTTGACGATGTCTGCTGGGCCCGCTAGTTAAGTATAAACTGTAATTTAAATACGTTTGAAAAGGTAAAACAAAAAGATCAACTCTAATTCATCCACCACATTGTCAGTGGTTAGGCCGCTCGTCTAACGTCGAATACGACCGCAAGTGGGCCAAACTCTAGAACAGATTAAAACTTGTGATGAATCGCTATTTTCGTTTGCGGCACTCAAACTTTCCTACATCTATTTACTTTATATGTGAAAATGTAAATAAATCTACAACTTCGCATTGCCATGGAAATCTCACGACGAGTGTTGACAGAGACTTGTCGGCTTTTCCTAGTGGATTATTTGAAGGATTTACTTAATGCCGTGTGTTTGCTTGTGCAAAGGATTAACGGTAAGGCAACGTTTGCAGAAGCGATTACAACACACCATGTTTCATCCATCGCTGTTTTTGCAGGCTAATGGGAATTTAGTTCGCGGTTTACGCTCGGAATGATGAATGAATTCGGTGATAGCGACTGAAGGATGATATGCGCAAACATATTATCTGTGGCTAGTGTTCAAGAGTGATAATCAACTGTATTAGCTTTGATGAACGCAAATATAATTTTATATTTATGTAATCTACGTAATAATTCATCAAACTGAATTGTCCTAAAGTGCTATATAATGTACCTATATATTTAATAACTGCTTTCGTAGATTTGATTAAATATTTGATAATTAGTTATGAATATTTTGTGACAGCTCTAAATTATGTTGTAATCGACATCATTATGTCAGCTATATTTGGGTGTAAACAGACTGCCGAGACGAGAGATTCGAAACGAGCCCAAATGGCATACACCTCTGACATTTCGAAGTAATTGTGTATCCATTGTGGATTATCGCTTGCTTTAGGTTTAAGAAAACATAATGAGGAAATCTGCATAAATATTCCAAATGAAGGTATGTGAAATACAAACCTGCATTACGCCATTAAGGCCTAATCCCGCTCATTAATAGACCAATGGCATTTAGTATAATATAAGACAGTGCTGGTATTATTTAATTGTACATATACACTCACGCCTGTAATTCCCAAAGGGGTAGGCAGAGGTGTAACCAATACACCCACTTTTCGCCGATTTTCGGTCCCATTATGTGATAGGGGGCGAGCCTATCGCCATACCGGGTACAGATTCCAAATTCCCGGCTAATACTGAGAATTTCTAGATAGAAAAACCCAATATCACTTTACCCGACCCGGGGATCGAACCCGAGACCTCAGGAGCACAGCAGTAGTAACGCATGCGCAATTACAAATGCGCCACCGAGGCATTATATAATTATTAATATTATGAATTTTCTATATAGATATATCTAAACCATAGTATTAGAGTTAGACAATGTGCCAAGAAATATTATTTTTAGCCCACGTCACTACAGTACAACTCATAGATACTGCTGCAGACTACCAGCTATAAAGACATGAAGTCTAAAAGCAATGACCAACAATTCAATGGACAGTTTAACAACGCTATAACTTCAACAATAGAAACCAAAATTAGGACAAGGCAGATCAATCTCCTTACGTCTTTATATACGACGTAAACAGCCCTATTATGTGGTTACTCCATTCCAGTTTAACTGACGTTTAACGGATTCTTAGCAATAAAATTCATGCTGATTTAAGACTAACAGCTGATATACCGTAAACATAGCGTTATATTTGGGTATTCTAATAACGAGGCTATTACATGTAATAAAGTATATCTTTAAAGAAAGCGAGTAATAAATAGATGGCAAATGAGTTTTTTTTTCTTTGTTTTATTCTAGAACGGCAAAGCGACCACACTGCACCTGATGGTAAGCGCAGTGCCATCCAATTAGAGTATCCAGTAGCGAGAGACAATTTATCTCTAACGCTAACTCTATTTAATGCTACTCAACACAATCATGCCGGCCTGCTTCTTCACACTACGAAGAAGGTGAAGAAGCGGTCGAACGTCTAGTGTCAGAGTACTCAGAAGGCCGCAAAACGGCCAAACACTGTACCCCTACTCTAGACCTCCGACAAAAACCGGATGTACACTGCTTGATCCCGGAACGTGACACTCTTGCTTGTGCCACTACGGCGGGTTTTACACCCTGTGTACGGTGGTCGCTATCCGGGCGGATATGAATATCCTACCACCAACAAAACAAAGAAATGAAGACTAAAAAACTAAAAGTTCACGAGATATCCAAAACTTATAATTAGTTGTTAAAGTTATTTTGTTAAGCAGGGATAGTCAGGCAGAGGCGACTAATTGGGGCCATCGGGGGTCGCGGGCTCGCAGCGGGGGGCTGTCAGCCCGAATCGATGCACTTCCAGTTTCGGAGCATCGTGCGACCCCGAGATGGACGGCAGCGCGTGTGGTAAGGCCTCGTTCGCTGTCATTGTTCGGTGCGCGGGGGCTCCTAAGCCCTCCCATGGAGATGGGCTGCTACGCAGAACCGTGCAGGGGCGGTTCCGGCAGCAATTCTAGCACTCCTTAGAATACCCCGGGATCGCTCCGTAAGCGCCGAAGAAGGCCACCGCGGGGTTTTAGCTGGTAGTGTCGGGTGGGGTGTACATAGGGGGTAGGGACTCGGCCCAGCGGCTGCCCGGATAGCGATCATCCGGGCGAGGGGGATGCTGGGTCGTAAGACCGGCTAGTCCAGCATAACCGTTTTATTCTTATTCCGCTTCCCCCCGGAGCGGGCGGTAGTAATAAAACGCTTTCCCCGCGACAAAAAAAAAAAAAAGGGATAGTCAGGCAATTAATACGGAATGCCTAAACAGAGTTCCTTGGTTCGAAACCAACACCCTAGTCAGCTCTAATTTTCGAGGTTCTGTGTAATTTTGAAGGTATGTGATTTTTTTTATGGCAAAGTGACTAGACTGCACTGCTGAGTATCAAGTACCGAGAGACAGTCTATCCCTCGCTACTCAACACAATCATGCAGGGCCGGCATGATTGTGTTGAGTAGCGAGGGATAGACTTGCCTTATGCGGGTTGATGTCTATCGACCCACATAAGGCAACGATGGTATATTAAGACCTAATCCCGCTCAGTGGTAGAGGAGGCATCTGATCAGTAGTTTGACAGTTTAGCATTGGGCCGAAGAAAAAAAAATGAAATCGTTCATCCATACTTCCATACTAATACTATAAATGCGAAAGTAACTCTGTTTGTTACCTCTTCACGACTAAACGGCTGAACGGATTGTAATGAAATTTGGTAAGGGAATAGATTATATCGTGGAGAAGGACATAGGCTATATTTTTTCTCAAAAAACAACCTTGCAAGGGGTCAAATAGGGGGTCAAAGCTTGTATGGGAAATCCATAATTCCTCGACTTAGGGGTCTGTAAATTCGTATTTAGGCTTTTGGTAGAAAATAAAGAAATACGTGTTTCACATTTTTACACGAAGCTACATAATGAGAGAGTGAGAGTGTGAGAGTGTGAGAGTGTGAGAGTGTGAGAGTGTGAGAGTGTGAGAGTGTGAGAGTGTGAGAGTGTGAGAGTGTGAGAGTGTGTGAGTGTGAGAGTGTGAGAGTGTGAGAGTGTGAGAGTGTGAGAGTGTGAGAGTGTGAGAGTGTGAGAGTGTGAGAGTGTGAGAGTGTGAGAGTGTGAGAGTGTGAGAGTGTGAGAGTGTGAGAGTGTGAGAGTGTGAGAGTGTGAGAGTGTGAGAGTGTGAGAGTGTGAGAGTGTGAGAGTGTGAGAGTGTGAGAGTGTGAGAGTGTGAGAGTGTGAGAGTGTGAGAGTGTGAGAGTGTGAGAGTGTGAGAGTGTGAGAGTGTGAGAGTGTGAGAGTGTGAGAGTGTGAGAGTGTGAGAGTGTGAGAGTGTGAGAGTGTGAGAGTGTGAGAGTGTGAGAGTGTGAGAGTGTGAGAGTGTGAGAGTGTGAGAGTGTGAGAGTGTGAGAGTGTGAGAGTGTGAGAGTGTGAGAGTGTGAGAGTGTGAGAGTGTGAGAGTGTGAGAGTGTGAGAGTGTGAGAGTGTGAGAGTGTGAGAGTGTGAGAGTGTGAGAGTGTGAGAGTGTGAGAGTGTGAGAGTGTGAGAGTGTGAGAGTGTGAGAGTGTGAGAGTGTGAGAGTGTGAGAGTGTGAGAGTGTGAGAGTGTGAGAGTGTGAGAGTGTGAGAGTGTGAGAGTGTGAGAGTGTGAGAGTGTGAGAGTGTGAGAGTGTGAGAGTGTGAGAGTGTGAGAGTGTGAGTGTGTGAGAGTGTGAGAGTGTGAGAGTGTGAGAGTGTGAGAGTGTGAGAGTGTGAGAGTGTGAGAGTGTGAGAGTGTGAGAGTGTGAGAGTGTGAGAGTGTGAGAGTGTGAGAGTGTGAGAGTGTGAGAGTGTGAGAGTGTGAGAGTGTGAGAGTGTGAGAGTGTGAGAGTGTGAGAGTGTGAGAGTGTGAGAGTGTGAGAGTGTGAGAGTGTGAGAGTGTGAGAGTGTGAGAGTGTGAGAGTGTGAGAGTGTGAGAGTGTGAGAGTGTGAGAGTGTGAGAGTGTGAGAGTGTGAGAGTGTGAGAGTGTGAGAGTGTGAGAGTGTGAGAGTGTGAGAGTGTGAGAGTGTGAGAGTGTGAGAGTGTGAGAGTGTGAGAGTGTGAGAGTGTGAGAGTGTGAGAGTGTGAGAGTGTGAGAGTGTGAGAGTGTGAGAGTGTGAGAGTGTGAGAGTGTGAGAGTGTGAGAGTGTGAGAGTGTGAGAGTGTGAGAGTGTGAGAGTGTGAGAGTGTGAGAGTGTGAGAGTGTGAGAGTGTGAGAGTGTGAGAGTGTGAGAGTGTGAGAGTGTGAGAGTGTGAGAGTGTGAGAGTGTGAGAGTGTGAGAGTGTGAGAGTGTGAGAGTGTGAGAGTGTGAGAGTGTGAGAGTGTGAGAGTGTGAGAGTGTGAGAGTGTGAGAGTGTGAGAGTGTGAGAGTGTGAGAGTGTGAGAGTGTGAGAGTGTGAGAGTGTGAGAGTGTGAGAGTGTGAGAGTGTGAGAGTGTGAGAGTGTGAGAGTGTGAGAGTGTGAGAGTGTGAGAGTGTGAGAGTGTGAGAGTGTGAGAGTGTGAGAGTGTGAGAGTGTGAGAGTGTGAGAGTGTGAGAGTGTGAGAGTGTGAGAGTGTGAGAGTGTGAGAGTGTGAGAGTGTGAGAGTGTGAGAGTGTGAGAGTGTGAGAGTGTGAGAGTGTGAGAGTGTGAGAGTGTGAGAGTGTGAGAGTGTGAGAGTGTGAGAGTGTGAGAGTGTGAGAGTGTGAGAGTGTGAGAGTGTGAGAGTGTGAGAGTGTGAGAGTGTGAGAGTGTGAGAGTGTGAGAGTGTGAGAGTGTGAGAGTGTGAGAGTGTGAGAGTGTGAGAGTGTGAGAGTGTGAGAGTGTGAGAGTGTGAGAGTGTGAGAGTGTGAGAGTGTGAGAGTGTGAGAGTGTGAGAGTGTGAGAGTGTGAGAGTGTGAGAGTGTGAGAGTGTGAGAGTGTGAGAGTGTGAGAGTGTGAGAGTGTGAGAGTGTGAGAGTGTGAGAGTGTGAGAGTGTGAGAGTGTGAGAGTGTGAGAGTGTGAGAGTGTGAGAGTGTGAGAGTGTGAGAGTGTGAGAGTGTGAGAGTGTGAGAGTGTGAGAGTGTGAGAGTGTGAGAGTGTGAGAGTGTGAGAGTGTGAGAGTGTGAGAGTGTGAGAGTGTGAGAGTGTGAGAGTGTGAGAGTGTGAGAGTGTGAGAGTGTGAGAGTGTGAGAGTGTGAGAGTGTGAGAGTGTGAGAGTGTGAGAGTGTGAGAGTGTGAGAGTGTGAGAGTGTGAGAGTGTGAGAGTGTGAGAGTGTGAGAGTGTGAGAGTGTGAGAGTGTGAGAGTGTGAGAGTGTGAGAGTGTGAGAGTGTGAGAGTGTGAGAGTGTGAGAGTGTGAGAGTGTGAGAGTGTGAGAGTGTGAGAGTGTGAGAGTGTGAGAGTGTGAGAGTGTGAGAGTGTGAGAGTGTGAGAGTGTGAGAGTGTGAGAGTGTGAGAGTGTGAGAGTGTGAGAGTGTGAGAGTGTGAGAGTGTGAGAGTGTGAGAGTGTGAGAGTGTGAGAGTGTGAGAGTGTGAGAGTGTGAGAGTGTGAGAGTGTGAGAGTGTGAGAGTGTGAGAGTGTGAGAGTGTGAGAGTGTGAGAGTGTGAGAGTGTGAGAGTGTGAGAGTGTGAGAGTGTGAGAGTGTGAGAGTGTGAGAGTGTGAGAGTGTGAGAGTGTGAGAGTGTGAGAGTGTGAGAGTGTGAGAGTGTGAGAGTGTGAGAGTGTGAGAGTGTGAGAGTGTGAGAGTGTGAGAGTGTGAGAGTGTGAGAGTGTGAGAGTGTGAGAGTGTGAGAGTGTGAGAGTGTGAGAGTGTGTGAGAGTGTGAGAGTGTGAGAGTGTGAGAGTGTGAGAGTGTGAGAGTGTGAGAGTGTGAGAGTGTGAGAGTGTGAGAGTGTGAGAGTGTGAGAGTGTGAGAGTGTGAGAGTGTGAGAGTGAGAGTGTGAGAGTGTGAGAGTGTGAGAGTGTGAGAGTGTGAGAGTGTGAGAGTGTGAGAGTGTGAGAGTGTGAGAGTGTGAGAGTGTGAGAGTGTGAGAGTGTGAGAGTGTGAGAGTGTGAGAGTGTGAGAGTGTGAGAGTGTGAGAGTGTGAGAGTGTGAGAGTGTGAGAGTGTGAGAGTGTGAGAGTGTGAGAGTGTGAGAGTGTGAGAGTGTGAGAGTGTGAGAGTGTGAGAGTGTGAGAGTGTGAGAGTGTGAGAGTGTGAGAGTGTGAGAGTGTGAGAGTGTGAGAGTGTGAGAGTGTGAGAGTGTGAGAGTGTGAGAGTGTGAGAGTGTGAGAGTGTGAGAGTGTGAGAGTGTGAGAGTGTGAGAGTGTGAGAGTGTGAGAGTGTGAGAGTGTGAGAGTGTGAGAGTGTGAGAGTGTGAGAGTGTGAGAGTGTGAGAGTGTGAGAGTGTGAGAGTGTGAGAGTGTGAGAGTGTGAGAGTGTGAGAGTGTGAGAGTGTGAGAGTGTGAGAGTGTGAGAGTGTGAGAGTGTGAGAGTGTGAGAGTGTGAGAGTGTGAGAGTGTGAGAGTGTGAGAGTGTGAGAGTGTGAGAGTGTGAGAGTGTGAGAGTGTGAGAGTGTGAGAGTGTGAGAGTGTGAGAGTGTGAGAGTGTGAGAGTGTGAGAGTGTGAGAGTGTGAGAGTGTGAGAGTGTGAGAGTGTGAGAGTGTGAGAGTGTGAGAGTGTGAGAGTGTGAGAGTGTGAGAGTGTGAGAGTGTGAGAGTGTGAGAGTGTGAGAGTGTGAGAGTGTGAGAGTGTGAGAGTGTGAGAGTGTGAGAGTGTGAGAGTGTGAGAGTGTGAGAGTGTGAGAGTGTGAGAGTGTGAGAGTGTGAGAGTGTGAGAGTGTGAGAGTGTGAGAGTGTGAGAGTGTGAGAGTGTGAGAGTGTGAGAGTGTGAGAGTGTGAGAGTGTGAGAGTGTGAGAGTGTGAGAGTGTGAGAGTGTGAGAGTGTGAGAGTGTGAGAGTGTGAGAGTGTGAGAGTGTGAGAGTGTGAGAGTGTGAGAGTGTGAGAGTGTGAGAGTGTGAGAGTGTGAGAGTGTGAGAGTGTGAGAGTGTGAGAGTGTGAGAGTGTGAGAGTGTGAGAGTGTGAGAGTGTGAGAGTGTGAGAGTGTGAGAGTGTGAGAGTGTGAGAGTGTGAGAGTGTGAGAGTGTGAGAGTGTGAGAGTGTGAGAGTGTGTGAGAGTGTGAGAGTGTGAGAGTGTGAGAGTGTGAGAGTGTGAGAGTGTGAGAGTGTGAGAGTGTGAGAGTGTGAGAGTGTGAGAGTGTGAGAGTGTGAGAGTGTGAGAGTGTGAGAGTGTGAGAGTGTGAGAGTGTGAGAGTGTGAGAGTGTGAGAGTGTGAGAGTGTGAGAGTGTGAGAGTGTGAGAGTGTGAGAGTGTGAGAGTGTGAGTGTGAGAGTGTGAGAGTGTGAGAGTGTGAGAGTGTGAGAGTGTGAGAGTGTGAGAGTGTGAGAGTGTGAGAGTGTGAGAGTGTGAGAGTGTGAGAGTGTGAGAGTGTGAGAGTGTGAGAGTGTGAGAGTGTGAGAGTGTGAGAGTGTGAGAGTGTGAGAGTGTGAGAGTGTGAGAGTGTGAGAGTGTGAGAGTGTGAGAGTGTGAGAGTGTGAGAGTGTGAGAGTGTGAGAGTGTGAGAGTGTGAGAGTGTGAGAGTGTGAGAGTGTGAGAGTGTGAGAGTGTGAGAGTGTGAGAGTGTGAGAGTGTGAGAGTGTGAGAGTGTGAGAGTGTGAGAGTGTGAGAGTGTGAGAGTGTGAGAGTGTGAGAGTGTGAGAGTGTGAGAGTGTGAGAGTGTGAGAGTGTGAGAGTGTGAGAGTGTGAGAGTGTGAGAGTGTGAGAGTGTGAGAGTGTGAGAGTGTGAGAGTGTGAGAGTGTGAGAGTGTGAGAGTGTGAGAGTGTGAGAGTGTGAGAGTGTGAGAGTGTGAGAGTGTGAGAGTGTGAGAGTGTGAGAGTGTGAGAGTGTGAGAGTGTGAGAGTGTGAGAGTGTGAGAGTGTGAGAGTGTGAGAGTGTGAGAGTGTGAGAGTGTGAGAGTGTGAGAGTGTGAGAGTGTGAGAGTGTGAGAGTGTGAGAGTGTGAGAGTGTGAGAGTGTGAGAGTGTGAGAGTGTGAGAGTGTGAGAGTGTGAGAGTGTGAGAGTGTGAGAGTGTGAGAGTGTGAGAGTGTGAGAGTGTGAGAGTGTGAGAGTGTGAGAGTGTGAGAGTGTGAGAGTGTGAGAGTGTGAGAGTGTGAGAGTGTGAGAGTGTGAGAGTGTGAGAGTGTGAGAGTGTGAGAGTGTGAGAGTGTGAGAGTGTGAGAGTGTGAGAGTGTGAGAGTGTGAGAGTGTGAGAGTGTGAGAGTGTGAGAGTGTGAGAGTGTGAGAGTGTGAGAGTGTGAGAGTGTGAGAGTGTGAGAGTGTGAGAGTGTGAGAGTGTGAGAGTGTGAGAGTGTGAGAGTGTGAGAGTGTGAGAGTGTGAGAGTGTGAGAGTGTGAGAGTGTGAGAGTGTGAGAGTGTGAGAGTGTGAGAGTGTGAGAGTGTGAGAGTGTGAGAGTGTGAGAGTGTGAGAGTGTGAGAGTGTGAGAGTGTGAGAGTGTGAGAGTGTGAGAGTGTGAGAGTGTGAGAGTGTGAGAGTGTGAGAGTGTGAGAGTGTGAGAGTGTGAGAGTGTGAGAGTGTGAGAGTGTGAGAGTGTGAGAGTGTGAGAGTGTGAGAGTGTGAGAGTGTGAGAGTGTGAGAGTGTGAGAGTGTGAGAGTGTGAGAGTGTGAGAGTGTGAGAGTGTGAGAGTGTGAGAGTGTGAGAGTGTGAGAGTGTGAGAGTGTGAGAGTGTGAGAGTGTGAGAGTGTGAGAGTGTGAGAGTGTGAGAGTGTGAGAGTGTGAGAGTGTGAGAGTGTGAGAGTGTGAGAGTGTGAGAGTGTGAGAGTGTGAGAGTGTGAGAGTGTGAGAGTGTGAGAGTGTGAGAGTGTGAGAGTGTGAGAGTGTGAGAGTGTGAGAGTGTGAGAGTGTGAGAGTGTGAGAGTGTGAGAGTGTGAGAGTGTGAGAGTGTGAGAGTGTGAGAGTGTGAGAGTGTGAGAGTGTGAGAGTGTGAGAGTGTGAGAGTGTGAGAGTGTGAGAGTGTGAGAGTGTGAGAGTGTGAGAGTGTGAGAGTGTGAGTGAGTGAGAGTTTGTTACCTTTTCGCGACTAAACGGCTGACCGGAATGTGATGAAATTTGGCAAGGAGGTAGATTTTATCCTGTAGAAAGACATAGGCTATCTTTTTTCTCAAAACACAAGTTAGAAAGGGGTCAAATAAGAGTTCAATATTTGTATGCGAAATCTATCATTCCTCAAGTTAAGGATCTGAAAATTCATATTAAGGCTTTTGGTAGGAAATAGAGAAATACGTGTTTCAACGTTTTTGAATAAATGATCCCTGAAAGGGGCAAAGTGAGGTTAAACTTTAGATGCAATCTCAAGATTCAGGCACAACAACTGAAAGGCTGGACAATCTCTACAGCTGCGTCAGTGCAGAGGACAACTCCTTGGATTGTATACTTCTGGTCCCGAAAATAACCTCCACGCGGGTGGAGCCGTGAGCAACAGCTAGTTGATCATATAGGCAATTAAATAACTCCTACGACTCAGTGCAAAACAGAAGAAGTTTACATAAGTCCAATATATATTTTTTAAGATCAATCATATAGAAATAGGGTATTTCCGCCTCATAAGTAGGCCTCAATCCCACTGACATTTGCACGTCGTAGTGGTAGTTTTATTTTTTGCCTCATTGATACATCGGCAACATATAGATTGCAGCAGTGATTCTGAATCCTAAATGACTCAAAACGACAAGTTGCTCGGGATGAAAATGTCCATGAAATCCTATCAAACATGACACAAATCCATTTGAACTTAACGAACATGAGTGACTAATTTTACAAAATTTCGAAACATGCCTATAACGATAGTCCATTACTGGAAAGCAAGGTATCATCTCTTTGTAACACGAGACCGCCACGTCAAGTTCTAATTGATGCTGTCAGTTCCTACAATGCGCGACTTAGTAACGATTTGATGGTCCCCTGGGAACCGACCCGGCTTATTCGATTAAACAGTTTTTACTTTGTTCGCTCTTACCGAGTTAATATGATATGAAGTTAGAAAGGGCACACTGGGAAATCTATTTTCGTTTAGGTCGGTCCCTCCCTTGGCGATTGTTTTTAAAAACTGTTTAGTGTAGGTACAAGTATAAAGGAAATATAGTAAAAATATACAATATAAGTAATAATAGCAAATAGATATTGTTAATAGATTTTTGCTCAGATTAAAAAGGGCTTATGTTAATAATTAATTAAGTGTAAAACACTCATAAAACATATTTCTCGCTTTTAATTTTTTTTGTTAGTAAATTATTGTTTGATATACAATATGTTGCATAAAAGTAGTACTAATGAAATATCCCTTTGTAGAATTAGCAGTAAATTATTGGTAACGATAATAAATGAAATTTATAATTTGAAAATTGTCTTCGCTCTACGTAACGCGATCTTAACATTGTATTGTGACTTTAATATTTCAGACAAAGTGACAACCGATTAACTAAGCATTAATCATACTTAGATCCTGCAAAGTAGTTCATTAGCCTTTATCAGTGTTTCATGGAACATAAAATGTAGTTATTTCATACATATTTCAAATTCCAATAACTCAGATAAGATGATTGACAGACAGATGTTTACGGGATTTCCAATTTAAACGATAAAATGCCAATCATTATCTCTTTACTTGTGAATACCGCTTTTCTAAAACACCCTGTATAATATGAGTTTACACTTATACCAAGATTTTTTTTCATCAATCTTAATAAGTCTCAGTGGTTTATTACACTAACTAGTTTGTTAATATTTCTTACTAAACTTGTAATATATCAATGACAGAGAAGGATTTTGCATTTTAAAAGTAAAAAAGTTTGTTTTAAAATTTCTCAGACCATCAATCTTGCGTAGTGTTTATTAGCTTTGAATAATTTGTTTTTATATTTTTCAATTTTATTTATTGAGTACTTTAGTAATTTAAGACATCTGACTTTGTAAAGAATGCAAATGTATTTTCTTAAGCTCTCTTTGAAATAGTTTTTCATTTAGATATATGCATATTTTATCGTGAAAAATCATAGTTTGAAGTAGATTGTCAAAAATAAACAATATTGAAATTATAGTATTGTAATATTCATATCAAAACTCATATTTATTTCATTTTACTTGGCTAAATAGGTTTTTAATGGAGAACAGAGAGATTTCGCCGCTGTAATTTATTTTGCATTTGCTTGCTAAGCGAACTAATCATTATCTATCTGTATATATAAAAGAAGAAACTGACTGACTGACTGACTGACTGACTGACTGATCGATCAACGCACAGCCTAAACGGCTGGGGTTAGAGACTTGAAATTTTGACAGTAGGTACCTTTTATCACGTAGGCATCCACTAAGGAAGGGTTTTTGGAAATACCACCCCTAAGGGGGTAAAATAGGGGATGAAAGTTTGTATGAAAATCCGTCATTTTTAAGTTAAACGCATGAATATTGGTATTTTGTATTGTATACTTTTTCTCCCAAACATGACCTCCACGCGGGCGGAGCCGCGAGCAATAGCTAGTACAATATATATATAATTGAATTTTAAAGTTAATAAAAATATCACATTTTTTAGTCATATTAACCTTAAATACCGAAGACTTGCAAAAGATCTTTAGAGTGGGTTTATTGGGTGTACTTTTTTATCCTGGCACGTCAAAGAGACCACACCGCACCTGATTTCTAAAACTACTTTTACAGTAAAGGACTTAATAAGGAACAAACTGAAATGGCCAATCAATAGTTACTGCATATTGCCATCGGAGGTATCCGATACTGTTTTTCGATTTGCGATAAATCGCACGTTTAATTGTGCGACAAATCGGGAATTATACATCTGGGAATAAGTTTAGGATTTTTCTTTTAACTATTTTATACGTAAAGTTACTATACTAGTTATTTTATGTAGTGTTTTTCTATATGACCATAGGTTTAAACAAATTATAGTAGAAGTATAGCTTGTAGGTTAATTAGTAAAATTTTCTAAGTACCTAAGTTCTTGAAAAATTTTCGAATGCCTCGGTGGCCCAGTTCTAATTGCGTACATTTTTACTGTTGTGCTTAGGTCTCGGGTTCAATCCTCGAATTAAAGTGATATTTGGTTTTCTGTCACAAAACACTCAATATCAGTCCGAAGTACGGAATTATGCCCGGTATGGCGAACGGTAGGCAGCGGCTTTGCTGTGTCCTGGCATTGCAGAAGTCTATGGGCGGTGGTGACTACTTACGATCAGGTGGCCCGTCTGCTCGTTTGCATATTGAGGCACTAAAAAAGAGGTTAGCTCCTTATCACAGAACCTTCACAAGTGTGGCAAAATGTAGGTGTACTGGTTTAAACTCTGCCTACCCCTTCTTTTTTTTTTATTCTGGCGCGGCAAAATGACCACACTGCGCCTGATGGTAAGCGCAGTGCCGTCCAGATAGAGTATCAAGTAGCGAGAGACAGTCTATCCCCCGCTACTCAACACAATCATGCCGTCCTGCGGCCTTCAGTGATTACAGGCTCGAGTGCCTATATATAAGCGTTTATGTAAGTTTAATTTATTTTTGAGAGATAAACAATACTCACACGTAATATTGACTATTGCGTAAGGATATTTTTTTCTGATTTTCATACAATAGCTAATGCGTTGCAATATGAAAAGAACCAGGTGTCACACAAGTCATACTAAAATAAATCACCAAGCCGTAAAATCAAAACATTGACCATTACCAACTTCTCCTATAAACCATGCAAATAGCATCAAATTTTATGCTCTACATAAACCATTTCGCCATATTATGAAACTAATAAGGACATTAAATATGTGTAAAACTCAGCGTGATCCATACAAAGGAATTGGGAATAACTTGTTTCCAAACATCAGGGTAATATAATTTTATAATGCTTTCCGACTCGATGCTTCTTTGAAAAAAGAACCTTGTGCTCTATGGTAGAGGTGGTAACCTTTAAGTAAAAAGGTTGGTGATAGAGGCTTTAACGATGTTCGACCATTTTAATCCGGATATGAGTGACTAGCTGTTGCTCGCGGCTCCGCCCGCGTGGAGGTCATGTTTGAGAGAAAAAGTATACAATTCAAAATACCAATATTCATGCGTTTAACTTAAAAATGACGGATTTTCATACAAACTTTCATTCCCTATTTTACCCCCTTAGGGGCGGAATTTCCAAAAATCCTGAAACATATATTTTTTATTTTTAACTAAAATGCCAAATACTAATTTTCATGAATTAAACTTCAAAAATGACGGATTTTCATACAAACTTTCATCCCCTATTTTACCCCCTTAGGGGTGGTATTTCCAAAAACCCTTCCTTAGTGGATGCCTACGTGAAAAAAGGTACCTACTGTCAAAATTTCAAGTCTCTAACCCCAGCCGTTTAGGCTGTGCGTTGATCGATCAGTCAGTCAGTCAGTCAGTCAGTCAGTCAGTCAGTCACTTTCTTCTTTTATATATACAGATATCAAACACGTATAAGCCAAAACATCAAGTTATCCTGTTTAACTATCGTAAAGTAATAAAATTTTACGGTTCTCAGAAGATTTTACTCATATCACCTGCCCTCTAATCAAATTTGTAGCAACAGGCTTAACTTAAGATTAGTTATACAGAACAATATTAAGAAAACATGAATTTTTATGACCAAAATCCTTGTTATGATCCTGGATCCTTTAGGTGTAGTGTGAAGAAGCTGCTCAGCAGGCCGGCATGATAATGTCAAGTAGCGAGGTATAGTTGTATCTCGCTACTTGATACACTAACTGGACGATACTGCGCTTATCATCAGGTGTACTTTGCGATGCTAGGATAAAAAACTATGTCTTGTTGACTTAGTCCGTGTTTAAAGTTAGTGTACGTTTTATAATGTCCTATGACGTTTATCTACACTTAACAAAAAACTCACTTAAGTATCGTTTTTAATACGAGTGTTAATGTTCTGAATTGAAATATAAATAAGTAACACCCAACAGTCACACACATAGCCCCGACCCCACACTAAGATACGAGTCTTGTGTTGTGGGTATCAGGGACTACGAGATATTTTCGGTCTCACAACACCCAGACCCCGGACACAAATATCTGTCTGTCACACAAAGATTTGTCCCGGTGTGGGAATGGAACCCACGGCCTCCCGTTTCACAGCCTACTCACTCGCCAACGCGCCACGGAGGTTGTTAAACTGTAAACGTATAATTTGTCAAATTATTGGTAAACGAGGTGCTAGCGGCATTACCAGCGCTTTGCTTCCATGGAGTTCATTGCTGAGGACCTTATTGCGGCTAATTTGTACTAGAAAGAAAGAAAGAAATATTTAATTCAATATAAGCACTATAAATAAAATTCAACTAAAACTAAACAAAAAGAACTATGAAATATAAAACATGCTTATAAAGAATACGGCCTCGACTCAGCATATACTGGTATAAATTACCAGTGCTGGTCTTACGTCGAGCCGTTGGGTGAGGTCACGGGCGCAAAGTCACTTTTACTAACGAACTAAACCAAACTACCAACTAAACTTAAATAGCTAAACACACCATTTAAATTACTCATACATAGATATTATACTTTTATTATTATTCATTTATTCCATTTTTGTGATCTGGCAACACTTACTACAGTTGTACCTGACTCATTGTTATGTGTATTTTTTATATATTTATTTAATATACACTTTTTTATATATATAATTAATATATATTAATTATATATGAATGTGGAAGGGGCGAAAGAAGTGTGTCAGGATCGTAGCTTGTGGCACTCAATAGTCTCTGCCTACCCCCATGGGATACGGGCGTGAGTGTATATGTATGTATATATAAAAAAGTGTATATTCTATGTATCATTATTATTATAAAAACACGAGACCTACCACGGCTTGTGCTTTGTAAAGTAAACAGCTTAGTCATAACTACTATTATATAGTATATACATTTTATATATTTACTTTCTCCCCAACATATTTCTTTGGTGTTTTGTTTATTGGGGTTTTGCTTGACATAATGTTATAGTAAAACTTATTTTGAAATTCAATCCCGTATTACGCGCGAGTAAATGAACATATGAATGTAGGCCGATTATTATTTTATATGTATTATAGTTCATATTATATTAGTGCCCTGGGCTTAGACCGTCCTGCATCAGACCGCCTTTGTCGAAAATCTATTTGTTTTTTAAATATATCGACATCAGTGTCAACTGTCGGGTCCAAAACTATCCTATGTTTTAAATTAGAACATCACACATTTTGAAAAAACAATACGTTGGAAACAAATGTTCCACTGTCTCACAGAAAACCAACGTAAAGTGACAGTTTACTGTCGCGTTTCGTATGGTAAGTGAGATATGGAGGCCCACATTCCCCCTTCCCTTCCCTAATCCCTATTCCTGTCCTTTAAGGCCGACAGCGCATACATGATACTTTCGGTATTGTGGATGTTCATGGGCGGTGGAGATCACTTAACATCAGGTGACCCACTGGCTCGTTTGTCGGACTATGAAATAAAAAAATAAAAAAAAATGTACACGGGAATTTTATATATTAAAATGAATAAATAATTAACCCAGTGTCAAAATACACAGTGAACGATATAATATAAACAAAATATTCCATCACAATATAAAGGAGTTTACACACATAACGACATAACGCAGCGTGTCGCCGCATGACAAATTCATAATCGCCACGGTCGGCGATGCATCGCACCGATGTATTTACCGAGGAATTTATATGCTTCTAATAATTCCATTCACTCGGTCATAGACAATGGAATCTTATAGAAATCGACAAAATTAAATAGCCGAAAAGAGTCCGCGTTAAGATGCAAAAAAAATTGCAAACTGAAAAATGAATTTGAACAATTTAGGTTATGACTGGTAAAAATATAGCGAAAAATGTTTAAACGTAATTTCTAAATAATACGAATATAAAAAGGCACAGAAAGTTTCATGCATGCAAAAAACGTATAATGTAATGTTAACATTTTAATAAAAAAAAACAAATCCATATTTTGATTATAAATACTATGAAAGTCTTAACTCAGCAATAACTGTAAATTCTTGAACACTATAACTTATAATTTTGATTTCAATTTGGAATTGAAAGAAATTGTCTGTAATGGTTATCATATAAATGTGAAGGCATGATTTAGAATTGATACCCTATTGTCTACTAAGATTGAAAATAGTAAACCGTTAAAAAACTATTCCGTAATAGTAAACTCTGTGGTCTTTTCTACTCGCTACGTGCTCTACAAACCCTCGAAATATCTCAATTAACCTCGACGCACGCATGAGTTTCAAATGCGATTTTTACGATTACTTTTATGCCCCTTACTGCATTACTGAATAATTATTCTCGATATTTACTGTTCTTTATAAATATAACTTTTACAACCATTTCTGTTTGTTCTTTACGAGAGTTAATTAAAATATTGATATTTTACAAAAAGGTTGTGTTAATTATTTTTGTCGGAGGTACGTTTAAAGTCACTTTTGAATCCCTTTTATGCTTAATGAAAGTATTTTTTGTATGTTTTCGTTCGACTTTTGCATCGTCCGACAATATGTCGTGGGATTTGATTGGTTTTTTATTGCATCGGGTAAATCTGAGACAAACGAATCGAGAGTATTAATTTATATTATTTATTTTTTATCTCCGAGATAATATTATTTTATTGCTTAATTAAACCGATGTTTCGAGTGGTTTTTGAGTTTTGCTATGGTCGTAATGTTGGAAATATATTCCTTTTATCGTTTTAATTAATGTTTGATTGAGTGCAAATAAATCTTTGAGACGTTTAGCACGAATTCTAATTGGCAGGAGTCTATGTGGGTATTAAGTTCCTTTGAGTTTTTATGTACATTCTATAGCAATATGTGTGTGTGTTCAAGTATGTAAATAATTAAATGCACCCTACAGTCACACATAGAGTCCTGACTCCACGCTAGGTAAAATCTGTATCAAGGGTATCAAGAACTACGAGAGACTACGGTACCACACCACCCAGACCCGAAACAAATATATGTGGATCTCTAAAAAAATTGTCTTGATGCGGGGATCCGTAGTTCCTCGTAGTTGTTGATACCCACGATACAGGTTTGACCTAGTGGGGGGTCAGGGCTATGCGTGTGACTGCTGGGTGTATTTATTATTATTTATTAATACTATATCTTACCTTTTTTAACCGACTTCAAAAATGGGAGGAGGTTAACAATTCGTCGGAATCTTTTTTTTATGTATGTTCCCCGATTACTTGAAGACGCCTGGACCGATTTGAGAAATTATTTTTTTGTTTAAAAGGGTATTCTTCCCAGGTGGTCCCATTGACACCAAGTTAGGATCTGATGATGGAACTCAGAAAAATCAAGAGCAACCCTCAAGTTTTATAGTGACGCATAATTTGTTTTTCACTGAAGTCGGTGTACTTTTTATCTATATGTACGCATGTTAGCCTCCAATATTAGTGTTAGCCTCTGTCAGAATTTTGTATTAAATAAATAAAATAAATAAATAAATAACACCCAACAGTCACACACATAGCCCCGACCCCACACTAAGATACAAATCTTGTGTTGTGGGTATCAGGGACTACGAGAGACTTTCGGTCTCACAACACCCAGACCCCGGTCACAAATATTTGTCACACAAACATTCGTCCCGGTGTGGGAATCGAACCCACGGCCTCTCGTTTCACAGCCCGCTACTCGGCAACTGCGCCACGGAGGCTGTCAAAATATATGCTGTATTGGTTAATAAATAAAAAAAAATATTGCAAAAACCACATGAGAGGTTACACCGCCGGTTTTATTTCATTTTGTTTTGCATGTAAACACAAAACTTGGCTTACGTTTTTTATATGACTCTAAAAAAACATCTTGTATTACACTCATTGTCTTTTTTTTTTCAAAAAACTTTGATGTTCTCCCGAACATAGTGGCGCGAGATAGTAAGTGAATGATATGGTAACTTAATATTTCAGACTTTATACTAATGATACATTGAAATCATTAGTGGTCGCCAAGGGGCCGATTTTTTTAAATTTTAACGTTCTATTCTATAATCACTACATATAGCTTGTTGTCAAAATTTTTAAATTCTTTCGCGACATTCTCTACTCTGTGCATCTGTTTGACCACAGACTGTGTTGTCATTTGTTTGAAATTGACAATGTGAACGTAAGCAATTAATGGTATATTTAATTTTATGTATTTGTAACACATATTACACATAAATTTAAGTCTTCTTTATTATTCCGTTCAAACATTAACTATACCAAATCTCACACTCCTCCTTGGGTGCAGTATGCTTCAAAGGGGATACAAAGTTCTTCGCGTTTTAATATATAGCTATTATTGTATTAAATATATTTGGGGCCAGTTAAATTGCTGGATATTATGAGACCTAACATCCTGAGATAAGAAGCGCAAAGCATAGCTATGTGTGTTGTAATTCAAAGTTCTGATTGGTATTGGTTCTTCTTTTATACATTTCGTATACGATTCTATCAATCTGCTCCTTTCACCACACATTCATACATACGAACTGACGTCTGTAATTCCCGAAAGGGGTAGGCAGAGGTGTAACCAGTACATCCACTTTACTCCGAGGTTATTACCGTCCCATGATGTGATAAGCGGCGAGCTCATCGCCATACCATTCCAATCCACTCCGGGCTAATACTAAGTTTTTCTTGACAGAAATCCAACATCACTGTTACCCGACCCGGGGATCGAACTCGAGACCTCAGTACAGCAGTCGTACCGGTTACGCAATTACAACGAGGCAGTCAAAGTCTTTTCGACAAATAAAAACAAGATATATAACAAGATATTTTACTAAATAAGAGGTGCCTCACTGACCCTTCTTGCATATCCTACCATGTCGATATGAACACACACATTGTGAAATAAAAAGCATTACGATGTAGCAGATTAAACGTATTTGATGTTTCAATTTATACGGCACTGGTAACTTTAATGGATTTATTTCGTTCACCGAGTTTGTGTTAAATGAAAATTATTACGTGCGTGCTATGTCTCAGGTTTTTGTTTTTGGAAGCCACGACTGTAAATTTTCAAGGGTGTATGCAAAGTGTGATAATTGGTGTTTTTTTCATAAGTCAGTTTTAATTCTACATGTAATGACATTTGTAAATTTATTTCTACAGAAAACATATCATGCACGATTAGGACAGATTTTTTTGTGATATAATGATTAGAGAAAAAATATTATCTAAAGAATTACTGCCTCGGTGGCGCAGTGGTGATTGCGCATGCATTACGACTGCTGTGCTGAGGTCTCGGGTTCGATCCCCGGGTCGGGTAAAGTGATATTGGGTTTTTCTATCTAGAAATTCCTCAGTATTAGCCCGGAGTCTGGAATTTGTGCCTGGTATGGCGATAGGCTCGCCCCCTATCACATTATGGGACCGAAATTCGGCGAAAGGTGGGTGTACTCGTTACACCTCTGCCTACCCCTTCGGGGATTACAGGCGTGAGTGTGTGTTTGTATGTATTATCTAAAGAAAAAACATTATCTAAAGAATTTCTTGTTTGTCAACTTTCTGCTGTATTTTTTTTATTTTACAATAGACTAGATGTTGCCCGTGGCTCCGCCCACGTTGAGGTTATTTTTGGAAGAAAAGATATACAATCCATGGAGGCATCTTAAGCTATTACACCGTTCTACGTTTTGCTATCCCATAGGAAACGTGCATTTTTCCGGGATAAAAAGTAACATATGCGCTATTCCTGACTATAACCTATTTCTGTGACAAATTTCAACCAGATCCCCAGCCGTTGTAGCGTGTTTGAGTAACAAACATCCATCCATCCATTTAAACATTCGCATTTATAATATTAGTAGGATTGTCATATTGTTGATGTATATTATTATCTCTGTCAATAAAATTATTTAAATGACATTCTTATAACAATTTTGATCCGTGGTAAGATTTATATGTGATGTATAAATCTCATACAAATTGAGGGCTTCAAAATAAAACTGTCATCAGAAATCACCAGTGCGATGTAAAAATCTGTATCACATATTTTAACTTAATATACTTAAAGTGCCCTAACTTACCGTTTTAAGTATAAAAGGTGTTATATCATCTGACAATGTTGAAAAATAAAACTACCTCAAGCATAAATTCCAGCCGTTTTACCGGTCCGCCATTAATAACGGTTGAGAACATGACACGCGCTGTCAATATGGAGTCAGTTATGGTATTCAAAGTTTTCGCGTTCGTGTAATGTTTATAAAAGTCATGGGCGGTCATGGTCAACGCACGCTGCGATAGACGCGCGATGATCTGGTTTAAAATAACAGAAACAGCGGATATGTTAACAAATAATCTTAAGACTGCCTCGGTGGCGCAGTAGTGATTTTTTTTATTTAATTCCCAAAAGCTTTTGTAGAAACAAGGTTTTGGTCCCCTGACACCCAAACAAGACATTAGCCTGTATTTTGGGCGTCGGTGTTCCTCCACAAAATAATAATAATCAGTGACATCATTTGGGATATATAACATATGTGTTAGTAACCATAAGAAAGTGCTATTTTACATGGTTCAGGCTCTAAGGGTGCTATTGCGCATGCGTTATGACTGCTGTGCTCAGGTCTCGGGTTGATCCCCGGTCGGGTAAAGTAATGTTGCGTTTTTCTATTGAGAAATATTCCATATCAGCCCGGAGTCTGGAATTGTGCCCGGTATGGCGATAGGCTCGTTCCCTATCACGTTATGGGACTAATAAATTCGGCGAAAAGTGGGTGTACTGGTTACACCTCTGCGTACCCCTTCGGTGATTACATGCGTGAGTGTATACGTATGTATGTATTAGACTTTTTTTATTAGATTAATCCAATGATCCTAACTAACTCAATACACTTAACCATTCAATTATTACACCCATTCTTTTTCTTTTTATCCTGGCACGGCAAAGTGACCACTGCACCTGATGGTAAGCGCAGTTCCGTCCAATTAGAGTATCGAGTAGCGAGAGACAAACTATCCTCCGCTACTCAACACAGTCATGCCGGCCATTCTTGTCAGCCTAGTATTTCACTCTCTCCACTGCAAGGTTCGGGCTCCTCTACAATTGAGAAGCGTCAGGCCTTAATCCTTAATTACAGTAGTTCTATATTTAAATCATCATATTTAATTTAAAAAAAAATAGTACTTATTACATTACCCCGCCGTTCGCTCATCCCGCAATCGACGAGTAAAAGAGAAGCAGTGATACGGCTCGCATCATCGGTCAATTACAAAAAGGTAATCCCGTCGAGGCACTTAATGAATCATTACAGCCGGCGGCTTCGGCGGACTGATGCGACCGCAATGTATAGTCCCGCCATTTCATTCTTTTTTTTAAGTAATTATGGTTCACACAGCTCTGGCACCTTGTGTTTTGAGTTAATATTTTAACTTGAAGTGTCAAGAATATGGACAATGAATATATATGTAAATGTTTTTCAACATGTTATAATTAAGCTTATAACTCGAATTATTCGACTTCAAAAAAGGTGGAGGTTAACAATTCGTCGGAATCTTTTTTTTATGTATGTTCCCCGATTACTCGAAGACGCCTGGACCGATCATATCTACATATTATAGCCCAAGATCCTGTGACGATCAGGCTTCGTCATACTTATACAGTTGCAATCCCCTGCCGGACACCCTTAAACTATAATAAATTGTAATTAAACTTACGTTATAATATAAAAGCTGTATTATATATATATGTTACTTTAGGAACTATGTATTTAGATTTAACAAGAGATATAAATAAATAAAAACGTCGTATAACTATTACACATAACAGAGGTAAGGGCTTTAAACTCTTATAATACAGAACCGTGACACTTCGCCGGCACTACAGATGGCAACAAGTCCGGAACAAGACGGGCATTTGAACAGGCCTATGTCAAAGGCTAGGCGCGTCAACATCACTCATGCTGTGACCCGCTGGTGTGAGAGTTAGCGTCCACAATCATATAGCTTTAAGTTTGGACTTTACACATCGATTTTAATTTAATTTGAATTTCGAATATGGCATTGACAATACTCAAGTTTAAATTTGGAACTCGTTCGTACAATTCTATTCATATATTATTCATATTATTAAAATATTTCTGCCAGTACCAATTATTAAGTAGACATAATACAATGTTAACCGACATAACTGTAATTTTAAAATGGTAGCGTTCGAAAAATTTAATATTTAATTATTAAATTTATTGCAAATTAATAGAGATGAAAATCTACATCATAAAACGTGTTTTCCAAATAACATTTAATAAATTGGACAACGTTTTAAAATTGTTTTGTCTAAATAGATCTCAGCTCAAGATCTCGATGTCGAATATAAAATGTTAATCCGCTGAATTGAATTTGGAACATGCTGATTTAAGTCTTCTTTACGTCTCAAATATGTATCTGAAACAGCGTGGTTTCCAAGCAAGGAATTGCTAATAAGTTGTAGTAAACACATTTGGGTCTCTAATGTACTATTTAGATTTATTTTATTGCCTTAAACTACAATAAATAATAATACCAGACCTGTATTAAACACTGACCCACTGCTGGGCACGACTCCTTTACTAAAGAGAGGCTTAGACCACCACGCTGGTCTTTTGTGGGTTGGTAGACTTAACCAATATGGTTTCCTTAGCAAGTCCTTAGCGAGTTATCGTAAGTGACACAGAATAGAGGCCGTGATAAAGCATTTCAAATACGTCTTTGAATATTTATTTACGAAGGAGCGTCACGAATCACATTTCCCGGCCTCGTCCGCTTTTTGCGAGCCAAAGAGTTCTGAAAATTGTCGTCCAATTAATAATTTATTAAGCTTTTAAAGAAACGCGGGCCAGAGGTAATGAGAGTTTTGAAAAATATCAGCGTTTCTCCTGCCGCCGTGAATACGGGAGTAGAGACTTAAGAGCTCTTGTAATTCAGCGTAATCGTTCCGAGAACGCCATTTTGTGAAAATATTTACTACTTACAAGAACCTCTTTGGATATACACAAAAATGACAAAGGAATATCACTCTTAATCCATTGATATAGAGTGATTGGTTTTGAATATTTTTCGAATGTAGAGCCCTGTTGAACGCCGCCCGCAGCTACGAGCAAAACAGAACGTATGCTTAAACGACGTTGTTATAAAGCGATTAACTCGTGCATTGGATATTACGTGCCTATATTTTCATAAAATAATATGAAAATTAGCTGCATATAACCGCCTATATTTCATTTACGATAATCGGCTCTTGATCATTTGCTACAGAAATATGACACTTATGTACTGATAATAGAGACTGTACTGTCATTTATATAAAGTACATTGCCTACTATGTAAATATGATGCAAATATGATATGAAATATGAATGTAAATATGATATTGCTCTTGAAGTCGTTAAGGTGCTATCTTCAAATGTCTTTAATTTAGGTAGTATAAAATATTTCCAGCTAATATATTTTTTTTTAGTTACGACTTTATTTTAACAGAAAATGATGTCTACTCCCCATATTACCTGGAATCTATTTTAGTTCTAAATCAAGAAGTAGTTATCAACGTAATGAATAAATATTAACGCTCCAATTTGTTTTCACTCTGCTGGAAAATTATAATTTGTTTATATTTGCGTTCATTTCAAATATTCACGTTTGTAATCCCCGAAGGGCTAGGCAGAGGTGTAACCATTACACCCACTTTTTGCCGAATTTCTTAGGCCATGATGTGATAAGGGGCGAGCCTATCGTCATATCCAGCTCAATTCCAGACTCAGGGCTGATACTAAAAAACATAAGTGGGTCTACTGGTTACACCTCTGCCTACCCTCGGGGATCACAGGCATGTGTTTATATGTATGTATGTATTTTGAAGTTGTTCTTTATTAAGTAGAAGACAGCGGGTTGTCTTTTAAAATTGATTTTTATCGAACCATTACGACTGTAATTTCAAAGGAAACTAAAAACCCCACAAAAGAAAAATTACAAAAATCTCATTCAAATTATTGAATGTGAACAAAATTTTTACTAACACGATGCAAGTGATAAACAGTCGTGATTTTTTATTGCTCATAGGACTGTCTAGAAACTTAATCTGTGTTACTGCCAAAGTCATTTAAAGACTCCCCAAAAACATAACAAGTATAAGGAACATAAGAAAGTAAATAAAAGGAAATTACTTCTTTATATTCCCGTTTTTAGATAAATCAAAGGCTTACAAGTAGCATATCACGCTCAAACCCTTATGAATGATGACGATCACAATACAAAAAAAAACTTACATCAATATCCAACATTCTAAATTCAAATTTCAAATTCCAATAAAAAAACTCAATCCAGCCAGCGCCGCAACCAATAATCTGGTGTGGATAGTCAACAATCATGGCGAGTGCAGCGCGTAAATTGTCGCCGGGAGGTCCGAGGAGCGTTCATTTGAAATACTTTCCAGCCAGTACATTACTTTATCAACGTTTGGCAATCTTGATGTAAAAACTTGTATCCTTGATGTGTTGCTATATGTAAAAATATGGAACTTGTAATAAACACATGGTGAGCCCTAAACAATGCTTTTGTAGATTCAGATTTATATATAAGTACATAATAAGATCGAGGCATTAAATAAAGAAAATATATTGACATCAACCTAGAGTCTCTGTAAAAAATTTGACCAAAGTTAACTTTTAATCAAACGAACTGCCTAAGTGGCGCGGTTGTAATTGCGCATGCGTTACGACTGCTGTGCTGAGGTCTCTCTTGGGTTTGATCCCCGGGTCGGGTAAAGTGATATTGGGTTTTTCTATTCAGAAATACTCAGTATCAGCCTGGAGTCTGGAATTGTGCCCGGTATAGTGATAGGCTCGCCCCCTATCATATTGTGGGACCGTAATAAATTTGGCGAAAACTGTGTGTACTGGTTGCACCTCGCCTCTACCCCTTCGGTGATTACTGGCGTGAGAGTATGGGTATGTATGTAATCAAACGAACTGCCACCAAATTTATTCGGCAGTTCTTCATTTACCTTCGCATACATTCTAAAATAGCACTTACTTAATTGACTTTAGGTATCTATATAAAATATTACCAAAACTAAACTACGTCGAATAATAGTCATAAACAAGATACCGCTTAGAATAAAAATATGGCCTAAAGTATAAGGAAATGTGCAGTAAAGACATAATTGACTGATCATAAACAATATACCGGGTGCCAGAGCCTCTGGCCACTGTAAATGAAGCTTGCTCTCACGTCAACCGACCAGTATTCCAAAAGCCTTAACATTTACCTTATCTTTAGAACCATCTTACTTAAATAGGAAATGTGGTAGTTCAAATTTTATTGGTGGATATGCGTGTATAAAAATGGTGCCAATATAATAAATGTAACATTGCTCTGGACAATAATTTCAAATTATTCTAGCATCTTTTTTAAACAGCATATATCTAACATGCGTCTTGAAGTTACTATTGAGGTAATTATCGAAGCTCTGAAGATTCAATCGGGCATAACTAAGACACATTCGGAAAATGAAATATCGTAGGAGATTCGATCGCATATGATATTTTCCATAAAAATGCATTCAAACGTCTGACTGTCGTCTGTCTCGGGTTCTATTCCCGGGTCGGGTAAAATCATATTCGGTTTTTCTGTTTAGAAATACTCTGTATCAGCCCGGAGTCTGGATTGATCCCAGTACGGCAATGGGCTCGCCTCTTATCACATTATGGGACCGTAATAAATTGAATGAAAAGTGGTGTACTGGTCCAGAGGTGTACCTCTGCCTACCCCTCGGCGGATTACATGCGAGAGTGTATATGTATACTTCGCATATATAAAGATTTCAAAAAACCCTTGAACAAAAATCGTTACAAGCCCATGTCGTTTCGCGAAATAAAACTAGACAAGAGTGCTGAGGGCTCACCAGGGAATCCTTTCTAACTGCCACGCTAGTATAAACGTATCGCCCCTAATATTCGCAGACGCTCTTTTACTTTTTTAGACACTTTTATGTCCTTTCTTGCTAAACAACAGGATGTTAGAATAATGCGTCATAGATTAGGATCTAGATGGGCAATTGCGGGTATTTGTAGGCAAAAATGCCTATTATCACTGATTTATGTGAACATTTTGTCTTACATGTTCTAGAAGCCTAAAATCACGTAGGTAACATGGCATTACTTACTATCTAACATTGGCTAAATTTATATTATTTATATGCGCACTGAAGCTTTAGATTAGACATAAGTCTTATTATTTCCGTAAGTTTAAGTATATTTTATTGCAAATCATTTATATACTTAAATACTTTGAAATATAAATCTATCATAGTATTATTTGATTACAAGTTATACAAATTTCTGTAGCGGACCATTTAGCTGGCTATGAAAAAGGACCCCGCAGGTTTGTATCTTAATAAGTAATCAGGATTATTTGTGACATTAGACAGACTATCCCGCCCACACACCCGCCATTGTAACACCTGTTTAGCCAGGTTCAAAAATGGCACACATTTCTTCGACACCGAGTAATGAAATTCGACGAGTCTCTGGGAATGCTTAACTGTCTCACCCGCAACGAAAGTAATCAAATTTAAATATAGGGCGGAGATGGAAATATTATATTTGTGACATTATGGTGTATTTATTTAATCAAAGCATCTTATCTGTCCAATACACTAATATTTATTCTGTGTCCGTTGCTTGTTGTCTAAATGCGTCCCGGAGGCGTCATATAGTACGCCTGTTAATATATTCTCGTAAATATGTAGCATCTTGTATGATAATGCGATGTGCTTCTATTGTTTTTAGTTTGAAAACAGAGAAGTTGCATTAAAAAAATCTAAAAGAAGAATTTGTATTATAGATCTAGATTAGAATACCCATAATCAAGAACATCTCTGAAAGTAAATATACACAGGCGATTAAAAAACCAACAAAAAAGTGTACAGGCCCGTCTTTAGCGTGTAGTATTATCTTATAAAAATCAACAGACCCAAGTCCTTCTTTGTAGAATTTGTACTGTACATACTTGAAAAGACATGAAATATAAATATCTAAACCTAGCTTAAGTTATCCAGGATCATATAATCAAATCTCTTCATTCGTTAGAAAATTAAAGTAACATAAAAACTCACTCTACTACATATATACTTACCTAAGAAATCTAAACATGAATTTTGAAGTATGACATCTATCAATTTACAAGCCAGCGTGGTGAAATAAGGTCTTCTCAGTAGGAGGGATTTCCGTGCCCAGCGGTGGGACAGTCTTTTAGGATTACACGGATGATAAAAACTTCTACAATAAAACTTCAACAATGATGAAATATAAAACTATACTTCCGTTTATAAAGCAATGGGGATCCCCTTTGTTTGCGCTAGCTGTCATTTGAAAAGGTCAAAGGTCACGCCACTATAATATATGGAGTTAATAAATCTGTCAACCCCCCGTCCACGACTTTATAAAGGCAAACATGTAATTTTGTAAATATGATGTTTTGCCGTTGTGTAATTGTGTTAGATTCGACTTTGATTTATATTAGTCGTTCTATCTGAGCTTTGGGCTTGCATTGAGTCAATTCATTTCTTATCAAGTATACAAATGAAAAATAAAATATTTTTTTTAAGAAATGTATTACTAATTATAAACTACTAGTCGTTGCCCGCGGCTCCGCCCTCGTGGAGGTTATTTTTGAAAGAAAAGGTATACAATCCATGGAGGCATCTTAAGCTATTACACCTTTCTATATTTTGCTATCCCAGAGGAAACGAGCATTTTTCCGGAATAAAAAGTGGCCTATGTCATTTTCTAATTCCCAAACTGCCACTATGCAAAAAATCATGTCGATCTCATGCTCTGGGAAAAACCAAACTAACCCACACGGGAACTGTACATTTTTCCAGACTATAACATACCTCTGTGCTAAATTTCAACCAGATCCTTAAAGATTCTTAAAGTGGTAGAGCCACGCTGTAGACATATTTGCCTACAGCATGAATGGGCCGGCTCGACCGGAGTAGTACCACTGTCTCACAGAAAACCAACGTAAAGTGACAGTTTACTGTCGCGTTTCGTATGGTAAGTGAGATATCCGGAGGCCCAGATTCCCCCTTCCCTAGCCTAATCCCTATTCCTGGTCCTTTAAGGCCGACAGCGCATACATGACACTTTTGGTGTTGTGGATGTTCATGGGCGATGGAGATCACTTAACATCAGGTGACCCACTGGCTCGTTTGTCGGACTATACTATAAAAAAAAAGATCCGTTTAGCCATATTAAGCTAGTTTATAGGTAGACTATCTCGGTGGCGCAGTTGTAATTGCATAGCTACGACTGCTGTGCTTAGAGATTGGGTTCGGTCCCTGGGTCGGATAAAAGTGATATTGGGTTTTTCTATGACGAAATACTAAGTATCAGGCTGGAGTTCGGAATTTAGCCCGGTATGCGATAGGATCACCTCATGTCAAATCATGAGATGAGGAAATGTGGTTACACCTATGCCTACCTCTTTGGTGATTATATAGTAAGTGCGTTTGTATGTATATGTAATTACTAATCCACATATGTATCTTCCCAGAAAGAAAAAAGATAAAGAAATCAAGGGTTCAGGTCAAGGGTGAGCACAAGGCCAGATGACATAATTTCTTTATTTGTTATCTTGGCCGCGACAACTACCATAAAGAAAAATATTAATTCTATTTGTACGGGAAGTGATATTTTCAAACGCCTATATCACCTTGATCTTCCTTTTTGAGACCTGCTTGCTCTACCGGCAATCTGTTATATAAATATGTGAAAATCATTTAAAAATTTCACCATATTTTTTTATCCCGACTCGGCAAAGTGACTACACTGCACTTGATAATAAGTGCAGTGCCGCCCAATTATAGTACCGAGTAGCGAGAGAGAATCTATCCCCTGCTACTCGATACAATCATGCTAGCCTGCTTCTTCACACTGCTCCATGGGCAGGAAGGTAAAGAAGCGGTCGAGGGTCTAGAGTACTCAGAAGGCCGCAGAACGGCCAAACATCGTACCCCAACTCTAGATCCCCAACAAAACCGGACATACACTGGCTGATCCCGGAACATGGCACACTTGCGTGTTCTACCATGGCGGGTTGTACACCCTGTGTACTACGGTGGTCGCTATCCGGGCGAATTATGAGTATCCTACCACCAGCAAAAAAAACATATGAACATAATTGGAAATATTAGAAACATTTGATTAGCTGTAAGGGAATATTAAACACAAGTTTCATAGGTGAAATTTTACAACACTTGTACATTAAAACCCACCGACCAGACAACAGTTACTCCAAAACATATAATTTTCATATGAAAATTAGTAGATAATAAAATTTTATATCACCACAATACTTAATTAAAAAGTGGAAACTCGAATGTTCTAATTAAAAATTAATGAAACGCCTTATAATACGACTGCGTGGTAAAAATCAAGTTTTACTATTATTGCAGCATGTTTTCAAAGATACATAATGCAGTCGGTGTGATGTGCTCTTTATAATTCCAGCATTAGAACGGGTAAATGAAATTCTAATTTCATTAAAATGCAATAAAGTCAATAATTTATTATAATACTATTCAATTTAGTTCTATACACTTGTAAATTTCATTTATATTTAAATTTGATTTTAAAGCGGTTTAATAATTTTAGCTGTAAATATTTGACAATGAATAAGTTTATGCCTACCATGCGTGGCGCCATAGGCGGCTGTTTGAATGCTTAGAATTTATATACAACTAGCTGTTGTTCGCGGCTCCGCCCGCGTGCAAGTCATGTTTGGGATAAAAAGTAAGTAAATACAAATTTTGACGCGTTTAACTTAAAAATGAAGGAGTTTCATACAAACTTTCATCCCCTATTTTACCCCCTTAGGTATGATTTTGAAAAAAATGTGAAACACGCTTTTCCTTATTTCCTACCAAAAGCCTAAATATGAATTTCCAGATCCCTAGGTCAAGGAATTATGGATTTCCCATACAAATTTTGAACTACTATTTGACCCCTTTCAAGGTTGTTTTTTGAGAAAAAAGATAGTCTATGTCCTTTTCCAGGATATAATCTAGCTCTTTGCCAAATTTCATCACAATCTGATCAGCCGTTTAGTCGTGAAAAGGTAACAAACAAACAAACAGAGTTACTTTCGCATTTATAGTATCAGTATGGATAATGATGCCTGCAGCTCCGCCGGGGTGGACATTATCTTATACTATTTGTAAAATCATTTCATATCTCATAACTAATCTTTGCATAATACAAATATTCGTTCAAACAGGTATAACTTTTGATAGAATGCACCGATTCAAATGAAATAAAAACTAGATGTTACCTCGAGATACACTCTATGATTTTATTGTCGATTCTTTTGTCGTATTACAGTATTTCGGTCGTGACACCATCCAAATCTGCTGCAAGGGGTAGTTGCCAAATTACAGTAAAAAGATGCATGATATGAGCAGTGACGAGCCGTCACCTCTTAGAATGGCCACTACTGTGCCGTTGTGTGAGGGAGATAGTGAGATGTTCCCAATACGCATCCATTTGTGCTCATACCAATATAAAAAATTTATATTGTGAACTAATTTTACAAGCAATTTTTATTGTTTTCGCATACATTTATTAATGTGCAGAATACACTGCCTGTCAAAGATTGCATCTGACACTTAATGCGACCATTGGAAATCAATTTTTTATCCGTGCACGGCAAAGTGACCACCCTGCACCTTGATGATTGGAAACCTACCTTAAGTAACACTATACTATAAACGCGACTTAAAACAAATTCCTGGCTGATTTTTCCAGTCAATTTTTGACCATTTACATGAGGTGTTTTTCGGTTTTTGGTTGATTGAAACATTTTACTAGTAAAACAAATGGCAAACAAAAGCAACAAATAGAAATTCACGTATTTAATAACAAAGACACAATAACCTTTTATTACGTAGAACATTTGTGTTACAAAGCGTGCAAGTACTAGTCCTTGACACAATTAATTCCATCGGTCACTGCGACCTTTAACTATTGTGTTCAAAAATGGTTATTATTATAAAGAGCTTAGTTTCATTCTTTAATATCAAAATTTATTAACTGGATGCCATATCACCGATACAAAGTTATTTCAGCGTAATTTTCCTTTCTCTTCGATCAGGCAATTTTATTTCCAATTTCTTGTTGATATTAAATATAATAAATTAATAAATAATAGTAAAGACGAAAGTCGTATGTCCCAAACCCAAGTGGCATACACCTCTGACTTTTCTAAAGTTACGTGTGTATTAAATGTTAATTATCGCTTGCTTTAACGGTGAAAGTGAACATCGTGAGGAAACCAGCATACCTGAGAATTTCGAAGGTATGTGAAGTCTACCAACCCGCATTAGGCCAGCGTGGTGGACTAAGGCCTAACCCCTCTCATTAGTAGAGGAGGCCCGTGCCCAGCAGTGGGACAATGTTTAATACAGGGCTATTATTATTATTTAATAAATAATACCTAACAACAGTCACCCACATAGCCCCTCGTCTCGTCTTGTGTCGTGGGTATCAGAAACTAAGAGAGTATTTCGGTCTCATGACATCCAGACCCGAAATATCCGTAATTATCTGTCTGTCACACAAATAGTTCTCCCGGTGTGGCGATCGAACCTACGGCCTCTCGCTTCGTAGCCAGCTCCTGCGCCCCGGAGGCTGTGCAAGTTGATTGTATAATAAACATCGTAGACATCAAAATTAAATTGCAACATATTTATTCAAATAGTCTCTTACATGATAGAAACGCGTGTGGCGTATCGTTAAGGCAGTACGTCGCTTCTCAATTTATGTTCTTTGTGTGCATACGAGCGGCTAAGGCGGAAGTTTGGGGCACCAGAGATGTATTGTTTGATGATATTATTTGTTATTTTACTTTATGGGACTGACGTCTTAGTAAAACTTATCCTTTATGATGTCTCAACACTTATTCGAGTATGGAACACTATGAATAACAATTTGCATTAAACCCATTTTTGCGTGTCCTTCTGCGTTATATTTTAAAGAGTGAGTGCATTAAAAATCCTTACAACCCGTTTTTTTATTTTTCTTCATTATTTGAAAAAGGAATAGAAATTAAATTGAGACAGAAAGTTTTGCAATTAAGCCATAGGTATTAAAAGGTATTTTTGCTAGGTCTGCAGACTTCTCAGTAATTTCTTGGATTTCTAATATATTTTCGATTTGCGTAACTGACACCCTTAAGCTCAGTTTTTCATACTAACGATGGCACTTCATCTCTTAGCTATACAGCCATTGTTCACCTGACAATGTTCGCGATAATATTGAAATACCAAGCGTGAATAGAGCGCCCATTCATCTAACTATCGCAGTAACTTATGATACACATTGCCGGCGTGTGTCGGCAGCAAATCGTGCGGATGCAATAAGTGATCATTGCTATATGTTCATAATCTTTTGTATTTATCTTGTGGAATATTTACACTGAGGTCGTCAAGCTTTGTCTTTTATGTTGCTACTAGGACTTTGAAGGCCTAAAATTCTGACTTTAAGAGACACCGTGTTTCAGAATTACCCGATCAACGTAGTGCTTTAAAGTACTTTTTTATTATGTTATTCTTAATTTCTTAAAAGCTGCGTTATAGTTGCTAGGGAGTGGTACAAAAAATTAATATGAAACAGAAACCGCAAGTTTGAAACCAGCTCAACATTGCATACACCTCTGACTTTTCTAAGTTACGGGTTAGTGTGAGATTTGTTATAGTTAAAGTTCATATGAAAAGGGAGTGCAGAAAGCATAAATAGTAGCGCCACATATCTGGTCCAAAACTATCCTAGCACAGCATTTACAGCAGACCGGCATGAGTATGTTGAGTTGCGAGGACTGTCTCTCGCTACTTGATACTCTATCTGGACGGCACTGCACTTACCATCAGGGGTAGTGTGGTGATTTTACCGCGCCAGAGTTAAAAAAAATCTACGAGGCTACACTACGAGATAAATGTTTGTGTGTTTCAGACGGATATATGTTTCGGGTCTGGGTGTTCTGGGACCGTAGTCCCTCGTAGTTCTTGATACCCGCGGTTTTACTCAGTATGGGGTCAGTACTATGTGTGTGAATGTTGGATGTAGTTATTATTATTTATCCTATCTTTCAATCGGGAACCATCCACATATATTTACAAAATTTCACTGTAATGGATCGGGCGGTTCCGGAGTTCGTCCGACCAACATCGAGACACGGGAATTTTATTAAGATGTTACAAATATAAAAAAGGAAAATACAACAAACGTTGTTTATTAAGTTTAAATTTTATAATATTATACACAAAATTATGATTATTTAATTCTTCTTCAAACTGACAAAGCTAGTATCGCATCACTGAGCTTACCTTATTGTTTGGGTTTTATAGTACATATTTATGGTTATCATAGTTTAATATGTTTTAATTATGTCAAGAGAATTTAAATAAAACGCTTACGGATCTAATACAAAATATAAACACAGTCCTAACACGAGTTAAGCTGAATAATGTTTTGAGGTTTAACTTGTCATAATCTTGTGCATGTTCCGTTACTACAAAACTGTGCATACGCTTTTTTTTACTAAATATTATGGGAAATGTCGCCAAGAGCCCCCAAACTCCGTAGATTACAAAAAACAAATAGAATTTCATATAGTGAGCAACATCGACACAATTACTAATATAGTCAAATTGATCTTAAATTATAATGTTACGGTTGTCAGCTGAGGCTGTTTGAATTTAAACAATGTTTATATCTAACTTATAAACAACTAGCTGTTGCTCGCGGCTCCGCCCGCGTGGAGGTCATGTTTGAGAGAAAAAGTATACAATACAAAATACCAATATTCATGCGTTTAACTTCAACTTTTCATATTTTCATACAAACTTTTATTCCCTATTTTACCCTCTTAGGGGCGGAATTTCCAAAAATCCTGAAACATATATTTTTTATTTTTAACTAAAATGCTAAATACTAATTTTCATGAATTTAACTTCGAAAATGACGGATTTTCATACAAACTTTCATCCCCTATTTTACCCCCTTAGGGGTAGTATTTCCAAAAACCCTTCCTTAGTGGATGCCTACGTCATAAAAGGTACCTACTGTCAAAATTTCAAGTCTCTAACCCCAGCCGTTTAGGCTGTGCGTTGATCGATCAGTCAGTCAGTCAGTCAGTTTCTTCTTTTATATATACAGATGGTTAAACACAGATTTAGCACGGTATTATAAAACGTGCTTAACATATATTTTTTGTAATAAAAAGCTTAAGGTTTACAAAATGAAGATAAAGTAGGTGGAGGTACTCCATAAATCCATTACTTCTCACAAATTTTATCTATCATTGTCCTAGTACACAATTAAACAATGTTAATATTAAACAATATCAAAATTGCTTCCAAAGTCGTTTACATTTTACACAATAGGCTTTATATGAAATTCCATTCAAACACTGTCTTTCAAAGTGGTATTAACATGATAATACCAATAACAATGATATAACAAGACCTTTTGTGGTTAATATTTGCATAATATCTGCAGTATACCTTAATAAAGACTGAAAATTGCTAGAAACACCGTTAGACACGACTCATTTACTGCCAACATTTGTTCGTAGCAATGTTTGTAAAGCAATTTAAAAAATACCAGCGACAGTGATATTTTCTGTAATGAGATTAAATTCTTGCTATTTCTTTTAGGAATTGTAGTTTTTAGCTTCGAGAAAAAGTACAGGGTTACGAGTAAAAAACATAGAACAATATTGGTAAAAGTTAAGTAATGAATTCATTATGTAGATACGTCTATAATATTATTATTTTTTTTTTAAATTTTCATTTTTAAAGAATTGATACAAGTATATAATTAACTAGCGGGTCCGGTAGACGTCGTCCTGCCCGTAAAAGCAGCGCCACATCGACTGCAGCGCCATCTGCCGGGCTGATTTGTGATTCTTAACCATCCAGGGCGTGACCCAAATGCATACGAAAAAAATCATTCAAATCGGTCCAGCCGTTTAGGAGGAGTTCAGTGACATACACACGTACAGTAGAATTATATATATATACACAGTCAGGTCATAAGTATTGTCACACAGTAAAAACTTTTATTTTAGAATGCTGGCCACAAAAAAGTTTATTGAATTCGAATTTCAAATTGTTCATGAAAATAAAAATGTATACTTTTTAGAATTTTACTCATTTTTAAATATGGAGTAATTGCGTTGCATCGTTGCGGTTACGCGCCAATTAAAATTTTTGACATACTGAAAAATTTGAATATAACCAAAAGATTCGTTTATCGTACCATCAAACGATACAATGAAGACTCTAGTGTACAGGACAGGTCAAAAAGTGGTCGCCCTCGGTCTGTTAGGACTCCAGCAGTGATAAAAGCTGTGAAGGCGCGAATTCAAAGAAATCCCAAACGTAAGCAGAAACTGTTGGCCCTTCAGATGGGGTTAAGCAGAACCACGGTGAAAAGGGTGTTAAATGAAGACTTAGGGCTTCGGGCATATCAAAGAAAAACAGGACATTGTTTGAATGCTCGTCTAATGGACCTGAGACTGAAGAGATGCCGCGCTTTGTTGAAGCGGTACGTGGGAAAAAAATATCGGGAAATGCTTTTTTCAGATGAAAAAAATTTTACCGTAGAAAAGAGCTAAAACAAACAAAATGATAAGGTGTACGCACACAGTAGTGAAGAAGCGAGCAACCGTATTCCGCGTGTCCAACGAGGTCATTTTAATAATAATAATAATAAATCAGTTTATTGCCTTATTATTACATTAACAATAATAATAACAGAAATAATTATGCTTAGCCTATAATAATAAGACAAAGGAGGCGGCTCAGCTTGTGTTGACCGGGACAGTTCGGGATTAGTTCCGGGCAGCGCTGGTTTTCAGCCTCTCCCATTTCCTATGATGTTGTGCGGAATTTTCCATCCTCGCTCATGGTATGGTTGGGAGTTTCTTATTGGGGCTTAACAGAGGTACATTTTTGTGAGAAAGGTGTAAAAACGAATGCAGTTGTGTATCAAAATACAGTCCTGACGACCCTTGTGGAACCTGTTTCTCATACCATGTTCAATAACAGGCACTGGGTATTCCAACAAGATTCGGCGCCAGCTCATAGAGCGAAGAGCACACAAGACTGGCTGGCAGCGCGTGAAATCGACTTCATCCGGCACGAAGACTGGCCCTCCTCCAGTCCAGATTTGAATCCGTTAGATTACAAGATATGGCAACACTTGGAGGAAAAGGCGTGCTCAAAGCCTCATCCCAATTTGGAGTCACTCAAGACATCCTTGATTAAGGCAGCCGCCGATATTGAGATGGACCTCGTTCGTGCTGCGACAGACAACTGACCGCGCAGATTGAAGGCCTGTATTCAAAATCACGGAGGTCATTTTGAATAAACTTTAGTGTCATAAGAATCTATGTTTTGTTAAGTTCATTTTGGTATATAAATGGTTACATAATGAATAAACTTGTTTCAATTATTTTATATTAAACATGTGACAGAATTTATGACCTGACTAGGTATATATATAAAGATATTCGACCCTCTTAGCCAGTTCAGGTACTTAACAGAACAATAAGAACACAATCTAATGTTATAGGTATATTAGATTATCTTTACGCATTCGAATTTTAGAAATGAAACGACCGAATCTCTTCACTTTAATCATCATTTCAGTCGCATCTCTCCGTTCTCTAAGCTGCTATTCACTCATCATAGTACGAAGCCCATGAACTAGATTAGAAAAATATTTTAAAGAGTAATTTAATCTTAAGAATTGAATATCTAAAATAATAAACTGCTCCATACCAATCATCATACGAACTGATTTGTGTGAATTTTACAAGTTTGTCGACGCTAGCTGAAACTGTAGCTAAGGGTTAAGCAGTAATTTTTATTGCTGCAACTTGGGGATATTAAAAAATAAATTAGAAGATTAGAGACGAAAGACAGTCTATCCCTCGCTACTCAACACAATCAATGATGAATCACAAACAATGTTTAGTTTTATGTTAACACTTGACTTTACTGTGAAGAAGCTAACTTCTTCACACACTACAGATTCAAGTATCCCCGAAAATGTCGTATAACAGGAGTGACAGATAATAATGCTACAGATTGTTTCAATAATTCCATACGAATAAAATATCATTATCGAGCCTACAAATAACATAACATGAATAAACTATTTTCTGGAGAGATCCGAGGCAGGGTTGGGATTTACTGAAATTTTCAGTAAATATTGTTCTAAGATTTTGAAATAACTGTACACATTACAAGCCGATCACCAACAAAATTCAAATTGCTTTCAAAATCCACCATCAGTGTGTCGTCTACCTATATAAGTTGTTGCAGGCCGTATGATTAGCTTATTGTATTGTCGCTACCGTTTTTATACATTGACAAGGTCGATGTAATGAGATGCATTCAGATGTAATTACAAGTTTCTTTTTTACATTCCATTTTGTAATTCAATAATCAGTATCGTATTAAAAGCCGAACGTCAATTTCGTAACGTTCAGAAATGAAATGCTTCATTATGATGTAAACATATTCTTTCTTCTTGTTACGAAATACCGCTATCTCTGTGTAACTTTGTATTTTATTACACTAACTTTTTCCATAGCTTTGTCCATGTGGATTGTATTTGTTATAGCTTATATGTTTACTGGGTTTTCGTTTAATAGTAAAACCTGGATCAAAATTTGCTCAGCTCTTTACGTGATGCCTGAATATAACAGAGATGCGTGATAGTATGTTTTATAATTTCTTAGTATTCAGCAACCAAAAGCGATAGCAGAATTTCGAAGGTATATTGTAGGCTACCCGCATTAGGCTAGCGTGGTGGACTAAAACCTAACCCCTCTCATTAGTAGAGGAGGCCCGTGCCCAGTAGTGGGATAGTGTTACAGGGCTAGTATTATTATTCACCAACCAACCAAACTAAGTAGTAGTTATGGATATATTATTTTTAAACATAATCGAGAAAATAGGACTAAACTGGTATGAATTTGTCTCATGCCTGTTGTCAAGTAGATGTATCCTGAAATCCATTAATGGAGAGCAAAACAAGATTATTTTTGCTCCATAAAAGAAATCTCGAGCAAAATAAAACTCCACACGAATGGAAGCCATTATTCATTTCGTGATTTCGTAATACACGTTGATTTTTTATTATGATCCGAGTGTGTAATTGAATTCTTTTATGCTGTATATTAGGCATTCGAGCCGCAAGGTCTGCGTTGTCACAAAAAGTAATTCGTTTTAAGAAATAAGTGTTGACTGTGTCCTTGATTCTTTCTATATTGGCAGTGGTTTGGGGCTAAGAACGGTTTCTATTGGAATGATTTGAAGGGATAGTTGTTTCTCGCTACTTGACACTCTGCTTGGACGGCACTGCGCTTACCATCTGGTGCAGTGAGTTTACTATGCCGTAGCAGGATAAAACGATGTCGACTACAGATCACATAGTCTTAAAACCTATCATTATATCTTATCACTTTAAAGACAGTTTTGTCTACAGCTAGAACGGCCATATTCGACTGGGCGATTACCACTGTCTTCGAGAAAACAGACCAATAGGCCTACTCATGAAATCAATTCCAATTTCAAACTCGATACAGTTTCAATTCCGGTCTAGAAGATATTGGCACTCTTGACACAATCGAGTTTGTTCTTGGATTGTGAAATGAAATCGTTTATTGATCATGTAGGCAATTACATAGCTCTTATGACAAGTCAGTACATTAAAAAAAAGTAAAGAAATTTAAGAAAAGGATATCAGCTTATGTATACATAGATTGTAGTTTCTATTTCATTTAGTTACTAAAAATTCCGCCGTTTTCAGATCAATTGTGCGCTGATGTTGCGTTCAAGAGTGCCAATTGTACAGTTGTCGAACCGCAATTTTAAATTGGAATCGAGTGTCAAGAGTAACCCTGTGAGTGAATCTGTTGCGTTATATATTGGGTCGTGTGAACCACTGTTTCAAAGATAACTGATATAAAGTAATGGCTATCTGTTACATCTTACGGTGAGAGAGATTTTCGTATGTCCAATTTCTGCTCTACTTCTGGTAAATATTGGTATACTATCTAATTTATAAAAATAAATATTTCTTTGTCCATCTATAATGAGTTTGTATACGATTTTCCGTTTGACATAACTTTGGTGAGCTGTGCGAGCATCTGTTACGTATTCAGACATAAAATATGTGAGTTCTTCTTTATTGTGTAGGGCACAATCCCTTAACGTATCAATAAATATATCGAGCCATCGGAAAAAAAAATATAAATATACGCATACATAAACATTAAATTCTACTTACTGCCAATATTGAACATCAATTATAAAATAAAAAATCGCAACCACGCACTTAATATGTCCCTTAATCTTCGACATCCTATCGATAAATCAAAGAGAAAGGCAGATTACAATACCATGAAGCTACTGTAATAACAGTCATCGGCCAGATGTCGAACCACTGACCACTATACACCGGAATAAGCAAATTACATACATAATGTCGAACAACATGTAATTAGTTAGACATTTTCTCGATTCACCCAACTGTGCTCTTAAGTACTAGAACGATCGTTTTTTGCGAAGCATTTGTTTCCGTAATTAGATCTCAATATTTTATTAATACTGAACAAGAATAACTTACGAAGAAGTATTATAAATATAACTTTCATCTAATGTTTTTATTTTATTTTTATTTTTAGACTGCCTTGGTGGCGCAGGGACTGCCTTGGTGGCGCAGTTGTAATTGCGCATGCGTTACAACCGCTGTGCTGAGGTCTCGGGTTCGATCCCCTGGTCGGGTAAAGTGATATTGGGTTTTTCTGACTAGAAATTCTCAGTATTAGCCCGGAGTCTGGAACCTGTGCCCGGTATGGCGATAGGCTCGCCCCCTATCACATTATGGGACCGAAATTCGGCGAAAAGTGGGTGTACTGGTTACACCTCTGCCTACCCCTTCGGGGATTATAGGCGTGAGTGTATATGTATGTATGTATGTTTTTATTTACTCAATGAAAGAATGCTACACTCCTAACACAGCTTTAATCTTACCTTTAAATAAGACTTCCATACCTACTACCATAAGTAACACTGTTTTCGTACTAATAGTAATTAGTATATAATCTTTAGGTGCTTGCGTTCACAATTAAATTCAATATTATGAATTTTATCTATGTTTTTTTTTACTAGATGAAAGGTATATTTTTTGTGTCGTACTGATTAGATGATAACAAAAAATCTTAGTATGGAAATAATTTTCGTTTATTTAAATGTAATATTGTATTAATTGATGAAAAATATACTAATATTTTTTTAGAATAATGACGTATATAACGTCTTAACATTGCACATTTAAATTTAACATACCACCTCAGAATAATTGTTAAAGTGAGCATTTAACTGGCACACAGTCGCCACGACAACAAAAATTAAAAACTGAAGGGTGAACAATAATTAGAAATTAATGTATCCGGTGTTAACACATAATTGCATCAAAATGCCTTCTATTAACGGTGTTATTTGAAAACAGCTGCCACGTTATTTGAATAGAAAAGCGATAGTCCGAATTACCTACATTAAGGACGGTTAGTAGAGAAATTCTACATTCTAGACTATAATTTTAGGCTCATTGGCATAGGCTATTTTTATTATACAAAATGTAACTTTTTAATGTAGACTTTGTAGTGCGCGGTCGATAGAGAAGACTACACGCGATACAGGTCAGGCAATAGTTACACCTCTGCTTGTATGGAAACTATCGCGCTTAGTTTTTTATTTATGGCCCGGAATTAGAGTAACGAGCGAGACAATGTATCCCCCGCTACTCAACACAATCATGCCGGCCTGCTTCTTCACACTACGGTTGAGGGTCTAGACCCTCAACCGTTTCCTCTGATACTAGTATCAGAGTACTCAGAAGGCCGCAACACGGCCAAACATCACACCCCAACTATAGACCCCGACAAAAACCGGTATGTACACTGGTATAGTCTAGATAGATAGATAGATAGATAGATAGATAGATAGATAGATAGATAGATAGATAGATAGATAGATAGATAGATAGATAGATAGATAGATAGATAACTCTTTATTGCACACCATCAAAATAATATTACAAAAGGAAACCTTAAAGCTAAAGTAAGTTACAATAGGCGGTCTTATCGATAACTTAACAATGGATACACACGTAACTTAAGAAAATTCAGAGGTGTATGCCATTGGGACAGGTTTCAAAGCCCGCCAAATCAATCCCATCAGATACACACAAAATATACAGTCCCGAGCACACATTAAGATGTGTTACGTCGAGAGAGTTGAAAGCTGCGAGTGCTGGTCCCACAAAACCCATACCAAAAACATTTGTCTTATTTGATGAACTTGAACTCACAATATCCTTTTTACAATCGTACTCTGTAGTGGAAATTGAATCAAACCCGGTTTTACTTATCTTATTGTGCTCCACTGCTTGACAAATTTATTTCTACTGTTCTCAGTCATGTTTCTTATCTTTTGATTTCAAAGGCGTCTAGGTCGTCACGCCATCCCTCCCTATGAGAGAAACCTACTAGGTACATCGGAAAATCCGAACTTTGTAGCTTGGTAAATGCATAATAATAAAATACAAAAAAGAATAACAGAAAAATATGAAATCCAAACAAAAGCACGAAGATTTGACATCAGCGTGGAGGAAATAACTTGATAGAAAAATCAGACATGCATTGAAGGACCGCGCGCCCTGACGGTTTGTTTAGCGACCACAATGCGCCACGCTAACGAGTTGCGCGTCTGAATAAAACATAGCTAGCTTGCAGATCTGAGCTATGAGGTTAGAGCGACGTGGAATTATGGATTGGGATTGTGGTTTCCTAGCGTCATGTTAGTCTTAAGGTGTCTGTTGGAGTCATGAAATCCTGAAGGCCTAGCATATACCTACGTCACGAGAATATTTTTTTTCATACCTGACTGCCTATGTGGCGCAGTTGTAATTGCGCATGCGTAACGACTGCTGTGCTAAGGTCTCGGGTTTGATCCCCGGGTCGGGTAAAGTGATATTGAGGTCTTCTATTTATAAATACTCAGGAATTGTGCCGGGAGTCTGGAATTGTGCCCGGTATGGCGATAGGCTCGCCTCCTATCACATTATAGGACCGTAAAAAATTTGGCGAAAAGTGGGTGTACTGGTTACACCTCTGCCTACCCCTTTGCGGATTACAGGTGTGGGTGTATATGTATGTATGTACACAGAAATCATTCTAGACCAAATTTACACTTCATCGCCCCCAATCTTAATACGATTCCATATTTAAACATTCATACAAATCTCCTCGCGTATTTAACTTGTGCCGTTGTTAAAATGGCAACGTTTCACTTTGCACAATAAACTCGGTTTGGCTGTAACCTAAATATCGGATTGTGGTGCCACAAACGGTGTATAGAAACGTCTCTGTTTATTGAATTGAAATGACATTTTGTTTAACGTGTTAAAGGAAACGCCTAATGATGTGTTACATCCAGATGGCCTTTCATTGCCATGATGTACAGTTTCTTTACATTGAACTTGATATTTACAATATTGTATATTTAAGGAAACAAAGCAAATGCATACGTACTCACTTCTCTTAGTGGATGTAGCAGTTTATACTTAATAATAATTTATGAAGAATCTCTTAATATGATGTCTTGCTAGTTATTTTACTATCTCTCTATATAGTACTAAATCAAAATTTAAGATTTATTTAACTTCCTGGATAGTCAGACAAGCAGACGGGCCTCCTGACGGTAAGTAGTCATCGCCGCCTATAGACTTTTGCAATGCCGGGCACAGTAAATCCGCTGCGTACCGTTGAAGTTCTACTCTTCTTAAGCCTCGTTTAAAGAAGAACATGTCATAGCGCTCAGGGAGTTCATTCCAGAGCTTGCACGTACGTGGTAAGAATGAACGCTGGAAACGAACCGTGCTAGACGGAATCGTTTCCAGGTGGTATGGATGAACTCTGTTGCGGTGTTGGGTGTTGCAATGCGAGTTTATGAATCTACTTTCTTCTTCTATATGTATACGACTTGAACTCATCATGCCATATGATTACATGAATCTACTAAGTATGTATCTTTAAGTAAAAAAAGGACAATATCATACTTTGCAACGTCTAAACTTAATACGTGTAACTACGCAAAGGAAATAGAGGCGCACCCTTTGTTTTCATAATTACGTCTGCATTTCTATTTTTACATGGACACCTGGCACCCCGTGATAACGAGTTCAACTGGTATTCTTGACGTGTTTGATGCATTGCATGACAATGATGAAGGAGCTTTCATATGTCACGATATGGCTTTCAATGTTTAGTTTGCATTTAACAGTAGACTTATGTGTTTGAATAGATTTGTAGATTTTGGTTAATTTTTCTGTGGTTAATTTTCTTATAAAAATAAGTAGCTGTCAATAAATGCATAGATCTTTGTATTCAATTCTCATAGAACCTTTAACTCAGATATCTACACATCGAAGGTAGTGATTGCTAGATTTTCAACTTGAAATTTTAGAAACAAATAGTACATATGCATATACGCTCACGCCTTTAAACCCCATAGAGGTAGGCAGAGGTGTAACCAGTCCTTTTCGCCGAATTTATTACGGTCCCATATGGGCGAGCCTATCGCCATACCAGGCTCAATTGCAGACTCCGGGCTGAGACTGAGTATTACTAAATAGAATAATTATAATAAATATTACCCAACAGTCACACACATAGCCCCGACCCCACACTAAGATCGAGTCTTGTGTTGTGGGTATCAGGGACTACGAGAGACTTTCGGTCTCACAACACCCAAACCCGGGACACATTTGTCTGTCACACAAACATTTGTCCCGGTGTGGGAATCTAACCCACGGCCTCTCGTTTCACAGCTGGCTACTCGCCAACTGCGCCACGGAGGCTGTGTGATAAAAACCCAATATGATTACCCAACCCGGGGATCGAAGCTGAGACCTCAGCACAGCAGTCGTAACGAATGCGCAATTACAGCTGCGCCACCGAGGCAGTAAGAAAAATGCCAGGCAGAAACAAATAATGATCAAAGCCTTTTGGAAAATTATCAAAATCTGGCCTTAACTATCGATTGTTTATAGATTCATCAAGCTCGTCAACTATGAACAAACCTTGTTCGTTAAATGTGGCATGATGCATCCATCGTTTGGCAAAAAATTGTCCAGGCATAAAACGGGTGACACTGTAATGTTGTCCATCTTGATATATGGCAGGTGCCCGACGGCAGATTTCTGCCTTTAATTACACTTGTAGTTTTATTACAAACCACTTTAAAGGCCACATTTTTAATCTCCCGGCTAGCTTTAATTAGTCTGACAGGCTTTGCGACGAGAGGATGTGGTTATTTATAAACTTCAATGTCATTGAGGAATTTCTTGAGTCCAAAAGTGAATCTAGATTGGTCAGCTCGTGTCTCTGCTTATTTGGAATAATTGTCATTGTTGCGGATAGCGTTGATTATAATGTTTAATATGGGGGTTCAATGAAACTGATTGTTATGTTTGGGACCAAACTTATAGGTGAACTGAAGTTACAATTAATCAAAGATAACGTTCAGTTATCAATAATGAAGTAACTTTTATTATTATAAAATTGAATAATGCAAAACAACTAGCAATCTAATTTAAATTGCTAGCACTCACTAAAGACATTAAACGTCACAGACTATTTTAAAATTAAAACATGATAAATATGCCTCTACACTTCGTAGGAGCTTTAAATGGTTCGTTATAGATCGGTTCTAGATTTAACATCACATAAGATTTGAGCCATATTCTAAATTTTTTGTCAACCACATCCAAATACTAATTGATCTAATCTTTGTTCTAATTTTTCAGATTTTTTTTAAATCGAAATAGGCTTGCGTTTGACCACTGTCTCGCCTGATGGTGATGATGTGGTCTACGGTGGAGCACGCTTGCCTAGAAGATACCTATTCACTCTTGACTTGAAGATACCCAGGTCATAATTTTCGGGAAATATAGACTCCGGCAAAGAGTTCCACTCTCTAGCGGTGCGCATGATAAATGTACTAGCAAAACGCTTCGTGCGCACTGGTGGAATATCAACCATGTATCGATGACGCTTCGCCGAGTCTCTTGTCGTCCGATGATGGAAAGGGGTTGGGGGAATTAAATTATGTAATTCCAAGGCACACTCGCCGCAATGTGTACGGTAAAATACCGATAAACTAGCAACTTTATGTCTGTGTTCAAGGCTTTGCAGCCTTGCCTCGACTATGGAATCGTTGCCTATGAGTCTTTTGGCGCGTCTCTCGATTGCCTCCAATGCCTCAAGCTGGTACTTGGCTGATCCATCCCAAAGATGAGAGCAGTACTTCATGTACGACCGGACTTGCGCTTAATACAGATCAAGGAGCTGTCCCGGCGTGAAGTACCGTATCACCTTCGCAAGGATAGCCAGCTTTTTGGCAGCCAATTGAGCTTTATGCTCAATGTAGGAGCCAAAACTAAGAGTTGGAGACAAAGTTACACCAAGAATCTCTATGTGGTCAGTTATCGGTACGGACACATCCTGAAAGTAGGAGTCAGTTCGAAGGGACTCCGTTTAGCAGAGAATAGACAAGCCTGGGTCTTAGTGGCATTAAACTTGACCAGGTTGGCATCGCCCCAATCGGAGACTGCCTTTAAGGACAAGTTCAAGCGTTCTACCAAGGCCTCCCTGAGGGCCTGGACTTGCACTCCACTGGTTCGTGCATTAGATATGTAACTTTCTACCACTGTGCGATAGCAGATGATGATAATCAGCGTACCCAAAAGTACCGGGCTTAAGCAGATCATTGATGTGCAGCAGGAATAGAGTCGCAGAAAGTACGGACCCCTGAGGTACCCCGGCATTGATAGCCAATAGATCGGAGGAGCAGCCATCAATGACCACTCGAATCAATCGTTCCCTCAAGAAGTTCGATATCCAAGCACATAACCCAGTGGGCAAGCCATATGATGGAAGCTTGCTTAAGAGGCTATCATGCCACACTCTGTCGAAGGCCTTCGAGATATCAAGTGAAACGGCAAGCGCTTCCCGATGCTTCTCGACGGTCGCGCTCCAGATGTGAGTGGCATACGCTAGAAGGTTGACGTTGAAGTTGACCGGATTCGGCGAAATCCGTATTGTCGGTCACTTAGGAGGTCATTCGCTTCTAGATATGCCATGGGCATGCCATTCAGTACACGTTCCATACTTTTGCAAAGTATGGACGTAACCGAGATGGGCCTATAGTTGGCAGGCTCAGCACGACTACCTTTTTTGGGCACGGGTGCACGTTAGCTTGCTTCCAGGCTTTAGGCACTTGCCCAGTGACCAGAGAGAGACGAAACAGGCGAGTCAAAATAGGAGAGAGCTCAGGCGCACAAGTTTTCAGTACAATTACTGGAATCCCATCTGGGCCATTGGCTTCATTCACGTCCAGATTACGCAGCGTTCTTCTTACCTCAGTCTGACGAATGCGAATTTCTAACAAATGTGTCTTGCAAACTGGTAGACTAGGAGGTACTTCGCCAGCAGTATTTAAACGCGAAGATTCGGCAAAAAGAGATGCAAACAAGTTTGCTTTCTCTTCAGCGGAGTGAGCCAAAGACCCGTCGGGTCTCAGCAGTGGAGGAAGTGAGGGGCGACGGAAGTTCGATTCAACTGATTTTCCCAGGGACCAAAACGCTTTACTACCCGCTGAGTATGAAGCTAGTTTCTTCCCGATTTGGCTTATGTAGTCAAATCTAGCTTGCCGTAGAGCCTTCTTGCAGGATTTGGAGCCTTGTTAAATGCTCTCTTCTTTAAGCGCAAGTCCTTTGCTTTGCGGTTTCGAGCATCAACCCATGCCAAGTATGCCGCATGCTTCCGCGCTTCAGTGCGTCCGCACTCAGCCCCGAACCATGGGCGAGTTCCGCCTGACATTGCTACGTCGGAGAATGAAATGTAGTATTCCATACCTTGACGCAGCACATCCGTCACAGCATCCGCGCAAGCAGAAGGGTCTTCAGAAGACAAGCAAATGGGCCGCCAAGGATAAGATGCAAAGAAAGCTCGCATCTCATCCCAATCTGCTGACTTGTATCGCCACACCCGCCGGGTGCCTCTAGGGCTGGGATCGGGCGGTGAGTAGGCAGATACAGATTTCACCAGACAATAGTCGGAGCTACCCAAGGGTGAAGAAACCGACACTGAGTAGCGGTTTGGATCAGTTGTCAACAGAAGGTCCAAGCAATTGGCTGTGTGCGTGTCAACATCCGGGACCCTTGTTGCCACCTGGACCAACTGAGTGAGATTCAGCGTCAGCGCTAGCTTCCGCGTTTCTCTCCCAGCATGGTTGGTACACTGGTATGGGTAATTTCACTCTAAGATTTTTTTATTACTCCCAACAGTCACATATAGCCCCGATCCCACACCAAGACCCCGGACGCAAATATCTGTCACACTGTATGTCAATTTATAAGATTTTCTTCTTATTTCACCCATCAATTGCAACAATGAATGTATAATTTATTTATTTATTTAAAACTTTATACACACAACATGTGTAAAGGTGGACTTAATGCGTTAGGCATTCTCTACAAGTTGCAACGAAAATTAATATAAAATACGCTGTTGGTTTTTAAATTATATCTTATCATGACATTTACTTGATATCATCCGGAAACTATCAGTACAAATTCTCACGGTCCTCGGAATATAATGCCATTTGCCCCTTTTTTACCTGAACAATTTAAAATTTAGCCAAGTGTCACGCATCGTTGTTTACACTGCTAAGTATAATTACTATGATTCACGAGTCACCAGCAAATCATCATTTGAAGCCTGTGATTTTTTATTTTTTCTTTAAAAATCTATTTCAGTTAACATACCGGGTATTATTAGAGAATGTGATGATAGGAAAAGGATAAATAATAAATATAAATAATAAGGATAAAACAATATAAATGATTTGATCATTTCTCTATTTCGGAGGAAATACGGACATTATTCGGAAGGTCGTCTAAGTATCTATCCGTTGGGCAACAAATGAGTTAATGACCTGAAAAAGTATGATATACGTATACAGTCACGTCTGTAATCCGCGGAAGGGTAGGCAGAGGTGTAACCAGTACCCCCACTTTTCGACGAATTTATTACGGTCCAATAATGTGATAGTGGGCGAGTCTATCGCCATACCAGGCTCGTCCCCAGACTCCTAATTGATACTGAGAATTTCTAGATAGAAAAACCCAATATCACTTTACCCGACCCGGGGATCGAACCTGAGACCTCAGCACAGCAGTCGTAACGCATGCGCAGTTACAACTGTGCCACCGGGGCATTATGATATGATACTATCACATCATGGGACCGAAATTTGGCGAAAAATGGGTGTACTGGTTACACCTATGTCTACCCCTTCGGGGATTACAGGCGTGAGTGTATGTGTGAGTGTGAGTGTCAGTTAAAGTTTGGCTGTTTGAAATGGTTGTAATTGCGCACACGTGGGGCGTATGTATGTATGTTGGTTTTGTCCTTGACGGCAGCTGACGAGCAGTGACGTCTGCTACGACAATGGCTATGTGACAACAATTAAATACCTTACAGAGCTGATACTTCTTTGTCTTATAAATAATAATGCGTAAAGTCAGATACCTTTATTTATAAAACGATATATTGAATTTCGTATGAAAAAAATGTAAAAAACTATATTAAAGTTTTATGTACTAGCGGCCACACAGTGCTCGAAATTCAATTATAGTATTTTTTTTATATGAATGTCGTATAATTCACAGAAAATCATTTAGCCAATCTGTCAGTAATTATTTGTTGTAACATTTATAATGGCGTCAATATTTGCTATTTGCTCTGTGTGACTGTTTGACCATAGACTATAATGTGATTGATATTGTCAGTATGAGCGTAAGAACGAAGGTTGTGTTTTATTTGATTTGCTGTATAATGTAACACATATTAAAAATAACAACATGAACTTTTAGTATGGCAAGTGTGACATGTGTCCATTCGCGCTAAAAAGGGGTACAAATATTTACTCATAACTTATTAACGTAAAGATAAAATACTAAATATTTCAGTTATTAGCCCAGCTTAAAAATAAAATATACGAATTGATGATAAATAAAAGTCATAAATGCGTTTTCTACAGTGTATGGCATATGGGTTTATGGTATTTTTTACTTTATGAACTTTAGCTAACTTCACATTCTTCACTAAAATATACCAGTGACATCTAGCGTAAACATAATAATACTAAGTGTACCAAAATGAATCGATAGTTAGAATTGTCTATGGAAATATTTAGTATTATTTTCTGCAAATAATCTCACTCATGGTGCGAAATTATAATAATATCTATAATTAAAACATATCTTTAAACAAAGCATTACGCGCAGTTATAAGTGGAAAATCTGGCCATAACTCTAAAGCAATTTTGAGCTCTAATTTATTTAAACGAGTGCTAAATAATTATTAAGAAAAGAAAACAGATTTCAAACGACAGACACCTTATGTTTAGCATGTCTGTAGATACTTCATCATCCAATCAACAAGTACTATCTAGAAGAGCAACAACGTTTTTATTCTACTTTTTTCACGTTTCTGTCGCGCGCCCTACCGAGCAATTATTGAGAAACTAGTACCTATTTCAAAAGTTGGTTGTAATTAACAGGTTTATACAGCATCTGCTTGTAGTCGCTGATTGCATTTCAAAATGAGCTTTATACCAAAGTGTTTAAGTTTAATGTTGTGTTGGATGAATTCGGAAAATATTTTTAAACCGTGAATGTAGTTTAAATCTGCTTCGTATTATTTTTTCTAATATTCAGGATGGAACAACACAAATAAACTTTGATTTATCCAATTGGAATTTGTCACACATAGTTTCGTATAAAGGAATGGCATAACAATAAAAATAATCAAACCTAAATATTTATTTCCTCTATCCGTGATTCGGAAAATACGAGGTATAACGGTACTACTACGGAAACTCATAAAAACGTCGACTTGAGTGCCTTCATCAACAAATCAAGATCACATTTAACACGTTCGTATCTCGCAAAAAATTCGTTCGTACCACCATTAAGCTCAACAAAATGCCGTGGACGTCATAAAATATATTTTCCGATAGTCAAATTGCAGCATCGGCGTGGGTCACAAATCTTTTCCGATAAATTTTACCGTTGTTACTTGACGAACTCACACGTTTCTCGATTATTACTTGTTTACCGCGAACAGGGTAGTTGACTCAATCTTTTTATTTATTTAACTTACATTACCTTAAACCTATTATCTAAAAAAATTGATGAATCCGAGCAAAAATAAGTTAATTAGACGCCATTCAAATCTGCGGGAAGGGTTAATTGACAAATGACAGTAATATTATGAATGATATGTACCGTGACGTCAAGGTTCTCAGAATGGCCATTACTGTGCCGTTGTGCAAGGGACATAGCGATATGTTCCCAATACGCAACCATTTTTCCTCATACCTTTGAGTATTTGCTCTTACCGATATTTAAAATAAATATTGTGACCTCATTTTTCAAGCAATTTGGTTCTGTTTTCGCAAATGAGTTTCTTTTGCGTATTATATTTGGTTACATATCGAATAATGTACAAAATTAAACACACGAAACTACCCTATTATTGGTTATATAATACAACCAATAATGAACTTATAATCAACTAGCTGGTCCGTGCGAATACTTCGCACAGATATTGGTCAGTTAAGTAATATAATAAAGTTGAAATAAAGAAACGTAAATGTAATGTAGTGGTGTTTCCTAAAATCGCGTTCTAAATCCTATATGCGCATAATCCTCAATCAACAAAACAACTAATTAGTTGATTACGCTGTCAATAGATGGCAGTGTTAATTTTTTATTGCTTTTTGGGAAAACCTATCATTTAAAAACATTAGTATATTTTTCGTGAATAGCGGCAAATATATGCTTCAAAATGGTGTTGCAGTCATTAAATTTAATGAAGAACTGTAAAAGTTATGGCGTACCGAGAAAAACTCCTTTGAGAGAATATATAGAGATTGAATTATATTGAAAAACATATCTAAATAGTTTGACTATTTAATATAATTTTTTTTCTCGATGTAAGATATTCCATGAAGCACGGTTTTGCTTTCGTAAGAACTAAATGATTCTGGGAATTTACTCTCAGGTAATCTAGCAGTTGCAAATAAATTATTCATATTGTTTAAAGTTCAACCATAAATTACTACGTTTATGTTCAAAAAAGAAATAAAGCTGATTACATTCAACAAAGTTATACAATATTTTATGCTAAACTTTAAATGAGTTGTGTTATATTTCACGGTATTTAATAATAGTTTGCATTAACCTTTAAAATTTGAGGCCTGCTGTGTTCAGTAATACTTAATATTGACATATCTAACTTCAATGTATACATAATAAGGACTTGAAATGGAGATGCATTGAATTCTATTTTCGTACATTGATTGTGAATACATCTGTCATAAAGTATTATCCCTTTCTCTCTTAACCTAATTTCCGAAGAAGTTAGCTAAAAATATTTTTGTGATACTCTTGTTAATACAATATCCATCGGTGCAGTGGACGAGAAGCTGTGTGTAAAATGAGAGACCATGGGTTCAATTCCCGCACGGAGACAAATATTTGTGTGACAGACATATATTTTACTGGGTGTTGTGGGACCGTAGGCCTTTGTAGTTCTTGACCCACGTTACAAGTCTAACCTAGTGTGGGGTCTGGACTATGTGTGTGACTGTTTGGTGTATCCTGTAATATCATCCTTCTATCTTTTACAATTTATTTTAATTGAAAACTCACTCGCCAAATGATTTTCATATCCATTATCGTGTTACAAACCAATAGTAGTGGTGCTAGTTTGGACCGTGGTCCGAGCGGTCGACCCGACGCGACGTCGTAAATGCATTTCGTGAATTACGACCGTTGAATGTGGTGAGTAGTGAAATTGTTGGCACACTGGACTCGTCCATCGCACCTGCTCCACGCGATTTGGGCAAAATAAATCAAATGCTCGCTAAATGATCTAGAAAATTACGCCAAGTTTTGGTATAAAAGATTTATTTAAGTTCAGTTACTGGTGATACCTGAAAGTTTCAGTTAAGTATAATTGTGTTTTTAGATATTATTCGTGCCTCGGTGGCGCAGTTGTAATGCGCATGCGTTACGATTGCTGTACTGAAGTCCCGGGTTCGATCCCCGGGTCAAGTAAAGTGATATTTGGTTTTTCTATTTAGAAATACTCAGTATCAGCCCGGAGTCTGGAATTGTGTCCGGTATGGCGATAGGCTCGTCCCCTATCACATTATGGGACCGTAATATGTTCGGCGAAAAGTGGGTGTACTGGTTACGCCTCTGCCTACCCCTTCGGGTATTACAGGTGTGAGTGTGTATGTATGTTATTCGTAGAATTTATTTCACTTCATTGGAAGGCGCAAGGCCTCTTCCCGTACTTCTCTTAAAGTTCCGAAATACATCTACTGTTTCTTTCATAATATATTCTAATTGAATAATAAAATCGTCTTGTTATAACTGTCGGCTTCACATGTATATATCTGTTATTTTCACTTCAAATACTGAATTTTACTGTATTGATTTCACTGCATGATCCATTTATATAATAAGATTAATTGGAACAAAATTACTTGTTTCGTACAAAACATGCCTTAGAAGGAAGTGTGTAACATTCACCAGGTTCGTTTAACTGTGAAACCGATCAATTTATTATCTAAACCGCACTTGTATTACACAATATCGTTATTTGTTCCGTGCCCCAGTAAGTGAACTGGTGATTGAAAATGGCCGTACACTCAATAATTTGTAAGATATATTGTGTTTGTTACATTAATAAATACATCCAACAGCCACACATAGTTCTAACACACTAGGTCAAACCTATGACGCTGGTATCAAGAACTACGAGGGACTACGAAAACAAATATATGCGTGTCATAAAAATATTTGTCTCGGTGCGGGAATCGAACCCACGGCCTCTCATTTCACTGCTCTAATCACCCACTGCACCACGGAGGATGTCATTGGTTTTTTTTCATCTGCCAAAATATTAGGGTAAATTTATACTGTAATCAAAAATCTATGATTAACCTAGGTGAAATAAGACTTGAGTCAGTTATATTATAAAAATATATATTAATTATATTATAAAGTTATATTGTTAAATATTATAGTGCTTTGATAACAATAATAAATTTAACTTTCCAAAAACCGCAGTCAATATCAGAATCGCAATACATTTTTTGTTATCTGTGGAGGAATTTCATTTTCTCACATCACATCTTAACAAAATTTTTATGAAAACTACCTTTAGGTAATTTTAGAGAGATTCATAGAGCTTCTTCGATACTATGAAATGCGAAGAAGATAAGAATAATCGAAACCAGATCGCTCCGTCAAAAAGAAACTTTTTTTTTATGGAAAAAGGGGGCATACGGGCAGGAGGCTCACCTGATGGAAAGTGATCACCGCCGCCCATGAACATCTGCAACACCAAAGGGCTTGCAAATGCGTTGCCGGCCTTTCAGGAAAGAAAAAATCTAAGAGAAATTTTAGCGGCCTGATGATTTTTAATATAAATACTTTCAACTTATTTAGTTAGGTACCTTAAATAAAACTAGCCATGAGCTATTTCATAATAGCAAACGAATATATTGCAACGAAATTTCCATCAATCAGTTGCACAGGTGTTCTTTTATTAATATTTTTCCATAATGGAATAAAAACAAACCCCCGGGCCATTGCGGAACTTTTTATATATCGTCAAAAGCAGTGCTTTTATCATCAATTCCCAGTGTGAGTTGGAGCTATTACAAAAGTGAGAGGTAAACGTCAGATAAAACAGTCGCCATTTTATTTGTCACGTTCTATTTGACACCGCAAGTATTTGTGCACAAACGTATAAGGTTAGGCGGCTATCACACAAACTACAAGTAAGTAAGTCACAAATTATTATTTTTAGTAAATGTCTGTTAGACCGGTAGCGATGAAACATAGAGCCTCTGATTACACTATTATAGCTTCTTTAAATTTTTATTCTGATATATGGTTAATACACACAACTTTAGAAAAGTCAGAGGTGTATGCCACTTGGGTTTCGAACATACGACTTTTGGTCTTGACAGTCCGTTCTTTGTTAATTATCGCTTGCTTTAACGGTGAAGGAAAACATCGTGAGGAAACCTGCATACCTGAGAATTCTCAAACAGAATTTTGAAGGTATGTGAAGTCTACCAACCCGCAATAAGCCAGCGTGGTGGACTAAGGCCTATCACCTCTCATTAGTAGAGGAGGCCCGTGACCAGCAGTTGGACAACGTTTAATACAGGGCTAATATTATTATTATTATATGGTTAATAGTCCTACCCAACTAAGGACTAAGACCTAACCCCTCTCATTAGTAGAGTAGTCCCGTGCCCAGCAATGGGACAATGTATAATAGAGGGCTAGAATTATTGTTTTTATTATATTCCTTCCCAAAAATATAAATAAATCAATAACACCCTACAATCACACACACAGTCCTGACTCCACACTAAATAATAACAGTATTGTGCGTTGGTATCAAGAACTACGAGAGACTTTCAGTCTCACAACACCCAGACTCGAATCACATATTTGTGGATCAGATAAACATTTACCTCTGTTAAGGGATCAAACCCGCAGCCTCTCATTCGCAGCCGGCTACTCCCGACTGCACCACAGCGACTGAATATAATAAAAACATTATTTTGAAAATTAGCTTTGAGATCAATTTTGTTGTTAATACCAATGAATACCGTATATCTATAAGTATTTATATATCCAGAATACATTTTATTTTATTATCTTTTAAATCATATGTGTATATACATATGCTCAACTGCCTCGGTGGCGCAGTTGTAATTGCGCATGCGTTACGACTGCTGTGCTGAGGTCTCGGGTTCGATCCCCGGGTCGGGTAAAGTGATATTGGGTTTTTCTATCTAGAAATTCCTCAGTATTAGCCCGGAGTCTGGAATTTGTGCCCGGTATGGCGATAGGCTCGCCTATCACATTATGGGACCGAAATTCGGCGAAAAGTGGGTGTACTCGTTACACCTCTGCCTACCCCTTCGGGGATTACAGGCGTGAGTGTATGTGTATGTGTGTATATACATGTACATACACATACTTTAAATCTACATCTTATTCCTGGAAAATTGATATTGAAGTACTTTGTATCCTAATATTTAATTTATTAGATACATACTAATAGTAATACTAAACGACCTAATCAGTATTACATGTCTAAATTCAATACATAAGTAATGGCATGCCAATCAAATGTTTGTACTGTAACAAATCTTTATACTTATACAACTCTGCAACCAATAACCTGTTCCTATTATTGAAATCAAGTAGATTGCAGATAAGCTCGCTTTGTCGCTTTGTCGTGGTTGACATGTTTATCAAATATCAAATTGTTCAAGGAAGCCGAAGCATTATGATATAAGGCTTTGATGTGCCAAATGCAGGTATCGATTTCGTAAAAAACATTGATGAAATTATACGTTTTGATTTGATATTTATTTGAATAATTTATTTACGATTTCCAGGTATGATTGTGTTGAGCAGCGAGGGATAAATTGTCTCTCGCTACTTGATACTCTAACTGGACGGACTGCGTTTACCATCAGGTGCAGAGTGGGTACTTTGTCCTGCCAGAATTAAAAAAAAATATCGATAATTCATCACAAAATGGTCATAGTGTGTGAGACCTGAAAATTTCTGTTCTTTAAACATTTTCTATACAGTTTTATATGTAGAATGTATAAAATATGACGTGTTATATTTTACCGGATTTATTATATAGTTTAGTAGGTTATAGATTAAGTTTACATTTTAATAACATCAGCTACTAATTCACCTTTTTTTATTCCGGCATAAATGCTCGTTTTCATTGAACATCGTTTAATTTTAGTTAGACTATAATGTTCTATACATAAAACAATAGGACGTTACCATATTAAGTCACGACTTAATTTTTTGATAGATTTTGTGCGTAATAATTATTTTAAAGCTAAACAAATGTGATATTGAATAACAAATGTGAAAAAAAATAGACAAAGGAGAATAATCGTCACAATGCGGTAAGAATTCGCCTAACGAATGCGGAAATGCAAAAGACGCGAAAAAAGGGAATAAGAAAAAGTGGCTAAATCCTCACCGACAAAAGAAGCAGGTGCGCATTTAATAATTGAATGTTTTCCAATAACACGGAAGCCCGCCCAATCAATCAAATTACAAGTTGGGCCGAATATTCAGCCCAGTTTTATAAATAGCCATTTCATTTCTCACTTCTGTGGACTAACGTTAAAATTTATTGCGTTTATGAACGCTACTTTGTTGTCGTTTTACAGTCAGGCTAATGATACAACGGTGCTTAAAGTCGTGTGGTAGTTTATATCCCTTTTAGTGACAGTTACTCTGTGACTCCTTAAAGCAAACAGATCAGATGATAAAAAATATTATCATATTGTGTATTATAATAATAACAATAACACACCCAACAGTCACACACATAGCCCCGACCCCACACTAAGATACGACTCTTCTGTTGTGGGTATCAGGGACTACGAGAGACTTTCGGTCTCACAACACCCAGACCCCGGACACAAATATCTGTCTGTCACACAAATATTTGTCCCGGTGTGGGAATCGAACCCACGGCATCTCGTTTCACACTCGCCAACTGCGCCACGGAGGCTGTCAAACCTGATGATCTTAATTAGGATATAAAGCCAAAGTTTTTTTATTCAACAGCTTTCCTTAATAACACGAGATTTTACTTGTACTCTGTCAATACCCTCTAAGTCTGTGGTTTCTAGAAAGTCTGTAATTTCTAGAAAGTTTGCAGTTTCTCGAAACTCTGTAAATTGAGAGTAAGTGTTTATTTTCTAATGTCAGATTAGAAAATGATGTTTGATGACAAATTATGTTTATTTTAAATATACGTAAAATTTATTTCTAGTTAGATGAATTGTGCTTGTATAAATATAGTCCATAAGTATGCGCCAATTGGTCCTTCACAAATCTATGTAAAATATAATTATAATTAACTTAATTCACTAAATAACATAAATAAATTGATGTTCTATACACAGGAATTAAATTAACCTCATGACAAAACTATTACGCCACTAGTTGCAGAACTGCGCGGAAAAACTTTAAAACTGATAGGAAAGTTGTTATACACCACGTAATACCAACGACACATTATTTCCTGAAGTTTTGCGTAATACCGAAGTACCCCAACCACTTCGGGCTTCGAACTTCAGTCTCCATTGTGATAAACGCCACGGCAACTTGGTCGAACTTCCTGAATTTTGGCCGAAAGGTGCATTCGTAAACAAACTCGGCGAAAGTTTTAATTGCACTAGATTGCAGCGTTGCCACGCGTTTGTGCCACGTATGTAATCTAGTTTCGTGTTTTGTAAATAACAAAGTTTGCAAGTTACTCAGAAAGAGTAACATGGAAGTTGTGTTGCGTTTCTTTTGTTATGTCACTGCTCTGCGGCTTCTTTTTAATTAAGCCTTTGCTCTTATCTTTTATTTTTATCTCCTTGGTGGCTTCAGTTTTCATAATTATCTTTTGAAACAATTGCGCTTTGAGCCTGCCGTCCACATTATTAATGAATTGCAAGATTGTTGCGTAACAGCTGCATGATCAATACGGCTTAATCTTTTCGTTTCTCAGAACTTTGAATTTTCAGATCACGCTCTAGTTATTGGCTGGTATATTCATTTGGTACGTCTAGTGTAAAAACAATAAAAATCATATCATAATACGTAGAAACAAATTGATCAACATTAAGTAGATAGAACATCAGACATAAACTCACGCCTGCATCGCTAAAGGTGTAGGCAGACAAGAGCGCAACAGGTCCACTCACGATTCACCGAGCTTGTTTTCTTTTGATGCGATAGGTGGCGAGTCTATCACCACATCAGGCACCCTTAAACCAGAACAAGTTATGTGTATTAATCAAATCGAAAACTCAAACCCATAGTAATTGTACAACCTGGAATTCGAACCTAGAACCCTACTCAGCCAAGCTGCTAGTAGACCAATGAGGCAATCAGTAATGTGGAATAATAATATTATTGAAGAATTGATGAACACCCATGAACAACAGAGAAATGCCTGTAACGCCAATAAGTATACCCCGCCATTTTTATTCAAAATTGAAATCCCATCGAAGCGAGCACCGCATCAATAAATCAGTGGGCACCGACTCCACTTAGCGCCTACATAATGAAATTATTGAAAAATGTGCATTTTAATGGGCTGCTTCATTACTATTCCTGTCAGGCGGGGTTCGCATAAAGGTCTCTCGCAATGATCATAACCATAAATAAATTAATATTTATATATTTTGACGGCCGTCGTGGCAAAGTGGCGAATAGTCGGCTGTGAAACGAGAGGCCATGGGATCGATTCTCGCACCGAAATATGTGTTTGTGATGGACAGATATATTTGTTTCAAGACTGGGTATTGTTGGGACCGTAGTTCCTCGTAGTTCATAATACCTACGATACAGGACCTAGTGTGGGGTCAGAATTATGTTTTATTTTTTTTATCCTGGCTCGGTAAAGTGACCACATTGCACCTGATGGTAAGCGCCATCTAATTAGAGTATCGAGTAGCGAGAGACAATCATGCCGGCCTGCTTCTTCACACTACGCCATGGGCCAGAAGGGACATGTCAGAGTACCCAGAAGTCCGCAAAACGGCCAAAAATTGTAACAACTCTAGACCCTCGACAAAAACCGAATGTACACTGGCTGACCCCGGACCGAACACACTTGCGTTTGCAAATATTGCGGGTCTTACACTCTGTGTATCCTAGCAGCAGCAAACTGTGTGTGACTGTTGGGTGTATTTAATTCTTTATTACTATAAAATAATTGCTAGGTGGCATAATGGGTTTATCTTTTGGCTAGTACTGTAAAAGATCATCATATTCGAATTGTTTTCACAGCCTCTGTGGCGCAGCGGATGAGTAGTCAGATGTAAATCGTGTGGTGTAACGAGGACAATATGTGAGGTTTAAAAATATTTTTAGGTTATGGGACCCACTTTTCAAGTGGTTTTTAATACCCATGACAATACATTTTAATATGGAGTATTAGGTCCGAATGTAGGGCTACGAAACGGTTGAATGTTTATAATTTTATTTTATAGCTAAAACTCTTTTATAAATTCCCAATTAAATAAGGTTGGAAAGGCTGATTTTTAGTGCATGAAATGCTCTTAATACTAAGGGAAAGGCTATTAACATGCGTCCTGAGGTTATCTCAACAACGATCAGAAGGAAGCCGAACAAAGGCGTAATTATTTCTGCATCTCAAGTAGATGGACGGGACGGAACCATCCAGAATATTGTGCTTGATTTTCTTAATATTTTTATTCAAACCATGTGTTTTTTAAGGCATAAATTATTTTCAAAGCAACTGGTCAGTCAATGACTACGCGACTCTTAAAATATAATAGAGGGTTAAATAAACTAGGTAATTATGTTCGTTGTGGTGTGTATATGTGCTGCAGCTATTTTGTTAGATTAAAATCTGTTATGTAAAAATGTCAATGGTAATTAATGTTTTTAATATATTTTAGTAATACATACATATACACTCACGCCTGTAATCCCCGAAGGGGTAGGCAGAGGTGTAACCAGTACACCCACTTTTCGCCGAATTTCGGTCCCATAATGTGATAGGGGGCGAGCCTATCGCCACACCGGGCACCATTCTAGACTCCGGGTTAATACTGAGTATTTCTAGGTAGAAAAACCCAATATCACTTTACCCGACTCGGGGATCGAACCCGAGCAGCAGTCGTAACGCATGCGCAATTACAACTGCGCCACCGAGGCAATATATTTTAGTAAATATCAAATTATTAACAAAGGAGCAAGTAACATGATGGTTTTAGGATACTACCATCATGAATACTTACAATGCCAGAACACTGATGTTTGTGTAGTTAATCTTTATAGAAAAATAATGAGGTTCGCGAGGAGGGAATGTAATTATCCTTCGATATTTTATTTATGCACGACTAACTTTTGTTCGCCAATTCGCCCGTGTGGTAGTTATTTTTGAAAGAAAAGGTATAAAATCCATGGTTATCTTAAACTATTTTATCTTTCTATATTATGCTATCTTATAAGAACCGTGCATTTTCCAGAATAAAAATTAGCTTATGCCATTCTCAGACCCCTCAACTAACACTATGATAAAAATAATGTAGATCCCTTGATCTGTGTAAAACAAAAACCAAACTATCCCACGGGAACCGTACGTTATTTTCGGGATAAAAAGTAGCCTATGTGCTATTCCGGACTATAATCTATCCCTGTGCTAAATTTCAACCAGATCCGTCCAGCCCTTGTAGCGTGATTGAATAACTGACATCCATCCATCCAAACATTCGCATTTATAATTTAGGTAAGATTATAATAGTATTAACTAGTAAGATAAAGTAATCAATATAAAATTTAATTTTGTAATGCACACAATGTTTCTCTGTTTTGTTTGAGCATTATGTAAACTTGACTAAACGTGCTTGATACATGTTCCAATGAAACTATAATAAACATAATATTTATTGAAAATGTAAAAATGAACGTTTCTTTCCTTGTCCCTTATGCGTTCCAATACTCATTCTACTGTGATTGAAACTTTGCGACCACTCCTTTAGACGACACCTTTACTTTAAATCTGAGTTTATTCCTAAACTATAGATGAATTATGAATTTAATTGACATACGTTACATCTTTGTATTTACGTCTTTTATTTATCATCCTATATCACAATCTTAGGCATTGAAACAAATCGCAGTGATTAATTCGAAACAATACAATCCATTGTAACCAGTTTTCTAAATTATAATAAGCGATCTAAATTATCTAGTTCTCCTTGGCACTACTTATGATTGCAACAACTGAAAGTGTCATTGCTTTGATTTAGTGGCAGCTAATTAATGGCCAGGTGTTGCGATAACTGGATAAAAACAAATTTATCTATGAACAGATTTTGAACTTAAATAATGTAAACACTCAATACCTAAATAGTCCTCATTCCCCACTAGGTGAAAATATTTTTTTTATCCTGTCCCGGCAAATTGACCACACTGCACCTGATGGGAAGCGCAGTACCGTCCAATTAGAGTATTGAGTAGCGAGAGAAAATGTATCCCCCGCTACTCAACACTATCTTGCCGACCTGCTTCCTCACACCACACCATGGGCAAGAAGGTGAAGAAGGTGTCGAGGGTCTAGTGTCAGAGTATTCAGAAGGCCGCAGAAGGGCCAATCATCGTACCCCAACTCAATACCCCCGGATATACAAAAACCGGATGTACTTGCGTGTGCCACTATGGCGGATTTTACACCATACACAGATATGGTGGTCGCTATCCGGGTGGATATGAATATCCTACTACCAGCAAGCACCACTTCTATATTGGTTATCAACAACTACAACGTACTACGTTCTATAAGACCCAGACCTCGGGGATCGAACCCATAGGCTCTCGATTTACAGCCGGCTATTCGCCCGCTGCGCACTGAAGGCTGCCAAAAAAAGAGAAAATGCTGTTAATGAATTGTAGTTTTTTATAACCGACTGTGAAACGGAAGGAATAGGGTTCAATCCCTGCTCAGAGACAAAGGTTTGTGTGACCTACAGAATTGTTTTGATCCGTGTTTTGGTACAGAAAGTCTTTCTTAGTTCCTGATATCTACAACATAAGACTTAGCTTAGTGATATTAGGGGTGTTATTTATTTGTTACTAGATGTTGCTCGCGGCTTTGCCCGCGTTGAGGTTATTTTTTGAAGAAAAGGTATATGATCGATGGAGGCATCTTATTACGCACCTTTCTATATTTTGCTATCCCATAAGAAGCGTGCATTTTTCCGGGATAAAAAGTAGCCTATGTCATGTTCTGATCCCTAAACTGGCACTATGCAAAATATCATGTCGATCCCTTGCTCTGTGAAGAACTAAACTATCCCACAGGAACTGTGTATTTTGAACCGTCCAGCCGTTGTAGCGTGATTGAGTAACAAACATCCATCCATCCATCCAAACATTCGCATTTATAATAGTAGTAAGATTTAACTCATTACAATCTTCTACAATACGTCAAACAACGTCGCTATCGTTGTTTGGTACCTGAAAGCAATTATACAACTTGGCGAAATTGCACCAAGACAAATGCGAGATACGCTGGGTTGTACCGGCAACCGCTCCAGTTCTCAGGCTTTGTTGCTCCGGCCCTTTTGTGCCTTGGCTCTATCTGGATCACATAGAGCTACTGTGGCGTGTGTGGTGTAATATAAAGTAAGAGCCGGATCATTGTTGATGTAATTTAAGATTTTCTGGTGTACATATTATTTATGCTATAATGGCTCGTAGTAGTTTCAGTTGTTATATTATTTTAGCACCACTAGACTCTGCTTCACTTTTGCAGCCACAGATGAATAAATAAATATACGCAACACCCAAACACATAGTACTGACCCATAATAAATAAATAAATAACACCCAACAGTCACACACATAGCCCCGACCCCACACTAAGATACGAGTCTTGTGTTGTGGGTATCAGGGACTACGAGAGACGCACGGTCTCACAACACTCAGACCCCAGACACAAATATCCGTTTGTCGTACAAACATTTGTCCCCGTGTGGGAATCGATCCCACGTCCTCTCGTTTCACAGCCAGCTAATCGCTCGCTGCGCTACGGAGGCTGTCATGAAGTTAAACAATATTAATTTTCCGCGAACTCTTATGCATTGGGAGTTATACCAACAAACACCGCTTACACTGAGGCAAAATTACACACGCGACCTTGCTTTCTAATAGTATGCCGATACCAAAGTACTATATAATTTTAATGAGCCAATAATAAGGCAAGGTTTCTACTCCGGTTCTCCAGATAAAATTCTATTACTACCATAGAATTTCTTGATCAAATAAATCGGATGTTTATAGTTCAATACATTATAGTCTTTAATTATCATAGACTGTAGTGTGGGAACCAACACCTTGTAAATAGTCAAATAAATGTTTTTGATATATTTAAAGTGATCCGTTTAATTGTTTAATAGTCTGATAGTTAATTTATTTTTCTAATGTAAAACTATGTCATCTCGGAATCACCGAGACAGAACAATTATTATAGTTGAGATTATAATTTTCTGGGCAACGCACTTTATTTTATTTAGTTTTAAACTAGTTTACCGGGCCGGGCAGACGTCGTCCTGCCCGTAAAAGCAGCGCCACACCGACTGCAGCGCCATCTGCCGGACTGATTTGTAAATCTAAACTATCCAGGGCGCCACTCAAACGCATAAAAAATCTTTCAAATCGGTCCAGCTGTTTGGGAGGAGTTCAGTGACATACACACATACAGTAGAATTATATGTATAAAGATATCCATACTAATACTATAAATGCGAAAGTAGCTCTGTTTGTTTGTTTGTTTGTTTGTTACCTCTTCACGACTAAACGGCTGAACGGATTGTAATGAAATTTGGTAAGGGAATAGATTGTATCCTGGAGAAGGACATAGGCTATCTTTTTTCTCAAAAAACAACCTTGAAAGGGGTCAAATAGGAGTTCAAAATTTGTATGGGAAATCCATAATTCTTCGACTTAGGGATCTGTAAATTCATATTTAGGCTTTTGGTAGGAAATAAAGAAATACGTGTTTCAACATTTTTGAAAAATCATCCCTGAAAGGGGCAAAGTGAGGTTAAACTTATGGGGTATTGTTTAGATGCAATCTTAAGATTCAGGCACAACACCTGAGAGGCTGGACAATCGCTACAGGTGCCTCAGAGCAGAAGACAACTCCTTGGATTGTATACTTCTGCTCCCGAATATATCATCCACGCAGGCGGAGCCGCGAGCAACAGCTAGTATATATATATATATATACCTTAAGAACAAGCTTAACGTTTTGAAATTAAAATAATGATATATTTAACTAGTGTTTGCTTTTCACCAAAGTTATAAACTGATATAAAATTCTTGGTTGTATGAACACCAAATTAAGTTTCAACAATAGATATCTTGATTTTACCAAATTATTAAGTTCCATTTACATCGAAAACACACGGTAAAAATGAATAAAAGGCTTGTTCAATTGCTCAACAAAAGAGCAACATTCCACCCAAATGTTTCGTTGTGGATAAATTGAATGACGCGAATATATTCGTGACCGTGCCACGCGCTTGTAAATTCTCATTCATGCGAAAGTTTATTCAGCGTTATATTGTGAGGAAGTCATCAGATTTTTGGTAGGTATGCTAGTAGTAGTAACTGCTACATATAATATTATCAGCACTTTATTAAACACTATCCCACAGCTGGGCACAGCCTCTATTAATAGGATAGTACTTAGTCCACCACGCAGCAATGCAGTAGACTTCACGTTCCTTACCACTATTTATATACTTGATAGATTAGTGTCACTAAAATCAATATTTAACAATATTGTTTAGTTTTAAGGTTCCTTGTTTGTAATTTCTTATGTTGGTGTGCAATAACGTGTTATCTATCTATCTATCAACAGATACCTAGTAATTTTAATAACAGATAGAGCAACCCTTTAACAGTCTGCCCCGTGACCATGAAGGCTGTAAAGCTTAAGAAACATCGGGATAAAAAAGTTAAATAAACCGCGATATACTCCGTATAATTAGTTTTATTTCAATAAAAAACTTTTACTATTTTATTATTAAAATTTAAGTTTCTACTTCATTACTATTCATGGCTTAGATTTTTCGTACTGTACATTATTCTACGACTCAAGCCCTTTCATTTGGTCCCATATTTAGGGGGTTGTGCAAAAAATATGAAATTCGCCATTTTGTTGGCGGCTTTATTGTAATTTTTTTGTGTGTACTCTATTATAATAGTCAATCTCTTTCATTTAATACGCATATTGAAGGTGTGAAAAAATATGTAATCCACCATTTTCCATTGATATATGAAGGGGATAAGCACTTATTTGCCTATATAATTTCTAGTTAAACAAATATGTTGCAAATATGAACTTCACTAATAGAAACATTGCTCTCTCATTCCAACTTGTTGCAATTTACTTATGTCAACAAGAGTACAGTATACGCAATTGTTTAAAATTTTCGGTTGTCAATTTTTGATATGTCATCAAGCTCCGCCTTGAAGCTCATTTTTCGATATGACGCCATTTTATGAAATCACTTTGCTAAGTAGTTTGACTGTCATTGATGTATCGTGCGAGATTTGTTTTACGATTTCAAGTGAATTGTGAGTGTTTAAGTAATTTTTGTTGTGTTACAAAAGACAATAAGATCGGAACAAATATGCATCACAATTTGCTTCTATATATCAATGCCATTTTCCGACCGCAGCCATCTTGGATTTACAATGATACTAAATATAATAAATTGTATTATCATTAGAACTTAATGTGTGTCCCAAATATCAGATCAATTTGTTAACAGGAAGAGGGTTACATCTCAATTAGTAAATTTGATCCAAACAACCAAAAATAACCAGGGCAGGCTAAATAAAACCGTTTAAAATAATACACAATTTAAGTGCGTGCCATTGCAACTTATATTCATTCGCCAAACAAGTGTGACGTAAGTACCCTAACCAGTAGTATAGATTGGTTTGCTCCTAATTACCATCGGCTACTTGAGGGTGCCAGATAAAATCTTCGGTTCGCTTTTGTCGTTTATCTTTCGGTCTATTTGCTCAGCGGTATCAAGATTGCATTGGGTAACAAACTGATTTCTGTCGCAGATTCTTATGTAACCAATTAAAGTTTTTGCTTTTTAAATTTGTTTTAAGGATTGCTTAACTAACTGTCATAGATATTATAAAATTAGGAACGGGTCTCAATCGCGCAATATTTAAATGGTATAAATACCACAATTATTTCCCGACGTTTCGACCGAGTTGCATCGGCCGTCGCGGGCTGACTGAGTAAGATTTAGAGTAGTCTTCGTAAATAATTGTGGTATTTATACCATTAAAATATTGCGCGATTAAGACCCGTTCCTAATTTTATAATATGTATTCAAATCGCGAGAGTCTAAAAACATTGACTGTCATAGATATTGTGGCTTAGAAAATATGATTTTACTACGTACAAATAAATGTTTTTAGTTTAAAAGATTGTTTTTAACATATAGTATTATTCTTGCATCGAACAGGTTTGGCAATGATCATTAACTTGTCAAAACAACAAAGTAATCATCGTGTTTATTACCCATTTCTGGGTACGAGTCTCCTCTACTAATGAGAGGAGTTAGGCCGTAGTCCACCACGCAGACCTATGCAGGTTGGAAGACTTCACAAACCTTTGAATTTTGATTAAACAATAAAAAAATCACACCAAACTAATAGATTGACTATCGCATAATAAAATTACATATATTTTATAAATATTAAATAATTCTATGAAGTGCTAATACCTCCTTATTACGTTTAAGAACTTAACTATAAGCGCCTCTTACTATATATAAGTGTAGTGGTAATTCAAAGGCTAACACCAGTAAAATCTAAAAATACCTTAATATGCACTGATATAATAAGAACCTTCGTTAACCAGTTTCTTTGGTAAATTCTCTGAAGAAAAATACCATCTTTGTCATAATGACATGACACTTAAACGGCGCCGCGAGGCAAACGAAAGCTGTCACAGATATTATAATTACATTTCACAATTCGTCGCAACCGTTGCTCTTAAAAACTTAATGCGCTCGACTTTTGACATAATAGTAAGAGATTAAGAGAATTCATAGATAAGGCAATTGGTTTCTGCAGTCTAATCACTATCCATATTTTTGGGATTGTTAGCAAAAGTGTATATTTGTTACATGATTAAGTCTCAAGAGTTATTTTTATCATACATATAATTAAGCATGTAATCCCCAAATGGGTAGGCAGAGGTCTAACTAGTTTCGCCGAGCTTACTGCTGTCCCTTCATGTGATAGGGGGCGAGCCTATCGCCATACGAGCACAATTCCAAACTCCGGGCTGATACTGAGCATTTCGTGTTAGAAAAACCCAATATCACTTTACCCAACCCGGAAATCGAACCCGAGACCTCAGCACAGCAAACGTACCGCGTGCGTAATTACTGCGCTACCGAGACAGTCCGTTATATCAAGATGTCGATTTAATATTTACTAAGTTACATATATTACGTCTAAAAACATTTTTAATTAGACAAATGAAATCGCTGAGTTAATTATAAAATTAATATTTGAAGTAAAATAAATTTATCCAATAGTTATTGTAGCGTAAAAATTAAATTATAACGCTCGGCGATGACTGCTAGAAATCAAAATTAAAGACAAAATAAATCTTGTCGTCATTACAAAATTTCTCAATAATTATAGAGACAGACTGAATATTAAATCTGAATACAGTCTAATATGAGCTTATTATTAATGAAACAGCCTTTAGGCACTGTTAAATCGCTTTAAAATTGAGTTGAATGGAGCACCACATCTCTTTACTAAAGAATAACCTATGTATTTCACTGTGATAACAAAATTACATGGTCACGTTGATGCCACGTGTAATTACGAGCATTTAAATCACCCACCGACTGTGTGAAAAGATAATGAAAACAATTAGATGTCATACTGACATTATGGCTTGGAATGTAAAGTTTTGGACGAAGCGATGAATCATTATTCCTTTATTTCAACACATCGGCTCATCGCGATTTATCCATTTGTAATGTATATAATTTATCCATTTTAACGATTAAACAAAGAGTACTAAATTTTAATGCATACTTATTGTTTTATTTGTCACTCTTATAATATAATAAAGATCGTAAGAAAAGGCACCGGACATAAGTGATATCCACCGCCGAAGCACGTGGGGTACCTGATCATAAGTGATCTCCACCGACAAATTATGTCGAGTACCTGATCACAATTGACATTCACCGCTGAAGCAAGTGGGGTACCTGATCATAAGCTATCTCCCCCAGACAAAAACAGCTTACATTACCAAACGAATTTTTAACGTATTTCCGACCTTGAAGGAAGGGATGAGGATGAAGCAATGTGAGAATCCTTTGGTCTGTAAAAATAAGTGCAACAGTAATATCTGTTCACGTAAATTTTACTGTAACACAGAAGTATTAGACCAATCAAGCCCACTTCTGCTGTAGACAAAACTATTGACATAGTGGATCTAAAGCCCTATTTGGGATTAATAAATAAATACACCCAATAGTCAAACACATAGTCCTGACCCTACACTTAGTCAAACCTGTATACATGACAATGGTCCCACAACATCCAGACCTGAAACAATAAGTAGTCACACAAACATTTCTCTTAGTGCGGGAATAGAATCCACGGCCTCTTGTTTCACAGCTAGCTATTCGCCCGCTGCGCCAAGGAGGCTGTCATTATTCACTTAATTCTTATGGCTAATTTACGAAATATTTCCTTCACAACGAACAGTTTGTAGGGAACTTGAAATATCATGAGATGACTTTGGATCATTTCAAATTGGTCTGATATATTTTTAAATATAACTTTGTATGAAATAAGGTAAAGATTATATTAATAGAGTCATAATAAGTGTATGCTGATTTATGCAAATAATTTGGTACGCCACTAAATAGATATTGCTCGAGGGTATGTAAATGTAAGATTTTGACACAAATTGATCATTAATTTATTTAAACATGTAGTACTTAACTGTTCTATTAAAAATACATTATCACATTTGAATAATTATTTAAGATAAGCGTGGGAATTATCAAGTGTAATTATAAAAGACAAATATTATTTTCAAGCAGTTTCTTTTTCTTTAACGTTTGTTATTCATTGTTTTAACGTATTTTTACAAGCTTTTATTTAGCTTGTGATGTTTGTTTACTTATATGTGTGTTTAGGTCAAAATTCGCAACTGAATTTTTAACCAGTTCTCGTAGTCTGAATATGCAGAAACTTGGCATTCATGCATATACCTGAGTCTGCTGCAAGGGACACCTGCACACTACCCAACTCCTCAACCACTCACAGCAGCCATATTTTGTTTAGGCTCGTTAGATTTATCTAAGCACGTACGTTTTATTATGTAAGTCAACATATTCAAGGACCACAACGACAATATTGCCATTGCTAAAATTCGCCAGTTCAAAAATGTTCTCAACAATACAAAATAATAGGGTTCTTAAGTTTGCTATTGGATAAGAATTTCATTCTGTCTAGCACGGTTCGCTTCCAGCGTTCATTCTTACCACGTACGTGCAAGCTCTGGAATGAACTCTCTGCAGTGCGCTGTGTTCCCTGAACGCTATGACATGTCCTTCTTTAAACGAGGCTTAAGAAGAGTAGTCCTTCAACGGTAGGCAGTGGCTTTACTGTGTGTGCCCTTTTTTTTTGTTGTCGCGGGGAAAGCGTTTTATTACTGCCGCCCGTTCCGGGGGGAAGCGGGATAAGAATAAAACGGGTATGCTGGACTAGACGGTCTTACGACCCAGCATCCCCCTCGCCCGGATGATGGCTATCCGTGCTGCCGCTGGGCCGAGTCCCTACCCCCTATGTACATCCCACCCGCAACTACCAGCTAAAACCCCGCGGTGGCCTTCTTCGGCCCTTACGGAGCGATCCCGGGGTATTCTAAGGAGTGCTAGAATTGCTGCCGGAACCGCCCCTGCGCGGTGCTGCGTAGCAGCCCATCTCCATGGGGGCTAAGGAGCCCCCGCGCACCTGTGTGCCCTGGCACTGACTGACTACTTAACATCAGGTGGCCCGTATGCTCGCCTGCGTATCAAGGCACTAAAAAAAAATCACACATCTGCACAACCTACATACATTGCCCAATTACGTCCAATCCAGCAATAACCTGATATTAAACACAAGCGGATATAAAATATTGGGTAACTTATTATACTCACCATGCTTTTAATCTCGCCGCTAGATATTTCCGAATCTTTATCAATGTATCACGTCACTATTAGTCACGGACATTTGTGGTTAAATATGAACGAGTATTTCGTGGAAGACGCAGAAGCTGTTGGTCTAGTTATGATATGAAGTGAGTCAGTAAAAACTATAATTTTATTTCGTAGAAAATTATAATCCTTGAATAAGAGATTTGTTAGTCAGTGCCCAGCACCAATATCATTAAAATAAATCACGTAGAAATGTTCACATGATATTAGATCCAAATTTAAACACTTAAAAAGGCATATATTTATATATCTAGAAGTTTTTTTTTATTCTGGCGCGACAAAGTGACCACACTGCACCTGATGGTAAGCGCAGTACCGTGCAGATAGAGTATCAAGTAGCGAGAGATAGTCTATCCCCCGCTACTTAACACAATCATGCCGGGCTGCTGCTTAGCTTCTTCACACTACGCCTAAAGGACAAAGGGAAGAAATAACCTATCATTTTTCTTATACCACGATGGTGACCAATCAAGCTTATAACCCACCTGATGGTGAGCGGTCACCGTAACCTATGCTTGCAACACCAGGAGCATCACATGCGTGTTGCCGACGCATATGATTGAAGACAGTGAACTCAAACATTTCAAAATAAACTTTTTATACTTTCATAGTATATGATATATAGGTATCATTCCATCTAGGTTTGAATGCCTTTTAATACCACAGTTTTTCGTTCAAAAAAACAGCGATTAACTTAGTTGAAATTGTTACAAACTGCCGATATGAAAGTTGTGGGTGGAGAAAAACATCGTGAGGAAACCTGCATGCCTGAGAACTCTAAATAAGAACTTCGAAGGTGTATGAAAGCTACCAACCCACATTATGCCAGCGCGACGGCCTAAGACCTAACACCTCTTATTATTGGAAACTCGTGTCCAGCAGTGGTATAATAATACAGAGCTGGTATTATTATTACAAATTACACAACAAGTTTCCACACTAACAGAATTTTCCGAGAAAAAATACTGTTTGTGTAATCTGTACCTTAAAAGTAATTTGGGGTTAATTCTATATTTTTCTCGTACTTTTATCCACCCTTCTAAAATAATGTGATTCTGTACATAAAGCTAATTAATCTGGGGACCGTTAAATGTTGTTCCAGTGTCTATTAAAAATAATTAAATGTAAATCTTCTTTTTATTCTGTTTACACGGCCTTCGTAGTACTTTAATAACACATAAAAATATGGTTTTGTGGCGACTGTAACGGTTTTAATCATTATTTTTTACTTTATAGGCGTAATGAAAGCGAAAAAATGATATTATAAAATCTTTAATTATATTTTATGCCTGGATGGTTTAAAAGTATATGATACAAAATTTTAATATATTTAAGTTTCTTTAATTTTGGGGAGGATAAAGTCGCTCATCGTGCTATGGAGCGGGTAATGCTTTGGATTTCTCTGGTGGATAGAGTTCGAAATGAAGTCATCCGCCAGAGAACCAAATTCATAGATATTGCTCGCAAAATCAGCACGCTAAAGTGGAAGTGGGCTGGTCACGTCAGCAGACGGACAGATGGCCGATGGAGCAGACATGTGTTGGAGTGGAGACCGCGTATAGGCAAACGTAGTGTGAGACGCCCTGCTGCACGATGGACCGACGACTTCAAGAAGTTGGTTGGACAGGTGTAGCGGATGGATGGGGGCTACCAAAGACGGGATGGTTGGTGTTCACTTGACGAGGGCTACGTCCAACAGTGGACGGCAATAGGTTGAATATAATATATATGACGGGTCGGGCGGTCATCGGCAGAGGCAGTGAGAGGGCTTACACGTCCCTCTCTGATCTCCAGATATGGTCAGGATGCATAGCGTATCATAGTTCGGTAATAAAACACGAGATTAACAATTCAGAGTCTATTTAAGCTACCACCAGTTCGGAATGCAGTTATCCATGTGGAAGAGCTGGCAAGAAACCCTCATGGTTGCTCTTTTAAACACATCACAGTTTACATTACAATATTCGGTACACAATAACACTTTCACATCACGTTAACTTACTACATTAATAATATTTCGGCATTACGACCGACAAGTTACTAACTGTTTAAATGATTATACACGAATGCCGCACCAAAGACGAGGTGCTCTTTTATATTGTGATTTTCGTTGTGACCCACTCCTCTGCGAGTGAGATCACTCGATAAACAAGTCAAAACCACCTTCAAAATAGCAAAACAAATGGCGCTACCCACGGTTTACAATAAATAAAGTTAATTGCAAGTTCAATTCAGTGTCCGTATTCATCACGATCCGACATATATATAATTTTAAACTTCAAAGCCTTTATTACTTTACATTTTTGCAGCTTACATATAATATAAGCTCTACGTACGTACGTAACGTCCACATCAGTCCCATTATGTCATCATCACAGGCATCATGTCAATTTTAATGTAATAATTATAATAATGTTATATATTTTTTGTGAATTGTGGTATGTGCGCGTTGCGAACTGTACTAATAAATAGTTTTTCTTTCTTTCTTTCTATATAAGATATCAAATAAACTAATTTTGAACATTACCCAGGCAGACGTGCCCTCACAAGTACCAAGTACCATAGTACCAAGCAGTATTGTGTCCAAGATTTCAAAACTATTCAATATACAATATAATAATCTAAAGCACCTTCCTGCTGGAAAATCCTTATGACTATCTATTATGATATCCAACTAAACCCACACAGTATCCAGTATTTTAATCCAAAATACGAGTATTCACATCAAATCCCATTGTAAACTCCATTACAAACATTTAAAGCTTACACCACATAAATCTGAACTAGCCGAGTCAACAATACTTAAGTACTTCGACTAGCAATGCTATGCGATAACTGTCGTGGTGTTCTCATTCGACATTGCCATAAATCCAGCGTTGTGTCGGCGGAAGACATTTTGGTTTTGAAAATATCTTGATGCTTTGTGAGGTCCCGACTGTGTGGGATGTGTACAAGTGATTATACATACTTGGAGAAGGTACTCTATAACTTTTTATGTCGTTTTAATTGAGTTGTGAGCTATTCAGTATGTCGGAGAAAATGAGCGAAAGGATCAATTAATACGCTGAATATTAAAGACCGCAAAAATTTTCACTCTTAAATTATTTTACATTTTAAATAAAAGGACGTAGGAGTAATTACATAAAACATAGATTAAAATATATTAAGGTGTAAATATATTAACCAATATGTAACATAATTTCTATAATGTAAATGTTAAGTTTCACTTAATTAGAGAGGGCCCAATAAATTCGTACACTTTAGACTGAAAAAATACATTTTTATCTTAAATACTCAAGTTACCTTTATAATCCATAACAATTTTGAAATAATTCGTTTATCTATTATATAAAATTAATTAATAATTGTATTCCAGAAAATATAAATGACATTATGCCGGTCGATAGAGTTGTTAATTTAGCAGACATGGAACAAGCTGAATTATCTATTTAATAACCAATATCTTGCAAGGTACTGACTGATATAGAATAATTGAACCACATTCCACTGATACAATAGTTTCTTATTTATTGCATAAATTCTCTCTTGCGACAACTTTACCACCTGCCATACCTAGGAATTATGATCCTGCTAAACTTGGGTGATTTTGAACAACAGCATGTATACGTAAATGTTGTTGTAAAACCTTATAGCAATCGCATGGTTTATTATACCTGCTTTCCAAATTATCTAATACAAGAGATTCTTCTCGATTGGATAGCAGGTTATTTAAAGGCAGTTGTAATTCTTCGCTAAGCATGTGCTGAGGGTTTAGGGCTTCTTGAAATTTAACAGCGATGTCAAATGTCTTTTTAAATCTTTCATATACTGCTGCATCTCGATGCAGTGTATGTGGCTCTTTACATTACAAATATTCGTGTTTCATCGTCTCTTGCGGGTTTGTATTAGCCCAGCATTAACTACGTTATATATCTATAACAATTAAACCCTTAATTACATATCTTATTATTGATACTTTTCCTTCAGTTTGATTAGTAATAATAAGATCGTCCTATTCGAATGAGAGCGTCTTTTCTGCAGTTTGTTTCATAGTGAATATTTTTACCCTGAGTATATTTAATTCCAATAAATAAAAAAGATCATTAAAACCACACCAAACAATGAATCATTGTCATCATTGGTACACATACTATAATGGTCATCCATTACAGGCAGATCTTCAATCTGACGTCAATACATTACAGGCGGCCAACAAAGGGACGAATCCATAAATCGCAGAACAACAAGCATTCGCGACACAGGACATACTCTCCAGATATACTTGGCTAATATGCTCACTTGAGACTAACTGACACATTTTTTATCGGCTAGGAGGTTCGCTATTCGTTGAATATTTTTTATTTATGTTAAACGTTATTTTCTGCTTATCTGCACCGATCTGTCTATAGGGTATATTTACTTTAAGGATATTAGTTTTTTATAAATTTTCTTAAGATCTGATGATGAAGTAAAGAGATAAAACTGTCAACTTCCATGTTACCATAGCAAATTAAATCTTTCGACTGCCTCGGTGGCGCAGTTGTAATAGCGCATGCGTTACGTTAGGTCTCGGGTTCGATCCCCGGGTCGAGTAAAGAGATATTGAGAAATATTCAGTGTTAGCCCGGAGTCTGGAATTGTGTCCGGTATGGCGATAGGCTCGCCCCTATCACATCATGGGACCGTAATAAATGTGGCGAAAAGTAGGTGTAGGTACTGGTTACTCCTCTGCCTAACACTTCGGGGATTACAGGAGTGAGTGTATGTGTGTGTGTGATTAAATCTATCTATTCAAATAAAACTAATTTTTACAGATTTTATTGCGGTTTATTTAAGGTTTTTGAGTCCCGACAATTCGAAAGCTTTACAACATTCGTGTTCACGGGGAGGACTGAAATGAACCGCGATTGAATCCGTAAAAAATAGTTTTATTTTAATATAAAATAATAAATAAAAAAAATAAAAAAGCCTTATATTTCTTGAAACAATTCATTTGTTATTTCAAAAAGAAATTACATTTAAAACTTAATATCTAGGTTAGATTTAGTATAATTTTATGTTACATTTAATAAAGTTTTAATAAATTTAATATATCTACTTAAAATTGACGCGCGGACGGTGTTGCAGATGTTCGTGGGCGGCGGTGATCACTTTCAATCAGGTGAGCCTCCTGCCCGCTTGTCCCATTGTTTAAAAAAAACTTTCATGAGTGTTATACAAAAAAACGAATGTAAGAGAGTAATAGATAGGATCCCACATGCAAGGGTTCATCAGCATTCTGAACACGATTTAACAATCGTACAAAATACCACGTCGTAAATATTTTTTTGCCAACTGAGTAAATTTATCCTATTTCACCGTTCAATTTGATTATTTATCGAAGCTATATCAAATAATTCGATTAACGTTTTGTCAAAACAAAGTTAATAATTAATCAAAAATATGATGAGTTTTATAACCATGAAATATAAATATCATTTATAACTGTAAACCCCAAAGGACAATCGTTCGATGTGATTAATTAAATGTTATAATTAATTAACGTGCAATTTAATGTGCAAGGTGTGTCGGAAAATGGAAATATCTATTGAGTTGTAATGTTGAAGTACTTATAAAGTATCGCACGTGTTAATTTTACTAATAAGTAGCGGTTATATTGCATGAAAGAATAGTTATTTTAAAAAATTGAAAATACTCAATTTTATGTCCGTTATCGTACGGGAGATATTTTGTATATAAGAATGACGCCCGTAGTATAAAAAAATCCCAATTAAGGTGTTCATTTTGGAAATTCTTTTAAAGAAAACAATATGTATCCAAGAAACAGTAGCAGAAGTCTATTTCAGCCTTAAGTAATCATAGTTTGGTACCCCAGTCCACCTACATATTAACCATTAGTAGATTCTCTAGTAAACATAATTTTAATAACTATACACTAATACTTGACATTATCATCAAAGTCGTTAACGACGTAACCTACTTTTATGTTCAAAATGTATCCAACACTAATATACTTTCTCCAAAGCAACTCCAAAACGATCCTTTTGATACAAAACAAACAGCAGTTACCCCAGAGCGAGACTTCGATGAAGTTGTAACTCAATCTAACTCCTAAAAGATTTGGAAGCTGATTAGAAGGGTCCCGGGCCAGAGCAAACAGCGCAAACGTACTGGAGGGAGCAACAAGTTGACTAATGTAAATGTTGTCTTTTTGTTATTGGAGGGAAAAATTTAGAAATTTGATTTAAAAGTACAAGGGACGCAACGAGTACACGAAATGAAAAGCTGCCAAGAAAAGCCTATTTGAAGTGCCTTTAATGTTATTAGCATTTTGTGTGGCATAAGTTAGACAAAAATACATAAATATGTTTTACATCTTTTTCTTGGATCTACGAATTATGAATAATAAATACATGTGTTTTTTTAGTGCCTCGATAGGCACGAGCAGACGGGACTACCTGATGGTAAGTAGTCACCGCCGCCCATAGACTTCTGCATTGCCAAGGCACAGCTAAACCGCTGCCGTTGAAGGACTACTCTTCTTAAGCCTCGTTTAAAGAAGGACATGTCATAGCACTCAGGGAACACCGCTGCAGGGTGCACTCCATCACCTATTTTTTCATAACCATTTCTGTAAGCACGACCAGGAAATAAAGAAACTTTCACTCAGTTATGTAAGCAAATTCAATTGCCAAAATCTATATTATCACGTTGCCAATAGATATAACTTGACTCGATTGTCACAGTTGATTACAGCATGCAGATGTTTGACTTGATAACGCTCACCAACCCACATAGATAAGCCCATTGGCAATTATGAACTGATAATAGATATCCTTGTCACTCAAAGCCGAAATTTTATCAATAATTAGACAATTATCTCTGGGCTATGATCTAAGCGTTATGTATGAAAGGTATCTCAACTATTGGTTACGCAAAAGTCTACGTGAGACATTTTTAATAGAGCAATATTGCGACATGAAGTGCGTTCGATGGTGTTGTGTAATGTTTCAAAATTGTATTTAAATGCGTGGTGTTGCAAGGCTAATTCTCAATTGTATGTATGTCTATGAGAGCTTGAAGATTTTCTACAAACTAAAATTTAATAAACAATAATTTTTTATTTCATATATACGTCCCAAGAACTTCGAAAGATGGGCCACTGTGTCCCATAAACTACATCCAGTCAAAGGTTACTAACTGTTACATCGGGTACCACTAGTTCCACTGGATTGGGGTTTTGGTTGGATTTGATTGTATTATATGCTATTTTTATACTACTATTACAGTACTACCACTGCGCCTTATATAGATCAGGTGGAATTATGCAGAAATCTTTTAGCTTGTCGTGATGTCAATTGCATCATAAATTTCACTTGCACTATGCAAGATCTTATAGTAAGTAGATGTCTCAGATTATCTACAGTTGACATTTTGCCATTACGCACCATATTTGCATAAATTGTTGGAGGCGTGTATTGAAATGCTATTCGAAGGTGACCCTGTCGGCCGGATTTATGCCTCTGAACTAATTTATGTATCTATTTCATTTCACGTTTGATATTTGGTAATATGATTTATTACCTTGTGCCCGCGATTTCGTTTGTGGATGATAAATTTCATGATTAGTTTGTAAATACATATTTTAATGGGCTTATGAATATGATTATAATATTTTTGATTTGTTATCGAACCTTTAATTTATCTTTTCAATTGTTATCATAACTTGATGTATTTAATCATTATTTGAAATAATTGAATAGACTCCTTTAAAACTAATTTAAGATCCTCAAAACACAACCCTTGAGAATCAAAATTCATTTATTAAATTCCAGCTAGTTATTGTTTAATTACTTGCAAATCATAGTGAGCCTTCAGGTCGTATTTAATGAGAAATCAATGAGTTTTACAAATATAAATTTTAAGATATGCTTAAGCGTCGCATGATAAGTTGTTCAATAGCCTTTTCGTTTTAATGAGCCTTTACAGTGGGAGCAGCAAGTCGCCAATCGACAGGAATTGAGAAAATCATAGTCTTTGGTTTTGAAGCCACAGAAGTACAGAGTGGAGATCGGAGATGTCGAACGTGCGAGGATCTTCTCTAAGAAGATTGGCATGTAGCACGTGCGAGCAAAAATTAAACAGAGTAGAATCCACTTGCCTTGCTCTGCAAATCATCCGGGAGCATCATCATCATCACCGCCCTGATACTATTATATATCACTTGAGTTGATCCACTGCTGATTAATATGTCTCCTTACTATTTTTTATCTTGGTTCTGCAAATTGACCACACTGCACCTGATGGTAATTGTAGTGCTGAAACACGGCCAAATATCTTACCTGAACTATAGACCCCGGACATAAACTGGATGTACACTGGCTGACCTCAGAACGCGACATAATTTCGTGTGCCACTATGGCGGGTTTTACAGCCAGTGTATACTATCTTAATGTTAAAATTAAACAAGGAATAGTTGTACGATAATCTCACCATATTGCTACTGGTTAGTAAGTTCCTATTGCCCTATCTATTGGCCAGCAATACCACTAAGGAGTTATCTTTCCTTGGTTGCGTATCATTGCTCTTCTTTACCTAGGAATATTCGACCTTATTATATCCCAGTGTTGCCAAGAAAAAAACAATCATTCATAATCTGATACTTTTTCATAATAACATTTTATGCACAGCGAATGCACATTAAGATAGAAAAGTTTAATTAAACACAGGCACTCGTAAAGCAAAACAATAAAGTCATTACGTAGAACTAATAAAAGTGTTATGTAAATTATCTTCAGCTGTAGTGGGCCGTTAAGAAACTTTCCATTGATTGCTGGAGTCGTGTTTGCGTTAACTTTAAACGAGGTTATATGAATTTGTCAAGACTCCATGAATATTAGCAGGAGTCCTCCTATCTTCGGCGACATTTTCATTAATATGTGGCTTAAATCAAGCTATAACTTTGTTTTAAGTTTTATGCTATTAATTATGATATTCATGGTCGTTAGATTTGGTTGCCGTAAATGAACTACGCAGGCAAATTTTTAGTTCAGAGCTGGGCACTAATCAAAATCTTGCGTTTGAAAATCAGTTAAGCTTTTGCATACTAGAAATGATTGAAATTTGATCACAATGTAATAGTTGTCTTAATTACACTATAATTCGGTTGATTATTCGAATGGTAATAGAAACGGCCTATCTGTCTTGATATCCATTAATATTGTATTGAGCTGTACCATTATTCTTCCACTTGCAAAAATGTACGATCTTTAAATTACTGGAATTATCAAGAAGATTTTTTTTATTTGGCCACAATCGATATATTGCGTAACATAAATAAAATACACAGACGAATGGACAATCTGTTCTTTCTAAATTCGATTAAAATAATTTATATTTTATTCAACTGCCTCGGTGGCGCAGTAGTAATTGCGCATGCGTTATGATTGCTGTGCTGAGGTCTCGGGTTCGATCCCCGGGTCGGGTAAAGTGATATTGGTGTAATTCTCAGTATCAGTCCGGAGTCTGGAATCTGTGCCCGGTAAGGCAATAGGCTTGCCCGCTATCACATTATGGGATCGAAATTCAGTCAAAAGTGGGTGTACTGGTTACACGTCTGCCTTTTTTTGTTGTTGTCGCGGGGAAAGCGTTTTATTACTGCCGCCCGCTCGGAGGGGAAGCGGAATAAGAATAAAACGGGTATGCTGGACTAGCCGGTCTTGCGACCCAGCATCCCCCTCGCACGGATGTGTGTTGTGTACAGTTATGTTCTAAGGAGTGCTCAAGTCTCAAGGCGTGAGTGTATATGTATGTATATATCATTCAAATATTGGCGAAATATGCTCTGTCACACATCAAATAACTATTCGAGAACATAACTGTATGTATTTACGTCTTAGCTATAAGAACTGAGGCTCCAAAACTTTAACAGCCGTAATCAAATAACATGCACATGTTCTTATCTCTGTCTTTATGTTTGCTGGAACCAGTTTCACGGGCAACATCAACAATAGCTGCGGGCTGTCCATCTGTTTATTACTCTTAAGTCTATGGAACTTGGTATGAGTGGAAGCGGTTCTAGACATTTTAAGTTACGAATGCTTCCTGTGCCACGCTGTGAAAGGAGGGTTCGATTCCCGTACCGAGACAAATTTGTGTGATAGAGATAGACGGACAGAGATATTTTGTTTCGGGTCTGGGTGTTGTGGGACCGTAGTCTCTCATAGTTCCTGATACCCACGATACAGATTTTACCTAGTGTGGGATCAGAACTATGTGTGTTTGGTGTATTTATTTAAAATAAAATTATATTTTATGAGTAACAAACATTTTATTCGATTGATTAGACTTGTGTTCCAACCCCATAAATTTTTGACCATGTTAAAACGCGGCCATTTGTTAACTTTTAAACCTCATTACACGAAAGATATGTTAACAACTCGGTCCAACTTTCTAAGACGATCGAAGAGCCGTGTAAGTTGTAATTTTTGAATATGGAATCTAGTAGTGAGTAGATTTCTTTTATTTCGTGTCAAATAAAATTAAAAACTTCAATAAACAAATCGCTAAAATCTTGTAAATTATATCCTAGCTAGTCCAAACCATTTAGAAGTGCCTTTATGTTCTCAAGAATATTTTAAATTGTATGTCATAACGGCCGAAAACATCCGTGAGACGCACAGAATTGCGTGTGACGATTTTGTAAATTTTGGTGAGAAAATTAAACCAAAACATTAAGCTTGGGATTTAAGAACTTTCAAGTATATGTGTATATACTGACTCACTATGATGAATCAAGTAAGTTGCGGTACTTAATAAATTATGTTGGTGACTAATTTTTAATAGCGTGCTTTAGTCAAAGTCAAGAGTGAATAGGTAGACCGTAGACCACATTATCACTTACCATCAGGCGAGATAGTGGTCAAACGCAAGCCTATTTACAGTAAAAAAAAAGAAAAAACGAGCGTATTGAAAGTTATCTTTAATTATAAATTACTAGTTGTTACTCGCGGCTCCGCCCGCGTGAAGGTCATGTTTGGGAGAAAAATTATACAATACAAAATACCAATTTTCATGCGTTTAACTTAAAAAATTACGGATTTTCACACAATCTTTCATCCCCTATTTTACCCCCCTAGGGGTGGTTTTTCCAAAAACCCTTCCTTAGTGGTTGCCTGCGTCATAAAAGGTACCTACTGTCAAAATTTCAAGTCTCTAACCCCAGCCGTTTAGGCTGTGCGTTGATCGATCAGTCAGTCAGTCAGTCAGTTTCTTCTTTTATATATACAGATTATTTTGAACGAAAATATCTTTTGTTTCTATCTATATCCGTTATAAAATTTAAAATTGAATTAAATTTTGTGTATGTATGTGGTTGGGTCCAACTTGAAAGGTACGATAGGTAGGATAGGTGGCGCTGTTGTCAAGATCTGAATTTCTTATTCTTTCAATGAAAATTCGGTCCATAGAGAAGGTGGTTTATGGCAGGACAACATCTGCCCGGGACCACTAGTAAATAAATAATAATAAACACACTCAACTGGGACATACAAAATGTTGGCCCCACACTAATATACCTATTATTCTTATGTCGTAGGAATGAAAAACTATTGGGGATATAAGGTCTCATGATACCTAGACATTATAACAAACATTTGTGGATTAAACAAACACTTCCCTTAGGGCGGATATAGAATTTGTGTCCTCTTTGCTTCGCAGTCAGCTACTAGTCCGATGCTCCTCGAAGGCTATTTTAAAGTCTAATCTTCAAAGTCGTTGATCTTGACACTCGATTGATCGCAAATATCAACGAGACAAGTGACAAATCCTTTGCATAAGTTGGAAATTCTGACACTGGCCACTTAATAGAAATTAGTGAATCAGAATCAACATAATTTACATAAATTATAAGAATACTATCATTTTTTATATGAATCATACTTATCGTGATATTATGTGACTAACAAGTGGCTTTGATTGACGTCATGTTAGGAATTTTAGCAATTTATATTTTTTTCTTTTCACAATTTTCTATTTTATAAATAGCATAACTTAAACTTAGCCCTGTATCGGTGAAGGGCTAAGGCGAGGTGCAACGAAAGCACTCGGGATTCGGTGAGTCGTCACGTCTCATGATGTGATAAAAGGTTAGACAAATGGATCGAGAAAAAATAACAATTCTAAAAAAGAAGCATGTGTCTTTCAGATAAAAGAAACTGGCATAAATTATAAATAAATAAATAACACCCAACAGTAACACACATAGCTCCGACCCCACACTAAGACACGAGTCTTGTGTTGTGGGTATCAGGGACTAAAAGAATTTCGGTTTCACAACACCCAGACCCCGGACGCAAATATCTATCTGTCACACAAACATTTGTCCCGGTGTGGGAATCAAACCCACGGCCTCTCGTTTCACAGCTACTCGCCAACGCCAACTGCGCCACGGAGGCAGTTATGATTGCCTTATATAAAATGACACCCAAAAATAAATAAAAAACGTATAATGAAGAACAATTTCTATCTTCAACATTTAAAATCTTTACTAACTGTTCAATGCAAATGAAACTCAATTCTGAATAAATGAATAAACATAATAAAATAAAGTACTGAGGAACATGTAGGGCGCCTACGCAGCTGTGTTGCATGCCCGACAGCGGATCAAATATCCTACTAAACATCTAGGGAAATTGCACTTGTACGCTTTGCAAATATTTATACTGTACATTAGAAAGATGTTTGCTCTTTGGTTATTCTAGAAATTATATGTTTGCATTAATAAATTTCACACTGACTGACTGCCTCGGTGGCACAGTTGTAATTGCGCATGCGTTACCTACGACTGCTTTGCTGAGGTGTTGGGTTCGATTCCCGTCCTGGGTAAAGTTATATTGGGTTTTTCTTCCTAGAAATTTTCAGTATCAGCCCAGAGTTTGGAATTGGTGCCTGGTATGGCGATAGGCTCGCCCCCTATCACATTATGGGACCGAAATAAATTTGGCGAAAAGTAGGTGTACTGGTTGCACCTGTGCCTACTCCTTCGGGGATTATAGGCGTGAGTGTATATGTATGTATGTAAAATTCACACATTTTTCTTATAGAATAATATTGATTTTTAAGAAATGATTTTTAAAATACCGTAAAATAAAAGTGTGACTTGAAAATTATCGTTCCATGTATGAATATTTACTAACCTTTCACATTCCGATATATAAAAATTGTCAACGGAAACAGATTGACCTTATTAAAGTCACCTCTGTCAACGTCCTCGAGGTAAAAAGGATGTGAATATCAAAAACAAGCAGTGACACATGTGGTTATTAAGTTGACTTGCAACTATGTAGAACATATCCGGTAACAATCACTACGATATAATTACATGATTATCTGTTGTGGATCGATTTACTATTCGTCGAACTCTAATTACTTCTCCTTAATATGAATACAAATTATAAGGGAAGTTGTAACTTCATTCATTTTAATATTGTAACTGCGAATTTATTAAAATTAGGGTTCTAATTTCCCATATCTTTTAGATCTAAATCATTTGCTATTATGCGACATAATACCTAGACAGTAGCAGCGATAGCCTAGTTGGTTGCGGTATGGACTGTGAAGACGAAAGTCGTATGTTCAAAACCTCGTGGCACACACCTCTGACTTGACTGACTGACTAAAGTTACGTGTGTATTAAATGTTAATTACCTAGTCAGGTCATAAGTATTGTCACACAGTAAAAACTTTTATTTTAGAATGCTGGCCACAAAAAAGTTTATTGAATTCGAATTTCAAATTGTTCATGAAAATAAAAATGTATACTTTTTAGAATTTTACTCATTTATAAATATGGAGTGGACGCTTAAAGAAGACCGTGTTGCAGTAATTGCGTTGCATCGTTGCGGTTCCGCGCCAATTCAAATTTTTGACATACTGAAAAATTTTAATATAACCAAAAGATTCGTTTATCGTACCATCAAACGATACAATGAAGACTCTAGTGTAGATGACAGGTCAAGAAGTGGTCGCCCTCGGTCTGTTAGGACTCCAGCAGTGATAAAAGCTGTGAAGGCGCGAATTCAAAGAAATCCCAAACGTAAGCAGAAACTGTTGGCCCTTCAGATGGGGTTAAGCAGAACCACGGTGAAAAGGGTGTTAAATGAAGACTTAGGGCTTCGGGCATATCGAAGAAAAACAGGACATCGTTTGAATGCTCGTCTAATGGACCTGAGACTGAAGAGATGCCGCACTTTGTTGAAGCGGTACGCGGGAAAAATATATCGGAAAATTCTTTTTTCAGATGAAAAAATTTTTACCTTAGAAGAGAGCTACAACAAACAAAATGATAAGGTGTACGCACACAGTAGTGAAGAAGCGAGCAACCGTATTCCGCGTGTCCAACGAGGTCATTTTCCATCCTCGCTCATGGTATGGTTGGGAGTTTCTTATTGGGGCTTAACAGAGGTACATTTTTGTGAGAAAGGTGTAAAAACGAATGCAGTTGTGTATCAACATACAGTCCTGACGAACCTTGTGGAACCTGTTTCTCATACCATGTTCAATAACAGGCACTGGGTATTCCAACAAGATTCGGCGCCAACTCATAGAGCGAAGAGCACACAAGACTGGCTGGCGGCGCGTGAAATCGACTTCATCCGGCACGAAGACTGGCCCTCCAGTCCAGATTTGAATCCGTTAGATTACAAGATATGGCAACACTTGGAGGAAAAGGCGTGCTCAAAGCCTCATCCCAATTTGGAGTCACTCAAGACATCCTGGATTAAGGCAGCCGCCGATATTGACATGGACCTCGTTCGTGCTGCGATAGACAACTGGCCGCGCAGATTTAAGGCCTGTATTCAAAATCACGGAGGTCATTTTGAATAAACTTTAGTGTCATAAGAATCTATGTTTTGTTAAGTTCATTTTGGTATATAAATGGTTACATAATGAATAAACTTGTTTCAATTATTTTATATTAAACATGTGACAGAATTTATGACCTGACTAGGTATAACTTCCGTGGTGCTTTACGTCTGGCTCCAGACGTAAATGTCCTTTATTAAGGAGGTTAATACCTCTTTGGTTCAGTATTTGTCTCCCGCTTTGCTATGGAGGGAAGTGGACAATTTATATTTCGTTGCGGGATAAAAGACAGTTAGTTATAAAGCATTCCCAGAGACTCGCCGAGTTTCATTACTCGGTGTCCAAAAAATGCGTGCCATTGTTGATCCTGGCTAAACAGGAGTTACAATGGCGGGTGTGTGGGCGGGATAGTCTCTACAAATGTTAATTATCGCTTGCTTTAACGGTGAAGGTAAACATCGTGAAACCTGCATACCTAAGAATTTCGAAGGTATGTGAAGTCTACCAACCCGCATTAGGCCAGCGTGGTGGACTAAGGCATAACCCCTCTCATTAGTAGAGGAGGCCCGTGCCCAGCAGTGGGACAATGTTTAATACAGGGGTAGTATTATAATACCTAGACACTCACCTAACCATTACGAAAGCGAAATCAATTCATATCAATGATGATTGACATGAACAAAATCGAATAATTTTGCATATTTTCCATCGCAATCATTTTAATACTGGCACGAACGTTAAAGGTCTTAAGTTCATTGTTATTTCATACAACAATAGAACTTCGGAACTTTTACTTTCTGTTGCGCAATGTCTTTATTACAATGCGACCACGCGTAATTTTGCTTCATAGCCACTTACAGTGAGTTGATGAAGTTGATGAGGACGAAATTATTGGTTTCTTTGTGCGAGCGCCGGTTTCGTTAATAATTACGCAGGCTAAATTCAAAGGCATCAAATATGAAAGACTAGTGATTACATCTGATTGAATTCGTGTGGCTATAGTCAATTGTGAAAAAATCACGTTCCTAGAGACGTGAAGAGAAACAATAATGATTTGTTATGTTTACGCGAATATTGAAATAAAACTATTTATTAAATATATTGAGGGAGGAATCCTACAGTATTATTTTGTGATGACAACTCAGCCTACCCAGTGACAATGAATTAAAAATCAACAATATAAGAAATACACACATAAGGCTTAGAAAATATTTTTTTATTAAAGACTAATAAATCAGTACTCTATTTGGACCGCACTGCACTTACCATCAGGTACAGTGCGGTCACTTTGCCGTGCCAGGATAAAAAAAAATAATAATAACTAATTAATATGATTTGTTACGATTTGGTCTAGAATTTTATCAACTGCTTGTGGAGAAACTGACAGATGAAAAAGTCATTCCTTGATTGTACAGCAAGAAATTAACAGATTAATTTCTTACGTCATTAGTACTAGCGATATGATGTAAATAATATGTGAATTCCAAATATTATAAGAATACTACTATTAGACATCATCTATTAAACACAAACTACACTGAAAACGAATGTACGCACACTGATTAAAACCGAGCAACACTTCCGGTAGTTTCGTATAGACTGTCCCGCGAGCGTTGATGCTTTCCTTTTTATAACAAATCTTCCCCACCGAGTATCCAATCTACCCACAAATATTTCGTAAGTGACCCCCAATATTTCCATAAAAATCTAAAGTACCCTAACCCTACAGATAAACTTTTTATATAAATATAATGACTCTCTACTACTACTAAAACGTGAAGGCATGTCAGTTGTTAGGCGATTGTACCTCGATAATATTAATTGTCTTTTATCATTAATTGTTTAAGCAAGATTTGATTCACGAGGCTTCTTAATTTGCTGTTACTTTTGTGTTAGTGTCAGATAATATTAATAGATTGGTATAATTACATGTCGTAACTAGATGTCGATGGCATTGAGTGTGTGATTGTGATCAATCAAATAGTCGATTTAACATTCTTTTAGATTACCTTTGCAATGATAGAGGAACTGTGAAGTATTATTAGTAAAAAAATCTTTTTAATAAGCCATCACTAAATACATTAACGTCCAATATCAAAAGGTACTTATGTCTCACCTAAAGAAGGATTTTCCTTCACTAATCAGTCATGTTTAAATTATTTCTCTTTACCACGTTTTACTGAATTTGAATGTTGATTGAAAAACATAAAAAATAATAACATATTTAATTCTTGTAATAGCAGCATAATAAAATAAACTAGAAGAAGCTAACTGATCTTAATTAGAAAGCAAAATAATAAACACAGAGTTTCAAATGTGATACTTCACCCAAAGAAAGTCAAGACTCAAACACTCTAACGCAAAGATCAAATATCTGATCCTAAGTGTCAAATACGGCAAACGTGTACGTTAAGTCATGTATCGCAACTGTTCCTGTCAAAATTTCAGATTCCAGAGAAATCGTAGTTGAAACAAAGAGCCGAACAGCATCTGTCGGACGACGGCCCTGGGGCCATACACTGTCTGTAATCATCCGATATTTTAACCCAAGTAATTGGTGCACTAATGAGTGCTGCCTTAGGCGAGGCCCCAGTTTATGCAACGAAAACTGAATGTCACTTATGTAGAAGTTTCTTCGTAAATAAATGTCGTACAGAAATTACAAGCTGTCTGGGAAGTGCAATAAAAATGTGACGGAAACGTTACTTGTTTTGTTTTAATGCCACTGGTATGAGTTTTATGGTAGGTTGTTTCATATCTTGTATACGAATACTCAGTTGCTATACTTTCCGTAATGGATGTAGGCTTTAAAATTTTATAGTCATCATACTTTTAAATATACACATGACACACTGCTTTATTATCTGTTGGCAATAATATTGTTTTACTACAGTTTTACTTCTTTCTTAGAGTTGTATGGCATTATTTAGCATATTATGTATGTTGGTTTAATGTACGGGCGGATCTCAAAGCAAGATTTACGACATACGTTACTCATTGATTCATAGTAATCCTAATTTGTTTTGATACTTATATTTATTTATTTTAACATTAATTTTAGTAAGAATGAAAAATATTTTTTATCGTGGCAAGTGATACATTTTATATGCTTACACCAGTATCTCTAAAGAGGCAAGCACAGGTGTAGCTAGTGCACCTAGGATCCTGCTTATATCCGTCTCATGATTTGATAGGTGGCAAACTCAATTTAATTAAATAATATCGTGTAACTTATAATATGACATCAAAAATAGAATCTGAAATTCTAACACAAATTATTTATTACCAAGCCGGGGTTGTACCTTGGCCTGGGGCTCTAAATGATATTTCTGCTTATTTATATTGTAAATAATCCAGTGAAATAAAATCTGAAATTGAATAAAATTTATTTACTCATATTTCGTCAATTGTTCGTTATCAACGTTCTTCATGGATTACAGAATTCAATTGCACTATTGCCACCAAATCTCAACTCATGTAAAAGATAAAGTGAAAGTTATTTAATCTACATTGGTTTTAGAAAATGACAATATTTTATAGAAATTGTAGTAAATACAAAAGCTTCTTCTCGTAGGCGATATAATCAAAGAACCTAAACAGACTACTAGAACTAATCTAAAACCAATATTTACCTTCATAATAACACAAATCCAAACATAACACGAGGATACGAAAACTAAACAATGATCACTGATTGAACACTTAGCAAATATAGCGCCGACACCTGATTGTCTCCGCCTTCACACGTTCCAAGTTGTTTGTAAAAGTAAAAACCACATCCAGTATGGTATAGCAAATATTTATTGAGAATTTGTCGGAGTATTTTAAGATGGTTTTTGAAAACAAATAAATGCCATTCTAATGGCGTCTTGCCGATGGTACCTTGTTAAATTAATCTCATAAATTTTTTAATTATAGCTTCACATATGTGAAGCTATAATTAAAGGTTTCATGATTGATATGAATTTATAATTAGCAAATAGAAATTAAAGTCTAAAGTTTATCGGCAATTACACACATTATTGTATCTATTTCTTTGACTTTTATCACAAAACAATCCCTACATACTTTGATTTTCCTAAATATCACCCTCTCTGCCTAATACCTCTGAATTAAACCCCTATTTTACTTTAATTCGCTATCAACATTCCCATTTGAAATATATCTTCATTTCAGTGATCATAAAGCGTTTTAGCGGAACCAATAAGTGTCCTAGCAATTTACCACCGCTGGATCTGACCTAATAACTATTCTAGTTTATGTACCACAACCCACGCTAAGTGAAATCAAATAATCGGGCAAATTTAATGCGGCCTTAACAAGTTAATTCAGCTAGGATATTGCGATCGGGTTAGTTTAGTGTCTGAAATAGGCTATTGTGAATTCTAAGTTATATAATTTTAGTTGAGATTTCCCAATAACTGTTTAATAATAATCAGTTTTAATTCTTTTTTAATTATGACACAAACATTTTTTACGTATTATCTTGATACTGCTTTGTAATGCTGTGATTAGCCATCCCACATAAAAAATACTTATAATTAGTCTTTTCAAATTAGGTTAATATTTTCATGGTAGTTTATACAAATAAGATTCAACATACACATATACATATAAAAAAAACTAGAAATTCTCAGTATCAGCCCGGAGTCTGAAACCTGTGCGCGGTTTGGCGATAGGCTCGCCACCTATCACATTATGGGAGCAAAATTCGGCGAAAAGTGGGTGTACTGGTTACACCTCTGCCTACCCCTTCGGGGATTACAGGCGTGAGTGTATATGTAAGTATTATTGAAGTCAAATGCCAAATGATTATTAGTCATAGCTTCTGTAAACCATCCATTCAAAATCATGCACTTGTTTCTAACAAGCAACGTCTTCACACCAATAAGATCCATCACGATTTGATAATGACAAAAATGAAATTACTAGAAAACAAGACAAGGCGCCGATCAATTAACCCGATTCTCGACACTGCTCGCTTTTTCTCTAAGAAAATTAGATAAAGCGTCATTACACGGGTCATTTGGAACGTGGACAACGGGACGCTGGTGTCAATCGATTCTAATGCCGATATATGTTGTGACAATCAATTACTCGCCGTTGGCTGACGTTTCCGAACTACATTAGTATCAATCAACGTCGAATTAATTAGATCTGATACGCCTACTTACAACTATAGGTGTAGAGAATTTCGGTGTCGTCGTTTTGATTGAGAATAGGTGATGATTCAACGTTAAGCGTAGTCCAGGAATTTAGAACATCATTAGATAAATGTTTAATCGCTGATTTCATTAGTTTGATGAGAATTTCATCTCTTTAATAACCGCTGAAGTTTAATCTTCCAGTGGATGCCAGAGTTTTTTAACATGTTCCAACTATGTTAAAAAATTAAGATAAAAAAATATTTTAGACTGAACCATGATATAAAAAATAAACCTGAGAACTGCATCCTGAATTTGTAAACAATTACATCTAACTTTATAATCGGCAGTATTTTTTTAAATACCGGCAATATTTAACTGGATCACTTGATGGTTATTGATTCGTTTATTATCAGAATTATCAGTTTAGATATTTGCTCGAGCAGAAATTGCGCCCAATACTATGTCTCACATTTTACCATGGTCATCATGGTATCTAAATTATATCTCATCAATAACCACATATTGGTACATTAAAATACCATTTACATAAATAATTTGGTTGGTATCACCAAATCCATTTCTAATATATTCGCCTAAACATCACCATTGAATACTACAAACTGAATATTTTTAAGTAAACTAATGATAACAAGGATTCCTATTATTTCCAAGTAAACTAACGATGAATAATAAGATTTCCTATTAGGTATGTTTGGTTACAAACGCATACCTATTAAATTGGAAATTGCTGTAAATGAATGCTAATTTGTCAAAGACTGCGTAATCATACAGGACATTGCATCTGTATGGTCATTAGTCTTAATAAGCTGGTTACTAGATCTAAATAGTTATTAGGTACATACATATCGATATAAGACTTGGCGGGAATTGCGTTCATAATATCGAGATCTTTAAAATTATCGTGGCTCAGGAATATTCGGGAGTGGACTGGAGTCACAAGTGTTGCAGAGTAGTTGCGCCTTGCAAAGGACAAAGACAAATATTCGGAGTTGATGACCAATCTCTAGTAATCGGTGAGGTACCTGAAGAAGAAGAAGAATTAAAAGACTAAATAGATGAAACAGAAGGCAATGCCAATTCCTGACAAGAAACTGACGCTTCATCCGCCTAACAAAATAAAAAATATTACGTATGTAAACATTTATTTAAATTGTGTCATATATAACGATTTCTTCAACAAAATAAAAGTACTTAATAGTTTTAATGAATATTAAATGTGTTGCTTAAAATGTCTTGTTGCTAAAATGAATATGCATGTGTGTCTGTCTAAGTGCAAATCATAAAAGTAACTTAGTTGCTAGAATTTCTTGACAGCCCTTTAAGGTATTTGCCTTTTTAATATTGAATTTTAAGTAGTCTATAAATAGTATTAAACAAGCAGATCATGCCCGTTTGCAAGTGATTTGTCTTTAAACTCCTTATGCCATAATAAGTGTCCTATATTAAACAGTGCTGTGAGATCCCAAATAATAATCTCGCTACATTTTATATAATTCAAATACATTTTTATACAGTCATTGTGTCTGCAGAATTCTCAAGAATTTCTGGGAAATTGAGTAAGGTACTACAGATGAATCTAATATCGGCTCATTTTCACCCTTCGCAAACTCTTCAACATGTCTTGGTAGTGATAAAATCAAATATTTATTGAATCCATAAAATGTTATACATCATTTAGATTCAGTCAATTTTTTCACTCTACCGCCAGTTCGGAATGCAGTCTCGCTAGAGAAGAACGGGCAAGAAACTATAGCGTTGCTCTTTTCACACCGGTTAACAATATTTGGTCATATAATTATAATCATAGGTCATATAATATATACGATTTAAGTTTAATTACCTTAGATTAGAGCAGCTCAATGTATGTTAAGTTGCCTTTTTGAAATATTGTGAAATAGAACTCATTACAAGACCTAGTGCCACACATGACCGTCGTGATACTGATAAAAATCTCGATTTCTTAAAGCAGTCGGTCCTTACAGAAACAGTCTGAGCAGACCAGTCCACACGAGCCGCACCCGATCACGAGTAGTGACGCATGTGTCAGCCATCGGCCTCCTCAACCATGTTACAGGGAAGAGATCGACCTGGCACATGGCGCCGCAGCAAGCACAGACACTTTAGCGAGCATGACATACCCAGACTGAATACAACAATTGAAATACTAGACACAAAATATCAAGTAAAGTCATGTAAGGCATATAAGTTCGCAATGTTAAAGAAATAAATATATTGGCATTACTAATTATATGTACCTAAAGTTCCCAATAATAATTTAATGGCTACGCTTCTAAGTAATAGGATAACTTATTCCCAAGCCTTTAGGTCATCTAAATATTCCGAAATTTTGTAATAGGCTTTATTACTTAGTTTTCGCTTAATAGTAGCTTTAAAACATCTTTCATTTAGTTCTTTAATATGATTGGGAACCTTATTGTAAAAGCGTATACAAAGACCCTTGAAAGAGTTGCCGATTTTGTGGAGCCTTGTTTTATAACTAACAAGGTTATTTTTATTTCTAGTATTTACACTATGGACATCACTAATTTTAGGAAATTGTTGTATATTTTTATGAACATACATTAAATTAGCGAATATAAATTGTGATGCTACTGTCATTATATTAATTTCTTTGAATTTTTCTCTCAAAGAACTCGTAGAACTTAGCGAGTAGATAGATCTTATAGCTCGCTTTTGGAGAGTAAAGATGATATTGATGTCAGCAGCACCACCCCATAGTAGAATCCCGTAGCACATCAAACTATGGAAATACGCAAAATAGACCAACCTAGCCGTGTTAGCGTCGGTCAATTGACGTATTTTACTCACTGCATAAGCTGCGGCACTTAATTCTTTGGATAATACAGATATGTGGGATCCCCATTACTTTATTATTGATACATACATATATATTGACAAACCGTAATAATTCACAACAGTATGTTGGTGAATTAGAAATTCAGTACATTAGAAACCACGAGATGGTTACTTCATAGACAAAGTATAGAAATTGACAACAAAAATGCCATGCAACAGGTATAATTTAGAAAATATATATCGAAAATATGTTTACAATCCTTACATACGGAGTAATTAATACTAAAAAATCATTAAGTAAAAGTCATGATTACTTAAATACTTGGTTCCCAAAAATAAAAAGACCACCATGATTAAGGGTATTTCCAGTACCATTTTAAGTGTGGGACCTAATTATAAAGTAAACGAGTGGCATTAACAAAGCTGCTCTTAAAAGAACGAAATGTGAATACAATGAGAAATTCAATAACAGGTCCTTTCAACCGTGTTTTATAGGCTATTGCACTTTATGCCTTACCTTACGAAAGGTAGAAATGGACGTTCTTTTAGTTTTAATACTTAATTAGCCCCTAGTAACTTATTTAAATAAATGTTTTTAGACATCAAATATAAGAGGCAAACTTACTGAAACACTTTTACGCTTTTAATATTTTGTTCTTCTTATAATCGTGAACTGCAAAAACTCATTGCGTAATTTCAATTTTCGACTATTCAATTACCCATATTGCAAGACAAGATTAATGTGTATTTTGTATGGCTTTGATAATAAGCCATTATAATAAAGCTAAACAAAAGAGAAAACAAATGATTCCATCAATTTTATGTTATACTAGCTCTTCTTCGGCTTCGCTACGTGACAGTTCGAGGATACATAGAAGATTTAGAACATCAGATCTGTTCCCTAAAATCCTTTTTAAGATTAAAGTAAAATCGGCTTATAAATCCCATCAGCTATTTGAATCTGATGAAAAAACAGAGATATAGATAGAAGAGCCTACTGTTTTATTATAAGGATATATTTTTGCTCATCTAGTACAGAACAAAAACGTGAAATGAAACAAAAGGAGGTTGTGACAAATTATACTGTATGAAAGCGATAACGAAACAAAAAGAAGAGACAATAGGCTTTTTAAATTCTAACAAACACAAGTATGATACCTTGAACAAGGAAACAGAGGAAATAACAAGTTTTAATCAATCAGGCCCACTCTATTCTTACACCAATGTTGCCGCAAAAAGGAGCGTCATTTTACCCAACAATGGCGGTGTTTTGAAAAATTAAACCGCAGATTAATTAACATATTCACACGCCGTGTCTAATTACATACCCTTTTTAATTAAAACCGAGGCTTACGCTTTATTTGCATCCGTTCCTTTTACGGCATTTGATGCTTAAGGACTCAAAGCTTAATTAGGTGCGTTTGGTTTTTCCTCTGGAGTAGTGTGAACTACTTGAACAATTATTGGAATTTAATTATGACAGTTTAATGCTCTTCCTATTATAATAATATTAGCTCTGTATTAAACTTGTCCCACTGCTGGGCACGGCCTAATGCGAGGTGTAAGACCTTAGTTTACCAATAGACAAACAAATAGTAGTACGAAACTAGTCAAAATATAATCAACTAAAATACACAACTGTTTGTTCCAAAGAATAGGAACAGGCGGATGATGAAGTTTCTAAGATTTTTTCTTTTTCCCCAGTTTATAGTCGAGGGTTTTTGTAATATCTCGAAATAAACAATTCCTATAATACAAAACTAATAAATACGGTATACTTGAATGCTAGTAGGTGGTACGATTGATTGGTTACGGTGGTCGCTATCCGGGCGCATATGAATATCCTATAACCAGCAAAAACAAAACACATATTTATAGTCAACTACAAGTAGTAATAAAACACATTTCCAACTAGTGAAGCTATCATTGAGCGACCGCTGGGCAAAAGCCCACTTCCAGTTATTAGCGCAACGGGAGGTAAATGACATAATATGGTTGCCGCAAATGCATTACTGATAAAGGAATACATCTGAAGTATCTATGCTATATGCGTTAATGAAATGACTCAAAACCACAGACACTCCCACAGTTGATCGATGGCACAGCTGTAATTGCCTACGCGTGGTGATGTGCTGTCTCAGGTTGGACCCCGGATCGGACAAAATTGATATTGGGTTTTGCTATCACGAAAATATTCAATTTCAGTTGTTGTATGAGTTACTTATAAATTAAATGAGGCTGTACAACTACTTAGAAGAATCTATAATTATCCCACAGAACTCAACATTTGAGATTAAAACCAATTAAACAAAACACATAACACCTCTTAATGTCGGTAAAATTAATACGGGAGACATTCCCGGTATCGTAGGCGGCCGTGACACGCTATATATCACGTATAGCATGTGCCTCGCTCTCATTATAATAAGGTATTACTTTGGTAGCAGATAGACAAAGATACCGGGGTATTGGATATCAGATGTAAGCGTGGTAGGACAGGTTAACAACCCTGCAACATTCCGATCCGCCGGTCTAATGATCATCATCTATATAGAGCTGTTGGTTAGTGTGATAGTTGTTTTTATGGATGATTTTTTAAATCTGATAAACGGACAGTGTTTATTGGAGAGATGGCGAAGTATTATAATTATTCCAACCTAAAATAGGCTCTGATTTACGATTAATTAATGTAACTGAGTAATTTATAACTGCATTTTATATACCATGCAGACTAGTTTTATATTATCTGATAATAGTTATAAGAAATATATATATGTTATTTTCCGAACTGAAGGCCTACTCTTGAAATCAATTCCAATCTCGAACTCGATACAGTTTCAATTCCAATCTAGAAGATATTGAAACTCAAACTTACTCAACTAAATGAAATAGAATATTTACGAACGTAGCGATTGTAAATACTCTATTTCATATAGTTACTAAAAAATCCGCCGTATTCAGTTAAATCGTGCGGTAGTGTTGCGTTCAAGAGTGCCAATAATACAGTTTTCGAACCCAATCGCAATTTTGAATTGGAATCGAGTGTCAAGAGTAACCCTCCTGGTGTCTGTTCTAAAATTCAATTGTTTAAGATGTATAACTTCTAAGGTTGCGCGACACAAGTTTAAAACTTAGTGCGCAGCCCAATGCTATATTGTTAATTTAATTGTAATGTTTATCGTATTATATAAATAAATAAATAAATGTTTAGGTATATATAAAGTAATATTATTGTCTGACAGAAAATGGCAATGTTGGCTATATTACTCTCAATTCTCATAAAATTATAAAACAAACAACCAATTATTAGCCTAAACATCCAACTAACTTATTTTGTTAATCAGTTATTAGACATTTTAATACTAGGGCGAATCGTCCTTGAGTTGTATTTTGAATATTTATTTTGCACGGTTTTGCATTCTGCATTCTTTCCCATATTTTCCCACACCGATACAAATGTTTTTGTGACAGACAGACAGTTGTTTCGGGTCTAGGTGTTGTGGGACCGTACTCTCTCGTAGTTCTTGATACCCACGGTACAGGTTTTATTTAGTGTGGGGTCAATACTATGTATGTGAAATAATACAAATTTTATGGATTTAATCGCAATAATATAATTTTAATAAAAACTATTACAATTCATTCAATAATATAATTTATCAAAATGCAATTTTTTTACTTTCGTTAATTGCAATACAAATAGGAATATAAATTTTATGTGACAATATGTTTCTTAATGTGGTTAAAGACGATTTGTTTTTCTTAAAAAAAAATACATTTCACTTAGATGAGAAACCATCAATATAGTAAAAAAGTGCTTTCAAAGTTATTAGTCTAAAACTAAAAAGCGCTATCAACTGCTCTATATACGCTAATTATATCCAAAGGTCTCATACAGATAATATAGAATTCGATTGCTGTTTACTGGCTATTAAAGGTGAATGCAATTCGATTCCACCGTCCCAACGACGACCACGTAATGAAATGTGGGTGACTTGGCGATATACAGCCGAGTACTTATTACACTATTCAAAGGTTATTTCTGATCGACAAAGACACGCACTTAAAAGGATTCTTCTTAGTTACAGAATCGATTGTGGTCAGTAATAGTATGGATATATGTTTGTCAGCCTCTGTGATTGGTGAGTAGTAAAACGAAAGGTCGTGGGTTCGATCCCCTAATGATTTAAATATTTTTGAGTTTTATGAGTCTGTGTAAGTTCTCCTGGAGTGGTTGGTCAGACTTTTAGAAGTATATAGTTATTTATTAATTTATTTATGTTACTAGTGGTCTGGGCAGATTTTGTCCTGCCATAAACCGCCTTCTCTGTGGACCGATTTATTGTTGAAAAAATAAAAAATCCAGATCCAGACAACAGCGCCACCTATCGGATCTAAAACTATTATATCTTTTTAGTTGGACCCAACCACACAGATACACAAAGTTTCATTGAAATCGGTTGAGTGGTTTCGAAGTCTATAACGGACAACAGAAATAATTTCGTATGTATAGATTCAGTCCACTAGCGGTTTTTACATTATTACATACACAGTACACAATTATTATCCTACTAATATTATAAATGCAAATGTTTGGATGGATGGATGGATGTTTGTTACTCAATCATGCTACAACGGCTGCACAGATCTGTAGGCCTACTCTTGAAATCAATTCCAATCTCGAACTCGAAACAGTTTCAATTCCAATCTAGAAGATATTGGAATTCGTAACTCACTCAACTAAATGTAATAGAATAATTACGAACTAGCGATAGTAAGTACTCTATTTCATTTAGTTACTAAAAATTCCGCCGTATTCAGTTAAATCGTGCGCTGGTGTTGCGTTCAAGAGTGCCAATTGTACAGTTTTCGAACCCAATCCCAATTTGAAATTGGAATCGAGTGTCAAGAGTAACCCCTCTGGTTGAAATTTGGCACAGAGATCGATTATAGTCTGGAATAGCACATAGGCAAATATATTTTTATGCCGGAAATGTACAATTCCTGTGGGATAGTTTAATTTTTCACAGTGCAAGGGATCGACATGATTTTTTGCATAGTGGCAGTTTAGGGGTCAGAAAATGACTTAGGCTACTTTTTATCCCGGAAAAATGCACGCTATGGTATAGCAAAACATAGAAAGGTGTAATAGCTTAAGCTGCCTCCATGGATTCTCCCCACTTCTGATGTCCGAGAGACTATGTGTTGTGTCAGATGGCTGAGGTCATGACGTCATCATAGGTCATGACTATGAGGGTTATTCATCCCTCTTTGCTCTACAGATAATCAGGATTCACTTCGTACGATATTTCAGTAGAAATAACACACGTTAATCACTTTATAGTTTAATAAGCTACTGCCAGTTCGGAATACAATAATCCATGGCAAAAAGAACTGGCAAGAAAAACCATGGTTTACAATTACATTACTTTAATTGTAGGCAACGATCAGTTAAACAGCACTTGGGCATTACGACCTCTAAATTACTAAACCATTCGAGATATTGACTCGTCTAATAATTATTCCTGAATGCTTCGCCAAATGCCGAGGCACTCTTTTATATTGTGATTTTCGTTGTGCCCCACTACGAGTGAGATCATTTAATAAACAACTCAAAACTACCTTCAAAATAGTAAAACAACTGACGGTACCCACAACAGATTTACAAAAGATTAAATTATTTGTAAGGTCAATTCAGTCTCCGTATTCATTATTCTCCGACATATACCTTTCTTCAAAAAATAAACTACACGCGGGCGGAGCCGCGGCCAACATCTAGTAGAAATATAGTCTGAGTATGAAATTCTAGATAAACACAGCTTACATAATACTGAAAGTTATGACTTATACCTATGCAACAGTAACCAAACTTAATTGTTAAGCAAAAAAAAAGAATCCGTTCCGATCGCTGCCAAACTTTACAGAATCAGCCGTCGGGCTAATCTGAAGATTTCCTGAAAACTTCATCGTTATCGCATCAGCCCTTTTGGAGTTCATAGGGAAAAAATAAACACATGATGTTTTATATATTTAGAGAGATAGATTACTAAATAATAGAAATGGACGTCTGTGACATTACTGTATAACATTCAATGAACTGCTCAAGCCTTACTGATTTATTTATATTACAATACAACTACGTAATTTATTAACATAAATATGGTAGCTCTCTTTTATATTATTTTATATGTATTCCTTTATATTGAAATATGGTAACTCTTCTAAGTATCGTGATTTACCGAACTGATTCGAGCCTGTGGGAATAAAATTCAATTTAGGAACATTCTGGTGTACATCTTTTCCTAGCTGAATACTTATATATAAAGGTTAAACGTAAAATGTTATATTTACAAGTAGTTATATTACGTATTTATTATTCATAGTTTGTTTACATATGCCCACATAGATATCTAAATAAAATCATAAATATACAATTGGATGGGACGTAACGAAATCGACTACAAATATAAATTATAACTTATTTCCTATCGCAATCCGCATTGATTCAATTCGTAGAATTTAAATTACGGCGAGTCTTAAATTGTACTTTAATAGATTCCTGACTTATTGGAATAGTTAAACAAGCTGCAGGTAATAGACAATCGAAAAAGACTTTAGTAGTATTGCAGTTGGTTAGATAAAAATATCCGCTGAACTAAATGAAGAGATCAAGCACAGACATTAATTTGAACTAGAGATTGCCCACTAGTCGAAACTCGACCTAAAAATTAAAATTACTGCCTAGGTGGCGCAGTTGTAATTGCGCATGCGTTACGACTGCTGTGCTGAGGTCTCAGGTTCGATCGTCGGGTCGGGTGAAGTGATATTGGGGTTTTCTATTTAGAAATACTCAGTATCAGCCTGTACTGGCTACACCTTTGCCCCTTCGGGGATTTCAGGCGTGAGTGTATATGCAAATTAAAAGTAATTGAAGTTCTTTTTTCAAAAATCATTATATATAATCGAAGTAGGTTACGCCATCTGTTAAATGTACATATAAACCTCTTACAGTTGTCACTGTATACTTTCCAGCGTGAGATAATCAGTCACCTGACGCTGAAATAGTATTTGTTACTGACAAAGTTATATTTTGATGAACTAAAACAGTCCTTACCAAATGTAGTGAATATATATAGCAAAACATTTCTTTTGAAAGTTTTTTTTAGCAATATCAGCTTAATCTTACACAATTGTAGCTAAATTGTACGTAACTTGCTTTTTGAAGGGACTATTTACAGCTCGAAGATTTACAGTAAATTATTTGCCAGATAATAGGTTTTAGTTTAATATATAATGACTATAAAGTTAGGTTGTTTACGACTTGCAAAGATAATCGCGTTTATTATTAACAATAAAATTAAGTCTTAACTTCGCCCAAATCGTTATATTCGCCAAACAGCAAAAACGAGTTTCGCAAACACTAAAAATCTTCGCGTCGCACAATTCGAGTTTAATTTCTTTTTAAAAGATTTCCACGCTCGGACTTTATCAAATTCAGCCGGCAAAGTGAAAATGAAACAATTATGCAAATGGCCAACAAAATAAAACTCATTTTATTAATAATCAAATAAGCGAGCGTTCGCATTCGGGCAAATGAAATAAAATTTCGTAAATGGCGGCATTAATTGTCGAGTAGGGTGTGTGCGGGTCCGGGAGGGGGGAAGTTAGACGTTTGTCCCTTCCTTCTGGCTTCTATCAAACAGAAGTTATCTCAAAGGGGAGAAGTTTTAATAAAATTCTTGAAGCCTCGGGCAGCTAGGCACAGGACATCTTATATGCCGTCTTAAGTTTGAAAATGAAGACTTATCTTGATTCATATAGTTGAACGGATGCCTTTGAAGGCCTCTTTCCAGTATTCGATTAACTTTATTCAGCTGATTTTGCACAGTTCTCTACATACACTTTCGTAATTTCAGTGAGCTCTGTCGCTCGGGGACTTTCAATAACTTTTTGCCATTATTCTGAGAAACAACATATTCTTTTTATAAATCTGCAAAGATTGATGCTAGGTGTATATTCAAGATATGAAATATGAGATGTAATCATTTTTATTTTACGTCACGAATATCTGAACTTAATCTGGATTCTTGTGTAACCTTTGGAAGTTTTAAAACAATGTAAAGCAACATTATTCTAACAGAATCAAGATTACAAATATGGTCTTAGTGAATTAAAAAACAATAATAAAGATAAATATGCTATTGAAAATGAGGCGTTTATCAGAAAACAGAAAAAAACCGTTTGTATTTTTAGTACGAACCTCCTTTTGGTAGTTGAGGACAGTGTCTATTAAAGCGCTAAAAGTACAAATACTCTATAATTTAATAAGATGGTAGTTTAATCCGCCATTTTGTTGGCGGCCATATTGGATTTATATTTTTTTCAATGTGTATTCTACTGGTCATGAAATAAATAAATTAAATACCGTCTGTCTCCGTTTTCTCCCATCCCCGTTCTTCAGGGTGTTCTACTCGCAATGCGGAATGAGCTTAGTATCCTAGGTAATGATATACGCTGTGATCTTAATCCAAGGACTCACATCTAGGGCGTAATATCCGCCACTTCACGCCCAGTCAGCTCTACCGCTTATATAAAGCACACGTGCGGCCGGGAATGGAATACTGCTCTCACCTCTGGGACGGTTCCGCTAAGTACCTACTTGATGCCTTGGATGGGTTGCAGCGGCGGGCCATCCGCATTGTGAATGATGCAGACGTGACCAACAGCCTGGAGCCGCTACAGCTGCGAAGGGATATTTCCGCGCTTAGCGTGTTCTACCGTCTGTATCATGGTGAATGCTCTGAAGAATTGATTGATTTTCTCCTATCCTCTCCCTTCCACACCAGAACCACGCGTACCGGCTTGCGGAGCCACGGCGTCGCGGTGTCTAATACCCCGGCCCGAACCAAGAGGTTCGCAAATTCGTATTTTTGCCGCACCATCAAGCTTTGGAACAGTTTGCCAGCTACCGTGTTCCCTCCCTCATATGATCCTGGGTCCTTTAGGCGTAATGTGAAGAAGCTAAACAGCAGGCTGGCATGATTGTGTTGAGTAGCGAGGGATAGATTGTCTCTCGCTACTTGACACTCTATCTGGACGGCATTGCGCTTACCATCAGGTGCAGTTTGCCGTGCCAGAATAAAAAACAATACCTATATTGAGTGAGTTGTGAAAAAACATGTAATCCGCCATTTTGTGAATTTACAATGATACTGAATATATTAAATTGTATTGACAACAGAACTTTTAGTGTAGTTATACCAAATATCAGATCAATCTGTCAACAGGAAGGGGGTAAAATTTCAATTAGTAAATTTGACCCAAACAAAAAAAACAAACAATCAGAGCAAGCTAAATAAAACCCTTTAATAATAAAATGAAATGAAAGCGGTCGTTGTATGGAATGATTAGGATTTTTAATTTATTAAAAATTGGCCAAAAATCTTACGAGTCTTTTGGATTTTCGAACTTTCGTCAATATATCTTCCATTACTTCAGTACCTATATTTTGTGCTCACAAAATTGGTGGATCTATAAGATTAGCCATGTATAAACAACACACATAATATTAGCTAGATCACAACCAAATCGAAGATGATATTATAAAATATAGTTTTTTTTTATTGCATAGCCATTGACAAACGAGCCTGTAGGTCACCCGTTGTTAAGTAATCTCCACTGCCCATGAACATCCACAATACCGAAAGTAAAATGTATGCGCTGTCGGCCTTAAAGGACAGGAATAGGGATTAGGAAAAGAAAGGGGGAATCTGGGCCTCCAGATATCTCACTTACCATACGAAACGCGACAGTAAACTGTCACTTTACGTTGGTTTTCTGTGAGACAGTGGTACTAACCCGGTCGAGTCGGCCCATTCATGCTGTAGACAAATATGTCTACAGCGTGGCTCTACCACTATAAACTATATGAGTTATTAAATTATCTATTACATTGAACGATTACCTCAATATCAAATTAAACCACGACTAACATCTTGTTTAGTCTGAAATTCAATATGATTATTAATTAAATTAAGATCCGAAAGTAATTCTAGCCTAAGTGGGCTTATTTAGGCATCGTATAATTTGTAATTACAGAAAATTAATTGGCGCCACACAATCTATACTAATTAATATTGTTTATTTGCAAAATCCACAATTAAGTGGCTTCATTCATATTCGGTGAAAGCGACCGTAAGATATTTTCGTTTGACTCAATTAAAACGTTAGCAGGGCCAAGTAAATATTTCAGTACTTTGGACGTTATTTATGACCCTCCTAAGGCTTAATTAAGACCTCTTTGATGTTCAATCTGTAACGAGAAACTCTGTAATTGCGTAGGTACGCGGGTAAATGGAGTTTTTGCCTTATTTACGTTCAAATTCACGGGAAACAGATGTGTATTCATTTGAGAAATATTTCAAATGTATTTCTTTATTACCTTGTGTTTACATGTATCAGAAATTATTATGCTAAATGTCGTTCCATTTTCAAAAAGAATATATGATTTTCTTAATCATCATTATGAACAAATTCTACAATTATATATTTAAGAATGATGTATAAAAATACACCAAACAACCACACGCATAGTCCTGACGCAAAACTAAGGCGAGTCTTGTGTCGTCGGTATAAGGCTACGTGAGACTTTCGGTCTCACAAACACCCAGACTCGAAACAAATATTTGTGGATTATATAAATATTTGTCTTGGTGAGGGGTCGAACCCGCAGCCTCTCGTTTCACAGCCGGCAACTCACCCACTGTGCCATAGAGGCTGTCAAAAAACGTATTTAAAATCCATATATGCATTAATCAATAATTCGTCAAACAATATTCTGAAATAGATTTTCCATATTCTCACTAGCTATAAGGCAAAACCGGATAAGTAATTTTGCACTAACTCAGTTAAAACACAGCCCAAACCTCGATTACGCACGCCAATTCCGCCCCCTTTCGTAACCGAATAATCCGAGATCACACAAAAACTTAATTAACCAAAATATATTATGGGAGTGTGTAAACAAACATCGCCGCAAAGTCACTCCCTTCTCCCTAGGGACTTTATACGGCGATACTATTTCGTGTAATGACTCCAAAATGAGGATACACCTCGCTGTAATATACGGGGCGTGTTGTTCGAATAAAGTTTGTCTGGATGTGACAATACAACTTTTTCGGATTGCTTTATGTGTCAAGTTTCTGATAACCTGTGTAAAAGAAACAAAAAGAATAATAAAAGTATGTCATTACAAGTCTTTGATGAGATATTCATATTCTTTTTTTTAATGTTTGGAGGCTTAAATCGTATATTTAGTAAATTCTATTAATTGAAACGAAAACTATATTTTTTTTAATGTAATAAAATGTAAATATATAGGTATTCATATTTCATATTGTAAGTACTAAGAAAAAACCCTAGTACATACAATAATATTAATCACGACAGAACTAAATATTATAATTGCCTCAGAACATGTCTGCTATAATAAAACTTAAATTAATGTTATCTCAGTGTAATCTAAATTCGGAACTTTTGAATAGTTCGCTTAATTAGACGACGAATATTCATGAATAAACTGAACTATTACAGTAATATATTTCAGGTAGCAAATCTAAACGGTAATTTGGAATCCACTAATATTTACAATGGAAACAAAACTATGATAGCACAACTAAATGTATTTAGTTAGGAAACACCGACATCGGAATTTTCGAAAAATATAACAATTCTAATAACATACCCTCACGCCCGTGTCCCATGGGGGTAGGCAGAGACTATTGAGTGACAACGAGAGACTTTCGGTCTCACAACACCCAGACCCCGGACACAAACATCTGTCACACAAACATTTGTCCCGGTGTGGAAATCGAACCCACGGCCTCTCGTTTCACAGCAACTCGCCTGCTTCGCCACGGATGCTGTAGATATGTAATATGCGATAAAAAATTATAATGGACACCTGAGTACGATTCTAAGTGTATATCACTTCTATTTATTTTTAATCTAGGTTACAAGGCAGCATCCTTAATTCATACACGTCAGTCGGCAGGCGTCAAATAATTCCTGTAAAATGAACCGTAACTTCGGAGTATTTTTGATTATCTTTATAATAAACACGGAGTTTAATAAGTCCTTAAAACTCTACAAATTAATTTATTATTCGAAACGAATTAATTAAACCAGCTGCTCACGCATAATTCTAGCCCTGTATTATACCACTGTTGGGTTTGGGCCTCCTCTACTAATGAGAGGGTTAGGCCTTAGTCCACCACGCTGGCCTAATGCGGGTTGGTAGACGTCACATACCTTCGAAATTCTTATGAGAATTCTCAGGTATGCAGGTTTCCTCACGATATAGCCTAATGCGGGTAGTAGTTGCTGTTTTCTGCATTAATAATTTAAGTCCAGTAAATGTAGTGAGCGAGCCCACTGCATCTAGTCTTATATAGGACTAGATGCCGTGGGCTCGTCTCTGCACCAAGACAAATGTAATCCACAAATATTAATTTCAAATCTGAGTGCTGTAGGAGCGTAGTCTCTCGTAGTTCTCGATATTTTGATTGCTTGCACCTAGGGTGGAGTTAAGAAGAGTGCGAACTTATACGCCTTACATGACTTTACTTGATAATTAGTGTAGTATTTAATTTTTTTTTCAGTCTGTATATGGGTATGTTATGCTCGCTAAAGTGTCTGTGCTTGCTGCGGCGCCATGTGCCCGGTCGGTCACTTCCCTGTAACATGGTTGAGGAGGCCGACGGCTGACACATGCTTCTTTTTACAGCCTCCATGGTGCAGCGTACGACGACAGTGTATATTTTGAAGTAAGTTTTGAAGTGTAGCTTTGAATGACCTTTTTTTTTTTTTTTTTGTTTTCGCGGGGAAAGCGTTTTATTACTACCGCCCGCTTCGGGGGGAAGCGGAATAAGAATAAAACGGTTATGCTGGACTAGCCGGTCTTACGACCCAGCATCCCCCTCGCCCGGATGATGGCTATCCGGGCAGCCGCTGGGCCGAGTCCCTACCCCCTATGTACACCCCACCCGACACTACCAGCTAAAACCCCGCGGTGGCCTTCATCGGCGCTTACGGAGCGATCCCGGGGTATTCTAAGGAGTGCTAGAATTGCTGCCGGAACCGCCCCTGCGCGGTGCTGCGTAGCAGCCCATCTCCATGGGAGGGCTTAGGAGCCCCCGCGCACCGAACAACGACAGCGAACGAGGCCTTACCACACGCGCTGCCGTCCATCTCGGGGTCGCACGATGCTCCGAAACTGGGAGTGCATCGATTCGGGCTGACAGCCCCCCGCTGCGAGCCCGCGACCCCTGATGGCCCCAATTAGTCGCCTCGTACGACAGGCAGGGGTTACCGTGGTGGAATTCAAACGCCCCCGTTCCACAGGGCGGGAGACGCCGGTCAGTCGTCCACCCGGCGCCTCCTACGTCTTCTCTGGCGGCGGGAGGGATCATTTCGTTCCCGATCCCTCTCGGCACTCTCCTTCTGTGAGATGACGCTCTCGCAGAAGTGGGCCACCGCACGCCAGGACCTCCGGCTGGCGACCATGGACGACACCACGGCCGGCAGAGAGAGGTCTCCTCCGACGACTGCTCTGAGAGCGCTGCGCTCTTCGTCCCAGGCTGGGCACTCCTCCAACGTGTGTTGGGCCGTGTCCTCGCCGCAGTTGCCACAATGGTGGCACACGGCAGACACCTCCTTTCCGATCCGACACAGGAACGAACCGAAACACCCGTGGTCCGTCAGTACCTGCGTCAGCCGGAAAGTTGGCGCACCGTGGCGCCTGTCTAGCCATCTCTTTAGGACAGGACGCACTGCCGCGACTGTCCTCAAGCCCGCACTTGGGCTTTCCAGCCTGGTATGCCACTCCTCCACAGCGGTTCTGCGAAACCGGGCTGCAATCTCCCTCGGGGCCAGTCTCACCTGACGGCGACTGGACGCCTCCTCCCGCCAGAAGAACGCGGACGAGAGGAGTTTTGCGTCCAACTCCCAAGGGAGGGTGCCGGCCAATACGCAGGCCGCCTCGTGGGAGACCGTGCGGTAGCCCCTTACTATTCGCTGCGCCAACAAACGCTGCGGTAGCTTTGAATGCCCTGCACTCGTCAGACAATATTGTAACGCGCAATATTTGGGACCAGCAATTGGAAAGAGGGACATAGAAAAGTAGAGATGGAGAGAAGCCAGAGGAGAGCTGAGGCGGAAGCAGTGCAGAGGAGAGGGAGTTGAGAGAGGGGCGGAGAGATGTGGGCTGAGGTTGCATAAATCTAGTTGTCGCCCGACTTGAATTTATCCAAACAGTATCTATACTTAAACGGTACTGGCAATTATTTGTTTATGGAGCCTCGGTGGATAGATATTTGAATTTAGAAATGTCATTGTTATTTTATGTGAAAATATTCGCAATAAATGTATTCCGTTTTATGAGCTCTTTATAATATGTTACATAATTCCCTAGCTATTAGCTAAGTAAATAAATTATTATAATCAAAATTAATCGAGCCGGACCTTTATACTTATGCATCATCTAGGTTTTTCTTATATTTTTGACGTGCGTCGTTAAAATAATTTAAAACCTATATTTTTATATTATATTCGCAAATACGATACTTCAAATATAAATAATACAAAAGGTAATATTCTAGTGTCTTTATGAAAATTCTATCGCAGACGAAACATATTGATTTCATAGATATAATCAAACACACTCAGCACACGTCTTGAAATATTCAAATGGAATTTATTTCATTATTCACGGGCCAATCTTTTGCGCATCTTCATAACTCTGCTGGTGTAATTGAATTTGAATTTTACCAACTGTGTTGCCCTCTGCCACGCACGCCTGTTCTGGTGTTCTAGTGGGTGCATGTTTTGAATGTGCATACATACATACATATACACTCACGCCTGTAATCCCCGAAGGGGTAGGCAGAGGTGTAACCAGTACACCCACTTTTAGACGAATTTTGGTCCCATAATGCGATAGGGGGCGAGTCTATTGCCATACCAGGCACAGGTTCCAGACTCCGGTATAATACTGAGAATTTCTAGATAGAAAAACCCAATATCACTATGCCCGACTCGGGGATTGAACCCGAGACCACAGCAGTCGTAACGCATGCGAAATTACAACTGCACCACTGAGGCAGTCAGTTTTGAATGTGCTTAAATTATATCTGTCATAAACTTATTATTTTCTAATAGCAAATAATATAAATAAGGTATTATATGTGTATATCTACTTATACAAGTGCCCGTCATTTATCTTGTAATGTACAATCCAATCTTTTACGCATTCCCATAACTCACACAGTACTATAATTGAATTGAGAATTTTCACGAAGTCAGTGCTGCCCTATACACTTGAAGCATGCACGCATGCTTCAAATGTCCCACTTAAGGTGTGTTCACACAGAAAATAAATATTCTTTTGATTTCTTATGCTATGTATTCTTTAAGACAAATAGTAAAGAAGTTAAAAAAAGAAGGTCCAAACATCCCGCGTAACAGCTTTAGCCTGCCGGAGGTTTCTGTCTCTAACAGCATAAGCTGAGCCATATCCATTTGCCATATTTCTGATTTACGTTATTTTTCTATATGTATTTTAAATAGATGTTGCCCTCGGCCGGGTGGAGGTTATTTTTGGAAGAAAAGCTTACATACAATCCATGGAGGCATCTTAAGCTATTACATCTCTCTATATTTTTCTATCCCATAGGAAGGTTTTCTGATCCTTAAACTGTATGTAAAAAATTATGTCGATCCCTTGGTCTGCCAAAAACGAAACTCTCCCACGGGAACTCTAAATTTTTCCGGGATAAAAAGTAGCTTGTCTGCTACTCCAGACTATAATCTATCTCTATGCCAAATTTCAACTAGATCCGTCCAGCTGTTGTAGCGTGATTGTGTAACAAACACCCATCCATCCATCAAAACATTTGCGTTTGTATCAGTGAGTATGATTTCCGAACCCATGATTGTTTTAGTATTATGAGCCTAGGCTGTAGAGATCATCTATCATAAGGTGACTCAATTAAATAAATAAATAACACCCAACAATCACACACATTACACCGTACTTACACGAAGATGCGAGTCTTGTGTTGTGGGTATCAGGGGCTACGAGAGACTTTCGGTCTCACAACCCCCCTCCCCCCCCCCCCCCCCCCAAGACCCCGGACAAATATCTGTCTGTCACACAAACATTTGTCCCGGTGTGGGAACCGAACCCACGGCCTCTTCAGTTTCACAGCCGGCTACTCGCCAACTGGGCTGTCCAATAACGACCAATACCCGCAATTTAATGTAAAAAAATACAGATAAAGATTGATCTTTAGTTACACAAATTATGTAGAAGCACGAATTAATTATATATATTACAAAGTCAAATATCCTAAAAAAAGGTAATGTATTATGCAACATATACCCAAATTAGATAACAAAAAAAACCGTAGTAAAAATAACACCTATTTGCAAACCAAGCTACTATAATTTGGTAACATTACTATAAATATAAAAGCTTAGCAGCTAATTATGAATCATGCTTCATTATACAAAAATAGGGTCGTTGCTCCATGTAGCCGCGGCTTTGTATGGGTATTTGTCTCAATGAAAATGGAATTATGAGTAGAAACACCCCCTGCGTTACGGGTCACAAGAAAATTTATATGCCATACCCGCCCGAGGAATTTTTCATATGCGCACAAAATTGTTATATTATTTTTGAAATGGGGTGTATTATCTCTATGTGATGTATGGGTAATATGTTCGGTATATTGTCTCGAGAGAAATATTTCCACTCTATATACTTCTAGGAACATTGACTTCATCTCCTATGACATACGATTTATCTCTCACATTATAAAACAACTTCCCGTCTGTCTGTCTAAACGCGATAAACTCAAAACCTACTAAACGGATTTTCATACGGTTGTCACCAATAGACGGAGTGCTTCACGAGAAAGGTTTAAGTGTATAATTCATTAAAATTATGTGTAAATAAATCAGTCACACACAAAGCCCGACCCCACACTAATATACGAGTCTTGTGTTGTGGGTATCAGGACTATGAGAGACTTTCGGTCTCACTACACCCAGACCCGGACACAAATATCTGTGACACAAAATATGACGTTGATTGTTAAAGATTTCGGAAAAATCACCGACTTGGAGCTTAAGAGTGGGAAGCATACGACATTTAAATAGATTTTGTTCTTTTTTACACGGAAACTGGAAGAAGTTATCAATATCGTATACATAGAAAAATTTACGTAATTCTTAACTTTCAAATATTTACATAGTTAAAAAAATATACTACGACTAGTACGAACATCATTTACATTTTGATCTAACGCACATGTTCGAATATAATAAGCTAGTACTTATTATGTTAATAAATAAATAATAATAAATAAATAACACTCAACAGTCACACATAGCCCCGACCCCACACTAAGATACAAGTCTTGTGTTATGGGTATCAGGGACTACGAGAGACTTTCGGTCTCACAACAACCAGACCCCGGACACAAATATCTGTCTGTCACACAAACATTTGTCCTGGTGTGGGAATCGAACCCACGGCCTCTCATTTCACAGCCGGCTACTCGCCAACTGCTCCACGGAGGCTGATGTTAGATGTTAGAGATAAAAATTCTTGGCACAATATATTCTCGGCTACCCGTGCTAAGCTAGGGCGGGTCTATGTGAATAAAAATAGTTATTTAAAAGCCGCCTGAAAAATCGACTTTTTAAATTATATTTTACAATTCTACTATAATTTATTCAATATCGAAATAAAAAATCAATAAGCGCACTTAAAAATGTAGTGACGGTACTTTACTAAAATGAAATTCATGCCTAGGGTACATAACGCCATCAAGTACACAATACGATGTATATTCACATAAACCAAATATTTGTGAAAGAATGTTATTGCTTATCTTGCATGTACTCTATTTTATGAGTGAAAACAAGATTATATTACTTTAGTTCATTTATTGTATACTAGCTGTTGCTCGCGGCGCCGCCCGCATAGAGGTCACGTTTGGGAGAAAAGGTATACAATACAAAATTTTTATTTCAAAAATGATGGATTTAAATACAAGCTTTCATATCCTATTTTACTTCTATTTCTAAAAACCCTGAAATATGTATTTTTATTACAAGGCCGAATATAAATTTTCATGAATTTAACTTCATAAATGACGGATTTTCATACAAATTATCATCCCTTATTTTACCCCCTTAGGGGTGGTATTTCCAAAAACCCTTCCTTAGTGGATGCCTACGTCAGAATAGGTACCTACTGTCAAAATTTCGAGTCTCTAACCCCAGCCGTTTAGGCTGTGCGTTGATCGATCAGTCAGTCAGTTTCTTCTTTTATATATACAGATTTGTTTTATACGAACTTTCTAGTATATTTTAATACTTGATATCTTTAAATTTTAATCTAGCTGTAAAGTAAATGTATTTTATATCTAAATTAAATATTATGGTATTTCAAATTAATAGACGGTTATTAAAACCACCCTCTTAGTAACATCTAGATATATATTGACAGCATCGTAGCGCAACGGGAGCCAGTTGTGAAACGAGATGTCGCGGCTTTGATTCTCGCACCGAGACATGTTTGTGTGACTCACAAATATTTGTTTCGAGTCTGGGTGTTGTGAGACTGAAAGTCTCTCGTATACACAAGACTCATACCTCGGTGTGAGGTCAGGACTATATGACTGTTATTTATTTATTTAATTTGATATGAATTATGCCATATTATAGATTAAAAGAAATAAAATCTGTTTTTCTCTATACCTAGCTCACTTTTTTCTCTCTAGCTTTAATCCCACATGGAGATGGGTCAGATTTCGTCGTTTCTTGGGTTATCCTTAACAGGGTGAAGCGAAGTCTTTCCAACTTCGCTTTACCCTGTTAAGGACTTTCTTGGAGACTCCGCACTATATGATATCTTTTCTCACTACGACGCTTCACGAGGGTGTATGAAACGTGAGACCGTAGTCCCTTGTAGTTATTGTCACTCCAGGTTTGACCTTTATTTAACTCCACCTAAGTAGAAAATAAAACAAACGCACTGATATATTACTTTACGAAACATTGAAGAAAATGTTACACTACAATAAAACAAATTATAATGAGCGACAAGTTGTAACACCTCAACAATCGGAGCAATAAAACGTTACGACACGTAATTTGAAAGAAACAATGGACACAAGCTGTCGAAAACGTAAGTGTATTGTTATGTTTACGTAATGGTGATATTACTGTGAATAAAATGATGAGAAGCGTTTCTTAACGGTAGGCAGCGGCTTTGCTGTGCCCTGGCATTGCAGAAGTCTATGGGCGGCGATGTCTACTTACCATCAGTTGGCCCGTCTGCTCGTCTGTCTATCTAGGCAGTAAAAAATAATTTATTTTTTATTTATTCATATTTTTAGAGAACTGCAGCTTAGTTTGTTCTTCATATCAATAAAGCATTTCTGAAGTACTAGTAGGATATTTCTATGCAATAATTTATATAACATATATACATATACACTCACGCCTGTAATCCCCGTAGAGGTAGGCAGAGGTGTAACTAGTACACGAACTTTTCGCAGAATTTCGGTCCCATAATGTGGTAAGGGGTGAGTCTATTGTCATACCGGGCACAGATTCCAGAATCCGAGCTAATATTGAGAATTTCTAGATAGACAAATCCAATATCAGTTTACCTGTCCCGGGGATCGAACCCGAGACCTCACATGCGTTACGAGGCACAGCAGTCGTACTGTGCATCGCAATTGCACCTGCGCCACCGAGGCACTTATTCTACATACACTTGCTATCAAGCACTCAAGTAACCTTTCTACGTGTTTTGCATGATGTAACTGTGCATCTCACTCGCGATGCAAATTACTGGGCAGAGGCTAACTTACGCATGACCACTCCACGGACGCCTATAATAACTAATATTTCACTTTCGTGTCGCTCCGAGGGAAAAACGTAATAGATAAAGACTCGATCTTTAATAACTTGACGAAACGTGTATATTATGTTGTTCGTTTTGCTTTGAATAACTTTTATATATATTTTCTTTGAAACTAAAATACACCCAACAGTCACACACATAGTTCAGACACCAAGCTAGGTCAAACTATGACTCGGACTATGGTCTCACAACACTCACACCCGAATAAAATATCTGTCCCTCACACAAAAATTTGTCTCGGTGCGGGAGTTGAACTCATGGCCACTCGGTTCACAGCTGGATACTCACCCACTGCACCCGAAAGTTGTCAGTATGTTTATACATACATATACACTAGGTAGGCCGAGGTGTAACCAGTACACGCACTTTTCTCCGAATTTCGGTCCTGGAAATTAAAACCGGGAAATTAAACCCATTTAAATCATAATGCATTTAAAATTTGTTAATTATAACCGATTAATAATATTAATTATTCGACTATGACTGCTTATTTTAACATAATACGAACTCATTTCTATATCTCTGGATGTAATATCTTATATTCAAATCACATATAATAAATACTATCTAATAACAAACCAAATATACTGAAATGTACTTTATTTCAAAAGCTTAATTCTCTTACATTTTATATAAAAGAAAAATAAAATAAATGTATACCCTTCGATAGTGAAGCCTTGAACCAATGCCATATTTTTGTGCAGTAATGATCACAACCCTAAATCGAAAATAATCACTCATTCCACCTGTATTAAAAATATCTCCGTAATATTTCAAAGTAGACTCACATTATTCCAATAGACGTTTGTGTTCCATTTAAAATTATCGCGCGAACACGTCAAGATTTAAACAATAATTCAGTCAACAATGGTAACTGGCCACAATTATTTTGACTCTTGTAAGTTATAACTGAATTCCTACCACGGCCCGTCCTCAGGCGAAGCGTGGTCATATTTTAATTCACACTCAAATCACAGGGGCATAGCAAGGGTATTTGTAGGGACTCATTTATGTTGGACAAAGTTTGTTACAGTGGCTAATAAATGGTCGATTTTTAAATATATAAAAATATGCAGCATTCTAAAAGCAATCATTATAACAGTCAGGTCATAAGTATTGTCACACAGTAAAAACTTTTATTTTAGAATGCTGGCCACAAAAAAGTTTATTGAATTCGAATTTCAAATTGTTCATGAAAATAAAAATGTATACTTTTTAGAATTTTACTCATTTTTAAATATGGAGTGGACGCTTAAAGAAGACCGTGTTGCAATAATTGCGTTGCATCGTTGCGGTTACGCGCCAATTCAAATTTTTGACATACTGAAAATTTGAATATAACCAAAAGATTCGTTTATCGTACCATCAAACGATACAATGAAGACTCTAGTGTAGATGACAGGTCAAGAAGTGGTCGCCCTCGGTCTGTTAGGACTTCAGCAGTGATAAAAGCTGTGAAGGCGCGAATTCAAAGAAATCCCAAACGTAAGCAGAAACTGTTGGCCCTTCAGATGGGGTTAAGCAGAACCACGGTGAAAAGGGTGTTAAATGAAGACTTAGGGCTTCGGGCATATCGAAGAAAAACAGGACATCGTTTGAATGCTCGTCTAATGGACCTGAGACTGAAGAGATGCCGCGCTTTGTTGAAGCGGTACGCGGGAAAAAAATATCGGGATATTCTTTTTTCAGATAAAATATTTTTTACCGTAGAAGAGAGCTACAACAAACAAAATGATAAGGTGTACGCACACAGTAGTGAAGATGCGAGCAACCGTATTCCGCATGTCCAACGAGGTCATTTTCCATCCTCGCTCATGGTATGGTTGGGAGTTTCTTATTGGGGCTTAACAGAGCTACATTTTTGTGAGAAAGGTGTAAAAACGAATGCAGTTGTGTATCAAAATACAGTCCTGACGAACCTTGTGGAACCTGTTTCTCATACCATGTTCAATACCAGGCACTGGGTATTCCAACAAGATTCGGCGCCAGCTCATAGAGCGAAGAGCACACAAGACTGGCTGGCGGCGCGTGAAATCGACTTCATCCGGCACGAAGACTGGCCCTCCTCCAGTCCAGATTTGAATCCGTTAGATTACAAGATATGGCAACACTTGGAGGAAAAGGCGTGCTCAAAGCCTCATCCCAATTTGGAGTCACTCAAGACATCCTTGATTAAGGCAGCCGCCGATATTGACATGGACCTCGTTCGTGCTGCGATAGACAACTGGCCGCGCAGATTGAAGGCCTGTATTCAAAATCACGGAGGTCATTTTGAATAAACTTTAGTGTCATAAGAATCTATGTTTTGTTAAGTTCATTTTGGTATATAAATGGTTACATAATGAATAAACTTGTTTCAATTATTTTATATTAAACATGTGACAGAATTTATGACCTGACTAGGTATTTTAGTCATCAATCATTTTCTTAGGATTTAATTTTTAGAATATTGTATCACCACCGTTCCAATTACAAGACTTAACAAGTAATTGTTGTTTTTAGTTTCCTGTTAGTCTTTACACTACTGCAAAAACTACCTTCGCGTTACATTTGTCCCACCATTGTTATTTTCTAACCTGTGATTTCAACGAGAATAAGATTTTGACAACAATAATGAAACATTGTATCTCATTACCAAAATTATAGGTACATATATTTGGCATCAATTTATTTGATTGATAAGCTGATAAATGATTAATAAGATAAGCTTATTATAACCTACATTAGTAGTAGTTTTAGTAAAAAAATATGTCACAAATTTTTTGATACCGTAAAGTAAAACATTTCTTTGAAACTTATAGCAATTAATTAAATTTTAACTCTATTCAAACTTTGGGGAAATGCCCCCCAGTGCCACATCTCAATACGTCCTCTGACAAGGAATTATCACAACTATCCTGGGGTTTTTAACGCTCACGAGTCTGATATCTTTGCACGTCCGATGCATTGACCCAACTTTAAATGTCTTCGATTTATTGACAGGGCAGTATTTAGCGTTAACCCCCTAGAGTTATGACGGACATAATATTGTTAAGAGTAAACTATATCCATTGGAAGGAATAAATAAAAGTCTTATTTCAATAATTCCTGGGAATGTTTGAAAGATCATTTATATTGGTAATGGTACGACGCAATTTATGTGTTAAAAAGGATATCGTCGAAACATTCTGCTGTCTATTTTGCTATTAAAATAAAAATAAGTAACATAACATTATGTAATTTACGGTAGGCAGCGGCTTTGCTGTGCCCTGGCGTTTCCGAAGTCTATGGGCGGCAGTGACTACTTACCATCAGGTGGAACGTCTGCGCGCCTGTCTATCGAGGCACTAAAAAAAAGTAATACACAACACAAATAAATATATATTTATTAAATATACATATATATATACATATATATAATATATATATATATATATGTATATTTAATAAATACTGCTTAAAGGTATTTACTTAAATTTGGCACAGAAATAGATTATAGTCTGGAATAGCACATAGGCTACTTTTATCCCGGAAAAATGTACAGTTCCCGCGGGATCGTTTAGTTTTCACAGAGCAAAAGATGGAATGTTTTTTTGCATAGTGGCAGTTTAGGGATCAGAAAATATCATAGGCCACTTTTTATCCCGAAAAAATGCACGCATCCTATGGGATAGGAAAATATAGAAAGGTGTAATAGCTTAAGACGCCTCCATGGGTTGTATACTTTTTTTCCAAAAATAAACTCGACGCGGGCGGAGCCGCGGGCAACATGTAGTAATTATTTTATTGTTGACATGTGGAATATTGACTCGGCTATCATTGTCCTGATAGTCGTTACTACCAAAGAGCCTCGACCACCATCTTCAGAGGATCTCAAATGGTCGCTGGGTCAGGCAGTATTATTGGACACGGAACCTATCGTGAGGAGGTTCCTCACTCTGGGGTCCTAACCGCCGGTGGCTTGGGTCCTAGGCCTCGCCATCGGAGGATCTTGCAAATTTTTATATTTTTAAATGTATTTTTTTATATTTTAAAAATATGATCTTCTAGCGTTTGTATTACATCACTGGGGCGAGGCGATTGACAGGCATGGCGAGACTCTGGCTGTGAGTCTCGGCATAGCCAAGGCGTTTGATAGGGTCTGGCATCGCGGCCTTCTCTCCAAGCTCCCGGCATACGGTCTGCCGACAACCTGTGCAAGTGGATTTCCGGCTTTCTGCATGAGCGTAGAATACGTGTCCTCGTTGATGGACACGCTTCGCAGCTCATGTCAGTAAATGCCGGAGTACCACAAGGCTCTGTGCTTTCGCCCACCTTGTTTATTCTGCATATTAATGATATGTTGTCGCTTGGCAACATTCATTGTTATGCAGATGACAGCAGGGTTCATGGGCGTTATTGCAGCAAGTCTCCTGGTTGCCGGGCGGATACTGAGAGGCGACGCGAGGATCTTGTCATTGAGCTCAACCAGGCCTTGGATCTCATATCATCATGGGGTACCAGGAATCGGGTTGAGTTTAATGCCAAGAAAATCCAGGTTTGCGCGTTTCGTGCAAGAAATCCCCGCTTTCTCCCATCACCGTTCTTCAGGGTGTTCCACTCGCAATGCGGAATGACCTTAGTGTCCTAGGTATGGATATCCGCTGCAATCTTAATCCAAGATTCACATCAAGGGCGTTATATCCGCAACGTGCGGATATAACGTAATGCGTAGCGTGTTCTACCGTCTGTATCATGGCGAATGCTCTGAAGAATTGTTTGATCTTATCCCATCCTCTCCCTTCCATACCAGAACCACGCGTACTGGATTGCAGAGCCACAGCTTCGTGGTATCTACTACCCCGGCCCGAACCAAGAGGTTCGCAAACTCGTATTTTTGCCGCACCATCAAGCTGTGGAACAGTTTGCCACATACCGTGTTCCCTCCTTCCTATGATCCTGGGTCCTTTAGGCGTAGTGTGAAGAAGCTAAACAGCAGGCCGGTATGATTGTGTTGAGTAGCGAGGGATAGACTGTCTCTTGCTACTCTATCTGGACGGCACTGCGCTTACCATCATGTGCAGTGTGGTCACATTGCCGCGCCAGAATAAAAAAAATGAAAAAAATCCTTTTAAAATAAAGTACATTATTACTAGATTTTTATTTTTGTTATTTACTTTAAGTAATATTAAAAAAGAGTATCATGTAATGTTATCCTTTATAAATGAGCTTCGTAAAACGATCATTCTTTGTTAATTTAGTGAAGATGAATTTGGCGAGTTCATATCGAAGTGCACCAAGCAAAGTCACTTTCTAGAAGAATTAAGTCGGACTTATAAATATCAAATTTCTTGCCGACTGTACTATTAACATTTTTCCAAAATATTTCTTGTACACGTAATATTATACCAATATTGATAAGACGCATCAATATTCCCACCATCACAGGCTCAATACCTTTTTCACAGCTAAACCTTAAGCTTGTAAACACGGTTGGCAATCTCTTTGCGTACGACTCTACTATTGAAATATTGACTTCATGGCTATCGACTTACGATATATTTTCGCGCGTCTTTGGAATATCAAAAAGCTCAGTATTGTTAAGCTAATAATATAGTAGCGTCGCGTACAGAAAGTTATCGGATCCACGAATTTTGGACGTCTTTCCAGCGTAAATTAAGGGAGTGTTGCGACATTGACTGACCTGCCGATTTCATCTAACTTTTGCCTCTTTAATAACGTTTCGATGTTTATCGCTTATCTGATGTCGTACGATCGATGTTAAGTTTATCGGTACTTGAAAAGGGATTGGTAATAAGTGTGAATTACTTCATCCTTAGTCTGTGTGACCTTGGTTGTTTTTTTTAATGTCTCTATAGGCAGACGTGTAGACTAAAGTAAGTAGTCACCGCCGCCCATAGACTTCTCCAAAGGCAGGGCACAGCAAAGCCGCTGCCTACCGTTAAATTCTTAATCTATGTTAAAAATAGCTGTTAGTCGTAGCTTTGCATCTATGGTTACAGTTATCGGTACTGTAGGAGATTGAAATATCGTAGGAAAAGGCAAATAAAAATTTTCTAATTTCCCAATTTTCTGGGTAATTTTTCCATTTATTTTTATTATATTCAGGCTTTTGTAAATATTTGAAATAAAATGCCAAATCAGGCAAACGTTCTCAAGTGATGCGCTGACCAATGAACAGCATGATTATTTATTTATCTTTTTATATATATAATTCTACTGTACGTGTGTATGTCACTGAAATCCTCCTAAACGGCTGGACCGATTTGTATGATTTTTTTTGTATGCATTTGGGTGGCGTCCTGGATGGTTTAGATTCACACATCAGCCCGGCAGACGGCGCTCCAGTCGGTGTGGCGCTGCTTTTACGGACAGGACAACGTTTGTCTGGCCCGCTAATATATACATAAATATATATAAAACACAACTATTGATCGACTCTTAAGCTCAACAAAACAGAAACAAATGACAACACAATGAAGAAATAGAAATAAATAAATAAATAACACCCAACAGTCACACACATAGCCCCAACCCCACACTAAGCTACGAGTCTTGTGTTGTGGGTATCGGGAACTAAGAGAGACTTTCGGTCTCACAACACCCAGACCCCGGACACAAATATCTGTCAGTCACACAAACATTTATGCCGGTGTGGGAATCGAACCCACGGCCTCTCGTTTCACAGCCCGTTACTCGCCAACTGCGCCACGGAGGCGGTCAAATATAAATAAATATGTAATTTCTCCGAAAATGTCTACATTTTTATGTCTACATTGACGTCAAATTTAAAGCATTAGCGATTGTTCACGGCTCCTACACCTTGTTAAAAAATAGTATTATTTTCTATACAACATTTTCACCCAATTATCTCTTTAAGATTGGATTAAAATGTCAAAATACCAAGCAATGTCAAAAGTAAGTAAATTTGACAAAGAACTTTACAAAGAATAGTTTTTGACACAAAGAATCGTAATTTTTATCTCCAGATAAATATAATGATTTTTAAATATATACAAGATTGGCAACTCATGATCCCTGGTTCAACTTACGCAAAATACGAGGAGTTTCTAAATTCTAGAATTTTTAGAACAAAAGATTTGATTCTAAATAAACTAGATTCCAGCCAATACCGTTAACATACTTGCGCTATTAAATTAGCATATATACCCATTACATTTACTGTAGTAACGAAAAGCTTTACAATTATTCAAACATGTTTGCTGGTGGTAGGATATTCATATCCGCCCAGATAGCGACCACCGTACACAGGGTGTAAAACCCGCCATAGTGGCACATGCAAGTGTGTCGCGTTCCGGGATCAGCCAGTGTATATCCGGTTTCTGTCGGGGGTCTAGAGTTGGGGTACGATGTTTGGCCATTTTGCGACTTTCTGAGTACTCTGACACTAGACCCTCGACCACTTCTTCACCTTCTTGCCCATGGCGTAGTGTGAAGAAGCAGGCCGGCATGATTGTGTTCAGTAGAGGGGGATTTAGATCGCCTCTCGCTACTCGATACTCTTATTGGACCGCACTGTGCTTACCATTAGGTGCAGTGTGGTCACTTTGCCGTGCCAGTATAAAAAAAAATACACTTTAATCCAACCCAAATTTCTCAGCGTTTTATTAAAAAACGAATACAAATGTAGAATGTAATTGATTTCTTAGTTTTATACATCCTAAACTGCAAAATAATGAAAACTACAGATGCATTCTTACTATCCACAATCCACATTGTATTTAGTCAAAGAGTTATTTATTTTCCTTTGTCCATATTTTTTATTTTCAAGAGTCTGAAGACTAGGATTCGAACAGCAATAGAAATCAAAAACAATTTGAAAATACGAGAAGTGTTCTTTCCCTGCTCATCCAATCAGACGTGGCTTCAAGTGAAACTTAAAAAAAAACACGAACAATAGAACCCTCGATATCGCACGTTAAAATTCACTCAATGGGTTTGGTTTCAGTAGTAGCGAGTTTTTAGACGCGTACACTTTTTTTATAAAAAAAACAGACTCTGTTGATAAAAGCAAAAAATCTACACTGGAACCTAGTTGAAAGATCTAATAAATTGAAAATTGAGTGTCGCTACGATGATGATTAGAGATGATTTTCTGCGTTACAGATATAATCATTACAGAACAAATACTGAATGGCTCGAGATGACAGTTATGATCTAGTGCCAGGATAAGATAACGATCTTCTTGAGGGTTTATAAACTTCGTTTACCTTCAAAGTTTGTTGGTAAGTGCATCATTTGAGAACCACTGGACCGAGTTGGTATTTCTTTTAATATTATATCAGAACACCGGTTATATCAGAAAACCTGAAATTAATTATTTCTATGAAATGGTAGTGTCTTTAGGTACCGATAATTACATACATATTTGAAATTGTTAGCAAAAGCCAGACTTAGCACTAGACAGCATTATTGTTAACTATGACTAGTCTACAACTACCTGGCAAATGCTGAGCCTATGGCCTTTTTCGTCATACCTTATACACAGGTGCTCCAAATTGAGGAGTAGCGGGTGTACTTAGGGTCCATATTTGTTTCACTTTATGTACCAGGCTCCCATGAAATGTAAGGAGAATTGCCAGTCGTGTCCAGAAGGAAATTAAAAATAAATAAAGGAGGGAGTAAAATCATTTTTATTTCCATAACATTAAAGTTAAAAATAGCATGTAAGAATGGAGAAAGTGGCCAGTGTTTGAGCTTATGGTACATGACTGGCTAGTGACTTCTAGGTAGATAAACCTTGCATTTTCATTGAAGTTATACTTTTTTAGGCGCGTTATGAATATATATGTGTATATATATATTATCATATATTTTTTTTTGTTACATGAATCTTCAATGTACGTATATTGAATAGCTCATTATGTTTGAAATTGGAACGGATCGCTCTCCGCTGTCAGTACGTCCCGCTCTGACACCATGCACACGAACAGTTTACGTCGAAATACACCGCCAATTAAAGTTGACACCCCAATGCCTCCGTTTGCACCTCGCACGAAACCGAGACGTCCTATGGTTCTCACGTGACTGTTTATTTGTTTCCTTTACGCCTTACATATAACATTCAATGGCTCGGATTTGCTACGGAATAAAATATTTAGTAATTTAATGCATTATAATGAGTAGGTTGTGAATGCTGGCTGTTTTTTCATTATTCTTAATAAAGTAATGTAGTGGCTTTTAGTTGTTTCTTTCACGGATTTTAGGTTGTAATAAACACCGTTTATCATGAAAATTTAAGATCTGTGCGCTCATGTAAAAAGAAACTACGAAGTGTATCGCGATGCCGAGATATACTTATTTGTTTGTTTATTATGAATGCTGAATATTTACAATTTTTGAAGGTGTCAAACTCTTTTTGTTATAAGAGTATGAATATGTAAATGTAAACTTCTGAAGTTATTTATTATTTTGTCACGTGATTTTATTTTATTATTATTTATTTATGCTTTATTGTACACCAGAATACAAATATTAACAGTACATTGCAATAAACTTAAAATAGAATGTACAAACAGCGGTCTTATCGCTAACTGCGATCTCTTCCAGACAACCTTTAGATGGATTCGATCTGAAGAGACACAAAAGTAATGGGTGGTCATCGTAGGGAAATAGACATACTATGATGTACAGCAAAATACATAGACATAACATACATACTTATACTTCATACTATAATATACTACATAAATTAAATATCTTTAGATACTACATACACTACCATATGATATATATTTTATAGCAATAGGCCAATGATATGTTAGTAAATAGTGACATGCATATAAAAACTCAAAATAACACTCAAATAGCATCTGCCTGAGAGATGACCATCTATAAGAAAAGGTATGGGTAATAATAAATTAATAGACTAGCTGTTGCCGCGGCTCCGCCCGCGTGGGGGTTATTTTTGGAAGAAAATGTATATAATCCATAGAAGCATCTTAAGCTATTACACCTTTCTATATTTTGCTATCCCATAGAAAGCGTGCATTTTTCCGGGATAAAAAGTAGCCTACGATGTCAGACTATAATCTATCTCTGTGCTAAATTTAAACCAGATCCGTTCAGCCATTCTGACGTGATCGAGTAACAAACATCCATCCATCCAAACATTCGCATTTATAATAGTAGTCAGATAGTAAGATTATGGATTATGGATAGTATGGATGTCATTCTCTAGCCCTTAACTACCACTGTGCAATAAATCATGTCGATTCCTTGCTCTGTGAAAAATAAAAAACTACCTCGCGGGAACCGTACACTTTTTCGGGATAAAAGTCGACTATGTGATTCTCTGATCTCTAAACAACCACTATGCAATAAATCATGATGATCCCTTGTTCTGTGAAAAACAAATATCTATCCCGCGGGAACCTTACATTTTTCCGGGAAAGGAGTAGTCTATGTGCTATTCCAGCATATAATCTATTTCTGTGCCAAATTTCAACCAGATCCGTCCAGCCGTTGTAGCGTGATTGAGTAATAAACATCCATCCATCCAAACATTCGCATTTATAATAGTAGTAAGAAGGACTGAAGAAGGTGGCGGGTAGCGGATGGATGCGTGCTACTCAATACCGGGATGGTTGGCGTTGATTTAGGGAGAGCTACGTCCAACAGTGGGCGGCAATATGCTTAGTATATACTAATAGATAAATATTTTTAATATAATTTTGATAGATACATTTTTATGGTAATTAAATTAAAAAATCAGACTCTTATGTTGCCATCTCAATAAATTACTATTTTCTGTTTCATAACTCGATATTTTTTTTACTTTGCTTAGTTTTGCGTATGTAAGTGGAAATGTACAGCACTCCAATGGATCGTCAAAGGATGCTTTCATGCAAAATGAATTCCAAAGTTTGCGCATGAAATAACATTTGCATTTAATTTCGTTACTACACTCAAGTTGTGATATTTCATTTTAAAATATATGTTCAAAATATTTCTCTTTTGGCACAAGTAATATTTTTTCCTAGTTTTTGACAAAAGCGGATCTCTAACAGTGTGTCTATATTTTCTATTTCAATTTGCTTTCTCAGTAGACGCAGAGCTTTGGTATCAACGTGAATTTCATTAATTTCTGCAGTAATCACATTTAATCCTACCAATATTATAAATGAGAATGTTTGGATGGATAGATGGATGTTTGTTATTCAATCACGATACAACGGCTGGACAGATCTGGTTGAAATTTGGCACAGACATAGATTATAATCTAGAATAGCATATAGGCTACTTTGTATTCCGGAAAAATGTAAAGTTCCTGTGGGATAGCTTAGTTTTTCACAGGGCAAGGATTTTTGCATAGTGGCAGGATCAGAGAATGACATAGGCCCGTTTTTTATCTCGGAAAAAATCACGTTTCCTATGGGATAGCGAAATATAGAAAGGTGTAATAGCTTAAGATGCCTTCATGGATTTTACCTATAGCTTTTCTTCCAAAAACAACCTCCACGCGGGTGGAGCCGCGGGCAACATCTAGTAGTATTTATAAATGTTCTATACAGCAAGCTACAAACAGATAAATACAAGTATACATTTATGTCCGAGGAAGGAGGAGGAACAAATCTAAAATTTCAAAATGTGTACAAACAACAGCCAGATATTTTAGTATGTATTTGAATCCTAATTATTCCAAGATGGCGATCGATTCCTTTCGACCTTTGCAATAATTGATTGGGTGTAATAACAAACAACTATTTGAATGTCTCTACCCGATACAATGTCGTACTATTTTACTAATAAAGCTTAAACATATTTTTATTTTTAGTTTATTTCGTGTTCAAACACATTTTGCATAAGACAGTGTCTTGTAAAATTGGTCCAACTTCAACACGAAGAAAGTAAAATCAAAACTATAAAATTTATTATACTCGTTTGGAATACAAATATCTCTATCCATATTGGATATAAAACGTCTCCGAACTTACGGGTCAACGTACTTTGCTATATTTCACCCTAAGGAAATCCCATATCCCCCCTGCTTATCGTAAAATGATAGACCCATCATAAAAAATATGAATGGTCTTTTGGTCCAAAATATTTAAATATAGAATAATTTTTATTTTTTATCATCAAAGCTCAATACATTCTGGAATTATTAATATTTTTATTGCATAATATTAAAAAAAACTATATCGTGGATACGGATAAAATAGCCGTACCCTCAATAATTAGTAAGATACATTATAAATAAATACAGCCAACGGTCACACACAAAGTCCTCACCACACATTAGGTCAAACCTGTACCGTGGGTATCATGAACTATGAGGGAGAACGGTCCCACAACACCCAGACCCGAAACAAAAATCTGTCACTCAAATATGTGTCTCGGTGCGGGAATCGAACCCACGGCCTCTCTTTTCATAGACGGCTCGCCTGCTGCGCCACGAAGGCTGTCAAAATAATATTTCACTAGTACCAGGACATGAACTATCTTTTCAAGTTCTATTAAAACGAAATCCCTATATAAACTATGTGTGAGGTGCCAAAGTTCTCATATTCGAGGAATAAGTAAGAAAACAGGACGCTTGATATTCTGTTTATGTGCCAAACAAATTTCAAATAGAACCAGATTTATTTATTTGTTTTATTTTGTTTAGATGTATATATATGACGTAATGAATACAAGAATTCGAAGTGGTAGAGCCACGCTGTAGACATATTTATCTACAGCATGAATGGGCCGGCTCGACCGGGGTAGTATCACTGTCTCACAGAAAACCAACGTAAAGTGACAGTTTACTGTCGCGTTTCGTATGGTAAGTGAGATATCCGGAGGCCCAGATTCCCCCTTCCCTTCCCTAATCCCTATTCCTGTCCTTTTAAGGCCGACAGCGCATACGTGATACTTTCGGTATTGTGGATGTTCATGGGCGGTGGAGATCACTTAACATCAGGTGACTCACGGGCTCGTTTGTCAGACTATGCTATAAAAAAAACAATAGATAAGCCAATTACGAGCCACCGCAGATAGTAAAGAGATAGGTGACACTGCTCTATCAAACTGACTAGACCAGGATCTCATATCAAATTCACTAAATATGTATTTTGTTTGTAGCTATAACTTAGCTATAATGTAAATTTACTATATAAAATAATGATGTGCTTTCTCAGTAGGTTTTTAATGTGATATTAAAATTATGTATAAAACTTTGTAGCTATATCGCAGCAATAGAACGGGAGAAAATATTATGGAAAGGCAGACGGGCCACCTAATGGTAAGTAGACACCGCCGCCTATAGACTTCTGCAATGCCAGGGCACAGCAAAGCTGCTGCCTACCGTTCATATTCCTATAAAGAAGTTATACATACTAGTTGTTGCGAGTAACTACGCAGGGAAATCATTAATGGAAGAATAGGTATACAATCTATGGAGGCATCTTAAGCTATTACATCTTTCTATATCGGCCTAGTAGTGAATTTATAAAATATTAATATTTTTCTGGAATAAAATTTCATTTAATCCAGCTGATAAACTATCTGTGTGCCAAATATCATCCAAATCCGTTCAGCTGTTTTTGTGTGATTGAGAAGAAACATTCAAACATTCATATTTCTAATATTAGTAGTACCTATATAGACGCGGTAAAAATAAAACTCCATATTTGCTATCACGAATTCGATTCATTTACCTACTTCAAATCTTCAGATCCCTAAAAATATTTACATGCACTTTTGCTTTTGACAGATAATTTTTACATCAGAAATAAAATTACATCATGTTAATATACTTTCGAACAATATGACATCTGTATTGTTGAACGTGTGTGGAATAATAATATTTGTACTTTAACATTCGTGTTTAATATTTATGTTTTAATACATTTATTTCAAATCACATAAACTTAGCATTTGTTTTTAATAAAAGGTTAATGATAAAAAATAAAATAATAGATTATATTTAGCTGAATAATATGCTTAAGCGCTTTTGTGCGCTAAATAATAATAATACTACCCCTGTATTAAACATTGTCTCATTGCTGGGCACGGGCCACCTCCACTAATGAGAGGGGTTAGGCCTTAAGTCCACCACGCTGGCCTAATGCTGTTCGCTAGACTTGAGAGATGAGAATTCTCAGGTATGCAGGCACACATATAACTTTTGAAAGTCAGAGGTGTATGCCATGTGGGCGGGTCTCGAACATACGACTTTTATCTTGCCAGTCAGTACAGCAGTGTTGCATAATTGAATTATTTTTTTAATTGTAGAAGCAAACATTTACAATTAATTATTTTAGTAGTTAGTTGCAATTAAATCTGGCAATTCAATTGTTAGTTGTTAATTTTTAACAATTAATTTTTGCCCCACAATGCCGTACAGCAACCCACCAGGCTACATTATAATATAGTGTTATATTTAATAGTATACACTCAACTGTATTAGACATTTTATCTATTTACTTTTTCATGTAGCGATAAAATAGGCAAAGGAAATTTACAATTTTCAGTATTTTTATTTAATGTAACGTCACAAAACCACGAAAACATATAAACTTTCATTTATTGGATATTTTTATTTGAAAATAATATGTCCTATCAATACCTTTTTGCAGAATAGCCATTTTATTACGATCACCAGATATGATGATAGGAGAATAATAAATTGCAGGGTGGGCTTTGCGGCTCGGTTTAACTATAAAATGGTTATACATTTTTTGCTCTATTTAAGGGATAGGCAACATGGCTGTAAAATAGGGGCATTACAGAAATTTTATATATCATTTTTATAGTGTATTCCATAAAATCTGTCCTTTGTTTGGGTTTTTCAACATTAGTTTTCATTTTTATGCGAAAATTTGATTTTATACTTATAGTTCTGCGGGGAGTTAACTGAGCTTGATGTACTCAATGTCATAAAAAATACAATAGAAATAATATGATAAGTCGTTGCATAAATATTTGACTTCATAGAAAATTACTCATAAAAAAAATTTGGTAATGCATGCGCAATTACTTTTAATTATTTTCGGGTTCGATCCCCGAGTCGAGTAAAGTGATATTGGGTTTTCCCTAGTATTCCTAATTATCAATTCTCAGTATCAGCCCAGTGTGGAATTGTGCCCGGTATGACGATAGACTCACCCCCTATCACATTATGGGACCGTAATAAATTCGGCGAAAAGTGGCTATAGGTACTGGTTACAGCACTACCTACCCCTTCGGGGAATATAGGCGTGAGTGTATATGTATGTAAAAAATGGTCATAGTAGGTACTCTCGGACTTTAGGGTGAGAAGTCTGCGAGGTGCTCCGAATTTGAATTATTCGATTCCAAATAAGAACCAAAACACAGAAACCTGAAACAAATATCTGCCTGTCATACAAATGTTTTGCTATACAGACGTTTCAGCCGGTTTCTACCCACCTTTTACTTATTTCGCCAAGGAGGCTATCTTAAATTCTATATTACTCTGATAAATATGACGTAAAAGCACATTAACCGCCATCAGTCGATAACGTCCATTTAACAATACTAGACGCAGACAATTTATATAATTGCGTGTTTTTAAATCGATCCGTACTCGTAACCTAATATAAAATTAACAACGCAATTTGCTCGCATACTAACAATAACCAGACCAATCGATGCTAATAATACATCAATCAAAGCCCTAACAAAGGGTTTCTACTTCTGTCCAGAGGCTATTTTTAATAAATACTTAAGCATTTATTCTATAAAACTTAGGTGTGTGAAATTCATCACTCGGATTAGGTCGTCGTGGTGGAATTAAGGCCTAACAGCTTCTAAGAGTAGGTACCAACCTTCTTTTATATGAGGACCAGAAGTTGGACAGTATAATGCAGAGCTGACATTATTGTGATTCTCTTTTTAACCGACTTCAAAAAAGGAGGAGGTTAATAATTCGTCGGAATCTTTTTTTTTATGTATGTTACCGGATTACTCGAAGACGCCTGGACCGATTTGAGAAATTCTTTTTTTGTTTAAAAGGGTATACTTCCCAGGTGGTCCCATTGGCACCAAGTCAGGATCTGATGATGGGATCTCAGAAAAATCAAGGGAAACGACGCATAATTTGTTTTTTATTGAAGTCGGTGTACTTTTTATGAATTAAAAAACTTTTTTAGCATTCTTCTTAGTCATTACTGGTGACATTCAGGGCTGCCAGGTTGTATAATAATTGGATACAAAATGTGTATAGCCGGTATGATTGTGTTGAGTACCGAGGGACAGATTGTCTTTCACTACTTGATACTCTAACTGGACGGCAATGCGCTTGTCATCAGGTGCAGTGTGGTTACTTTACCGTGAGATAATATAAAAAAATGCGCAATACCATAATACCACATTTCAACATGAATTTACTTTGTGTACTATTTATTTTTTATACCAGCAGAAAAAAGTTAGTTAATTCTTGAATTTGCTTTAATGGATTGGATTATTTCTTATTACACATCAGTCGTGTTGTCTGATTTGAATCCTGACAAAACATTTCTCTACTTTACGTGTAAACCATGTAAAAAAACCCCCATCAGATAGTGGCGCACCGTTCCTGGTGAACCCATCCATTGCTGAGTACTAATTAAAACTCGGTAGGTCACGGCACGCTGTGACAAGATACAATCATACAATACGTGACGCTGGTTATCTCGCTTTAATTGAACAGACAAGTTGGCCAGTTACTGGAAGGATTAAATGGTTAGTACTAATCTGTAATGTGAAATAATTTTATTTTATTTATTTATTATGACCGCCTCCGTGGCGCAGTTGGCGAGTAGCCGGCTGTGAAACGAGAGGCCGTGGGTTCGATTCCCACACCGGGACAAATGTTTGTATGACAGATGTTTGTGTCCAGGGTCTGGGTGTTGTGAGACCGAAAGTCTCTCGTAGTCCCTAATGCCCACAACACAAGACTCGTATCTTAGTGTGGGGTCGGGGCTATGTGTGTGACTGTTAGGTGTTATTTATATTTAAAACTTTATACACACAAAATGTATTAAGGCGGAGTTAATGCCAGAGGTATTCTCTACTAGTCTACCTACGGGTGATGCTTAGGCGAGATAATAATTATTAATTTTATGTTAGTTCAAAGTGAAGCGTTGAACAAAGTTTGATAGTGCAGGAACCAATAAAAGAGGTCATATATAGTAAATCCTTTTACAAGGTGAAAAATACAGACAAGATAAAACTGATTAAAAATATAATTGAAGTCTTTATTAAACTATTAAAATAATTGGTAAAAACTCAAAACTTACAACGTGTCAAAGAATCGACTTTGGTTGAAATAAATCGTGATTTCAATTAAAACTTTAACATTTGATCTACTGTAAAATTTCTTTGCTAACACTTATATAATTAAATATTATAAAAAGAATCCGTCATTATTCAATGTGATTCCTTGCATTATTGTAATTAAGGCTATTCAGAATTGGTGATTAATTTTTGATATTTTCATCATTGTTATTTTATTTATAATCAGAAGATTGTAGCAATAAAAGCTAATGAGAATTAGTCTGTTTTACTATCTAATCATGCAGTAACAGTAAAACATATGAAATTAGCGCTATTATATCTGTAACGAAAACCACGTCTTAGAAATTATGTTAAGTTTCAAGTAATTTCTGACAAGTCTATCCATTAGCTATATTAAAAAGTATTTAATGTATTATAACGTCATTTGGTTGCCTAAGGGTTGCCTACTCTAAGCAACGTCATAACTAAACTTTTCTTTGAAAAATATTAGAGATGAGTGATTACAAATTTTTTTTTTTGTTTTATCATATAAATTTATAATGAAGTGACTTTAAATTCAAGTAAGAAACCCATAACCTAAATTCACTATGATCGAGTATAAGCTTTACTATTACTATTTATTTTATTAATCTTAGTTTCCAACAAAAAGTTGAAATAAAAACACTTAAAACCTATAAACCTATGGTTTTAAGTGCGAGTCCTCGACATCGTAGTTTTTTATAAGCTATTAACGCTCAAATCGCCAAACCCATTAGGGTATTTAAAGCTTTAAATCAACTTGATCGAAGATGTACAGTTTTAAAGCACCCAGTGCTAATAACAAAGTAATTCAAATCAATTTATCTTCCTTCAACCTGTTCACTAAGGCAATGATACTCATCATAAACTCATTAACCAAATGGATAAAACCTTATTTAGTCTCGGTGTCGTCTACAAAATAAATAACCTGTCAATGCAGAATGGCGCGGATGACGTACGTTGCGATTGTACAATCGATAATAAAATAATTTCACTCATTCACAACACGACCAGTCTAACTAGAACTCGTAAAGTCCATGTTACGATCACTGCCGATACTAATAGTATAACTCCAAACAATCTCAGGGGTCAATTATACCCGTCATAGAAAATGACGAAACCGCGCATAAGAATGGGACGTGTATTTTTTGTAATTACTTTCCGTCAATAGTTTGTACGTTCATCAATCAGTGAGGCAGGAAGATTGATGAGCCTGTAAAATCAATTCAGCGGTGATGATGTGCTTTGCTGCTTAATTTGACACTAAATGGTGTACCTCTGTGTCATGTACGTGTGGGCAGTTTCAATTATTTTTTGTTGCCGTAATACTCATTATTGTAATTCGTTGTTAAATTGTTTTTTTGTGTTATTATTTAAACCTTGTCAATATAAGTTGAAGTAGTTATCTGTTTGTGTGATTTTTGACCTTTATTTTTTTCCATACATATACACTCACGCCTGTAATCCCCGACGGGGTAGGCAGAGGTGTAACCAGAACACCCACTTTACGCCGAATGTCGGTCCCATTATGTGATAGGGGGCGAGCCTATCGCCATACAGGGCACAGATTTCAGACTCCGGGCTAATACTGAGAATTTCTAGATAGAAAATCCCACTATCACTTTACCCGACCCGGGGATCGAACCCGAGACCTCAGCAAAGCAGTCATAACGCATGCGCAATTACAACTGCGCCACCGAAACAGTATTTTTTTTACTATTTAAATAAAACAAATTAATTAATTCTGATTTATAAATATCCGTAACCACTTCACCAACTTAAGTTTATTCAAAACTCTTTGTTCAAATGGCCGCAACCTCAAACAAAGCTTAAAGCATGAAACAATCCCACTAATAACCGAGCAGGCTATTTAAATAAAGTTTCAAAAGGGATAATGTGACAGTCATCAGTCCGAGCAAGTCCTATCAACTGTCGAATCACGTGGCTCGGTCTGAATGGCACAATGAAGCCCTAAATAACGTCTGCGGACGTCGGGGCGGCGCCTCTGACGACGTCTTGGGCCGCGCTGTTCGTATTCCTGTGGACTGACGGACAATGCCACCCGAGTGACTGCCCTGCCACCGGCATTCATCCAGCGGAGCGTGCGGCGGGTAGAAGCGACCGCATCCGCATTTACGGGTTACTCGAGTGAGAAAGATAAAGCTTTTTATGGAGGATTGAAATGTTATTCCATTAGAATATTTTCTCGGTTCTCGGATAAAATATTCTGGTCAGGTTTTCAGGTGCGATTTTGATTATTCTTTATGCTTTTGGCACGTATGTGGAATATAAGAAACTGTATTCGTGCACCGTTCTGTGTATAGATTTTCACTTACGTGCATAATATGTTTTAAGTAAGCACCGAAGTATGTATAAGTAAGCCATACTAAATATTACTTAATAATAGCTCAGTGAAAAGATAATTTACAAAATTGCCTAATCCTAGTAAATATCTTGGTTTTCTATGCTAATGAACTGTCGTGTAGATTTCGATCTCGCAGTACGTTACAAACCATCACAAGGACATTTTAATGAATATATTCCAACGAAATTCTAGAAATTTCAAATTGTTGCAAGGTCAGTAGTCTCTTATTGCATAGTTCCTTTCGTTGTAGTTGTAATTTAATTAAAAATGTATTTAAATCTATGACATTACTTATTAAAAGAGCTTATACACCATTATGCCTTTAACCTTTAATTTTATTAATGTATTATATCTTGTATCCAAGTAAGTAGGTACTTGAGCATGTTTTTTTAATTGACTTGTAAATGCCTTTAAGAGGTGAACACAATCCTAGATATCTGCGTTATCATCATATATGTATGTGCTGTGTATTACTTAATGGTATTTAAAAAAAAAGACCTTGGATGTGTAAGCAGACGAACGGTGTCACGTATGGTGTAGCCAACCGCACAGTTGCACATATTTTTAGAGTTTGAAAATAATCACAGGATCACCTAAATTGGACAACTGATCTCTCTTTACATTCCATTCATATAATAAACGATTTAGTCTTATATAATTTTCGAAAAACAATGTAAATTTTTCTTATTGTAATTTTTTGATTAATGAAGTGCTATTAAAATAGCTTACCTACTATGTTGGGGAAATTTGTCAAAGTGTCAGTGTGTAGATTCCGTCAGACATGTCATAACAGAATACGTTCTAACGTTTCAGTAGTATTATAATGCTCTTTGTTCTAACGTCATTTTAATTGACGTACACTGCCATGAAGAATATCAAGGGAATTTATTGTAATGCGACTACACAACCTAATACATAACAAGCGGTAAATAACTGATTATTAAATATTATTATGTGGTCTTTATTTCGTTGTTGTGACAAAAATCTCCCGTGTATAATATTCATTGGGTTTTTGATCGACTTAAACAAATATAGACGTGCATAATGCTTCTTTGTAAGTACATCTTATTCTCCGCTAAGTGTGGACTAATTTTAATGATATTTTTGATTTAACTGTAAAATTATAACTAGATACTTTAAAAAAACGGTATGTTCGTGAATGCTGATCATGTTTACATAACTAGGTGTATGGAGAGTAGATCAACATTTCTGCAAAGATATTTCAAACTAATTAAAATAAAGTATTTAGTTCCATAATAATATAAAAGTAAAAAGGACATAAAAAATATAATACATCTTGTCTTGGTTATCTCCCATTTGATGAATTATCTAAAGCATAAATCTTGCACAATAGTCATTTCAATACCGATTGCCAAATTGCGATCAAAACACAGCATTGTATGCGAAGATGATAACAAGAAACTGTCAGGCCGAACATCTGTGCGACACGTCTGCGGTGATTGCGCCGCGACGCTGTCTACGTGCTGAGATATTGCACTTCCCCCTTCTCCAACAAGGAAGTAGAGGAACGACTTCGAAGATCACTGGATGAACTCATAGAGATTGCGTATCCTACTAATATTATAAATGCGAATGTTTGGATAGACGGATCTTTGTTTGGAGTAATGCAAAGTCGAACAAAAAAACTTTTTTGTGAATAGGGCTTTATAATATAACGGAATATTTAAATAATAAAAACCATGGTCGCTCAGCTAAACACACCAACACACTGCTAGTTACTTCATTTATAATAAACATAATTTGTTATTTTGTTACAATGTATTTCTGTTTGATGTAAATTGTTTTTACATGATGCCTGAGTCGTATTAGTCTTGGCTTCTTGATTTTTTTAAGCTATTGTCTTGTGAATTTGTTTCTTTACCATTCTTTGACGCGATTAGGGTATGTCATGCTCGCTTAAGGGTGCTTGCGGCGGCGTTATGTGCCGGGTCGGTCGCTTCCCTGTATCATGGTTGAGTAGGCCGATGCGTCAAACTCGTGACCGGGTGCTGCTTGTGTGGACTGGTCTACCTGGATTGCTCATTGATTGTTAGTTAGAATAATTAAATGACAGGTTGTATAGCCTCGTTTACGACTCTGTCTTGTATTGACATGTATACCGTATTTTTTTGTTTCATGTGAATGTGACTTGTAGAATGTGTTGTTTTATATGTTACTTATTTTTATAATGTAATGACAAATTACAAAAGACCTAGGGCTGAGTTTCTTGGTGCTTCTTCTCAGACTAGTGCTTGAATTTTACATTATTATGACATGTAAAAAGTGCCCCTAGTGGCCTAATTTACGAAATAAATGATTTGATTTGATACTCTAGTGTCGTGGGTATCAGGGACTACGAGAGACTTTCCGTCTCACAACACCCAGACCCAAATAGCTGTCTGTCACATAAACGTTTGTTACGATGTGGGAATCGAACCTACGGCCTCTCGTTTTACAGTCGGCTACTTGCCTGTGCCACGGAGGCTGTCAAAATAATTCTCATGAATCATTTCCAATAGGTACATAATTATGAACCAAACGATATTTTTGAAGTGAAAACTTCTTTAGCCCCGTTGAGCGTATTTTGTAGTAACTTATGGCTTAGCATCACCAACTTGCTATTCTTCGTCCAACCGTTTATTTTACATTTGACGTAAGCACGCCCATGAAGTTGTTAATACCTACTTATTGAAAGGCAACCATAAACAAAAAAAACTACTTCATGGATGCTGTTTCAAAAAAGAACACAGTAATTCCAGAGTTTTAAGTTTTCACTTCTACCAGCCGATGACTGTTTGATATTTTAAACGCTGAATAATCACACACATAGTTCTGACCGCACACTAAGATACGAGTCTCGTGTCGTATCAGGAACTGCGAGAGCCTTTCGGCAGTACCCAGATCCGAAACAAATATTTGTGGACAACACAAAAATTTGTCTCAGTGCAGGGATTGAACCCGGGACCCTCGTTTCAGAGCCGGCTATTCACCCACTAAGAGGTGCTTTCATAATAATAGTTTAGACATAATAGTTAAGTTAGGTATAATATTATTAAAAGCTGGCCATAAATCAAAGAATAAAAATTATGTCAAAACTTCCAGACACACTTTATATCAGCGTGTACAACTTTGAAGTTGAAGTCCTCCCTATCCGGTTATTAATGTAGTTTTAAAATGTGCGCACTAACTGACTTTATCCGAGTTAAAACAGCGTTAAAGCACTGCCTCGGTGGCGCAGTTGTAATTGCGCATGCGTTACGATTGATGTGCTGAGGTCTCGGGTTCGATCCCCGGGTCGGGTAAAGTGATATTGTGTTTTTCTACCTAGAAATACTCAGTATTAACCCGGAGTCTGGAATGGTGCCCGGTGTGGCGATAGGCTCGCCCCCTATCACATTATGGGACCGAAATTCGGCGAAAAGTGGGTGTACTGGTTACACCTCTGCCTACCCCTTCGGGGATTACAGGCGTGAGTGTATATGTATATATGTATGTATGTAAAACAGCGTTAAACTTGTCTTTGTGCGTCTGACGGTGCTTAACTCAATTCGAAGGGAAATGATAAAAAAATAAATTTCTCAGAGATATGTAAATGATATGAAGTTGTGACTTGAATATTTAAACTAGCTCATTAAGGATCGTAATTTATGCGAAACTATATTATAGCTCAGATAATTTTATGCCAGACATATCAATTATACAATACAGTTCAATGGCGCAGTTGTAATAGCGCATGCGTTACGACTGCTGTGCCGAGGTCTCGGGTTCGATCCCCGGGTCGGGAAAAGTGATATTGGGTTTTTCTATTTAGAAATACTCAGTATCATCCCGGAGTCTGGAATTGTGCCCGGTATCGCGATAGGCTCGCCCCCTATCACATTATGGGACCGAAATTCGGCGAAAAGTGGGTGTACTGGTTACGCCTCTGCCTACCCCTTCGGGGATTACAGGCGTGAGTGTATATGTATGTATGGAGGAGCACCGGCTGATTAGCGACCGCCAGTACGGCTTTCGTCGGGGTCGCTCAGCCGGTGATCTTCTAGTCTACCTAACTCATAGATGGGCAAAAGCAGTTGAGACCAAGGGGGAGGCGCTTGCAGCCAGCCTGGACATAGCGAAGGCCTTTGATCGGGTATGGCACAAGGCGCTTCTTTCGAAGCTACCTTCTTATGGGCTTCCCGAGAAATTATGCAACTGGATCACCAGTTTTTTGGCAGATCGGAGCATCAAGGTCGTCGTCGACGGTGCATGCTCTGATCCTAAATTTTTCAATGCTGGTGTTCCACAGGGCTGTGTACTGTCTCCTACTCTGTTTCTTCTGCATATAAATGACATGCTGCAAATCAGCAACATTCATTGCTATGCAGACGATAGCACTGTAGATGTACTGTACACTGGCCGTGCTAATATTTCTCGGGAATACGTCGACGAGAGCCGGAACAAACTTGTGTCTGAAGTCGAGTCCTTGTTAACCAAAGTCTCGGACTGGGGTCGACTAAACTTAGTCCAATTCAACCCCAAAAAGACACAAGTCTGCGCGTTAACCGCTAAAAAGTCACCATTTGTCGTAACTCCTCATTTAGAGAACACTCCCCTGTCTGCCAAACCCAATATCGGAATACTTGGCGTCGACATTTCGAGCAACGTCCAGTTCCGCGGTCAATTGGAAGGAAAGGCCAAATTGGCCTCAAAGAAGCTTGGTGTGCTCAGTAAGGCGAGACGGTACTTCACGTCGGGTCAACGCCTAAATCTCTATAAGGCGCAAATTCGGCCCCACATGGAGTACTGTTCTCATCTCTGGGCGGGAGCCCCCCAGTACCAGCTACTTCCATTTGACCGCATTCAACGTAGGGCAGCTCGGGTTATCGACGATCAAGCTCTTTCCGATCGGCTTGATCCATTGGCTCTGCGTAGAGATGTTGGATCACTCTGCATCTTCTACCGCATTTATCATGGGGAATGTTCCGAGGAATTGTTTGGATTGATCCCGGCCGCTGAATTTCACCATCGGACATCGCGCCAAAACATAAAATTCCATCCGCACCATCTCGATGTCCAGCGTTCCACAACAGCGCGATTTTTACGGCATTTTCTGCCACGCACAACCACTCTGTGGAACCAGCTGTCGCCAGCGGTCTTTCCGAACCGTTACGACCTGGGAACCTTCAAGAAGAGAGCATATTCTTTCCTGAAAGGCCGGCAACGCATTTGCAAGCCCTTTGGTGTTGCAGATGTTCATGGGCGGCGGTGATCACTTTCCATCAGGTGAGCCTCTTGCCCGTTTGCCCCCTTTTTCCATAAAAAAAAAAAATAAAATGTATGTAGTTCAATATTATCAAATATACCTTCCTTTAATAAATTATTAAAAAAACACTATTCCAATTTTAAAAGGAAACTTTGCCATCTTTACTTTATAGTCTATGCTTTGTTTATTTTTTCCTCGGTTCTAGAATTTTACATTATATTACATAACAATAGCAAAATAATTCCTCCACAAAGATATAATAAATCATTTAAAATGGTATTAGAACGGCAATAGCCTAATTGGATGTCGTACAAAATGTCAAGACGAAAGTTGCAGAAAACCTGCCTTCACCTCTGGCTTTTCGAAGTTACATGTGTATTATTTGTCAATTATAGCTTTACTAGCTGTTGCTCGCGGCTCCGCCCGCGTGGAGGTTATTTTCGGGAGCAAAAGTATACAATCCAAGGAGTTGTCCTCTGCACTGAGGCACCTGTAGCGATTGTCCAGCCTCTCAGTTGTTGTGCCTGAATCTTGAGATTGCATCTAAAGAATATCTCATAAGTTTAACCTCACTTTGCCCCTTTCAGGGATGATTTTTCAAAAACGTTGAAACACGTATTTCTCTATTTCCTACCAAAAGCCTTAATATGAATTTTCAGAAACCTAACTTGAGGAATGATAGATTTCCCAGACAAAAGCGAAGAAGGGAAATAATAAGAATAAAACGGTTATGCTGGACTAGCCGGTCTTACGACCCACCTCCTCCTTTGCGATTCGACATCCACACCCATGGTCCGTCACTCTGCGTCAGACGGAATGTAGGCGCAACATGGTGCCTGTCTAGCTATCTCAATTAAGCTAGCATGGACTTTAGTCCATACTAATGCTAAAGCATAGCCCCTCTCATTAGTAGAGGAGGCCCGTGCCCAACAGTATTCTTATAGTTCATTATCGGTTAGATGTTGGCCTTTTTTGTATATATACTTTTTGCAGCGTCCCAACGCGACGGCATACTTCTGCCTAGATTTAGGTATTATTGTTTATTATGGAATTACCACAAAACTTGGTTTTCAGTTAAACTTAGTTTCATCACCCGTGTTTCTCGATTAACGTGACATACGTTTATCTAAAACTCAATTCTTGTCTCTGCCCCTCAAACTGCTGCCAGCTTAGCTTATTTTTCTAGTCCATTTTTTATACTGCAATCACAATATACCCTATAATGCAAAGTCAATGACCCGCCGTCAAAACATTTCAGAGCACGAAAATAATGATGGTACAAATCCATTCGTTATCCGCCCTGTTCTCTTCCCTTGGTGAAATTTATGTGCAAATATTTTGAAAGTCTATACATTAGTTAATGAATGCAGCTCTTGGCGATGTGTACGCAATATCTTTTGCGGACTTATTCTGGGAACGATGTAGTTAAAATACAATTTCACCTCAATGGAGCAGTGGTCGGGTAGCCCGAGTAAACTAAAGCTCGTGAGTTCGCTTCCCGCACCGAGACAAATGTTTGTGTGACAGATAGATATTTGTTTCGGGTCTGGGCGTTGTGGGACCGTTGTTCCTCTCAGTTCTTGATACCCACGATACAGGTTTGACCTAGTGTGGAGTCTGGACTATTTGAGTGCCGTGTGTGCTTTAGCTACTGTGTTTCGTGATGATCAAAGAACAGACAATAAATCTATCTGTTTTAATATTCTTTATATAAATCGCACTCTTAAAAAAATCTTATCGAGTGCAATAGCTGAATATAATTAAAATTTGTTGAATGTTCAGTTTTAGATTACATTATTTTTTGCGTAATTTTACTTTTTAGTGAGATTTCGTAGAACTTTCTAGAACCTGTCTGTTATGAAAGCCATCACGATCTTCATGCAATATCGGTAGACTTTGCTGTGCCCTGGCATTGCAGTAGTCTATTGGCGGCGGTGACTACTTACCATCAGGTGGCCCGTCTGCTCGTCTGCGTATCCAGACACTAAAGAAATACATTTTGTATAAAACAAATTACTAACTCCTGCAGCCTTAGCACCCCAGAATAACGCCGCAGTTATAATGGATAGCAGTGAGACAGTCACTTGACGCACCCCCGCAATATCATTATAGAACCTTATATCTGCCACCCTCGCTACGTTAATTCGCTTACATAACAGCCTACTGCACTTGCTGTTAGCATTCTTTTGTTCGGAGAATTTCTTTTTCCAGTCTTTTAGCTCATTAGTCATAGAAGGGTTAAATTATAAAATGAGCTAACGTTGGATGTACTTTGACATGTTTATTGTTGTGGAAAGAACGGCCTATTTGTAACAATAGAGATTGTTTGACTGCCTCGGTGGCGCAGTTATAATTGCGCATGCGTTACGACTGCTGTGCTGAGGTCTCGGGTTCGATCCCCGGGTCGGGTAAAGTGATGTTGGGTTTTTCTATTCAGAAATTCCCAGTATTAGCCCGGAGTCTGAAATCTGTGCCCGGTATGGCGATAGACTCGCCCCCTATCACATCATGGGACCGAAATTTGGCGAAAAGTGGGTGTACTAGTTACACCTCTGCCCACTCCTTCGGGGATTACAGGCGTGAGTATATGTGTGTGTGTAGAGATTGTTTGCATTTTATGTTAAAAATAGTATATTGATTTACGAAATAAACCTCACCAAATAATGGAACACGTATGCCAGCATTTGTTTACACCTTAAAGTTTATAAAGGGGGTATCAAACATGTTATAGGTAACAAAACCGAAGCTGCAGTCGAAAGACTATTATATGCTTTGACCAAATTTTGATAAAATTATCTGTATAAGTAAGTACTCTATTTAACTTTCAGAGAAAGAACGTAGACTTTTAATTTAATAGAGATCACCCACTTTTCGAAATTCGACCTTAACTAAAAAAACAAAAATTATTGAAGTTATATTTTTGAAAGGTATACTTCTATATTCATTGCCATATTATTATTAGTTTTGTTCTATTAGGTTAGCTGAGAGCGTGTACACATATTATGTCCAAAGAGCATTATATTACTACTAAAACATATTATGTCATTAGCATGTGTAATGTGTTTGACATTGACAGTCTAAATGTAACAATGAATGTTTTATTATATTTAATGTATTTGTAACCCATATTATCCACTCACCAAATCACAAGTTCACCGCAGTTCGAAAAGGGAATAATAAGTATAGTCTGTCCAAAATCAATTTTATTTCCATAATATTAAAGTTAAAAATAGCATGTAAGAACAGCGAGAGTTGCCAGTATTTTTGATTTACCGGTATGCCGTTGATACATGACTGGTTAAACATAAATGTTATCTTTCTGAACTCCTTCTCCATATAAGATTTAACTATGCTAAACACTCCTCGGTGCGCGCAATATGCTTAAAATGGGTACAAAGTTTTCCCTTCACGTATTAATATATAGATAAGACAATAAGAAATTGTACATCTTTTGATTTATATATGTCCATCAGCAGCATATATATTATTAAGTATAATATTAAAATTATTAGGTAATTTTGACTCGTGTATATGCCAATTACAGGAGTAGCTTTTACCAGGTACTTTTAATATGACGATGTGAACGGGGCGGGGCAGCGAGCAAAAACTAGTCTGATAAAAAGCAAACACATACAAACCACAGCGTAGAATTACTACTTTAATTAGAAATGTAAATAGTGCTAAGTGATTACCTTGGTCTATTTATAAAGAAAATAAAAAACACCATAATACACGCCGCGGTCTGTACGTCGGTGTTTACGTTTCCTTTTGGCCAGTCCGTTATTCTTCTTCAACCTTAATCTGGATCACAAAAAATATGTCTTGGCGCAAAGAGTATTGTACACTAGCGTTTTTCCACTGAAAAACGGTCTATAAGCACTATATAAGCTTAAAGTGTAATAATAATGATTCCAGCCCTGTATTAAATGTGTTCCCACTGCTGGATACGGGCCTCTTCTATTAATAATGGCCTTAGTCAACGCTGGCCTAATGAGGGTTGGTAAACTTCACATACCTTTGAAATTTATAAAGTGAAATCTCAGGTATGCAGGTTTCCTAAGGATGTTTTCCTTCACCCTTAAATCAAGCGATAATTAACAATGAATACGCACGTAACTTTAGAAAAGTCCGAAGTGAATGTTTTTTGAGCTGGTTTCGAACATACGACTTTGGTCTTGGTAGTCCGTATCAATCCATACTAGGCCATCGCTCACTTCTATATAAAGTGAAATAATGATTAAAAAAATAATGAGTAAATAATATAAAATTTTGCACTGCTGACACTGTTTAAACATATGCTGTAAACCTGAGCATTGAATTCTTATTTGGTTAACAATTTGTAGGTAGGAATATTTGACATAATAATAAATATAATTAATGTGCTATAATTGGATCATGATTATGAGAAATAAAGTCCAAGGTGAATCGTGGTTAGACATGTTAGAGTATAAAAGTTAATGGACATATTATGGTACACATAATCACATAATAATGTTATGATCAGTAGCTGCAGAATACTGGTGACTTTGCGTAAATTGTTGAATTATATTGTTTGCTAAATTTTGCACGTCATCTTTTTTACTGCGGTACGATTGCGGTACGGACTGTAAAGACGAAAGTCGTATGTTCGAAACCAAAATGGCATACACCTCTGACTTTTCTAGTTCAGTTACGTGTGTATTAAAATTTTAATTATCGTTTGCTTTAACGGTGAAGGAAAATATCGTGAGGAAACCTGCATACCTGAGAATTCCCATAAGAATTTCGAAGGTATGAGAAGTCTTCCAACCCCCATTAGGCCAGCGTGGTGGACTAAGGCCTAACCCCTCTCATTAGTAGAGGAAGCCCGTGCCCAGCAGTTCGCTGCGGTCAGGTTAGTGACCTACCCTCACTCAAGTTTGATTCGATAAATACAATAAATTGACTCTGACTGCCTATGTGGCACAGTTGTAATTGCGCATGCGTTCGATCCACGGGTTGAGTAAAGTGATATTGGGTTTTTTATTTAGAAAAACTCAGTATTAGACCGGAGCCTGGAATTTTGCCGGGTATAGTGATAGGCTCGCCCCCTATCACATTATGGAACCGTAATAAATTCGGTGAAAAGTGGTTGTACTGGCTGCACCTCTGTATATTTCCAACTCCTCCCTATATTTCTATTTGATTAATTTCGTTGCAGGATAAAAGACAGTTATAAAGCATTCCCTGAGACTCGCCGAGTTTCATTACTCGGTGTCGAAAAAGTGCGTGCCATTGTTGATCCTGGCTAAACAGGAGTTACAATGGCGGGTGTGTGGGCGGGATAGTCTGGCTACACCTCTGCCTGCCTCTTCGGGGATTACAGGCGTGAGTGTATATGTATGTATGTAAATGTAATAAAATGTATTACTTCCTATAAAAACGCCCGTTTGTTCAGCTTTGCTCAGCCCTGGAATGCCACATTACGTTTTATAGAATTCTTTCATAATTTAGGTTACTTATTTAAATACTACAGTATACGTAAGTGGTTGAGGAAATGAGGTCACCGTGACATGCAAACAAATACCTTTGAAGAAATAAAAGTACATTACACTGTAACACGATTCCCTGAAGTAAGTTCGTAATACTGTTACTATTTATTAAAAAAAAACGTGTGTAGCAGTTGATTTTTTATTTATTATATCTTTGATATGTATAGCGGCGATAGCCTAGTTGGTTGCGGTACGGACTGTCAAGACGAAAGTCGTATGTTCGAAACCCAAGTGGCATACACCTCTGACTTTTCTAAAGTTATGTGTGTATTAAATGCTAATTATCGCTTGCTTTAATGGTGAAGGAAAACATCGTGAGGAAACCTGCATACCTGAGAATTTCGAAGGTATGTGAAGTCTACCAACCCGCACAGGTCAGCGTGGTGGACTAAGGCCCAACCCCTCTCATTAGTACAGGAGACCCGTGCCCAGCAGTGGGACAATGTTTAATACAGGGCTAGTAATAGTATTGTAGTATATCTTTAATGTTTGTACTATTTTTAAAGTTTTAATAATTACGAAAACACATTTATTTCATTTATATATAAAAGTCGACATTCTAAATTAATATGTGATGTGTCCAGAAGTATTTAAAAAATACAATAATGTTAAGCTATTCTATCAACTAATACATAATACAAATAATGTATATGTTAGCTAGTATTATTTTATATATATAATAATACTAGCCCTGTATAAACATTGTCCCACTGCTGGGCACGGGCCTCCTCTACTAATGAGATATAATTCAAAAATACAAAAAAGCTAATCTATTCTATCAACTAATACATAATACTAATAATGTATATGTATGTATTCTAAAATACATAGAAGAGAATATTGTTATTTTTAGTTTGAGCAATATAATATTTGCAAACAAAATTTCTTCGTCCCTTCTTTAGTAAGTTTTGCTATTTCATAAATACACTAAACATTGTCCTCTAGACACATAATATTTTTACTAAACACAACCATAACGTTCAAAAACCTGTAAAAAACTATTGCTTCCAAAAAATATATTTAATGGCGAAAAATATGAGTCGTTCGCGGGATGAAAATCACTATAAACTGCATGCATGGAGTGGAAATAATAGAAGCGCTCTATGTGAATCAATAACTATAAATTTCGCCACCTCGTTTGTTGAATGCATTTGTATGGCGAAAAAATAGATGGATTATTCCCAACAAATACAGTGGTGATGGACATAATATTTCATTTAATTTAAATCAAAATCTCAATAACTATAAATTTCGCCACCTCGTTTGTTGAATGCATTTGTATGGCAAAAATAGATGGATTATTCCCAACAAATACAGTGGTGATGGACATAATATTTAATTTAATTTAAATCAAAATCTCAATAACTATAAATTTCGCCACCTCGTTTGTTGAATGCATTTGTATGGCAAAAATAGATGGATTATTCCCAACAAATACAGTGGTGATGGACATAATATTTCATTTAATTTAAATCAAAATCTCAATAACTATAAATTTCGCCACCTCGTTTGTTGAATGCATTTGTATGGCAAAAATAGATGGATTATTCCCAACAAATACAGTGCTGATGGACATAATATTTCATTTAATTTAAATCTAAAATTACGTTACCTGAAATCTATGATAGCTCAATTATATAAATCCGCAAAAAATAGTAAGTAGCAATACTAACAATTTGTTTATCGTCATTAAATCTCTTAAATAACGGTCACTCTCAGAGTTAAAATTCTCACTTCACTAATTATAGATTACGAGCTGCATACTGCGGTTTATTCGTTAACCAGTGAAATGCCTAAAAGAAACCAAGTTACACTCAATATTTGAAAACAAAAGAAAAATACTGATTTAGTATAGGTAAATTAATTAATTAACTTAATTTAACTCATTTCTAATGCGGTAGAGTAATTATCATAAAAATGGAAATAGAAAAATGTGTGATAAAAATTTAATCAGTCCATAAACAATTATTTACTACTCTTGTGTTCACATTAGAACACGTATAAAAATAAACACACATTTAAATATAAAAATATTTACCATTTAAATAATAATGGGAAGTCGCGAACGGAAGGTCGTATATTTACTAGCTATGAGAGTGAGCACGCGATGGGGTAAAGCCCTGTTGGATGTTTCATGGATAGTAAAGGCGGTAATTAAAATACACAGTTTTAATGCTTCATTCTTTGTTTTAAAATTTCTACTATAATTTATAAATGGGGTGTTAATCTAGCAGGGTGTGGAACGCACTGCAAAGGTGAATATTGGTAGGCAACGGCTGTGCCCTGGTTTGCAGAAGTCTATGGGCGGTGACTACTTACCATCAGATGGCCTGTCTAATCGCCTGCCTGTCCAAGCACTAAAAATAAAAATAATATCGAAGTTGAAACTTAAGATTGTACTCCACGTAAATGACCTTGGTATCGATCAGGGTATTGGCACGCTGATCGACATATACAAATAAAGTGGTTGAAGAGGAGGTATCGGAAGTTTCAGATGCAGCGTTTTGTGTGGTTTCTATTTGTTATTTTATTACGTAAGTTGATAATGTAGTGTAATGTCGGGAGAAGACGAGGTGTTGATACGACTGTGGTTCGGTCTTTATTTATAATGTTACATATCATCAATACACGATTCGTAAATCTATACACACTAAAATAGCTAAAACCCTTTCTTAGGATGTTCTAAAACTTACACTGACAGCCTCCGTGGCACAGCGGGCGAGTACCCGGATGTGAATCGAGAGGCCGTGGCTTCGATTCCCGCATAGAGACAAATGTTTGTTCACAGACAGATGAGCACGTAGTCTCTCGTAGTTCTTGATTCCCACGACACAAAACTCGTATTTTAATGTGGGGCCAGGTTAGGTCACGAGGAAAGACCTTAACGCCTTTATCACTCACCATCATGAATATTTAATAATTTAGGGATTAAATGTTTTTTGGATATTTCGGAACAACCATTTTATTTGACCAAGAATTCTTGAATTATTGCGTAAGAAATTCCCTCTCGTATGCAAGAACACCATTTATACGAGCTCTTTGCTTCGCATTGATCTGAATACGAGATTGATTTTTGTTAACCAAAGATAAGGTTGATCATTTGGTTTATACGCATAACTTAAATAAATTTCGAGGCAAAACAAAATGTTTTTAATAAAGATTGAAACCAACGCAATAAGTTTCCATTTTGACACATATTTCAAGGCATCATTGCATCAAGATAATAATGCGAGCTGCTATATATCACCCCTGCAGCGACTAAGCCTGGCTTATTTTTCAACATCATTAATGTCGACATGTGAAGGATAAAGTTTACATCAATATTATTATGGAAAAACGTCTTGGAAAGGGGAATAGGAACGGTAACATTTGATATTACTCACACCACAGATATAATTAAAATAGACGTCGAAAATGTGCCTACTTCGCATGAGACCATATTCGACATTATTATAGAAAAAATTACATAGACACTGAAAATACATGTTACCTCGTTTTGTAAAAACTCCTATAAAGTATTTTAAATATAATTGGCATAAGTGAAGTAAGTAAACTATTAAAATGTTGTGAATGTTCGGTGTTATTTTTTAATTATTATAAAAATAAGTGTGAATATTAGGCTGCTCGGTGGCGCAGTTGTAATTGCGCATGCGTAATGACTACTGTGCTGAGGTCTCGGATTCGATAACCGTGTCGGGTAAAGTCACATTAAGTTTTTTTTTAGAAATACTCAGTATTAGCCCGGAGTCTGGAATCTGTGCTCCTGTATGGCAATAGGCTCGCCCCCTATCCACATTATGGGACCGAAATTCGTCGAAAAGTGGGTGTACTGGTACACTACACCTCTGCCTATCTCTTAAGAGATTACAGGCGTGGTGTATATTTATGTATATACAATTTAATATTGTTGCAGGTCACATAAAATGTAGTCGCTCATCCACGCGTGAAAAATCAATAACGCTCATGACAAAAATGGGACGGAGCACGTATGACTGTTTCTATGCAAGTAAATATTTCATATTTTAAGCCCAGATTGGTCGTATAGCGCACGCTGCCGTGCACACTTTTGTTCTCATTCTCCATTAAAAAATGCCACAATAATTATAAACATTTTATACGGTTCTATGAATTTTTAAAACACACTCTCTAAAACGACACATTGAAAATGACTATGTAATCGTTTGTCAGTCAATGGTATGTCCCAAGAATACATGAATATTTGCGCTTGTAGTCAATGACGAAATGCAACAGTTAATGAACAGTTTTTGACAGCCTCCGTGGAACAGTTGGCGAGTAGCCGGCTATGAAACGAGAGGCCGTGGGTTCGATTCCCACACTGGGACAAATGTTTGTGTGACAGACAGAAATTATATATAATAAGACTCGTATCTTAGTCCACACTATCCCACATATCTCACACACACTTACACATATCTTAGACCCCACGGTCACAGCTATGTGTGTGACTGCTGGGTGTTATTCATTTATTTATTATTTATCTTGTTGGTTTTCTGTGATACTGTACTCCCTCCCGGTCGAATCGGCTCGACTGTGTAGGACCAATGACACAGAATACTAGGTGTAACAACTAGCTGATGCTTTTCGTGAGACCACTCAGGTTTCCTGAGTTTCCTTCAACCCCTTTTTTTAATACCTATTACTTACCTTTAAGATAGAAGCAGCTTACCCATGATTTTTCTGGTACTGAAAGTGTTAATGGGCGATATAGATATCTTAATATCAAGTGCCCCGCTTGCTAATTTTCCCGTCGCTCCTATAAAAACAATTCTCTTCGTCCCTATATTATATGTTATTTTTCTTTATTTCATAAGTATAAGAATATTTGAAGTAAGTTTTTATGTAAATGTATTCGAAAATTCAATAATAGATTCATACTTTTCAACTTAACTTTTAAAGTATTTATATAAACTTTATAAAAATAGTCAAAGCACTTAGAACTTGAACAAAGTTGCATTATCAGCTGTCTTCAGTTATTCTATCTTTAGTCGCTGCAGCCGATCGAACCTAAGGAATATTATGTTTTATCGTTCTATATCGTTTTCATAACAAAATAAATACACTTGCTTTCATCGTTGTGATCATCGAACTCCGTCGCATATATATACACTCACGCCTGCAATCCCCGAAGGGGTAGGCAGAGGTGTAACCAGTACACCCACTTTTCGCCGAATTCATTACGTGAAAATGTGATAGGGGACGAACCTATCGCCATACCGGGTACAATTCCAGACTCCGGGCTGATAATGAGTAATTCTAAATAGAAAAGAAAAACCCAATATCACTTTAGCCGACCCGGTGATCGAATGTGAGACCTCAGCACAGCAGTCGTAACGCATGCGCAATTACAACTGCGCCATCCAACCAATAGTCACACTCATACTTTTGACCACTCACCAGATCCTGCCTGTATCTTGCCCATCAAGAACCACGAGAGACTATGGCCTTATAGCATCCAGACACAAAAAATATTTGTAGACCACACAAACATTTGTCTGAGTGATCAAATCAGAATCATCAAGGGTTATCGAGGGTGTCTTACCTCCATTTCTTTTTTAAAAGTCCACAATATTAAACTACTTATTGAAATATTGACACATACATATTTAATTTCACTTGCATGGAATTTTGTTGTACTTAATTTAAAAGATAATCATTATTATTAATATAATAAATCCCTACACATTTACTCTTAAAACAAGAATAATGTATAAGAATGTGAATCTAAATTGTTTTGCGGATTTTGCCACTCACTATCTTACAGAATGCTTGAAAATTGCCACGTTTTGTCTGCACAGAGAAAATGCAACATCTTGACAAACTTAAGCGTTCTGTGTGATTGAATTACTATTGGACTGACTGGAATGTAGTTTCTCAAGATTTGATGTAGTCTACACTGAAGATAAAAGCTTTATATCTGATTTTGAAGTATTGATTTTCGATTTAGAATAATAAATGGTATTTAAAAGTTACACAATATAGTTTATAGTAATTTAATAATATTAATTATTTTACTTTTAGAAGGCACCATATAAAAGAACGAAAGTGACAAAATTCTGAAGATTTTGAACATCAATCTCCTTATGTTCTAAAATTGTCTCCTAATTTCTACATATTTTTAATTAAATAAAAGTTTTTTTACTCATAAAAAGGACTTCAATGAAAAACAAATTATGCGTCTCTATAACATTTGGGGGTTTCCCTCGATTTTTCTGAGATCCCATCATCAGATCCTGACTTGGTGCCAATGGGACCACCTGGGAAGTATACCCTTTTAAACAAAAAAATAATTTCTCGAATCGGTCCAGGCGTCTTCGAGTAATCGGGTAACATACATAAAAAAAAAGATTCCGACGAATTGTTAACCTCCTCCTTTTTTTGAAGTCGGTTAAAAATAAACATAATATATTCAAGATCAAAAATATCCTAGGTTCCTTTCTGAAAATACCTCTAATTGCTAATTAAAACTTTGTCAACATCGACTCGGTCTGTAAGGAAAGAAACGGCAATCGGAAAGAAGAATTACTTCTTGACTTCTAGTGATCAAAGACAACTAGAAGTCAAGACGCAACCAAAACAACCCAAAAAGCAACAACTAATTAGTTTTTTGACCGATTAGTCACTTCATAGTTTTTGGATAGACACTTAAGTATAAGAGTTGACTTCTGATAAGAAAAAATATTCTTTCAGAAGTATGTATACCCTACATGTAGATATACGTATCAGACTATATATAGCTATCTACTGCAGGCTATCATTAGTGCTTTGAAATCCCAGTCTACTTTGATCTAATTAGGATTTAATTAACTCACTGATTAGACCAATATAACCCAAATTAATTATTTGGCACTAATTTAATAAATTTAACGATAATATTATCTTCTTTCAACCCTTTCACAACTCCCGAATTAGTTTCTTGACCAGACTAATTGTTTCTCGAATTATGGCTACTATAATTTTCTAATTTATTATTATAAAAACCTATTTTCTTTGTATTAATTTCTACCAATAATCAAGTTCCAATTATATTTTCGTAATAATACCATTTTACTGCTGGGTACGGGCCTCTTCTACTATTGAGAGGGCTAAGACGTTAGTCCACCACGCTGGCCTAGTGCGAGTTGGTAGGTTTCACATATCTTTTAAATTCTTGAAATCTCTAGGATTCCTCACAATATTTTCTTTTCCGTTAATGCAACAGATAGTTAGTAGTCTGTTATTCTCTCCGCTATACTCCCATTCCTCCATCATCGCCACTCCTCTCAAACCCAAATATAGTTCACCTCCTATTGTTCTTTAATTGTTATGGATCATAAATTGTAAGCCTTGTTATTACCACTCCATTTGGGCATAAATTTATAGGTTTTATCATCGTTAATACATTATAGTCAATTGAGTATCAGCGGGAGATTTAGCTTGAGTGTTATATTATTTTTGAATTCATCAGGACTTAGTATTGACATAGAATACGAACACTATACATTTGCATCCCATATTTATTTTCTCGATCTGGATTTGAATCTTTGCATTTTTATAAAAGAGAGTTGGCGAATAAGCAAATAATTATCGGTTTCTTTAAACACCAGAAATATCATGTGTGATTTGGGACTGAGATTTGAGTGTCCACGAACGAGAGAGGTTCGTGGAGACCCAAATCTCAGTCCCAAATCACCCATTATATTTCTGGTGTTTAAAGAAATCGATTATTATTTGCTAAGCTAAGCAAACTTTTACTGCAGATCCCTTTTCAGTGAAAAATTAAATATTTTTCAATTCATTTCTGAAATCTGTCTTCAGTGTTGTTTACTACTATTTGGTTATGATCTGGCACTGATTCTGATTTTAAATCCAGAATGAATTGCAAGAAATTTAAAAGCGTCTTACTAGCTGTTGCCACGGTTACTTCTGCGCATGACCAATTATTCATACTCGGAACAAAAACCTAAAAGACCCAGCCGCCAGCGTCCAAGTCGTTTCGGACAGCGACCAAAGTGTAAGAATTAATGACGCTAATAAAATAAATGTGCGACATTCGTTTATACGTCCCGGTGTTTATGTCTCATTTAAGACTACGTATAGCTTTACAGTTTCGTCGTAAAATGTCCCATGTGGCGGTATCAGACGGGTCTTTGAGAAGCCAATTCGTAGGCCTTAATGATTCTCAGTGGTCAACAAAGTGATTTCTTATAATTGTGAATGAAATTCTTCAGATGTAGTTGCTGTCTTGTTTTATGCAGATATGATAATATATTTAATTATTTTATCTACATTATTATACTGTAAAAATATATATTTCTACGTATTACTAGTATACGCCTTGTTAGTAACATTAAAAAAATATGATAGTTCAAATAAAAATAAAAATCGATGATAGCTCTATATTCCTATATTTTCTTTAGAATATGTATTACAAGCATTTGCTCACGGATTTTCCCGTGTAAAATGTATAGGCTGGAGAGTCATCATCATCATAAGCCTTCTACACAGATTTGTTCATGGTTTTCTCTTTCCTTTTACACCAATTACTTTGAGGTCCTGTTTAACGCCATCTAACTATTTGAGTTTGGGCCTGCCACGACTTCTGCGGGCATCCGGTTATATGTCCCGCCTATCGAAGGTCCGATTTTGATAGTTTTTATGATATTGGGCTGTTTATAAAGTTCGTATAACTCATGGTTATAGCGCGTCCTCCATAGGTCATTTGCTTGCACAGCAGCGACTATTCGTCTAAGAACCTTACGCTCGAATACAAGTAAAGACTGGAGAGTAGAAGGGATTTAAATAAAACAGTAAACCATGTCCGTCCTCGAGGTTATAGGTTTTCTCCTACTTAATCTTATCAAAATCGGTTTATTGGCTTAGCCGTGAAAACAGGCAGAAAACTTTCAACCTCTAAATCACCCACTACACCTTTTAATAGGGGTTAAATTTTGAAAACGCCAATACACGTGTATGTTCATTTTTAACCAGAAGAACGTAAACGAAATTTCGTACTTCTCGCTTTGAAAATGGCGAACTTTCATGCAACGGTTTTTCCCTTATTTTAATAGTTAAGGGTACCGCGGCATATAAATGGCAGTAGGTTATGTCGCACACACGCTTCGAAAATATTTAATGCTAATTTTATGTCTACATTAACCGACAATGTGTTGAGATGTATTACAGTAATATATTATTTTCATCTTTAAGGGAAATATAAGAAAAAAGTCAAGTAACGGTAGGCAACGGCTCTGCTATGCTGTGGCATTGCAGAAGTCTATGGGCGGCGGTGTCTACTTACCATCAGATGGCTCGTCTGCCTATCCAGGCACTAAAAAGAAGTCACCAAAACCTTACTTCAAAAACAGTTTAAATGTATCTACACAATTGACAGTGTCTATAACGTAGCAGGCGAGTAGCTGGCTGTTAAGTATGAGTCCGCGTGTTCAATTCTGGCAGATAAATTATTGTGTGATCCATTATTTATTTTTAGTATATATTTGTTTCCGGTCTTAGTGTTGTATGACCAAAGTCACTCATACTTTTGATACTCATATATATGTGTATATATTTATAATCTAAACGACTCTAAAAAGGTAGACTCAAATTCAATTTAAATAAATACTACAAATCAGATAAATAAATATCACTTCTAGGTAGTCAAATTAAAATGATATAATGGCAGCATTTCCTGTAAAACTAGCCGTGAGAAATAATTTCGAAAGTAACTCGATATATCTTTTAAAATCTGAATGCATGGATATGCAAATGTGAAAACGGCTGAACGGATTGCAATGTAGGTTTCACTATTACGTGAGATGGCTAGACAGGCGCAGGGGCGATTCCGGCTGCAATTCTAGCACTACTTAGAGTAACCCCGGGATCGCGCCGTAAGCGCTGAAGAAGCGTCGGGTTGGGTGTACATAGGGGGTAGGGACTCGGCTCAGCAGCAGCCCAGATAGCCATCATCTGGGCGAGGGGTGCTGGGTCGTAAGACCGGCTAGTCCAGCATACCCGTTTTATTCTCATTCCGCTTCCCCCCGGAGTGGGCGGCAGTAATTAAATGCTTTCCCCGCGACAAAAAAGGTTTCACTATTGGGTAAAGCAAAACTTCAGGAAACATAGCTATAAACCTTAGAGTAGGTAACCCTTTAAACGCACTATTGTTTCTAGAAAAAGTCTGTCACGGGACAAAGCGAGTATCAGCTAATTAAAAATAGGAAAATAATGTAAAAATAGAAGATTGTAATAATGCGCTCATAGAATAATCATTTTACAATATCAATTTGTCGTAACCACTCCAACATTTAATAGTAAATTTAATATAATTCAATTAATTATTGTTTTTATATGGCTACTGACAGTGCATCCACCGCTTTGAACCTAAGCAAATCTAAATAAGCTTATTCAAAAAAATGCAAATATTGCGAACATAAGACGTCACCGAAAAGTAATAAAAGAATGGATAAACTATTCATCACCAAAGTACAAGATACGTCAGCAACCAAGACAAACTTTCCCAAATTCTGTAAATCACTAAATACTTTCTTCTCATTAACTTATCTTGCTTTACCACATAGTCTGTCTTCCCAACGCCTCCACCGACCCTGTCAACAACCTCATATATCTCATCGACCATTTCAAAACTTGTCACAATACCTTCCACTATAAAACAAAAAGGGCATATTCTCACAATGATTTATATCCTACAATTAGCGCGACTTAAGAGTATCACGTTCCCATTAACGAGCGAAATCATCCATTACTATAGCCGTAAATATATCGTCGGGCCAATGCGGCACACTGGAAATGTCGCAATAGAAAAACGATGGCTTTACCATGTGTCCACGATTTATCGACACCAATCCAGTTACGAAACTAATTGAGATATCAAAGCCGGCAATGAGTCATAGAGGAATTTGTCTCTGTCGCTTGATAATCAAACTGGTTTTGGGACGGTGTTGAGGCATCTTCACACTTTTACTTTAATTTTGAAGTAAAAGTTTGAAACTGAGTAACGCCAATAAGACTAGTCTTTTTTTAGGATCTCGGATTTGAACCAAAAGTTCACTGATTCTTCGTCCATGTTGCTATTAGAGCAAAGTGGCAACAAGAGTAAGTAGTGTTGCTAATGAAATTAAATAATAAAACACAAATTACTCAAATTAAGTAGTAAAGCTTAATTACTTGTTGAGAACTTGCTTTTTGGTTATGTAACTTAATACGTACTCACATAATGAATAGCACATACTCACGTACGGAGAATCTTAAATCATCTTACATCTCGATCACGTAAATGCAAATCATATTATGGTTCTCGAATTAAGTTATATAAGAGAAAATACTTTATGGTGTGGTTAATTTTTGTCTAATTAAGAATATATGGATTAATATAAAGAACTACACTCAAATACATATAAGGTAATCCGAGAAAATTATATGTGTAAATGTAATTATTTTGACTGCAGGATGACAGGCAGTTAAGCAGTTCACCCTGTGGCAGTGATCTCTACTACCCATAAACACAGTGTACACTATCACATTTTAGATAAAGGTAGAAAGAAGAACAGATGGAATTTTTAGGGAGATCTCTTCATCCTACGAAAAGCAACAACAACACTGTAATAGTGAGACTATCTCACTATCTAACAATTATCTTAATTAGTGTGGCTACTAATTAAGATATATAAGCTTTTGCCTGTAGCTATACTTACGTAGTCGGAGTTATCAGTAGGAGATTGTAAAATATTAACTCAGCACGAAAATTAAACACACTGGGATTAAATTTATTCTAAATTTAAATTTTTAACTAAACAATATCAATTATTAGCTTTTCAATCAAAATTTAATCCAGTAATTATTGCTCGACCAAAAAAATATATAATAGTCATTTATTTATTAACATTCAAATAAAGATAGAAATACATTCAAAAGTAACGCAGAGGAAGAACATAAAGTAGATGAACATTCATGGAACGTATAACAATAACTCCAAAGATTACGTATCACCAAAAGTGAATTTCAAACGCTTGGAAAATGTGAACTAATGGTATTTAATCTGCACCCTAACACCCCTTTTATTACGCTGAGACGATGAAACGGGAATGAAAGCGAAGTTTGTAAATGTTATCGACATTATTTTAGATGTTATTGTCATGGGCCTTCACGAAATGGATTCGGATGGTTTTGATGATGCCAGAGCGGAAGTTTTGGTAGTGCGTAGAGGTTTAAATATTTGGTTTATAAGGGAGTTTTTTTTAACCTGGCAGGGCATAGTGACCACACTGCACCTGATGGTGAGCGCAGTTACGTCCAGTTATAGTATCAAGTAGCGAGAGACAATCTATCTCTCGCTACTTAAACACAATCCTGCCGGCCTGCTGTGTAGCATCTTCACACTGCGCCATGGGCCAAGGAGGTGAAGGCCGCAACACGGCCAAACATCGTACCCCAACTGTAGACCTCCGACAACAACCGGATGTACACTGGCTGACACCGGAACGCGACACACTTGCGTGTGCCACTATGGCGGGTTTTACTGTGTACCGTGGTCCGGACCGATATGAATATCCTTACACCAGCAAAAAAACGAATACACTTAACAGGCATACTCATATAACTGAGTCCATGCTAGGCCAAACTTATGTCGTGACTATCAAGTAGTACGAGGGTATACGTTCCTACACCACCCGCCAAGCATTTCCCTCGGTTCGTGACCATTCACGCAGCTTCTCGTTTCACAGCTTGTTACTCGCCCGTTACCAATGAATCGATTTCTTCTATTTTGTACAATATCTTAACATAATATAAGGAACACGGATTTCCTGTATTTTTTTAAACATGTTCCAATAATTAATTAATAAATAATTTCGGAATGCTTCTAAGTTTGGTTTCCGTTAAATATTTTAATTATTCTTATTAAACGATTAACATCCGTTATCACATTTTTTGACATTTAACTAATATACATTATGATAATATTTTACAAGTAGCATTAAAAATACAAAAAAGTAAATTGGAAATCTATAAGATTATAAATACATAACTAGTTTTCGCTCGCGACTCCGTCCACGTTGAATGAATTTAAATATTAATTTTTATAAACAACCGCAGTAGGGCAACCAAAAAGCAAAAAAAATCAGTTGTCAATCCGAATGGCTAGGCTAATGTGAAGATTGCCTGAAAATTACATCAAAATCGCTCTAGCCGTTTTGGAGTCCATACATATACACATCGATTTATGTATATATAGGTTCAATATCTAATGTATATCAGAACTGTATTGTAAATGTTACTACTAACAAAATTCTGGTACGACCATAAAAATAAGACCTAAACGATGGTATTTGCGTAAGTCGAATGCATCTCTGTGTTAAACAAAAGCGTATTGAATAATGCTGGTAGATATAACGAAAAGAGAACTTAGCATAGAATGCCTGAAACTGGCTGGATGATCATGCGAACTAGGTGCAAACTGTTTGTTTATCGAGCCATCTAATCAGATTCGTGGCGTGCACCGCATTGGTATTGCAAGTTGTTGCATGAGGGAAAATTGCAAAATTTACTATTGTGTTCATACGATTTTGTTGTGGCAATATTGGACGGCGAAATTTTGTTTGTTTTTGCGAGCGGCTTATTGTTTTTAGGTAGTGTATTCGTGCTTTGTAGTTTTATGTATTTTTGGTGCATATTCGAGGCTACTTTAAAGTTGTAATGCATTCTTTATTTCACCTTCTGTATTTTTATGTAAACTAACAGAAGTCACGGCAGTATCCTCGGAACGGTAGCAACTACTACACCCAAAATTCTCTTCGTTTATTTCCATTTCATGATAAGGATTGATGAAGATGATTTTGTTCTCCTAAGAATATTAAGACTTCATTAAAACAACGAGCTGACTTTGCTGAACTTTGTTTTTAACCGAAGTGGAAAATTATCATTATATCTATGCCTTTAATAACTACTTTTACATAAATATATACGTATACACTCACGCCTATAATCCTCGAAGTGTTATGGGTGTACTGGTTACAACCAGTACACCCATTTTCGCCGAATTTATTATAGTCCCATAATGTGATAGGAGGCGAGCCTATCACCATACCGGGCACAAGTCCAGACTCCGGGCTGAAACTGAGCATTTCTAAATAGAAAAACCCAATATCAATTTACTTGACCTGAATAAATTACAACTGCACGGCAACCGAGGCAGTCTCAATAACTACTTTTATTATATGTTATCTAATGTAAGACTAGCCATGACCTATTATGAACAGATTTAAATGTAAAATATATAATATTATAAATATACAATATTTACCTTAAGTAAACCAGTATGAGACATGTAAATAACTTAATGAGAATCGGATTTCCTGTCAAGTGTCCTTTATATATAAATTAATAAAAATGTAATGGCATTCATTTCTACTTTGGTATTTATAATTAGAAAAGATATCTTAATAACAAGTTTTGACGAAAATATAATAATATAGGGCAATATATGTGGCATGTAATATTTACATATATATCACCTTCCTACACATCAAATTCCAGCTTCTTACGCATCAGTATTTGTTTAATATACAAAGGCTTAGGCTGGTAGAGGAATATCTATTTTCAATGAAAGTAAAAAAAACACAGTCAGTCAGTGACAGCCTCCGTGGCGCAGTTGGCGAGTAGCCGGTTTTGAAACTAGAGGCCGTGGGTTCGATTCCCACACCGGGACAAATGTTTGTGTGACAGACATATATTTATGTCCGGGGTCTGGGTGTTGTGAGACCGAAAGTCTCTCGTAGTAGTAATCCCTGATACCCACGACACAAGACTCGTATCTAAGTGTGGGGTCAGGGATATGTGTGTGACTGTTAGGTGATAAAAAAAATATTGGGCTACCGGCAAAAGTGAAAAACTGAAACTTGGAATTACTGTGTTCTTTTTGACACAGCGTCCTTGAAGTGGTGACTTTTATTATTTATAATTGCTTGTCAATAATATTACAGAATTTCATAGGCGTGCTTTTGTGCTTTTTCCCATCCCAAAAGAGCCCAACGTGCCTAAAGATTTTCACTTCAAAAATGTTCTCCTATCACGCGTAAATGGTCCTCTTATGAATATACTTATGGCTGCGCTTATTCACTCGCTGACCATTGTTTGATACTTTATTTAAAAATTCACCTAAATAAGAATCTTTTAAAATCTTTAACTCGAAAAACGGAAAAGTAAATAATAAAATTTGTACTTTATCTAATCTAACCCATGTCAAATCGATGCATGAATCATTGACATAAAATTAGTTAGATTAATTACGAGGTAATTTTATTTAATTGGCAGTTACTATATATAAAACATATTTTATCCCGAAAATAATTTACAAAAATATTACTTTTTAAATAAAAAAACCCAGACACAACTAAAAACCAAATAATAGTTAGTAACATTTACATCAATTAATTACATACAATTTAAATCAATTATTTTTGGAGTCGGTGCCGGTGTTGTTTTCTTTACTTTTAGATTCATAAAAACCAAGTATATTTTTTTGTATTATTCTGTTTTTTCCATGTTTTGGCTGGCACCGACTCCAAATAATTGATTTCATTTGTATGTAAAAAATTGATGTAAATGTAACCAATTATTATTTGGTTTTTAGTTGTGTCTGGGTTTTTTGAAGACGGTTTTATTTTTATTTAAAAAGTAATAATTTATTTTTTGCTTTTTAGTGATACAAATATAAAATAGGTACGTTGGATAGAGTACCATAAGAAAACACCACTGAAAAAGTCACAGAAAAGCAAAATTCGTAGTTTCGTATATTCGGACAACATATTTTTTCAAGTTATTTCGGTTTTAAAACCAAACTACTCAACCGATTTTAATGAAAATTCTATGGGACCAATCTGGAAGTACATTCTCTGTAATAAAAGAAGAATTTTCCAAATCGGTCAATAAATGACGGAGTTCTGAAGTAACAAACATAAAAAAACACGTCGAATTGAGAACCTCCTCCTTTTTTTGAAGTCGGTTGAAAATACAAAAGGCTTTTTTTATCCTGGCACGGCAAAGTGACAACACTGCATCTGATGGTAAGCGCAGTGCCATCCAATTAGAGTATGGAGTAGCAAGAGACAATATATCCCCCGCTACTAAACACAATCATGCCGGCCTACTCCTTCACACTACGCCATGGGTAAGAAGGTGAAGCACGGCCAAACATCGCACCCCAACTCTAGACTCCCTACAAAAACCAGATGTACACTGGCTGATCCCGGAACGCGACACACTTGCGTGTGCCACTATGGCGAGTTTTACACCGTGTGTACGGTGGTCGCTATCCGGGCGGACACGAATATCCTACTACCATTAAATGATGATGGCTGTTGATGAAGACTACAATGATGTGTTAGAACTACATCCTATTCCTTGTTGAGATACCCTTTTTCGCAATCGGTTTGTTTACTTATCATTATTGAAATGATTTGCGCTTCTTGTCCTCAGAAGCCAGAAACATCTTGTGCAAACATTGTAAGAGTACATCGTATTTCTAAGCAACAATGCAACACCAAATAAACACTTATAATAACGTACCATTAACACGATGCATGTTTGCAGAGGGGAATAAGTTGTGAAGCCATGACAAACTGAATTATGTGATGTACACACGGGCGAGGGAAATGGTCAACACAAATCGGTAGGCAGCGGCTTTGCTGTGCCCTGGCATTGCAGAAGTCTGTGGCTACTTACCATCAGATGGACCGACTGGTCGTCTGCCTAAAAAAAACAATTTATTCTGTTCAGTGTTCATTCAAGGTCAGTAAATAGATCCTTTGACGAGTCAGTACAATAAGAGGAAAAGCTGTCAATTTATGTAATTATCTAACATACAATACCATCATCAAAACATAAGCTAATCCACAATTTCGTTACCTTATTTTTTACCTTAATAGGCTCGCGTTTGAGCACCATCTCGCCTGATGGTAAGTGATGATGTGGTCTACGGTGGAGCACGCTTGACAGATTTTAGTTTTTTTTACCTTTACAGATTAAAATATTTTTAATTAACCGACTTCAAAAAAGGAGGAGGTTAACAATTCGTCGGAATCTTTTTTTATGTATGTTACCTGATAACTTGAAGACGCCTGGACCGATTCGAGAAATTCTTTTTTTCTTTAAAAGGGTATACTTCCCAGGTAGTCTCATTGGCACCAAGTCAGGATCTGATGATGGGATCTCAGACAAATCAAGGGCAACACTCAAATTTTATAGGGACTGTCTGTGTACTTTTTATGAATAAAAAAACTTTTTTTAATCATAAAAGACAGTTGTTTTAGCTGGTTTATTTCGTTTCATAAACTTACCAGCCGGTTTATTAATAAATTAAATATTTATTAAATACGATACATAAATTATTCATGAATGATTTATGGCGTGACAGACATCTAAAAGATTAATAAGTAGAAAAGGTCGACCAATAACAAAAACATAGTAAATTTTTTATAGAACACTAGTGAAAAACGCTAGTTTGTAATATAAATGGAATTTTTATGGTTGGCGTTCACTTGGGGAGGCCTACGTCCAATAGTGGATGGCAACAGGCTGAGTATGTACATGAAATATCTACCGCAGGTTTCATCCGTGTGTCACAGTATATTAGTTCAGCACAAAAATATGATTACCACCCCAAAAACTAATCAAACACATCTTCGTCCGTATGACAACGTCATAAGGACCACAATCCTATAACGATTAATATCTTAACAGCAAACATATCTAGTATCATATAGTTTGCATATGGTGTTTTCATTAATGAGGTGATTCCTCACGGGATGCTATAGAAAATGAAATAAACACAGCGAACATATTGCAAATGTACTTATTTGTAATACATTTTGAAATTGGATACATTCTATGCAACGTTATTTGAATTAATGAAATTGTATTGGGATTATGTTAGTTTGGAATACAACGATTTCAAATAGAAGTTTTCATTACAGTTTAAAAACCTATAAATTTATATACATATACACTCACGCCTGTAATCCCAGAAGGGGTAGGCAGAGGTGTAACCAGTACACCCACATTCCCCCGAATTTCGGTCCCATAATGTGATAGGTCGAGGATGGTGTTTAGGGTCGAGCCTATTGCCATACCGGGCACAGGCCCCAGACTCCAGGTTAATACTGAGAATTTCTAGATATAAAAACGCAATATCAATTTGCCCGAACCGTGGATCGAACCCGAGCACATCATTCGTAACGCGTGCGCTAATTCACTCAGTATATTGAACTGCTTGGTTGATGAGAAAAAATAAGTCTTATCATATATCGCTGTAATACATATATAAGCTGACACCTGTATCCCCAAAGGGGTAAGCAGGGGAGCAACTAGTATATGCACGGTTTGTCAATCTCATTTCCAGATTATGATATAGTTTTTACATCACCAACAAATTCCAATCCCAGACAAAACAGATGCGATGTTTGTAAATCGAAAGCTTAAAACAAATTGTGATTGCTGGGGCCTGAGATTTGAACCCAGGACATCGGTTTCTAAGTCTATGTACACTGATTGTGATTCCGCTCATCTGATTGGTTGTCACTCTCAACTTAATAATACCGTGCATTATAGTGCCCTGCTGATGGACTCTGAACTCTTCTACTAATGAGAGGGTTTAGACCTTAGTCCCTTACGCTTCATGTAATAGATTATCGAAAACTTTAAACTTTTATTTGCAATATATAATTTTATTTATAATTTTTAAAAAAATTGCCAAACTATTGCGGCTTTTAAAAAAATCTATAAATAATTAACCATAAATAATTAGGTATTTTACGTAATTATTTACGGTCAAACTAGGTAAAAAAAGGTAACTCGCAGAAACTTTATTTAAAAAAGCGTTTAAAATAATAATGTTGGTCTTGGTATAAAGAAAAACACAAGATCTGCATCAACATATATAATTTTCTATGTAAGTAAATTAGAACTTAATGAAGTTCCAACCTATTCCACGTTCCATATTGCAATACATAAGAATAAAGAGAAAGTAACAATTAAGGCAAGATATGAGGAAATGTCTAACGCATGACGTAAAGCTGAGTAACCACGGGAACTGTTTGTTGGCAAACAAAAGATATCAAAGACATGTTTGGCCGAAGTAAACACACGTTTTTTGACGTGGGAGAAACAGATCTTACGTCAATGGGAGCGAGTTCGCGGGATCCATTATTTATCTTCAACTAGCTTTCACTCGTGACTCGACTTGCATTTACTGAGGTCGCTGCTGATTTTAGTTCATTGAGTGAGAATGGGTTTTTAATTCATATATTATATGTGGTTAGGTGAATTAACGCGTAAACGATATGGTTTTTCGGTACGAAAAATAAGCATATTTTGTCGGAAGTTCCTGAGACTACCAATCACATCATGGAGTCAACCTTTACCTAGGTATTTGGAAGTATTTTCATGAGGCAAGTCGTTTATAGTTGTGTTATAAAACATGCAATGGAACCAAATCCCATGGACGTTTTTTTTATCAAAATCCGACACGAATAAATCTAAGATTAATTACCTCGTTAACTACTGTTATATTCTATTTTGACTTATACAAAGATTTTTTTGAAGTGATAACTTCTTTAGCCACGTTGGACACTTTTGGGATGGGAAAAAAGCACTAAACTCGCGTGGCCGTCACATGCATGTTATTTTACTGCTCAGTTTTGACATAAGCACGCATATGTAGTTCTAAAATTATTTACAAGGAATCATTTTAAAGTGGTAGAGCCACTCTGTAGACATATTTGTCTACAGTATGAATGGGCCGGCTCGACCGGGGTAGTACCACTGTCTCACAGAAAACCAACGTAAAGTGGCAGTTTACTGTCGCGTTTCGTATGGTAAGTGAGATACCCAGATTCCCCCTTCCCTTCCCCAATCCCTATTCCTGTCCTTTAAGGCCGACAGCGCATACGTGATACTTTCGGTATTGTGGATGTTCATGGACGGTGGAGATCACTTAACATCAGGTGACCCACTGGCTCGTTTGTCGGACTATGATATAACAAAAAAAATCATAAACAAAAAGAGTTACTACTTCATGGACGATGTTTCAAAAACGAACACTGTAATTTCAAAGTTTTAAGTTTGCACTTCTGTCGGTAGTCCCCATGACTGCGTATGTTTTTTTATTTTATTTTTGTACTTAATTAGCATATAATTTTATTTTCTACTATATGAGATTATTCATAACCACTGCAAAGACCCATATTTAATATAAATTTCGCTCATAATGGTTCTGACTGCTAGCTAAAACACTAAACACAGGTCTAAAATACACAATATGTAAAAACAGTTTGCTCTACTCCACCCTAAGTAACCGAGAAATACATTTATCCAGACACATTACTTTCCACGTCTTCAAAAATATAATAAAAACATTGTTACTAAATTTGAATAATGTATGCGGCTGAATGATATCGTATTTCACACTTCCATTAGTAACTCCCCATTCCATCTGCGTTGAGAATTTATGATCCTTATCATTTAGATTTAAGGTTCATTTTTGCGTAATTAAAATGGAATGCCGTGTGCCAAATTATAAGGCTTGTAGGAGTAAGCTATTATTTTGGCTGTATTTACCCTAATGCAGTTTAGATGTGGTTAGCGTCTGCTAATCAGAGTCGGTTGGGGAGACGAAATTATATTTGTCATAACACGAACATGATATTGAAGTACTAATAAAATGTATAACTAGATGTTGCCCGCGGCTCCGCCCGCGTGGAGGGTATTTTTGGGAGGAAAGTTATAGGTAAAATCCATGGAGGCATCTTAGGTTATTACATTTTTCTATATCTGGTATCCCTTAGGAAGCGTGCATTTTTCCGGAATAAAAATTATTCTATATGATATTCCAGATCCGTCCACCCGTTGTAGTGTGATTGAGTAACAAACATCCATCCATCTATCCATCCAAACATTCGCATTTATAATATTAGTATAATTTATAACGAACATGCTTTCATTCACGGCTATATGTGTATGTAGCAATGTTCGATGTGTGTATATATGAGGAATTTTTTTATCCTGGCACGGCAAAGTGACCACGCTGCACCTGACGGTAAGCGCAGTGCCGTCCAGTTAGTATCAAGTAGCGAGAAACAATATATCCCTCGCTACTTAACACAATCATGCCAGCTTGCTGTGTAACTTCTTCACACAACGCCATGAGGTAAGTGAAGAAGCGGTCTAGGGTCTAGTGTTAGAGTACTCAGAAGGACGCAACACAGCCAAACATCGGAACTCAACTCTAGACCCTTTTTTTTTTGTTGTCGCGGGGAAAGCGTTTTATTACTGCCGCCCGCTCCGGAGGGAAGTGGATTAAGAATAAAACGGGTATGCTGGACTAGCCGGTCTTACGACCCAGCATCCCCCTCGCACGGATGATGGCTATCCGTGCTGCCGCTGGGCCGAGTCCCTAACCCCTATATACAACCCACCCGACACTACCAGCTAAAACCCCGCGGTGGCCTTCTTCGGCGCTTACGGAGCGATCCCGGGGTATTCTAAGGAGTGCTAGAATTGCAGCCGAAATCGCCCCTGTGCGGTGCTGCGTAGCAGCCCATCTCCATGGAGGGCTAAGGAGCCCCCGCGCACCGAACAACGACAGCGAACGAGGCCTTACCACACGCGCTGCCGTCCATCTCGGGGTCGCACGATGCTCCGCATTTGGGAGTGCATCGATACGGGCTGACAGCCCTCCGCTGCGCGCCCGCGACCCCCGATGGCCCCTATTAGTCGCCTCGTACGACAGGCAGGGGTTACCGTGGTGGAATTCAAACGCCCCCATTCCACAGGGCGGGAGACGCCGGTCAGTCGCCCACCTGGCGCCTCCTACGTCTTCTCTGGCGGCGGGAGGGATCATATCGTTCCCGATCCCTCTCAGCACTCTCCTTCTGCGAGATGACGTTATCGCAGAAGTGGGCCACCGCACGCCCGGACCTCCGGCTGGCGACCATGGACGACACCACGGCCGGCAGCGAGAGGTCTCCTCCGACGACTGCTCTGAGAGCGCTGCGCTCTTCGTCCCAGGCTGGGCACTCCTCCAACGTATGTTGGGCCGTGTCCTCGCGGCAGTTGCCATAGTGGTGGCACACGGCGGACACCTCCTTTCCGATCCGACACAGGAACGAACCGAAACACCCGTGGTCCGTCAGTACCTGCGTCAGCCGGAACGTTGGCGCACCGTGGCGCCTGTCTAGCCATCTCTTTAGGACAGGACGCACTGCCGCGACGGTCCTCAAGCCCGCAGTCGGGCTCTCCAGCCTGGTATGCCACTCCTCCACGGCTGTTCTGCGAAACCGGGCCGCAATCTCCATCGGGGCCAGTCTCTCCTGACGGCGGCTGGACGCCTCCTCCCGCCAGAGGAACGCTGACGAGAGGAGTTTGGCGTCCAACTCCCAAGGGAGTGTGCCGGCCAATACGCAGGCCGCCTCGTGGGAGACCGTGCGGTAGCCCCTTACTATTCGCTGCGCCACCAAACGCTGCGGTTTGCGCAGCAGGGCGACGCAGCGGGCGTTCAGGGACTCGGCCCATACGGGACATCCGTACAGGGCCATTGACCGCACGACTCCAGCGTATAAATTTCGGCAAGGGCTATTAGGTCCCTCCAGGTTCGGCAGCAGGCGTCCGAGCGCGCCCGCCGCCCGCACCAATTTCGGCGACAACTCCTTGAAATGGGCACTGAAATCCCACCGGCTGTTCAGAATCAATCCCAAGTACTTCATTTCACAGCCGATGGGAATCCGCACCCCCTCCACATTAACTCTAGACCCTGACAAAAACGGATGTACACTGACTGATCCCGGAACGCGATACACTGGCGTGTGCCACTATGGCAGGTTTTACACCCTGTGTACGGTGATCGCTATCCGGGCGGTTCTAAATATACTATCACCAGCTATGTGGGCTATGTTTGTGTGACTTTGAAAGTTAGAAGAATGTAGGACAATTAGTTGCCTATGTTCTTCTCCCGTATTTCGAGGCGTCACTAACTAACATAAACGATGCCCCCTTTACTCCTCTAAGTAATCAAATTTTGAATAAAGAAAACTAAATATAATGTTATGTTTCATTAACTTTGTTGAAGAGCATTAACACTAATTTCAAAGTAAATTTAAGCAATTTTTTTAGATATTCTACTAGAAAATGGATTCACGTATTTTTATTATACAGAAATATTCAATTTTGTTTTATTTTGCGAGAAATAAGAACTTACTCCATTCGAATAGTTGAAGAAATGTGCACTGATTACATTAAAAACCCATATAGAGTTTTTGGAGTTACAAATTTTGCTAATTAGGTCAACGATATACATCAAAATACTCTCAAAATTTCAAGAATTTATAATTTTTCCTCGGCGTCAGTACATAAGCATGTGTTAGCATGACGAGTCACCAGTCAGTATTTTATATATATTGAGAGCAAATGACACAGGATGTAGTAAAAAAATAAAAGTACTAAAAGGAATGGCAGAGGTAACGGCAAATTTGTGGAACGTCTGTGTTTGTGAAGCCACAGACAGTTAAAAGCTAAATGTTGTCGTGTGGTCTATTTGCTCGTTACATGAACTAAATATTTTAAAGTTTCCCATATTTGCGCTCAAATGTACTAATATTTGCTTATTTATCACACTAAAATGTTGAATTTCTTTTCACTATACGCTTGTATTAGTAATCTGAACGAACTAAAATATATCCATGTACTGTAATCTTCTAATACTGTAATGCTTACTGTTTAAATGCAAAGTTTTAGCTGAACATTCAAAATTGTGATGCTGATCATCAGTGATCACAGTCAGCATGTATGCAGCATGCTCTTATTAGGAGGCCAAATTGGCCTTAGCTATTTTTTTTAGGGAAATAGTCTTGCGTTTGACCACTATCTCGCCTGATGGTAAGTGATGATGTGGTCTACGGTGAAGCACGCTTGCCTAGAAGATACCTATTCGCTCTTGACTTGAAGTTACCCAGGTTATAATTTATGTATGTATGTATCGTTTAAAATATACAACCGATTATATTTAACGACATGTCAGTATATTCACACTAACAGCCATTACTAGGCTGTCTGTTTTATTTTATAAACAAATAAATATTTAAAAAAAAGTGAGATTGATTCAAGAATGCCAAGGTTAGATACACGACTGAGACAAGAGACTCCGACAGGTGACGACAGCGATACATGGACTATGTGTCCAATTGTAGAGGTACATTTTGAGGAATGACAGATAGTAAAGATCGAAAGCAACGGTATATCGCTGCAATCGTCACTTGATGTGTGTCTCGGTCGCTTACCAGAAAGTCTACTTTAAGACCCTAACAAAAATCATGTTTAAATCTGTATATATAAAAGAAGAAACTGACTGACTGACTGCCTGATCGATCAACGCACAGACGAAACGGGTGAGGTATGAGACTTGAAATTTTGACAGTAGGGACCTTTTGTGACGTAGGCATCCACTAAGGAAGGGTTTTTGGAAATACCACCCTTAAGGGGGTAAAATAGGGGATGATAGTTTGTATGAAAATCCGTCATATTTGAAGTTAAACGCATGAAAGTTAGTATTTCGCCTTTTAGTTAAAAATAAAAAATATATATTACAGGTTTTTTGGAAATTCCACCCCTAAGGGGGTAAAATAGGGGAAGAAAGTTTGTATGAAAATCCGTCATGTTTGAAGTATGCGTTTAGCATGAAAATTGGTATTTTGTATTGTATACTTTTCTCCCAAATATGACCTACACGCGGGCGGAGCCCCGAGCAACAGCTAGTCAATTATATATTATCCATCTTTTGTTATCCACCCAAAGTGATATTGGGTTTTTCTATGTAGAAATTCTCAGTATCAGCCCGGAGTCTGGAATCTGTGCCCGGTATAGCGATAGGGTCGCCCCCTATCACATTATCGGACTTAACGTCGGCGAAAAGTGGGTGTTCTCGTTACATATCTGCCTATCCATTCGGGGATTACAGGCGTAAGTGTATATGTATGTATTGTTCATCATCAAGTCAACAATACCCCAAAGTAAATTCAATATAGCAGCGATAGCCTAGATGGTTGCGGTACGGACTGCCAAGACGAAAGTCGTAGGTTCGAAACCCAAGTGGCATACACCTCTGACTTTTCTAAAGTTATGTGTGTATTAAAATGTTAATTATCGCTTGCTTTAACGGTGAAGGAAAACATAGTGATGAAACCTGCATATCTGAGAATTTTTCGAAGGTATGAGAAGTCAGCCAACCCGCATTAGGCCAGCGTGGTGGACTAAGGCCTAACCCCTCTCATTAGTAGAGGAGGCCCGTGCCCAGCAGTGCTAGTATTATTATTATAAATTCAATATGCGACTAAAAAACTTAAAAGACCGCAGTTCACCGAGGCATATGACAAGTGACATTACAATTAATTCGGAACCCTTTTCGTGTATCCTTTCAAGGCAAATGGGGCGGGGAGAAAGTTCTTTCTGCGTCTATTGTCGAGGGCATATTGTGGTCTGAATCCGGGTTAGCAAGTTTATGTGTAACTGTCACACAACATATTGTTACATGAGTTGTGTAAGAGTTGACAATGATTTTAATGCTGGTGCACTAATGCTATAACTGTATTTGTTAATTGAAACTATTAACGAAGAAATGCGTAAATAAATATTTGATAATAACGAAATTGAGGGTATTATGTTGAAATTGTTACCACACGGGCCTCTATAAATCAGAGGGATTAAGCCTTAATCCACCACACTAGCTTAAAGCAGGTTGGTAGAATTCACATATCTTTGAAATTTTTAAAACAGTTTTCGGATATGCAGGTTTCTCCACAATGTTTTTCTGCACCATTAAAGGAAGCGATAATTAACAGTGAATACACACGTAACCCTCATCAGTAGAAGAAGTCCATGCGCATCATTAAGTCACAGTGTATCATACATTTTAGAAATGTCTGAAAAAACATTGCTGTCTGCCTCGGTGGCGCAGTTGTAATTGTGCATGGGTTACGACTGCTGTGCTGAGGTCTCGGGTTCGATCCCCGGGTCGGGTAAAGTGATATTGGGTTTTTCTATAGAGAACTTCTCAGTATTAGCCCGGATTCTTGTGTGTCCGGTATGGCGATTGGCTCGCCCCCTATCACATTACGGGACAGAAATAAATTCGGCGAAAAGTGGGTGTACTGATTACACCTCTGTTTACCCTTTTGGGGACTACAGACGTGAGTTTTTATGTATGTTTGAAAAAACACCAAGGGAAAAATTAAATGAAAATGTTTTCCTGTACATATTACTATTTTCCAACAACACATACTGTCCAAACAACAGCATCTTTATCCAAGTGTCATATCTATAAAACAATGCGTTCAAAAATCGACACAGTGTCTATATCTCAATACCCAATACAAACACAGTGATACACAGCCGATCTAATTGGTAACCAGTGGAGCGGCACGCAGTTTGCATAAGCTGGTCCGTCCTCCGGCTTTATTTTTGCACGTACTCAATTTCTCGCCTCACTGGGTGTCTCAGAGAATAGATATTAATTTACATGAATAAATAAAATTTGCATTAAAAGCGTCCGAGACGATGCCGGCAAAGAAAACTGTTACTTAAGTGCACTATATCTTTTAGGAACGAATTCTAGTGTAGCATGTGTTGCAAGGAGAGATACTGTCGCGTCATAGTAATATATTCTCTTTTCTTGAATATTTTATATAAGTTAAGATTCAAGTACTACATTTAAAATAATATGATTATTCTCAATTCGTACAAAACAAAATGTAAATTTGTTCTAGTGCCAGATTTTAGTAATGAGATTTGTGCATTGAATACTACAAGCAATAGGATCTGTTTAAACCTCAAATCGGCGTGTGCCTACTGGTTACACCTCTGCCTACCCCTTCGGGGATTACAGGCGTGAGTGTATATGTATGTTATTATTTACATATGAAGGCAAAAAATATATTTTCTTTTTATTTCCATATAAAATTGCACCGGCCATGCAGTGACAACAAAATTGTGTTCGATGTACCGAACTTGTTATTTTAGTATACATGCATATTTTTCGAGGAGTAGCCCCGGGGTTTGCTAATGCATTAATTCTATTTTATTAGGTTGGTATTACCGTTACTGAAGTTGAAGCTTTTTGTCGTGATGATATATGAGGGTTCTTAATTTGTCAATTAAAAGTTGTGTTTATTGTAGAATTATATTTGACTTCCATATTATTATTTCAATATTGGTTCTTAAATTTTCTTTCCTTTCTTTCTAGTACTATCTCCACCTGGTGCCAGAGGCACAATCGCTTTCATGTTGTCCCAAAAAAACTAGCTTTAATATCAGTGAACGAATTAGAATCAAAATTTATAGCCTAGTAAGTTACATGTCTCAACATTCACTTGACTCAACAACGTTCATATACTCAACTTATTACCGTCCACTATTGGACGTAGGCCTCCCCAAGTGAACGCCACCTTCTTCAAGTCTTCGGTCCATCGTGCAGCAGGGCTTCCCATACTATGTTTGCCTAAACGGGGACTCCATCCTACACAACAACTTTTACATTTTTACAATATTATGTCCTGCTATAAGTAACGTAAACGCTACGCTAACCTAAACGCCTTGAATATTAATTAATTTTGCACATATTATATAATTCAGTTGATGGAATCAGTGGAGTAATTTCTTTATAAAGTAGTAGTAATAACGTTAATTAAACGCGCTCGTAATCTTATGAAGATATTTGTTTTATAATATCGTAACTAATTGAATTTTAGGTAATAAGGAGAAAACATTAATCGTTGAGCTTTCTTATCACTATATAATATTACTCAATAATTACACACAGACTTCAAAATCTGTGTGTTATTATTGGTTTGCTTAGCATGGGGTCAGCCCCATGTTAAGTAAACCTGTATCAAAAACGAGGGACAGTCCACAACACATAGACTTAAACAAATATTTTTTGGTCTATTTTCACTTTTATTTATTGTTGATAAATCTAACTCTTACTGCCTTGGTGGAGCATTTGTAATTGCGCATGCGTTACAACTGCTGCGCTGAGGCCTCGGGTTCGATCCACCGGCCGGCCACCCGGCCGCGGCCGGGTAAAATGATACTGGGTTTTTCTATTTAGAAATACACTGTATCAGCCTGGAGTCTGTAACTGAGTCCGTTATGGCGATAGACTCGCCCCCTATCGGGACCGTAATAAAATCAGTGAAAAGTGGTATACTGGTTACACCTGTGCCTACCCTTTTGAGGATTACAGGCGTGAGTGTATATGTATGTATGATAATTATAATTAAAGGTGTTGCTATCAACTAGTACTACCGGGTAATAACGCTGTCCGTTGAAAAAGAAACGTTTTAGACCAACGTCATCAGTCTATGATATAAACTGAAATGCTGAACAACGAATGCAAGTAAATGTTTTCACATATGTTGTTACTTTGAAGTATGATGCAATCAACATTTATGAAAAGCCCGGTAACCACATGTTACCCTCTACGCTGCGACGCCCTTGACAGAAACAACGGATAACGTTAGTGAAATAACAATGGAAAATTAACTAAAAACTACTTTTACGTTATCGTTTGTGTATGCAATATCTATTATTTATGACTTTCAGTGTTGAATTTTAAGTGGATTTTTATGTTCAAGTTAAACTTATTTTGTTTGTAAAAACAAAGTTACGTAATCATATAAATCATTCTCTATACGTTTTATTTTAAATAATCATTTGTATAGTAATAGAGCGTCATTAGTTTATTACATTTTTTTATAATCGGTCTTTAATTGATAGTGCCGATTAGTAGTTACTACCGCCTATAATAATACTAGCCCTGTATTAAACATTGTCCCACTGCTTGGCACGGGCCTCCTCTACTAATGCGAGGGGTTAGGCCTTAGTCCACCACGCTGGCCTAATGCGGGTTGGTAGGCTTCACGTACCTTCGAAATACTACTGCCTATAGACACCTAACATACCAGAGGGATCGTCGGTGCCTTACCGGTTTCTAAAGCGATTGCCTCAACAATAAACACCAACGAAGGCAATAGTTAATTCGAAACAGACTCGAAGCCTCTATTTATTGATTGTTTAAAAGCATTTTACGGACATTGAGTAGAACCCCACGAATAGAATTGTTCAACCGACTAAAAAATAAAATATATTACGTTTAACAAATGAAAAACACATTTTAGACTCACGCACGGGTGCTAATGTTGTGGTGTAAGTCAAAAGCGCGAGGTATCGACCATAATAATATCAATATAGATTAAGCGTGGAAATGCGAAATCCGCTACTTTTTATGTGTGGTCACTATGCCGTGCCAAAAAACGCATTATATTAACCTTGACCTGCATCTATCGTATTTATGTAACGCAATCTTTTAACGTAATTGATGGTGATTTATGTATTTTATTTTATTTTCAATTAATTGCATCACTTTGCGCATGTGATCAAATTTATATGACTCATTAAGAAATGGTATCTTAGTAACTGTACGAAACACTACTGCAACTTTTATTATCTTATTTCTTTTTTTATAAGCCTCGAAAATTAAGAAGTGGAAACTGATGTCAGCCGCCCATGACCACCCACAATAGCAGAATAATCGAGTGTATTATCGACATCAAAAGGAAGAAATCGGGAAGAAGGAAGGCAATTGAGACTTAAGAAATGTCATTCACGGTTTGAATCAAAAAACTAGCTTACAACTTTACGTCAAATTTCAATGGTAGCAGCTTTTTGAAACAATACATCTATATTATACTAGCGGGCTGGACAGACGTCGCCCTGCCCCGTAAAGTAGCGCCACAGTGACAGAAGCGCCACCTACCGGGTCCAATTGTGATTTTGAACCATACAGGGACCCATTGAAATATATACACAAAATTTCATTTAAATCGCTCCAGCCGTTTAGGAGGAATTAGGTGCAAACACACGAATAATTATAAATATTTAGATACCAAACATAATTATATCATTTTTTTGCTTTTAACATTTCCAGTTTATAATATTTAATTCTGAGTTACCATACCTATCTAGAGTACTAGCATACCAATAAGGAAAAACATTAAAGATAGAGTGGCCTTTCGCTTATAACTTGTCCACCGCGTAATCTGACAGAGCCGAAGGGTTTCAATTTGTCATAAAATTTATCGTCAAGCCTCCGCCAGCCGCACAAAGAGATTGGAAAAATTGTTTCCAGCTATTCCCCTATTAGATGTCCCCCGACCCTGGACGCTTCTTTGACCTTTCGGACACAGAATGGTGAAGTGTGATTTTAGCCGTAAATTTGTTCAAGACGAAAAAGGGTTCGGACTAATCAAGTGAAATATTTTACTGTCCAGTTTTCTGTTGCCAAGGTTTGATATAGGGGATAGAAACAAAGAAATATGATTTTTTTTATTGGAAGAATGTTTTTTCACTGGTTTTATTGGTAACGTTAAGCGTCAGAGCGATAATGACCATTGCATTTACCGCTTAATATGACCATCGGCAGTTTGTTATAGTTTAATTGCTATTTGACATTCTAAGAGTAAATAAATTAAGCATGTGAACAATGTATCTACCAAAATATTCTGTAGAGTTAAGAGTTAACACAAATGAGTAACAATACATTTCGTTACTGAAATATATCTTGTAACTACTTTCAAATAGTGATGACCCTTATTTTTAACACATAAATATTATTGAGTGTTTTTAAACAGAATATAATTTTTCGATGGTCCATTACAATTGCCTGTTTTATATTTCCCTAGTTGATAAAATTATTCTAAAAAGTTAATTTCGTTTACAGATCTGAAAACACCAGCCCCTAACCAAATTACAGTATCATAAAAGAATGATTTAGATTTTCTGTTCGAGCCTTATATTTCCATTAACTTTGGGGGAGTGAGCAGACATGCAACTGTTATCACACCAGCTATCTATAGCTTGATTTGATAATAATAACTTACAGGCGGGTAATGTATCGGAGGGCGAGTCAGTAAGGGCGTGAAATGTGTATACACTTTCATAATTTTGAGGGGATGATATCGTACAAAGGGTCGGACAAAAAAGGGCTTTCAACAAAATGCTTAACACGGGAAATACGAGGTGGAAAACCTGCTTATCTCTGGTTGAAGCTGTCTATTATACGAAATCGATGGTGCAAGAAAGGATTTTCGGAGCGGCAAATGCATTAACATGTTTATGGGTAAAAATACATCAGACTGAAAAATATACTTGGGAGTATACAGTTTACATAGTTTACGTGTTTTCCCTTCAAAGTGTATTGATATTTCTTTAGCAATTTAGATTATAATTTTGACTGAAAACTGAATATTCGTCTATTATTGTATTATAAATAGGAAATATTTTATTTTAATCAGTAGTACTTGTACCACGTAACAAAAACTACAATAGAGACTTAGTACTTTCTAAAACCCATCAATATGAAAGTATCTGGCACCGCCGGTGGTAGGATTATGTTTTGGACTCCCCTTATCAACAATCAGACCTGAACCCTAATTCGCCTCGGATGTCCCCGTTTTATTACTGCAGTAAAACATCGTACGATCTGGAAGACCTGATTGTGGTCTCCATTTTCATTACGTTTCGGGAGAATTCAGTCCGTAGGATTTGAGATATCAAGGTTTCGGTGTGGTTTTAAATACTGCTGTTAGTCTTGCGTCTTCTAAACTCAGTTGATTTATTTTTGAATTAATAAATAGAAACATACAATTGCACAATTACACCTACCTCGGTGGCGCAGTGGTAGTTGCGGAAACGTTACGACTGCTGTACTGAGGTCTCGGGTTCGATCCCCGGGTCAGGTAAAGTGATATTGGGATTTTCTATCTAGAAATTCTTAGTATCAGCCCGGAGTCTGAAATCTGTGACCGTATGGCTCGCCCCCTATCACCTAATGAGACCGAAATTCGATGATAAGTGGGTGTATTGGCTACACCTCTGCCTACGCTTCCGGGGTTACAGGTTAGAGTGTAATATGTAAATGTAAATGTACAATTGAGTAAACTGTGCATTTTTGGTAGGAAGCGGTTTTATTTATCGTTTCAATGTTTAAATCTGTATTATTGCCGAGAAGTATCAACCCGGTTTTCGTGCGGGGGTGCGAAATTTCTATTGACGATATCGTAAAAAAACAACGTTTTCTTAATTTATTTTGAATGAAATTAAGACACATAACAGTTTCAGATGAAGTACTTATTTTTTTGATTATCTGCTACTTTCATTAACAAATGTTTAATGAAGTTCTTATACGAAAAATATGATTAATAATAACTTGGAACCTAAAAGACCAGCTGCCAGACCTCAAGACACTGTGAGCTCCTTCTGCGTAGATCAGACTACAATAAATAAAAATTAAAAATACAACTATATGGAGGGTAGAAACATTGCACTATACTTGCGTGACGACATACAACTCAGTCCGCCCCGTGACCATGAAGGCTGTAAAGCTTTCGAAACGTCGGGATTAAAAAGTATAATAAACCGCAATAGAATCCGTAAAAAATTGTTTCATTTCAATGTATAATATTCGCGTAAACATAAGAAACCATTAATAATACATACTCTATAAATTCTACATATTTGTAGATTTACTCTCAGATTTAAGATAAGTGTCAAATGAGGACACGACCCAGCTCGATAAATTGGATTTAATTCTGAAAACGAGTGTTTTTATCAGATAAAAGATATAAATTTACTGTTGAACTCTAGAATTATTCACAATGAACCTCACCTATTAAAGATACATTTTTATAAATTCAATTTACCTTTTCATTAAAGCTTAAATAATGACTTATTGCTGATAGTAGTAGATAGTCTTGTTGCTTAAAAAATTATTTAGTTGTGTATAAAACTGTTGTATCTTATCCTTTTCAAACTAAATGAAGAAAATTACAACAAGAGATGACCACCACCCACAAATACTCGAATTTATTAGAGGAATGGATCTTTTTTTATCCTGGCTACTTTAAAGTTTTTTTTTATCCTAGCACGGCAAAGTGACCGCACTGCACCTGATGGTAAGCGCAGTGCGGTCCAATTAGAGTATCGAGTAGCGAGAGACGGTCTATCCCCCGCTACTCAACACAATCATGCCTGCTCCTTCACACTACGCCATGGGCAAGAAGGTGAAGAAGCGGTCGAGGGTCTATTGTCAGAGTACTCAGAAGGCCGCAAAATGGCCAAAAGTTGTACCCCAACTCTAGATCCCCGAGAAAAATGGCCTAACTAAGAGGCCACTTTGCCGTTCTAGGTTTGCCAGGACCATTGCAGTATGTTCCATCTTATTAATGTATCAAGTAGCGAGAGATAACTTTACCTCGCTACTCGACACAACAATGCTGGCCTGAATATATCTGTAGTGGACTGTATATGTATAAATATAAATATGTACTGTGGGTGTTTACTACCGATGACTCGCAGTACTTCTTCAACTTCGATATATTTTGTTAACGTAATGAAACACAGGAGAACTCCGAACAACTACAATTTATTCCATCAATGTATCTACATATGTACAATAATTTAGTCTCGCAACTGGCACATGGTGCGAGTACGTATACTAGGCCGTTGGCCAATCACAGGCCGTCTGTGCGTCTTCTCTCTCCCTCGCACACGGCCCGACGCGTTGACCAATCCCGTGGCGGTCCGTCGGTGCGAGGAACGATCCTCCGTCTCGCTCGCACACCGCCCGAGGCTCGCAACTTCACACGGGTGCCAGCCTACGCGACAGTCTCTTCGGCGTCCTCAACATCCTCCCCCCGGCGTAGCTTGCGCAGCCTTCTCTACTCGGAGGAGGACGATCTTGGTTGTAGGCCGCTTGAAGACTCCATTTTTTGTTCTGACGTCCACTACTCGTATGCCGCCGTCAGGACCTTTGTAGATGCGCTCGACGACTCCCCTGGGCCAAACGTTGCGGGGAAGGGTGCCATCCACGATGAGCACTAGGTCGCCGACTTGCAGCGGTCGATCTTCGCGATGAGACTTGCCTCGAGGTACCAGGCTCGGAAGGTACTCACGAAGCCACCGCCGCCAGAAGTGATCTGCCAATGCCTGGCTCACTCGCCATGTCTTCTTGTCGGCTTCAGTGCACGGTCCCGTTGATGGCAAGCCGGTCGATGAACCTAACAGGAAGTGGTTAGGTGTAAGCGCCTCGGGGTCCTCGGGGCTCACGCTAACATGGGTTAGCGGGCGGGCGTTAATTGCGAATTCCGCCTCCGCCAACAGCGTGAGCAACACTTCTTCTGCCGGAACTCTTTCCCGCAGCGTCGCTTCGAGGGCAGCCTTCACCGATCGCACCAGCCTTTCCCAGGCACCCCCTTGGTTGGGTGCACCGGGTGGTATGTAGCGCCACTCCATCCGATGAAGGTGTCCTTCTTCCTTGAGGATTGGTGCCCACTCGACGTACGCCGCTCGCAGCTCCTGATCGGCGCCTCGGAAATTGGTCGCGTTGTCCGAGTACATGAGACGCGGCCATCCTCTTCTTGCTGCCATCCTACGCAGTGCCATTATCGCTGAATCACTGGTTAGTGACGTGACGAGCTCTATGTGCACTGCGCGCGTAGTGAGGCACGTAAAAAGTGCGCCCCATCGCTTCTCTCGACGACGTCCCACCTTGACGAGCATGGGGCCAAAGTAATCTACTCCACAGTTGGTAAACGGACGGTGGAACGGGTCCAGACGAGCTCTTGGTAGGTCGCCTGGGACGGGTACTCGTGGCCTTGCCCTTCTTAATTGGCAGAGAGTGCAGTTTCTTTCTACCGTCCTCACTGTAGGTCTGAGGTGTATGATCCAGTATCTTTGACGCAGGTCATTCGTCACGCGTTCTCTGCTTGCATGACCTGCCGCGCAGTGCTCTCGTAAGACCAAGAGTCGAGTCAGGCGATGTCGTCCATCCAAAATGATTGGCCTCTTCGTGTCTTCGTGTGCTGCGGCTACATTGATCCGACCGCGCACGCGCAAAATTCCGTCTTCCATTACTGGATCCAACCTAAAGAGCTTGCTTCCTTTTGACACTGGACGGGAGCCCTTGACCTGTTCTGTCTCCTTGGCGAAGCTTTCCTTTTGTGCTCGCTTGATGAGCTCCTTCTCTGCTCGTTCTATGTGCCGATATTCCATTCGTTCGGCTTTGTGTCGACACATGTCTGTGAAGGCCAAGATTCTCGCTGCCGCTCGTACCAATGTCTCGTACTTGGAGAACCTTTCTGGATCCGGCAGCCATGTGTGCGAGTCGTTCGCCTCTTCGTTGGCGAGATGTAAGACCTCGACTTCATCTTGGCCCAGCTCTTTATCTTCGTCCTGGCTAGGCCATTTATCTTCGGGTTCGTGCAAGAACCGTGGTCCCTGGAACCAGCGGTCGCTGTCGCTGATTGCGCAGGTACTTAGTCGGGTGGCGTCGTCCGCCACGTTTTCAGCTGTGGGTAACCATCGCCACTCCTCGCGATGTGTGAGCTCAGCCAATTCGCCAAGCCGATGTGCCACGAATGGTGTATATCGGCGGGCGTCGTGTCGAATCCAGTGGATCATCTCTATTTGGTCTCCCCTCAGTCGCATGGACGAGACGGCGTGCAGCTCCAAGGGCACGTCGCGCAATACGTCCGTGTGACTGGCGCTCCATTGACGCAGGGTCAACCCTGCCCGTGCGTGTACCTCCCTGGTCTCCCTGATGACCTGCCGCGCTTCTTCGATGCTGCTGTAGCTCGCCACAAAGTCATCCATGTAGTGGCTTCCCGTAATCGCTTCCAGGGCTTTCGGGTATTCCTGGGCGTGTTCTTCAGCGTTGAAGTTCCGCACGTAGTGTGCCATGAATGGGGAACTTGCGGCCCCGAAGATCATGCTCTTCATTTTGTAATGTCTGGGCGGACTCGTTCTGTCCGCCCCACGCCACAAAAATTGTTGCGCTGGCTGATCTTCCCGACGTATCCCTATTCGCAAAAACATCTCCTGGATGTCAGCTGTCACGGCGATCGCTTTCTCCCGGAATCGGAATAATATCCCGGGTAGCGACAACAACAGATCCGGGCCTTCCAGCAGCTGACTGTTGAGGCTCACTCCGCCACTTACTGCCGCGGCGTCGAACACCAATCGCTGTTTGCCGGGCTTGTTTATATTCTGTACAGCGAAGTGAGGCAGGAACCAACAAACTGCGCTGCTCATTTCAGAGCCGTCGCATAATTCGGCGTAGCCTTTCTGGAGCAGATTTTCTATCTGAGAGGTATACTCTTCGGCGAACTTCGGATCAGCGTCCATCTTCCGCTCCATGCTCTTCAAACGCCTGAACGCCATGTCATAGCTTGACGGCATCTTAATATTATCTTGCCGCCAAGGTAAACCGACTTCGTAACCATTTTCGGTTTTCCTTATAGTGTTCTTCACTATATCCATTGCTCTGCGATCAGCATCGCTAACGCGGGGCTCTCGTGCCACGCCTAAAGCTTCTATCTTGAAGTGGAACTTTACGGTGTGGTGAAGCTCCTCATCCTGCGAGACGTGTTGTTCGTTGCTGTAAACGTGCAGCACACTTTCTCGGGTCTTCAGCAACATCTTTCGGGGTAACGTCCCATGTATTACCCACCCGAGATGAGTTCTTGAGGCCGCAGGCTGGTTTGGCTTGCCGACGCGTAACTCTCGGGATACTATGATTTCCCAATGATCGGCGCCCAAAAGGATTCCTGGTTGCGCGCTCTCGTAGCATATATCTCCATGTTTGAGATCTCTGAGATGCTGGAATCTTGTTAGCTCCATCGGGACCATCTGCCGATGTAGCTTTAAGTCCTTCATCGTTCTTGCCCTTATTTTGTGCGATGTTCCTTCGCTTTTGCCGCGGACTTGCACCGTGACCACCTTGCTGTCCCCTTCGGTCTGGGACATGTTCACCCCATTAATTTTCAGCGGTCGTGTTGGACCTTCTGCGCCAATCTTCTCCGCTATTTCTTCGTCAATCAGGGTGACGGTTGCTCCTTCGTCCAGGAGCGCGTAGGTGTTAACCTCCCCCCGTGGTCCAGCGATTACCACGGGGCACATCTTCAACAATACTGCGCTTGGGCCCGCAGCTCTTCTGGTGCCTATTGACAGCACAGCTTCAGCGTTCCCTGAAGCTTCCGATGCTGCTGCAGACTTCTCTTCGAAGTGCAGCGTCGCATGATGTGGCCGTTTGCACTGACCACATGGTTTGGCGTGACAATTTCCTCGCCAATGTTTTTGGTATGCGCACTTAAAGCATACCTTCTTCTCCTTTAGCAGGTCCCAGCGTTGCTTCACCGTCAGCGCTTTGTATCTTGGGCACTGGTATAACCGGTGGGCCTGCTCACATTCCAAACACTTTTCCTGTTCGTCGGTGGTGTTGTAAACTGTGGTTAACTTTCTTTTAGGCTTCGCTGCTAGTACTTGCACTTCTCGCCTTGTCGTTGTGCTTGTGCTTGTAGATGGAGCATACGTGTAGCGCAATGCTCGGTCCGCTTCCCGCATCAAGAAGCGTGATAACACGACGACCTCTGGGTCTGCAGCATCTTCATTCTCACTGGCGTAGTCGCACCATCTTGACCTTATGTGAGGGCTTAACTTTTCCAATATCTCCCGAGTCAACAAAGGGTTGTAGAGATATCCCCGTCGATCAATGGTTCTCAGAACACAAACTACGTTTTGCAGACGAACAGCGAACTGGTTTAATTCCGTAGCCGACGAACCGAGCTTCGGTAGCCTTTTCAAGTCTTCAATGGCCTTGTCAATAATTATTTCCGGCCTCCCGAAGCATTGTTCCAACGTTTTCATTATGTCATCTGGATTCGTTGCAGTATGTAGTAGCGCAGCCACCGCGTCTCTAGCTTCCCCTTTCAAACAGCTTCTCAGTCGCTGTATGTTTTCCGCTGCGGACACGTTGTACAGGCTTGTACTGTCTCTCATGGCTGCTTTGAAAGGCAGCCATTCATTTATGGCTCCGGAGAATGTTGGTAGGTCGGTGTGACGTAACCTTGGTCGAGCCATCTTCTCCAAGGCTTCTGTGAGCTGCTCGACGCCTCCCTTTATAGGTGTTGGCGATCTTCCTCTCGCCGCCTCGAACCGTATTTGTCTAGGTTCCTCCCTGGGATCGGTCTGCAGCCACTCCTTAACGCGCTGATGTCCCTCCTGCGGACCCAGCGGTTCTTCATGGACGCTATCATTATCGTCCTGGATAATAGATACTTCGGCCGCTAGTCTTTTCTTAACTAGCTCGGCTTCAAGCTCTAACTGCTTCCTTTGCAGTACTGCCAATTTCTCGGCCGCCTCCAATTCTGCCATGCGCAGCCTAGTATTGACGCTCGCCGTCGATCTATGCGAGCGTACGGAATGCGTAGGCGATCTCGGCCGATCTTCATGTCGCGTCGTACCCGACGTACCTGCCATCATTGTAGATACTCCGGTAGCGGCGCGATGTTCCACCGTTGTGGAAGTGAGCTTCGAAGTGGGTGACGCCGGCGGATTTACCGACAAGCGCCTAATTCGCTCGATTTCAATCCGACGTCTCTCTTCTTGGCTCGTGGTAAGTTGTTCTCGTCCCGGTTCTTCCAACTCTGCCTTATCACCTTGGCTCCTTGTGACAACCATTGTGAACGATGATATTCACGAAAAACGACGATCGTTACGGCTTCCTTACTCCGAGCAGCCTCTTGATCCGAATCCCTACTTGATTCGGTACGGCCTCCTCACTCGGTGAAGCTTCCCGACTCACGTACTGAACGTGTCTTACGTTTTTCGCGATCCGTCTTCAGCAATCCGGTTCACACACACTATCCTAGCCGCGGTTCACACACTATATCGATTCGGTGCACGCACTATCGATCCGCTACGCACACTAACTTCGATCCGGTTCCAAGGTCCAGAAACACTGTATCCTCTATCCGGCTCGAAGGACCATAAACACTGTAGTGGACTGTATATGTATAAATATAAATATGTACTGTGGGTGTTTACTACCGATGACTCGCAGTACTTCTTCAACTTCGATATATTTTGTTAACGTAATGAAACACAGGAGAACTCCGAACAACTACAATTTATTCCATCAATGTATCTACATATGTACAATAATTTAGTCTCGCAACTGGCACATGGTGCGAGTACGTATACTAGGCCGTTGGCCAATCACAGGCCGTCTGTGCGTCTTCTCTCTCCCTCGCACACGGCCCGACGCGTTGACCAATCCCGTGGCGGTCCGTCGGTGCGAGGAACGATCCTCCGTCTCGCTCGCACACCGCCCGAGGCTCGCAACTTCACACGGGTGCCAGCCTACGCGACAGTCTCTTCGGCGTCCTCAACAATATCCTTTACCTCACCTTTAACTTAACATATTATTTGGCATTACTTCATTTTTGTATGTATCCATATCATATAAAATATTACAATGGTGGTCATGATCAAGACTCAAGTTGTTTTATCATACTATAATTTAAACCGTTCCTTTATAATCTGTATTCATTACACATTTTGTGCCATTAAATTTTAAGTGTAGACAAAAAACAAAGTCACCTTCAAATGGCTTCATCTAAGCGCTTTGATTACTTCTACATCTAATACAAACGAATCTCTAACACATACATTATTACGCGCAATTTGGCATCAACCAAAATTAATTTGGAACTCACCGCCTTAATAATTCAAAACCGAAAGACGTAGAAGTCAAGTTAACTAAGTCTATTTACCATGAATTCCCAAATTCCCACAGCTTGGAATTAATTAACAGTGGCAAAACATTGAATATTCCGCAAGAACTTGTGTCGTGAGAGCTACCGTTAAAACTCATTTAGTGTACGTGATAACAAAGAAGTGAGCAGGATATGCCCAGATTTGCATAATCCATGCATCAAATTCCGTTAATTTTCTTTTAATGCTTGCCGGCAGCTGCACGAGAACAAACAGTAGACGCTTTTAGGCATCCGTCGTTAATCTTGTGCGTCTACGTGTCTGCCGTTTTTGAATTTTCATCTAGTGCTTTATTTTTAATTGGATCTAAATTTCCTTTGTTTATTATCTCATAATCATTATTCTATTTCAAATAAGCTTTTATGTCATCATCATCTTATGCTTTGTTGTGATGAATATGATTTAGTTCTTGTTGGACCACTTCTGTTCTTCATATACCTATATCTATTATTTACTTGATTTTCAAGTATGTGTTAGTATAATTTTCAACTGTAATTGTTGTAATTTACTGCTTCAATACGTGACTTGAAAACATTGATTCCACATTCAAATGGAAATACCAAAATAGAAAATCAATGGAATGAGCGCGAGAACTAAAGGTAACTAAGTTTAAATAGACTGGAGACAAACAGCAAAATACCTCAGTGCTGGATGTTAATATTCATTACGGTTTGTCTCCAGAGAGAGCTGCGGCTCAGACATATCGACGGTAGTACTTGTCACACTGCAGTAGAGACTTACGAATGGCATCGAGTATGTAAAGATATTTTTATTACGTATAGATGTATGCTTTATTTGCTACATTTTTATATTAGTTTTGTATAACAAAATAATGTGTATAAAACACCAACGCCATCTATCGGCACTTTTTATATCATTATATTATACCTATATACATATTTGTGATATTGTCTATTAACTGCTATAAAGAAGAAATTAAAGTCTGTTTCAAAAGCCATTACTGTGTATTACTTACTATATATTTTCTCAGGTTATGGGCCCACCACACTTCCACTTTCTTATTTTCTATGACAGGTATAGATATTAAGGATTTGTGCATCAATTTATATAAAAGAAAGTTTTCTTCCATTACGAAAAATATTTCTATTGGATTTGCATAAACAACTAAAATGGAATATTTTAAATAACATTTACTAAAGTAAGTTTACAAATAATGAAGCAATAAAAATTCAAAGCTTTTAGTTTTTCGTTTTCTATATTCGAATGGTTAGGGTACCAATCCTGGTAGCTATTAACTAATATCAATATATACATAAAGATGTACACTATAATATAAATCTCCAGCCTAATTTAAAGCAAAGAGTTCGTTGTTGAAACAGCTCAAGAAAGGCACGGTGAAAATAAATAGGTGTTTACAATGTGTTTGTGTGGAAAATTGAAATTTCTACGGCGGTTACTTGCAATTTTCACACTGCGCTAGGTGACATATTATTATTGTTTTACGAAAGATTTCAGTTTTCAATCTTTACAAGTGGCATCAGTACAGTATATATGCAGGACTTTGTAGAGTCATTACTTGTTTCAATATAATAGGGTATTTGACAATTTTTGAAAATTGATGGACATCGATAGAGGACTCTTCACTTATAGCCCCCGTAATATTTTTATTATTGAAATATACTTAATTTCTATAAAATCCGTGATTTTATTTTTTCATATATAATTTCGGGCTAAAACGCGTTGTCACGTGACATTATCTCTATGTGACGTCATCGCACATATACAAACATTCGTGACCGATGTGACACTTAACAACATAACAAATTATTTGCATTTATCTGTTAGTTTTTCCGCAAAAATGAATGAGCCAGCATATAAATATTGTTCAATACCTTCGTGTAAAAACTTGACACTAAATCCCGATAAATTGTTCATCCATGTGCCAAAATCAAAAGTTTTAAGAAAGAAGTGGCAGATTTCGACTATCAGCCTTTGTAATGCCTTCTTCCATTCTTATAGAAGACTTGAAGACGAAATTAACACGTTTACACATCGAAAAATAAGTTCTTCCTTACAATTTTATTTGTCGTAGGATGCAATGTTTATGTGAGATGTCGTCACGAGTAATGGCGGCCGGTATTGCTACGTTTTTGGCACCGAGAGCTACAGATTAAAAATTCTAAATTTAAATGACGAAAATAAATTGTTTATAATACATTTAAAATAAAAAAAATGTATTTAATAAATATGTTTGCCCACTATCCTTTCTCCTAGTGCAGTTTTATATTTTTTGGTTACACCAGTCAAACACCCTATTATCGTAAACTACCAATACAATTGCAATCAGAATGTGATTTGGAAATATGTATCACGCCAATTGGACACCTCTTTCACCAAAAATAGCTACTTCAATGACATGTCGTGTCACGTAGAAAATGTTTGCAAAGAAAAATTTTGATGTTTCATTTTTGGAAGGTCTGTGACTTATCGGGGCTAAATAGCCAACCACTCCCTAGCCTGTCCAAATTCTCTATGACCAGAAATGTACCCACAACTCCTCCAGAATAAGTAATGAGTGGTAGTACCTTCCAAATGGTAATAATTTCAGTAATGTTTAATCATCCCTTTTGATTATCATCAGCATATATCAGTGCAACATTGGACATAGTTACTAAACGTCTCTTCCCATGCAACTGCTGCAAGCCATTTTGCGTATGCTGACACTCCAGCTATCTGCAGGTCAGACATTCCTTCTTCACAGTTGTAACCTCCATTCAAGGAATCATGTACTCCATTAGATAACGCTATGTCAATAACATTAGTTAGCACAATCTGAGATATCGGTGGGATAATTCAGACACAGTTAGTTGGATCCAAATTAATATTCATTAGAGCCAGTGTTGGATAAAGCTTCAGCACGTAAGCCGTGTGCGTCTCGGCGGAGCTTCAATTTGGTGTGTTGTAGAACTTAGTATGTCGTTTTTGTTTTATGTCCGCTGTACATATTGGGTTGGTAGTTGGTAGTTGCCAGCATAGGCCAAGTAGCACACACGTTGGTCCAAAATGCTGGCCCAGTACCTTGGCCCAATGTGGACATCGGACATTAAATATTTAAATGTATAATAATTAGGAATAAATAAAATAATTAAATAAGAGATATATTAGGATTCCTCGTAGTAAAGGATAAAATTAGAAGAAATGAGATTGTAAGGGGGATATTGAAGGATCAAATAATAAAAGAAATCTTGGTACAGGATAAAGAAAAAGACAGGGAGGTGGCAATACCAAGAAAGAATAGCTAGAAGGAGGAAAGAAATATAAATCTGGAAGAATTTGAGGGGCAATAAATAAAAGACCATAACTTAGCTAACCAACATACAAATAACTAAACCATTTACTATTTTTTAACGATTCAGTGAAGATATAAAGTAGGTATTTGAGCTAATAAAGATACAACTAAATACAGTAACGATTAATTGCCGTAAATAAATATATTTATCTATTTATTGTTTAACTAAACTGGGATCGATATTTCAAGTAAATAAAACTATTTTCAAATATTATATTTTTGAGTAAGAACCAATTTAACAAAAAAACTAATGATTTTTTAATCCTATTATGGACACTTTTCAAAGTTTATAACTGTAATAAAATAAGCACTTTCGAAGTATTTGTCATCCAGAATAAAACTGATAGATATATTGTCGTTTATTGTAATCAAACCTCTATTTCTTGGTAAATCTTCATTTAATAAGCCACATTGACACAAAGTTATTCGTAACACTTTTGACCTCCTAGAAAAACTATATTCCCAACTTAAATATTTCTAGGTCTATATTTTTTGGTTCGTCGACCATTGATCACACATGATGGCGGTCTCTATTAAGAGTGCTCTTCGTTTCCTTCAAAGATATATCACTGAGCTGAACGCACTTGAGCCCAATCGAGATGGGATGAGTACCCGGTGCCTTGGGGTACTTCAATGTCAGTTAAATTATTTACTTACAAATGCTTTGGCACAAACAAGGGAAAGTTGGGGATTAATGGGTAAATAAGATTTCAGTATGTAAAAAAAAATTCAAAACATTCCGTTCACTCAAATATCTGATGTCAGATATGTAACGTGTATTAAGTAAAAACTTTAAAATTAATTAGTTGATGACAGAAGAAACAGGTTTGCTTAAGAACAAAACAAGGTTGTGGACCAAAGTAACTGTGAAATAAATACTATGTACAATATTCTTAAGTAGATAGCTTCAGATACGAACTTGTTATCAATAATGTTTATATATATAAAAAAAGTGCTGCCTGGAGCTAATGTCCCGATCAACACGAACTGAGCCGCTTCCTTTTATTATTATAGTTTTAGTATAAGAATCTCTATATTATTAATAGTTGTAATAAGGCAATAAACTGATTTTATTTATTTATTTATAGAAGAGAAATGAAAAAGGCCGCATACTCTGCTTCACAGCTCAAGTCACAGGATGAGAACTCTGCAGTTGTAATAACACGATACGAGAACGTATAATTTTGAAATCTCTTTTTGCCTGGGCTTAGACGCTCGCGTTACGTAAAACCGCACGATTTCAAACCTTATTGTAGTGCCTAGCTTATACGATGATGATTTCATTATTAGTAAGTAAATTTTTGGGTAAACTAGAGACATTTCTAGATTATTATCCTGCGTTGATTAAATACAGACAACAGTCACACAAAGAGCCCCGATCCCACATTAAGATACGAGTCTTGTGTCGTGGGTATCAGGAACTAAGAGATACTTTCGGTCTCAGAACAACCAGTCCCGACACAAATATCTGTCTGTCACACTAACACTTGTACTGGCGCAGTGTGAGAATCGAACCCACGGCCTCTCGATTCTCAGCCGGCTACTCGCCTACTATGCCACGGAGGCTGTCAATGTGATTATTATGAAATTTAATCGAATAGTAATGACACTGGCTCTTTTTCGTTGATCAGGCTGACATTCTAATTTCATTAGGATACTACCAGGTTTCAACCGTATTTGAGACACGAATCCCATATGATAATAAATATAATTTCCGCATCGTCTGGCAACTGTAACAAATCATTTTAGAATACATGAATTAAAAAAATCTTTGTTCACAAAAGTAATAGTCATTTAGCAGAAAATCATAAGTTTATTCTACAACTTTCTTTGTGTATTAAAACCGTTGTCTAATATATATGTATATCGCGAAAATATATTCTAAAGAATGCTTAGTGAGCTTTTGGATCTCGTCTTGCAAGTGAGAGCCACATTTTCCTTATTGTTTTATGAGGAACATATTTAATCACTCGAGTCTAGGATATAAAAGAAAAGTAGGTAGTACAATAAAAGCTTTTATTTCCATAGCATTAAAGTTAAAAATAGCATGGAAAAACGGCGAGTGTTGCTAGTGTTAACGCGGCGCCGGCGAGCTTATGTGTCATGACTGGATAATTTATTTGGCGTATATATGGTAGTTTTCACATTAAGACACTACACAGTCTTTGCAAAACATCCATTTCATCATAAATTAATAAAATGTACGAAAAACCTAAAACATCAAGCCAATTGTCTGTTTTTGAGTCGTGACGTCTAACAAGAGGCCATGTCAGTTTTTAGCATTGTGGTGGGAAAATTTTAATTGGTTTATAAAAATGCAAATTTATTATTTTAAATAAGTTATTTATGTTTATTACTGATTATATTTGAATAAAATAGACCACTAAGAAACATACATATATTTGACAGCCTCCGGCAGTAGGCTGTGAAACGAGAGGTCGTGGGTTCGATTCCCACACCGGGACAAATGTTTGTGTGACAGATAGATAGTTGTGTCCTGGGTCTGGGTGTTGTGAGACCGTGCGTCTCTCGTAATCCCTGATACCCACGACAAAAGACTCATATTTTAGTGTGGGATCGGGGCTATGTGTGTGACTATTGGGTGTTATTATAATTATAATTATATAAAGCGGTTTCTTAAAAACTGTCAACTAGCTAGTCTATTGTGGGTGTTGATGAATGGTGGCGATAAGCGTGGTAAGCGGGTAAGCGTGTCACTTACTATGAAGTGACACCGTTAATTGTTTCCTGTTTTTAAAAAAATAAATCTCACAATAATCACCTACTTCATAAGCACGCTGACATAGCTTTGTTGCTTGTTCCAATTTCATATTGAGTGAACAATGTGGACTTCGTAACGGTCGGATACTCATGGAAATAAATACATGGGACATATGTTCGAAAACAATGATAGTGAAAAGTTTTTTGACTGCTATATTGCCAAAAGCATTGCATACCACAATATTTGAATTGTACAAAACAGCCAAGGCAAAAGGCACGAATACAGCGAGTGCATTTTTATTGCCAATGATACTATGTTCAGTCGTAGGATGTTGAAAATCTAAGGTCTAGAATTAAGAATAATCTATTGATATAAATAAAACATCTAATATTCTTTAGACTGCCTCAGTGGCGCAGTTGTAATTGCGCATGCGTTACTACTGCTGTGCTGAGGTCTCGGGTTCAATCCCTGGGTCGGGTAATAATATTGGATTTTTCTATTTAGAAATACTCAGTATCAGCCCGGATCCTGGAATCGAGCCCGGTATGGCGATAGGCTCCTCCCCTATCACAGTATGGGACCGTAATATATTCGTCAAAAAGTGCACTATAAGTGCACTAAGTGTATGTAACCCCATATTCATCTTTACTTCATTAAATCTTGTTTTTTTTCATTCAATCATCGTCTGTCATTACAATATCATCTATTAGTCTTCCATATTTAAACACTCTCACATTCATACCAACCAGTTATAATACTTGCACAATCATAAAGGTCTATTCAGCAGCAGAATTCTATAGCAGAAGAACTTATAAGATATTGCTATACTGGCCGCAATATCCAATCTTAGCCAAATAATAAATAAAAAATACGATTCCTCGATCCGAATTGAAACCTCTCACATTTCTGTTTTATACACAAACATACACATACATATACACTCACGCCTGTAATCCCCGAAGAGGCAGGTAGAGGTGTGACCAGTAGCTACACACACTTTTCGCCGAATTTCGGTCCCACGATGTGATAGGGGGCGAGCCTATACTGGGCACCGATTCCAAACACCGGACTAATACTAAGAATTCCTAGACAAACGTCACTAAATATACCTTCGAAACTTTAAGCTAAGACAATTGAAAAGTTAAAGAAAAGTTTATTGCAATTGTATTAGACCCTTTAGCAATGAAACTAATTGACTTACAAATTGAATTCAATTTTATCAAGTACTAGCTGTTGCTCGCGGCTTGTTTATATTCGGGAGCAGAAGTATACAATCCAAGGAGTTGTCTTCTGCACTGAGGCACCTGTAGCGATTGTCCAGCCTCTCAGGTGTTGTGCCTGAATCTTGAGATTGCATCTAAAGAATATCCCATAAGTTTAACCTCACATTGCCCCTTTTAGGGATGATTTTTCAAAAACGTCGAAATACGTATTTCTTTATTTTCTACCAAAAGCCTAAATATGAATTTACAGATCCCTAAGTCGTGGAATTATAGAATTCCCATACAAATATTGAACTCCTATTTGACCCCTTTCAAGGTTGTTTTTTGAGTAAAAAGATAGCCTATGTCCTTCTCCAGGATATAATCTATTCCCTTACCAAATTTTATTACAATCCGCTCAGCCGTTTAGTCGTGAAGAGGTAACAAACAAACAAACAAACAGAGTTACTTTCGCATTTATAGTATTAGTATGGATTTTGGAGTTCAAAAGTGTAAGAGCATTAGTATGGAATACTAAAAAGTGGAGTAAAGGAGTGCACGGTCCATCACGAACAGTTGCAAGAGCAACCGTGATCGTTGTCTTTAATCGAATTTGCGCTGTATACATTTGAACTTGTGGAAACATAACTAAATGAATATTAACACGTACAAATTATCATCTTGTTTATAGATTGTAAAACCCTGAAAATAAACACGTTAAGCAGTTTACTAGTGGTTATATAATAAATCAAATCAAATCAAATCATTTATTTTGTAAATTAGGCCACTAGGGGCACTTTTTACATGTCAGGTTTAAGTTTATCTACCGGTGCTTCGGAAATGCCCACTGGTCTGAGAAGAAGCACCAAGATATAATATACTATACTATATAATATACTAAGGCATATATAATAAAAAACAAATAAAAAAACTAAGGAATCACGGATAGTATTCCTTTATTTGATGTAGAAGTCTAATGTGAGAGTCTGTGACATTAGTGTCAACTCTTAAAACTAAAAGCTACAAAATAAAATAAATGGAAACAAAGTACAATACATTTAATTGAATATTGTTTCTCAAGACTAATATACACTGTAGATTAATTAACACCGGATACTGTATATTGATTTTGAATAAAGCTGTACTTCATTAAATTAACTCCGTATTCATTTAACATTTATTTTGTCAGACGACAAAATCTCATACTATTGGGTTTCAATCGAAAAGTTTTTTTGTGTTTTCTGCTTTTTATTGAGCATCTTTTGTTTAATGTTTTTATATGTATTAATCAGTGGCAATGATATCGTTTGCCTCACATGGTATGCTTTCTCTCAATGACGGTTCACTCGTTGCATATATATCTCATTTCAATGACGTAGAATCGTAAGCTTTTCTACTGTTTTTCGTAGTCTTATATTAATCGCCCCTGCTTGCCACTTACACCGCAACCGTAATGAGATTTCCCGTCGCCAGTTAACCCTGCATTTGATACACCTATCCATAAAACTGTAATAACACTAATGGCGTTCACATGTCTCTATGCGTATGTCTCGTAAATTTAATTTATTAAACCATTGTTTTAATTTACATTTATTCCATAGTGTAACGTCAGACCTACTATATCGTATTGTAGTTAGCAGAATGTAGAACCATATTTGTTTGGATTCCAATTGTATCGTTAAAGTCAATAAGTATTATGCCATGTCTGTTAGTTTATGTTGACATTGTTATATTAATTTCAATTTATTATGAAGTGATGCTCGCATTAGGATTAAATCAAGAACATACTTTTGCAATAGCACCAGTGTCATTGTTCCTTAATTGTACAGTGTTTTGAAAATACTGGATACTAATTATAAAACTTTGTTTAAGGTTAAACTAGGTTTATATCAACTAGATGCCATGACAACTAATAGTAATTTGTCAATAAAAAGTATAAAGTTCGTCTACGTTTCATAATTCACACAAATTTTCTCCCGGATTATTCTCATTTAGCATAAACATAAAATTAGAGGCACAGTTGAAATTATATCCAAATTAGGCAACCCTACATTACTTTTAATACAGCTCAGCCCTATTGTAACCCTTATAACAATGTCAGGTACATTAAATCCTCGGCTTAAGAGTCGACCTTAAAGACCACGTCTTCTACGAGTGCATCTATGGAGGGATTCGAATATTAAGGAAGATATATCGAAGTGAGAAGCCTTAACTTGCATTAACTGAGCCGGCGAGAGGGTATTAGAGGGCGTTTATACTGCTATTCCGACCGTGGACGAAAATTGCGGTCTTAAGTGCCGACTCCACTAGAGTTCTCTCATTAAAAAGGTTTGAATGGCAAAGCGGTAGTTTTTTAATACATTATAATAATTAAAGAGGATGTTTGTATATTTTTTATTTTGTAAGCCGCCTAACTGTTTTGTATGTAAATTAGTTTTTGGTCTGGAATAAAACACTGGCTGTATATCACAAGATATTATGTTAAAATTATTACATACATATATACATTCATGCCTGTAATCCCCGAAGAGGTAGGCAGATGTGTAACCAGTAGGTACACCCACTTGTCGCAAAATTTCGGTCCCATAATGACAGGGGGCGAGCCTATCGCCATACCGGGCACAGGTTCCAAGACTCCGGGCTAATACTGAGAATTTCTCGATAAACCCAACATCACTTTACCCGGGGATCGAACCCAAGACGAGTTAACATTCATTTCCGCGAGAGTACCAGGCGTATTATAAAACAATACACTAAGTGTATATTTATTTGGACATAATTGGTTGATTCTTGGCTCCAAACAAAACTGACCAATGACGCACACAGAATCAACTCGATACTCTAATTGGACGGCACTGCGATTACCATTAGATGCAGTGTGTTCAATTTGCCGTGCCAGTATAAAAAAATCATGATTACAGTATACTTTCATATTATGTAACAAATTAATTAATATAAACTTAATTCTCATCATAAACGTTCTAAATACACCAAGAAAATTCTTTACACAATATACCGTAAAATATTTAATACATTGTGTTCCTGATCGTAAACTTGGTGCAGGGGATGCCGGAATTACATCGTTATACATGGAAGTTATAAAGCTTGTACACGAGAAAAATTGGATACCTTATTTACTTTAAGATGTAGTAAACTTGAGCAAAATTGCTGTGGTTGAAATTAAATTTCAAATAAGCAAACTCGCTTCACTCTAAGTTTTATTATTTCAAGTTATATCAGACAAATAATCCATAATTGATGAATTTTAATAATATTTTTTGTTTTAACAATAACTTAAAACTATGTTATTACTAGACCCTCAACCGCTTCTTCACCTTCTTGCCCATGGCGTAGTGTGAAGAAGCAGGCCGGAATGATTGTGTTGACCCAGATAACTGCAGTGCCGTCGAGTTAGAATATCAAGTAGCGAGAGACAATTTATCCCTCGCCACTCAACACAATCATGCCGGCTTGCTGTTTAGCTTACACTACGCCTAAAGGACCCAGGATCATAGGAAAGAGGGAACACCGTAGCTCGCAAACTGTTCCACAGCTTTATAATACAGGTTGCTATAATTTAACGTACTAATTACGAAATAAAACATTTGTTTCAACATTTCGACGGTAACTAATATGAAAATGCGAATCTGAAACTATATTAGGGAAGGCAATTTAAACTTATAGAACTTATTGGTATTCATAGCCTCCTGAAGTCTCATAAACCTGGAGATCAATATGCGAACCAGTAAGCAATAGTGATGTACACACAGACGATTTTAAATATATGAAAATCGATAGTTAAAATCGATGCTATGATTTATGCGTTTGCAAAACATTGATAAATAAATCAATAATTATCAAAATTAATATTAGCCCTGTATACGCCGCCTTTTAGGCTTTGGCCTTAAACTAATAAGAGAGTTAAGTCTCCTCAACGTTAGTTTATCACAGATTGATAGACTGTAAATATCTTTACAATTCCCATTGGGAATGTTCAGTTACGCAAGCCTGTTAATAATGTTTTTTTAATCGTTAAAGCGAGCGATATTGAACCGAGGTGTATGGCCTGAAGACTGTTTCAAGCCCACTACTCGGCCATCCGTATAACTCCCCGCAAGATTTGCCGCTTGTTAACATTAGTAGTTGTTAAAAGAGCTCGATATAATTATTTTAAATCTTATTTAATTGAAACAATTTTATAATTGACAGCTTGGTAACTGTATGACTTTGAATTCCAAACAAAGTAGGTAATAACAATCGTCAATTGGAATCTAACAATGGCATGCTATAAGTGAAATATAATTGCACTACAATATTAGTTCCAGCCATCGTATCCAGTTTCCACTGACCAAACAATCTGGAAATTATTAAACCACAATCGATTGTAAATGTATTTCGATTAATCGCTATGAAATATACAATGTATGGAATACATATCACTAATGAACAGTCGCTAGTATTCAGGCTTGAATCCTTTGTGCTAAAGAATACGTTGTTTAGGCAACCATTGACATGTTAATTCCTCTAGGCTATTAAATTTGCATTCTAATTAAAACAAAGACGCCGGTATTGGGTTACTTTGTGCCTCACCTGAATTTTTGGTGTCTGAATTCGGGAAATTTCGTGGATCGTTGATGAAAATAAGGCTTACAAAACGAGTTTTAGGGAAAATAAATGTGTAAATTAAGTTGATTATAAATCTTGGGGTATTTTCATAGGTCTTAGCTGGCGAAGAGGTTTAAGTATGATTTTCGCGTAGAGTACACATTTACGAACAGTATTTGTTCGTAGCTATCATGGTGATACTCCTGAATCCTAAATATGTCCAAGAGGCGAAATGTGTAAATATGAGTAAAGAAAAACTGACACTAGTTATTATACAATCGTATAATTTTTGTTAACTTTCTGTATGGGATTGCTTTCAATGTCATACATTATTTTTCAGGTCATTTTGTATTTTTTGTGTTTAATGCGCAAACAAAATTAGGATAGCAATTACTTTTTCGAGTCTTTATATGTTTATTTAAGCTTATAAAAAGACGCTGAAAGAAATCATTATTATATTGGTAATGTTTACCACCCTTAGAAGGCGTTTCGATAATGGCAATTTCAATACGTTTTGAGAGATCAGAACTAAATTCCTTCTCAGACACTTCTCTCTTCCTTGCCTCTTTTTGTTCATCACATCCCAAGACTCACGTCCAATACAATGTTCTTAACCCTAAAACAGATACACTATTCTATGATTGAATTCCAACATTTTTGCATATCATCCTATACCATGCAGAGAACATTCACACACGACAATGGGTCGTGATGTAAAGTGCTAACTCCGCGCAAAATTCATCTCTGACCGTGCCACGCGTGATTATGCATTATTTATAAACACCAAAAGGAAACCGATGACGAAAAATAAAGTACACAGGACTCGCCTTTTGTCTCAACGACAAAGCATTTGGAAAAGACACAAATAAATATCCTATAAATATTGAACAGTATTTCACACTTACGCGGGCCATCGTAACACAAATATATGACACGGTTTTATGTCGATGCATGGGGGGAGAGCTTTTGTTGAGATCAAAGATTTAATTTTTTATGGTTCGTGTAGAATCTTATATTAAAATGGGAAGCATAAAATGACATTGGTAAGTTATTATCATTGGCTATAACTATTTAGACATGTCGTCAGGGAATATTTAACAGAGCGAAAGACAAAAAGTTTCAACGAAGGAAAAACAAAGTGTAAGTCAAACCAATAATGATTTATCATCAATGTATTTGGAAATTACTATGCAATTTTAAAAATTCGAAAACATCATAAGTAACTGTCTGATTTGGCTTGACTACGTTTACACACATTTCTCCCTTTGTAAAGTAAGAATTTTTGACTTTCATACTGTTAGAACTTCACAGACGATATGTGGACCTATCAATTCTTATTTTGAAGAAATAAACACGACGTAGCTCACGACTTTATCCCGTAGGTACAGGCAGAGTGCAACTTATCTCCCCACGGTTTTGAAGTTATTGCTATCTCTGGATGTGGTAGGCGAGCTTATCACCATTTCAAGCACAAAATCCAATCCTGTTCAACTTCAATTTGTATTTTAATCAAAAACCCACATAACATAATTTGTTGCTCTGTCTTTAAGAACTGTATTTAATTATGAAAAACTATCCGATGATATACAGGCTATTATAATGGAGGCCATATTTTGTATTCGCGGCACATTTGTTTAGTTTTGGATCAATATTTCACTGTCGCAGCTCAGAGCAGCCGGTCACCGCGTAACGTCACTTTGGAAATGTGAAGCTAAAGTTTGATTGAGTTATCAAAAATTTTGTTCATTTATTTTCGAGATGAATATTGTAAGGGTTAAAATAGGTATTTAAAAATAAAAGAGGCATGATGTAGATCGATTTATCTATAGCAATGTCTATACTATAGCTGACTGTGAGTTACCACTTTCTCATGGAAGTGCGTAATGCTAGCTTGCATAAGATTTTGTGAAGTGAGATTTCTAGAGCTTTAAATATTTGGAATGAAACAAATTTTACGGAATCTGTCACGGTATATATTTTTTTTTCAATTTAATGTATAATATTCGCGTAAACATAAGAAACCATTATGCTTTAAATATTCTTCAATGGAGATTTCTGAATAGAGCTAAATAAAGTGATGAATAATTAATAATCAAGACTCTTCGTGTTTATTCAGAAACTGTGAGAGACTTTAGGCCAAACAACACTCACACGAAACAAAAAATTATGATTCATTTTCGACGGGGAAATGTGTAAAAGCAAAAACTCCTTTTTGAGGACTCTACACATTTTCAGTCAAAACATTTAGAATATGATAGTTAGATTTACAAATAAAACTAAAAAGTGAAGGTCGAATGTCAACTCCATATTTTTCCTGTCCAAGCACAGTACATATGAATACTAGATAGTGCAAAACTGCCGTCGCAATGGCGTTAATATATAAATCAAAACGTTGTTCACGCGTTTTGAAAGGGCAAATTCACATTTTACGTTCGTGATTTACATTTCAACACATTAGTTTCATAATGAAATCGAATGTTGTGCTTAAATTATTATAATTAACAGCTTTATTTTGTATATGAATTACTAATAGTGGCCTCAGATCAGAATTCGACCCTAGTTCATAAAATTTTAAGTTTGAACGTTATTAATACTTTTGTCTATAGCAGCGATAGCCTACAAGGGAGTGGCGCTTCAAAGAAACTCATTTTGTGAACAAGTTTTTCTTTTTGTGTAATTAGTTTTAAGATCTTAGAGTCTTCTGTAAATTGGAGGGGGCAAATTTGTGTAACCACAACTAATCATTGTCATTATTTGCATTAATCATACATAAAAAAATGTTGGCAGTGGCACGGACTGTCGACAAGAAAGTCGTAGGCTTGAAACCAGCCCAAATGGCAACACGTCTAAATATTCTAGAGTATCGTGTTTATTCATTGTTAATTACCGCTCGCTTCAACGGCGACGGTAAACATCGCGAGAATACCTACATACCTGACAATTCTCATAAGAATTTCAAAGTTATGTGAATTCTATCACTCCACATAAGGCCAGCATATTGGGATAAAGCCTAACCCCTCTCATTAGTAGAGGAAGCCCTTGCCTAGCAGTGGGACAAATAAAAATAGAGCTGGTATAAATTTAATCCTGTGACCATGAAGACTGTAAAACCTTCGAAATGTTAGGTGGTTTTAGTGGGGTCAGTACTATGTGTGTAATTTTAGGTTTTAAAAAAGACTTATTTTTAAACAAATATGTAAAACCATATCTTATTGAAATCTCATAAAAGATAAACTAAGATTTAATTTACAATAAGGAACGTTGACTTATCAAGGCCAACAGACAAACATAAACCTACAGTACAATTACAAACTAATGGCTACAATTTAACCCTAAACCATACCTTATTGTCAAAATATTCAGGACACTAACACTAAAACATGCACGAGAACTATTTGACAAACTTATTAAGGGTTTATCCCGCCCCTGGTTGGTGAATTTGCAACAACCCTAATTTCTGATCCCGATATCAGAAGTACCTGGGTCAGACCCGTGTTTTGTGAATTAGTACTATAATCTTCGCCCGATTGCCCATTATCTCGCTTCCCACATCCACGCGCAATTGGAGTTTTTGATCCCGTTACTGGTGGATAGACTGGGGTAGTTAATTAAGGGTCTGCTCGACCAAGCTTTTCTTGTAACTGCTACTCTTATGTACAATATTTGGTCAAAGAATTTCATGATATTATAACGGTTAGGTTGATATGCGAATGGAAATGAAACCTTTTTGTGTCTCGAATTTGTAGAGTTTTATTTGGACATACATATACTCCACGCCTGTAATACCCAAAGGGATTACGCAGAGGTGTAACCAGTAAACCCACTTTTCGCCGAATTAATTACGATCCCATAATGTGATAGGGGGCGAGGATATCACCATGCCGGGCCTAATTCCAGACTCCGGGCTGATACTGAGTATTTTGGTTATAGAAACACTCAATATCACTTTATCTGAGCTGGGGTGGAACCTGAGATGTCGGCACAGCAGTTTTAACGCATGCGCAATTACAACTGCGCAACCGAGGCAGTCTGTCAGTCAGTCAGGTCTTATTTGTATGAGCAATTAATGTTTACATAGACATTACTACAAAATATATCTTCTTAAAATATTGCAATTCATACATGTATTAGTTTTGTGCATAATTGTGTGACGTTTAGTTCAATTCAGTTCCGTTGTAGAGTATTCTTGACATACGAAATTAAGGAATCATGTGACCCGCCAATGATCGGCAACGTCTGATCTGCCTTAACGTGGTGCCAATTTCAAAAGTTATTTAGAGTATATATTTTTTTTTTAATCCTGGCACGGCAAAGTGACCGCACTGTACCTGATGGTAAGCGCAGTGCGGTCCAAATAGAGTACTGAGTAGCGAGAGACGATCTATCCCCGCTACTCAACACACTCATGCCGGCCTGATTCTTCACACTACGCCATGAGCAAGAAGGTGAAGAAGGGGTCGAGGGTCTAGTGTCAGAGTACTAAGAAGGCCGCAAAATGGCCATTGTACCCCAACTCCAGACCCCCGACAAAAACCGGATGTACACTGGCTGATCCCGGAACGCGACACACTTGCGTGAGCCACTATGGCGGGTTTTTCGCCCTGTGTACGTACAGTGGTCGCTATCCGGGCGAATATGAATATCCTACCACCAGCTGGTTTATCTAAAGATAAACTTTTGCAACATTTATTCCAGCTTATTTGTATCATAGGTACTGCTACAACAGGATACTTTCCGTAGCGGAAGTAGTTTTGCCCCTGGGGGATGAATTCGCAAACTCAACGCTACCGAAGCCGCCAGCAAACTTGTAAGTAATAGATTCTTGATGCAGTAGATTTTAGCTCAAAGTTTATATTTTATCAAAATGCTTTACTGGTTCTTATAATATCTTCAAAATCACGTGAATTAAATCTAGTCTGCAGTATTGAAATACACACAATAATACACAAAATTCACACCATTAACATTTAATTTTCATGTTATATCCTCATTTAAATAAAAAAATTTGTTCGTGTGATTGTGTTTTTGTCAGGATCGTAGCTTTTTTTTTAGTGCCTCGATAGGCAGACGAGCAGACGGGCCACCTGATGGTAAGTAGTCACCGCCGCCCATAGACTTCTGCAATGCCAGGGCACAGCAAAGCCGCTGCCTACCGTTAAAGCTTGTGGCATGCCTAGTCTCATGCAATGTAAAATAGTCTGCCTACCCTCAAGTAATGCAAAAGTGAGCATGTTTATAAAATATCGTACGCACTCAAACACTCCTGTAATCCCCGAAGGTGTAGACATAGGTGCACCCAGTACTCTCGAGCCTATCGCCATACAGGCTCCTGGCTGATACTGAGTTATTCATGATAGAAAACCCCAATATCACATTTACCCGAATCGGGGATCGAACCCTAGACCGTAGCAAAGTAGTCATACCGCGATAATAACAACTCCGAGGCAACCGAATTAGAGTATATAAAATAAATATTTCAAACTACGTGTATCAATGCATTTGCACATTTAGCACTATAATTTTCCGCGAGCACATTATTTGAATTCACCTACTATTGCTGACGTAGCGGTGCATCGTACAAACCTGTAATCCACAAAGTAAATACAGATACAGTTGGAGACTTATCGTACGGCGCATGCTAAACCAGTAGATATGATTTACCATTTGTGTATGATAGTTTTGAGTAGCGTTTTAAGATTTCTTTGATAGCTTCCGCAGTGCAATAAACATTACGTTTCACGTTTCGTTCTACAGCTGACTAATGTCAGCTGTGAAACGAGAGTTGCGGATTAAATTCATGCACAAAAAGAACTTGTGAATAGTTTACTCCACACTCAATTGATCAAACCTATCGACGCTAAAGACAAAATCATATTTACCTTCGTAAATCGAAATTCTATCGTACTCTTATCAACTTTATGTTCACGAGTATAAGAGCCTTAATTTTAACATCATTCATATCACTTATCCTTCTGACAATTGAGGAGCTACACGAAGGTGTAAGAGATGGTCGTCCATGTTTGCTGTTCATTCCATTACCATAATTAATAACAAACAATGCCTTGTTGCGACAAAGTAAACACTAGTGGTATTGATGCAAAATTACACGCAAACAAGATCTTATATATTCGTGGTATGAGTGATAGAGTTGCGTTTATAGAATAGAAGTTTGTAGGAGGTTGATAGGAACTGATTTCTAAATTGGGTGTTCTTGTACCGTAGTCCCACGTAGTTCTTGAATCCCATGATAAAGGTTTGACCTAGGCTGGGATTTGGACTGTGAGTGACTGTTGGCTGTATTATCATTATTAAATTAAAAGCCTCATACAGCATCTAGCGCAGTGGAATCGTGGCTGTGAAGCGAGAGGTTCTATTCCTCCACCGAGATAAATATTTCTATGATCCATAAATATTGGTATCGCGTGTGGAAATAACCGAAAGTCTCTCGAAGGTAATACCCATGATACAAGAAATCTACATACTGTGGGACCAGGGTTTATGTGACTGTTGGGTGTTATTTATCACCTAACCGTTAAAAAATATTTATTTTATTTTATTTTTTATTTCATTTTATTTTGGACAACAAACAGTCACATACATCAACAAAATAAGTTTGATTACATGATTACAACTTACAGACTTTGAGTGCCAACACTTATTTAAATATAATAGTGTTAGACAATAGAACTTCAAACTCTACGATATGTAAAATCTAGTTAGATTTAGTGTCTTCAGGTTTTATTGATATTTTTCTATCAAAACTGGTTTACTCGTTTGTATACATAGTAATAATTCATGATGCAATATATAATAGGAAATACGCGTAGTAAAAGAACCAATTAGTGTACCAGCGGTTTTTCTCACTCACTTTTGTCCAAGATGTCTTCTTCTTCTTCTTCTTCTTCAGCCTATATATCCACCCAATGCTGAGTGTAGGCCTCTTGCATTGCACGCCATTTAGTTCTATCTAGGGCAGACCTCATCCAGCTTCTTCCCGCCACGTGGACTAGGTCGTCGGTCCACCTCATCAAAGGCCTGCCCCGGTTTCTATGATCAGTTCTTGGTCTCCATTCCAGTACAGCTTTGCACCATCTGCCATCATTCCTGCGGCATATGTGGCCAGCCCACTTCCATTTCCGTCGAACTACAATAGTGACAATGTCGGTAAGTCCGGTTCGTCTCCGTATTTCGGTGTTACGAATTTTGTCTCGGAGAGAAATGCCTAACATTGTTCGCTCCATGGCTCTTTGGGTGACTTGCAGTTTTTGAATAAGACGTTGTGTGAGCGTCCAAGTCTCGGCCCCATATACCAGCACGGGGAGGACACATTGGTCGAAAGCTCTGCGCTTCAGGTTTAAAGGTATGTCTCCCTTGAACACGTCGGATAGCTTACCGAACGCACTCCATCCTAACCGAATACGGCGTTGGATTTCTTTCTCCTGGGCGTTCTTCTCCAAGCTCACTATTTTTCCCAGGTAGACATACTCCTCTACTGCTTCTAAAGCGTGACCGTGTACAGTAATGTGGTTGGCATCGGTGTTGTTGCACATAATCTTAGTTTTGCTCATATTCATTTTTAAACCCACCATTACAGACACGTCGTAGAGCTCTTCGGTCATGGCTTTAAGGTCATCCAGGTTTTCGGCAAAGAGTACGATATCATCTGCGAATCGTAGGTGAGTCAGGTAATGCCCATTGATGTTGATGCCTCTATTTGTCCAGTCGAGAAGCTTAAATATGTCCTCTAAGCATCAGGTAAATAGTTTGGGCGAAATTGTATCTCCCTGTCTCACTCCCCTTTTCACAGGTATCGGGTTTGTCAGCTCGTGCAACTTAATTTGTAGCGTAGCCTTGTTGTAGATGGCTTTGATGGCCTCTATGTATCTTGAATCCACTTGGCATCTTTGTAGAGAGTGTACTACAGCCCAATGTTCCACCGTATCAAACGCCTTTTCGTAGTCTATAAAGGCTACTACTAGGGGCTTATTGTATTCAGTACACTTTTCTATCACTTGCCGCACGGTGTGTATATGATCGATAGTTGAGAAGCCGCATCTAAAGCCTGCCTGTTCTACGGGCTGGGCGGAATCTAATTTGTTGGTCAGTCTAAGAGTAATCACCTTGGTAAATAATTTGTATATGTGACTGAGTAATGAGATGGGTCTGTAATTCGAAAGCTCGGTGGTATCGCCTTTCTTATGTAGTAGAATGACAATTGCATTCCTCCAGGTGTCTGGCGTGACCCCCTCAAATAGAACCTTATTAAATAAAAGTTGCAGTTGCTTCAGCACAGGCCTACCTCCACGTTGCAGACTTTCATAGGTGATACGATCTTCACCGGGTGACTTCCCAGATTTCATAAGCTTAAGTGCACGCTTGATTTCATATAGGCTAATCTCTGGCAGATCTTCAGTGAGGTGCTTAGCCAGTGGTGCTCTATGGTCTTTAAGCCTTGTATGCTGTTGTTGAGACTTGTACAACTTGGAGTAGTAGTTTTGAACAACTTCCAATATTTTTTCTCGGTCTGTTGTTAGGACTCCTTCTTCTGTTTTAAGCCTATGAATCTGCTGATTCCCTCTTTTCAGCTGCTTCCTAAATACTTTAGGCCCTTTGTGTTTTTCTATGGTATCGAGAATTATTTTGTGTTTTCTTTGTCTAAGTATTTTCCGAAGCAGGTGTCTAATTTTGGTGTTTATTTTGTTGGTGTTCTTGCTATCTGGCCCCGCCAGAGTTTTTCTGCGTTCTTCCAATACTTGACTGAGCTCTTGAGATACTAGGCTTGGGACATAGGTATTCTTTGGTCTTAATTCCTTTACAGTTTCATGGATAGCTTTAACTAATTGGTCATTTATAGCCTGTACATCCCAGTTCTCTTCCGCTGAAAGTTTCTGAGCTATTGCTTCCTGGTATAATTCTTTTTGCAGCTCGGTGTATTTGTTGACATCAGGTTGTCGCATAGTTTCGACCAGTTTTCGCCTTTCGAGTCTTAGGTTGATGGCCAATCTGGCTCGTAAGATTCGATGGTCACTTCCTGCACTCACTGCGTTGATGACGTCTACATCTTCGACTATATACCGTTTAGAACTCAGGATGTAATCTATCTGATTTTTCGTCTTTCCATCTGGGCTTCTCCAAGTCCAAAGCCTCTGTTGTTTCTTGTGGAAAAACGTATTCATAGCATATAAATTGTGTTGTTCAAGGTAATTAGCTAATGCATCTCCACTTGAGTTTCTCTCACCTAACCCAAACTTGCCCACATAATCCTCGCTTTCTAGGTGCCTACCTAATTTGGCGTTAAAATCTCCTAGCACGATGGTATAAAAACACGGATTCGAGGTTAAAGCGCTGCTGATATCTTCGTAGAATTGAGCCAATTCTTCGTCTGTGTGCGAGGAAGTTGGGGCGTAGACTTGAATCACTTTAAGGGTGTAGCGCCTATTTAAGTCAAATATAGCGTATATGACCCTTGGTGATACTGCACTGATATTTCGCAGCATTTTCGCCATTGAGGTGTTTATGACAAAACCAACTCCTCCTTGCGATTTATCCTCGTAGCCTTTGAAGTAGAACAGCTGGCCAGATGTTAATTTAATTAGATTTTCACCTCTTCGCCTTACCTCACTCAGACCAATGATGTCCCATTTAATTTTATTGAGTACTTCGGATTCCAATTCCTGGTAGCGTTCCTCTGTCAGTAGGGTTCTTACATTATACGTAGCCAAGTAGATGTGCTGGCAGCCGTATCCGTTCTCCCAGGGATTCTTCGCACCCTCTGTCCTGCTGGTTCCTCGACCGCTGCCGTAGCCGAGCCTAGCAGGACCGCTGGGAACTGAGGGCCTTTCTTTATTCTGGCTGTGCATTAAGGTAGTTGGCCTTAAAACGCCACGCTGGCCGTTGCGGGTTGGCGAGTCTACTCTTTTTGAGATTATTTCTCTCTCACGGCTTGTAGTAGCCGGCCTCGGTGTGAGCCGAGGGGGACAGGTTAGTTACCGCCGCCTGATGTTCGGCGTTGCTGCTCGTTTAGCACCACCCGGAGGGCACGTGTAGGGTAACGAGGGTAATACCTACGGACGCGAGCAGCGGCCACCCTCCAAGATGTGACAGCTGGCAAGTCTAACACTATATTAAAGTCATACTGTCTAACGTACTGGTAACGTCTGATTTTTTATAAATTTGAACCTAAATTGGTCATCCATGGATTTGAATTCAGAACTTCATCGGTTTCTCAGACTATGTACGCCAATAGAATCATGAGGCAATTCAGTAATTGATGTTAAGTGAGCAATTTGTTTATATGGATACCATTACCCGTTATTTAATGGACACAGGGTCAATTATGAAAATTACTACATTTTCAGGAAGTTACTTTAACCAAATGTGATCGAATTTCTTAAACTCGACATCTGTTGCATCTTAATTTTGATATACTTTTTTATATATATCAAAATTAAGCCTATATCACTGCCTCGGTGGCGCAGTTGTAATTGCGCATGCGTTACGACTGCTGTGCTGAGGTCTCGGGTTCGATCCCTGGGTCGGGTAAAGTGATATTGGGTTTTTCTATCTAGAAATGCCTCAGTATTAGCCCGGAGTCTGGAAAATGTTCCCGGTATGGCGATAGGCTCGCCCCCTATCACATTATGGGACCGAAATTCGGCGAAAAGTGGGTGTACTAGTTACACCTCTGCCTACCCCTTCGGGGATTACAGGCGTGAGTGTATGTGTGTGTGTTACTTTTTTATGTAATGGGTTATGGGATAAGGCAGAACAGCGTATAGTGTGTATAATACCTCAATCGTTTTTTAATCCTCATTATTCCTTTTAATAAATGTAATTTTGGATAAAATATCACAGTTGGACTTAATAAGAAATTTATAAATAAAATTACGTGCCAAGAAAGTAAAAAATATTTTTAGCGTATTATATTTTATCTTGCCGGTAATGCCAAGAGATGGCACCATTTACGCTTCATAATATATTTTTTCTCTATAGCTAGCCGGATAATTATTCTAAAAATCAATGAACTCAATCTATGTGTCTCTGAGCATCTATAAGTTATTATCCAAGATTGATTACCTTTATCTCATTTTTATGTGTAATGCACTGTTTTCTTGATTTAAATAGTACATTGCGATATGGTTTTGGGACAGATTTATTGAGACACCAAGTCCTGAAGTAAGTACATTCTGTGATTGTCGGGGGTCTAGAGTTGGGGTACGATGTTTGACGCGGCCTTCTGAGTACTCTGACACTCTTTACTCTTGTGTTGAGTAGCGGGAGATAGATTGTCTTTCGCTACTCGATACTCTAATTGAACGGCAATGTACTTACCATCAGGTGCAGTCACTTTGTCCGTTTGCCGTGACAGGATAAAAAAAAATAATAATCTTTAATCTACAAACTAATAATATAAGTAAAATTCATAACAAATGGTATATATTTAAGCAAAACCCAATATACCAAATTACCACACAAGTTTTAATGAATGTTTGATCACGGAACATTCGCAATAAAACTTTCATATTGACAAATATTTAGGTTTACTTAGCAAATTGTAAGGTAAATCTTTGATAAAGTTTAATTGGCTTTTTGCAAGACTAATAGTAATTAAATGGGTAAAGAATAGGCGGCTGCGGTAAATTACGTTGTTAATCAAGAATTACCTTTGACACGAGCAATTCTAAGCTTTAACAACGGTTTCAGTTGAGTTGAAGGTTTTTTTATATTAAATGCCTGTAATATTTCTGGCAATGCGTGCGTTCTATTTACAAACTAATATTTATCCAATAAAAATATATTTGAAAAAGGAAGATCAGTGACACCTTATTTACGCACGCAATCACTCAGGCCTGTTAGCCCCAAAGGGGTTGGCAGAGGTATAACCAGTAGGAGCTGAGCTTATTACCGTCCATGATGTGATAAGGGACGAGCCTAAAGCCATATCAGTCACAATTCCAGACTCCAGGCTGATACTAAGTATCTTTATGTCAGAAAATCTTAATACCACTTCTACCCGACCCGTGATCGAACCCGAGATCGAAGTGCAGCAGAGTACCGTGTAATAATTATAACTGCACCACCGAGGCAGTAGCAGTCGCATACCTTTCAGTTTCTTTATAATATGGCGGCACTATAAACATTTTTAAAATGTTATAATTTTAGTATTTACCAATTTACAAAGTTCATTTTGAATAATTGTGATACATTGCTGAACGTTCTATATCTCCATCAACTGTATGGATAGTTCGCCAACAATCAACATCAAAATAATTAATGCGACACTTATACAGCAGTAATTTCCTTTTTTATACCAGTTGTCTTCCACACTTGTCTACATATCGATCTGCGCAATCCACGTCACCAGTTCGAGTGTCCCACTGAACTGATTCTGTTTAATCAACGCCCCACGGATTGGAACTATCGGAGTGATTGAAGCGACTGCCGCCTGACGAGCAATCTTCGACTAATATCCTTCACGAGAACTCAATTACAATAGGAATCACTTTAATTTCCTCGTGTGTTCTGCACAATGCTTTTGTTTATCAACGCCATCTTGTGTATTGAACCTTTTTTTATTTGTTATAATAGACAATGCAGTGAAAACTTCTGAAACTAGCCGCGTTGAGCGTATTTGGTTGGAAAACTTTTTTTTTTATGTTAAAAGGAGGCAAACGGGCAGGAGGCTCACCTGATGGAAAGTGATCACCGCCGCCCATGAACATCTGCAACACCAGAGGGCTTGCAAATGCGTTGCCGGCCTTTCAGGAAAGAATATGCTCTCTTCTTGAAGGTTCCCAAGTCGTAACGGTTCGGAAAGACCCCCGGCGATAACTGGTTCCACAGAGTGTTTGTGCGAGGCAGAAAATGCCTTAAAAATCGCGCTGTTGTGGAACGTTGGACATCAAGGTGGTGTGGATGGAATTTCTGGTTTAAACTTATGGGTTCGCGTCACCGACATGCTATACTTATGAAGCCTGTGAAGTTCTATAATTATTAACAAAAGAAAAAAGTTGTGTTTCAAAAAAGAACACAGTTTTTCCAACGTTTTAAGTGTTTGGTATTGGCCGAATGTAAATTAGCCTATCATTGGCTATCATCGATTCTGGAATAAATTTCGTCGCAGTCAAAACTAAACCAATAAATAAATAACACCCAACAATCAAAATGCCACGAAAGATATACATATACCCAAAACAATAAATCATATTCAATTTATGCCGACCTTCGAGTCCAGACAATTTCATGGCTCACTAAGGTCACCTTCCCACCGGTATAAAATATTACACGGCAAAAACTTGTGAATATCTAATGTAAAACAATAGAGTTTATCATTGATAGCATCACCATTTGAATAGATTCGGATCGTGAATATTGCCGTTTGGTCTGCTCCAGTGTCGATACGTGGTAGCTGTTTCAGAGTAAGATTGTATTGAAGCTCTTTACACTGGACGATGTCGAATGCAACTGTATTTGGGTACGCGAGGCTTGGCTGTCCTTTGTTCTTAAATGTGAGGATTTCCTATAAGATGTTCATATGCAACGGGACCAGCTGTTGGTTATGCGAACTAAACTATTTCTAAGACTGTATTGAATTTTGAATAATCCGATTAAGTAACTTGATGTACGTGATGTTTTCATTAAATCTATTTTGTAAAAAGTTCTATTTAACAGCACTTCAATCCACATTTATATAATAGGCAAATGACTTGTTGGATTATGTGTTCCATACTGCAAAATCTTTAGTTTGAAAATACTCGCTTAAATGGAAGTTGAATAATGTCTTACACAAGTTCACGTCTGTATCCCTAACCAATACAATCATGATTTATGGAACTTACTTCTACCCTGATGTGATAGGTATTACACATTATATAATTATATTGTCACATAGGGAACAATTTTCAATCACGGGCAATGCATGTGTTATTTTTATAAACAAAAACTTAAACATAAATTGTGATTGCCCAACATGGTATTTTAAACCAGGATTAGATTAGATTCTCGGCCTAAGTGCGAAGTATATTATCATTGCAATAGATACTTCTAGAATAAACAAATCTTAAATTGTTTAAGTTTAAGTTTAGGTATGGGCAATAAATGGTAATTGATTCACAAACCCATTGTGTTTCATTTTAAATCCCATAAATTATCAGGCAAACACATGTGATCATTAAACATTTAAACATGGACACTAAAATATATCACTGAGATGTCGGTAGTTCAGAAAACGGCAATAGTAAATCGGTACGTAATTTGAATAGAACATGCGACTGGCTGTTGTTTCCGAACGAGTCTGTATCGGGAACGGGTAGCAGGTGCCGATTAGACCAGATCTCCAGCTAGATACACACACAGCTTTTAGACTGGACCATTCTATTTAATAATTGAATTTAAATTCAATGAATATATGAATTCAGACAAAAACAAAGAGGCCAGTACAAAATATGGTACTTCCAAATTTTTTACGGAAAATACAATGGTAATTGTCAAAGAATTTAGTTAGTAGCTGAGAGTATCGTTGGATTGTTTTGCTTTCAGAAACTCATCTCACATTAATTTCTTTCTAATAAACTTATCTCACTATGCAGTTAACAACGAAAATAATTCAAAGTGACAATGTTATCTTCAATAGTAATCATTTAGGCGGTTTAATTCGTAACTTCAATACATTCGCTATCAAAATCCTTTCCATTAGGCGCCTGATAAAACTCCCAACCGTTATTAAAACCGAAATAAACCATTACCAGAGGATTCTCTGCGCCTTATTTAGTACTCAGCCTCATGTGTAGATAAATGATAGCAATGCGTATACATTCACCAAGATAACATGTACCATTAACAGGATTTCCTCCAAAGACGCATCCATGATCGTAGATAACAATGGAAGAAACTTGGTGGCGCAAAATAATGTTTTTAATTACACTTCCTCGCTTCTAAATTATGCAAGGAGCTCTGCCGTTATTCTAAATGGGACAGATAAAATCCTAAATGATTATTTTGCCGTTGAATTTGAAGATGTAGATAAAGCATGTCTTAAATTCAAAAGTTTGCCTTTAAGATCATTAACGATGTGCAATTCTCTCGTTTTACACAATGTTTTGGTTGGATTTGAATAATATTGAATTGGACTTTTAAATTTTATTTGATGTTTGGCTGAATTTTATAATTTTAATTTATTTGTGTAACGTTTGTTTTTATTTTGTCTATTTTTATGGAAGTATTACTAACATTTAATATTAATCTTTTACAGTTTTTTTTTCAGATTCTCAATAAAATGTTTTATCGTCATAAGTTTTTAGTCCACATCTACGCACTTGTGGCTATAACATTGACATTGACAGCCTCCGTGGTGCAGCGGGCAAGTAGCCGGTTGTGAAACGAGAGGCTGTTGGTTCGATACCGCACCGGGACAAATGTTTGTGTGGCAGATATTTGTCACGGGTCTGGGTGTTGTGGGACCTTAGTTTTTCGTAGTTCTTGATACCCCCTATACAAGTTTTACCTAGTGTGGGGTCAGAACTATGTGTCTGACTGTTGGGTGTATTTATTTATTTATTTATAAGAAGCTTGCAAAATCTTGATCCTCAAAAATATTCTCTAATTGATTATCCAAATACGTTAACAAGCCTATGCGTTAACAAAAACTATCTCCAAAGCCATAATCAAAAGTAAAACAGAATCTAAAACCAAAAGAAAACTCCATCTCCCACAACTTACAAGGGATAAAAAGGTTAGTTCAAAAACGACACCGATCCCAGTAATCCTACGGGTACAAGCAGGTTGCGTTAGCATCGCCATCGGCAGTCGAAACACGTTCCATGCAGGCTGTGACATCCTCCAGATGAACAGAAAAAACGCGCAACTTTCACAAAAGTGGGCGAAGTCATTTATCAAGCCAACGCTAAGAACTCACGACAAGACCAACTTTTGATACAGGATATGGTGGCACTAGACATTAATAATGATATCGCTGTATTTGATGTTTTTTGGTTGTGTTCGGCGTGTTTTATCACTTAAGATGGAAAACTTTCCTCTTAGCGTGGAGTTTTTGCCGGCGTTGACCTAGATAAAGGAAGGTTTTTCTATTGTTACACAAGGGTAACGAGGCTTGCTTTGACGGCATATTTTTGTTTTGTGAGCTCTTTGACGGTATTGCTTTAATTTGTTATAAATAAAATATAATTATAGCTTTATTTCACTGCATAGTAATATTCGTCTTTATTTCGTGTCTATATTAAATAAGTATTTTTTATATATTTTACTCATTCACCCTCTTTGAGTACCTTTTTATTATAATATAATGACTTCGTCGTTTAAAATCATATCACATAGACAACTGACCATTTATTACTTGCAATATTCACAGTGGGTAATGTTATACCACTAAATAAATGAAAAAAATACACTACGCTTGAATCCATGCTTATAAATAGACATACACATACCTACACATATACAGGCGGAATACAGGCGTGAGCCTGTAATCCCCGAAACGCTAGGCAGACATGTAACCAGTACACCCACTTTTCGACGAATTTATTTATAAATAGAAAAACCCAATATCACTTTACCCGACCTGGAAACGAACCAGAAACCTCAGCAGTCGTAACGCATGCGCAATAACAAATCGCCACCGAGGCAGTATGCTTATAAAATAAATCTAATAAGATTATCCATTCAAACTGAAGCTTATCTTGATATAAACTTATAAGATTTTGTTGAGTTTACTTTTAGAAAATATATTCAGGGTAAAGTAAGCCGGGATACAAGTAATCAGAGTGTATCGACCACAAATTTGATGTCCGTATTCCGTTCGCTCTTGGCCCGGTCTCGAAAGGTATTCCGTAACTAACTTCTAGTTACGGCTCTAAACGACTTTATGTGTCGAACGGGGAAATCAAATTATCAACTTCCGCAAAGTTTACACCTACCCTTACAGGATCTCCGAATTTGTTGACCAAAAACCGTAGCCCCTTCACCGTTTCAAAATTCTGGACGTTTACTTAGACAAAAATGTGTTCCGTACGCGACGTCGAACAAGCTTTATTGGGTATCTTCGCTAAAGTATGTGTGTTGGGAATTCAATAAGTGACAGCGTAAAGAATTAAGGGTGCTCTTACAACGGCTGCACTTTGTTCCCCATTGTCACTTTGATGTTTCCTTTGTCTTTGTTTTGGACACCGTCTGTTTTGTTTCGTCCAATAAAAATAAATTTGATTAGTACAAGTACATTTCTCAACTGTTTTCCTATTTAATATTATTTAGGTGTAAAATTTCATAAAACCCGAATACTATTTATTTTTAATAATCATGATTTTAAAGTACTTCAAATTACCGGACTTTCATATCGTTCGTTATGTTGTTAGGAATCAGCTTAGTTTCATAAATGTACGCTAATTATATATCGGTAGAAAGGCTGCACATTTATTTCTATAATTGCTGTGGATGTGACGTAAGTTTCCTTTTTAAACCGATGCGGATGCTCGATTAAGAAAACATTACATAATTGTGTGAGAGCCGTCGAACGCGCAAGTGGCGCCATGCGAGGGAACGTGTAACTATGTGGGGGTGCGAACGCGGGCGGGGGTCTTGCTGTCAGAGGGGGCGGGCTATGAGCCACCACTCTCGCTAGACTGACGAACCGATCGCTTCGTCAGTCGCACACCAACCACGATGAGCGTGGCACGCGTCCGCGTCGCTCCGGACACTGTACGTACGTGCGCCGCGACGTAAACATTGGCTTGTGAAGTGACATGTTATTGGTTTCTTTATAGAACGCTGACATATATAGTGAACGTATTAAATTGACGTTACGACACAGACAAATGTGTGGAGACCATGTTTCAACTGCTGACTCTTTTGTTTGTGACTTTTGGTGTCAACGCGGCCTATGCTCCAGGCGTGGATAATTGCAGTCGCTCGTTCAAAGGTGACGAAAGCACCCTGTGCAGGGTGCGGACGCTCGACGCCGATGGATCCAGTTTTGCCTCTACACCGTCAGAAAACACGAAACATCTCACGGTTGAGTGCAACCAGCTGCTATTGTTCGAAAGTTATCTCGAAGCGAACTACTTTCAAAGATTTTCAGCGCTCGCCGAACTAACACTTCGCAACTGCAAACTTCTCAGGATACCGGGTAACGCGTTCGAAGGATTACGTGAACTGAAAAAGTTATCGATACGGTCCAAAAACTACGATTGGAGCCCGAATAAAAACTTGGAGCTCTCGCTTGGCACTTTCAACGGTCTAAGGGAACTGCAATCTCTCGATCTCGGAATAAACAATTTGAAAGCCATACCCTCCGATGTTTTCTGCCCATTAGAAAATTTACAAATATTGAACTTGACACAGAATCGGATTAAAAGCGTCGATCGCCTCGGTTTTGGAAACAATTGCGGTTCGAGCTTAAGAAGTTTAGACTTGAGCTACAACGAACTTAAATCACTAACCGAAGACTCAGAAATTACTGGATTGAAAAGACTACAAGAGTTAAAGTTGCAGAACAACAACATTACCGACATTTCAGGTGAAACGTTTAACGGACTCATTTTGTTACGTGTACTGAACATTTCCTACAATAACATACAGTTCATACCCGAGGGCACATTTGCCAGCACGAAAGAGTTACGTGAGGTGTATTTGAATAATAACCTACTATTTGAACTGGCCAAAGGCGTGTTCCACCGATTAGAACAGCTGCTTGTCTTAGATTTATCGAATAATCAGCTATCTAGTGCGCATATAGACGGCGGTACGTTTATTGGCCTTATACGCTTAGTCATATTGAATTTATCTAATAATGCGTTGACGAGGATCGACGGTAAGACGTTTAAAGATTTGTTCTTTCTTCAGATATTAGATTTAAGGAATAACTCGATCGGCTACATTGAAGAGAATACTTTCCTTCCTTTGTATAATCTTCACACTTTGAATTTAGCTGAAAACCGATTACACACTATAGACGAGTTCCTATTCAATGGATTGTTTGTACTAAGCAAATTAAATTTAAATAATAATCTTCTAATATCGATAGATCCGAAAGCTTTTAAAAATTGTTCCGATTTAAAAGAATTAGATTTGAGTTCTAATCAACTTACCGAAGTGCCGTCAGCTGTTTGGGAGTTGTCTTTGTTAAAAACTTTAGACCTCGGCGAGAATCAAATTACTGACATCAAAAATGGATCGTTCAAAAATTTGGACCAGCTGACTGGTTTAAGATTAATAGATAATCAAATCGGTAATTTGACCGCCGGCATGTTTTGGGAATTACCAAGCTTACAAGTATTAAACTTAGCTAAGAACAAAATACAAGCCGTGGAACTCGGCAGCTTCTCAAGAAACCAGCAATTAGAAGCCATAAGATTAGACGGTAATTTTATATCAGATATCAATGGAATTTTCTCGAGATTATTAAGTTTGTTATGGCTTAATTTGTCAGAAAATCATTTAGTATGGTTCGATTACGCTTTTGTGCCGAGCAAATTGAAGTGGCTCGACGTCCATGGAAACTTTATAGAACACTTGGGTAATTACTACAAACTTCAAGAACAAATTCAGATAACAACTTTAGACGTAAGCCACAACCGTATCGTTGAGATATCGCCGCTAGCAATACCGCATAGCGTTGAGTTATTGTTCATAAACAATAACCACATAAACAACATACAAGTAAACACGTTTATGGACAAACATAACCTCACCCGGGTTGATATTTACGCAAATGAGATATCTCATTTAGATATAAACAGCCTGCGCCTGTCTCCTGTACCCTTGAACAAGTCGCTGCCCGAGTTCTACATTGGAGGAAATCCGTTTAACTGCGATTGCTCGATGGAATGGTTGCCTTTGATAAACAATATGACCGCTATGAGACAGCACCCGAGAATTATGGATCTTGAGAATGTGTTGTGTAAAATGACGCACACGAGGGGCGTAACTCATATACCGCTTGGCAATTTGAAGCCTACAGATTTCTTGTGTACCTACGAAACACATTGCTTCACATTATGTCGTTGTTGTGATTTTGTAGCGTGCGATTGTCAAATGACATGCCCGTTTAATTGCTCCTGTTATCACGATCCTACGTGGAACAAAAACGTTGTAGATTGTTCCAGCCAGCGGGCGATTGAAATTCCGGAAAAAATACCAATGGACGCGACCGAGGTCTACTTAGACGGGAACGACTTTAAAATATTGCAGAATTATGCATTCATTGGGCGAAAAAATATGAGATCGCTTTATGTAAATTCCAGCGAAGTGGAAAACATACAGAATAAAACGTTCGCCGGTCTATCGTCGCTCATTACGCTGCATCTCGGAAACAATAAACTAAAACATTTAAACGGGTACGAGTTTGAACATCTGACACAGCTTAACGAGCTATATTTGCAAGATAACTTTATAAGCCATATAGCAAATACAACATTTTCTTCACTGCATTCATTGAGAATCCTTAGATTGGATGGCAATAGGCTTATCGACTTCTCTGTATGGAGTCTAAACACAAAGTCAAACCTAAACGCCCTATCCCTGGGAAACAACATGTGGTCGTGCAAATGCAGATATCTGCAGAGGTTTACATCATTCATATCTGACAACATACATAAGATAGTAGATATAACAGACGTGTGGTGTTGGAACCCCGATCTCAAGTCCACACAAAAGAAAGAACTCAATTTGAATGGCACAATTTGCAGCGACTATTACGCGGGAGATTCTGTTATAGATAACATGTTGGTCTCAAATTACATGCCTATGATGGTGACTACGCTCTCTGGATTCATGTTGATTATGCTAGTCATCCTTGTGATTTTCTTATTCAGAGACACAATTCGCATATGGCTGTACACGAGCTGCGGCGTAAGATTGTTTCCATTCACTGGAGCGTACGACGACACTGATAAATTATACGATGCTTATGTGTGCTACAGTCCTAAGGATGATGACTTTGTTATTCAAACATTAGCCGCTGAGTTGGAAAATGGAAGTCCTTCGTACCACCTTTGTTTGCATCACAGAGATATACCGCAGCATAATGTCGCTTACATGCAGTGCACGTTGCCGCTTCCCGAGGCCGCGGAAGCGTCCAAGCGCATTATAATCGTATTAACAAGAAATTTTATCGAAACAGAATGGTCACGTTTTGAGTTCCGACAAGCATTACATGAAATACTCAAATCTCGAATTTACACCTTAGTAATAATAGAAGAGAGTTCAGTGTTGCCCGATGCGGAGTGCGATCCCGATCTTAGGCCGTATTTGAAAACGAGCTCGAGGATAAGATGGGGTCAAAATAAATTCTGGGACAAACTGCGATACGCGATGCCGGATCGGAAATGCAAATCCAAATCGTCCGCGTATAGAAATAATATAAATACATATACGATGAGAAGTGGTATGCAGAATGGGACGATGCGGTCTTTCTCTTTCACGGAGAAAATGAGGGGATCGGCAGACGGTGTTAGTGCTAGCCCGGAGTTTGTGGAGAACCGACCTCAGCAAGTTCATGGGTACGGGCATGAAGGCAGGCCCCCATCCGATCATATCTATTCATCGATAGATTCTGACTACTCGTCTTTAGAATTAGGCGCTAACAATCCGAATAGAAGGCGCGAATTCCGACACTGGCCGCCGCCGCCTCCGCTGATCGATACACAATCCTCGGGTCAGTCGTACCTCGTCTAGTCTATGTGCTTCTCACGAACTCATTAATAAATCATTTAGTCAAAGCTTCATGTGAATATTGAACGCAACGCGCGCTTAACCAAATAATTAAGATTGTATTCTATTTTTATAATTTCTCGCCGTTGCAAAGGGCGTTTCGTAATTTTGTTGTAAATACATTCTATAAGACTGCTGTAGAAATATTGTGAATTTGTATATAATGTGTAAATAAATGTCCATATAAGTCACGAGTATACTATTTATGTACTTTAATAAAGCCATTGTGATAATTTTTGCAGAATACATTTTTTATTTGAACACCTTTGAGTAATTTATTATATCTAATACTTTAACCTTGATACTAAGCTATAACGGGTCGATGTTATAAAAGTGAGTCATGTTGCATCACAATTATGAAAGAATATTCAATGTCAATTCAAAACATTATTACTATACAACAATACACATACGTATAGAATATTTAAATTTAACTTTATAACCCGTTAACTCAAAATTAATAGTCCACAATCTTTTTATACAATTTTTACCTGGAACACTGGCTGGCACACATAAAAAATAAAATTAAAAAGCACATTAAAAATACCCCTGAACTAAATCTAACAACGTACAGAGGATATACGTGACTTGAATGCGGTGGTCATCTTACCGCACATGTCATAATCGCATAAGACTCTTGCTGAATTTTAAATTCCTATATGTGTCTTTAAATGGCTCTGTATTACATTCATATTCTAACCGCCGAGAAAAGAGTATTTAACCCTCCTTGTGTTGAGTGAGATAGCTCCTAAGCAAATGGACCGATTACGGTGCCTTTTTCATTTGAAGGGTAAGTTAATTTATAATATTCTTGGCCGAGTAACCTTGACCTGATGCTGCAATCAAGGAGCCTGCAGCATTCAACTCCTCGATAAGTATTATTTTACATAAGGGTAAGATGGATTAAAAGTAGTGCCACAATTCAGCTTTATTGAACGTAGACCGCATTATTAACTAAGTATATTTGTTATGTCGTTTAAAATTATTAATTTCATAATTTTTTCGTCATGAATATTTTTTACTTTTTTAATAAATAAGTTGATTTTTTCTTGCTGGGAATTCAACCTGGGATATCACAGGATATTAATCATTAAAACACAATCAAATAACTACCAATAAAATTCCTTTCTTACATTAAAGAAATAAAAGACAGGCCGGTTTGCAACGTCCGGTTAAACATACGCCAGATAGCAATATACGACAAAATTAAAAAGCATCAATTAGAGATGAGCTTTTTCATCTATATTGACAACGTTCTAATTTCAAATTCAGCTGTGTTATATTTAATCATATGAATAGTGTTAATCGGACACTTTGAAACAGGCAATAACTGTTACTACTCAGTACAATCCTTTGCCTTTTAGGAAATCAAATAAGATGACATGAAAAGTACACACTACATAAGTCGGTTGAAAAGGGAACACGATGACTCATACGAATGCTCTGACGAAATTTCCTGCACTCGGTCAACATTGGATTAACACAAATGAATCTAATTGAGGTGATCCCGTTCCGTACGATGTTAATACGTAATTAACTATTTAATTTGCGAACTTTATCTTAATGACACATACAGGTCGTTCTCACGCCTCTTAAATTTTATATAGGTGGTATATATTAATATATATTACATAAAAATATATTAATGAATTAATGAACTTTGCTGCTTGGGGCTTATTTTATATGTAATAATATGATATTATGGTGAAGTCTTATTAATAGGCTAGAGTAGTCAGTCAGGCTGACATGATTGTATCAAATAGCGAGGTACAGTTGTCTCTTCCTACTTGATACTCTAACTGGGCGGCACTGCACCTACCATCGGGTGCAGTGTGGTAACTTTGCAGTGCCGGCATAAAAAAGAGTATGTTCCAATACCTTAATGCAAATTTCGTCCGTAATAAATGTAGTTTTACTAATTGCATCCTCATGCCTCTGTTATCCTCTTTGTGGATTTAATAGATAATATGAATTTTCAGTAGATATATTTAAGATATAAAATTCCGTACAACATTATAGGTTCCTAGATTTAGGTTTAGCAATATAAACGCACGAAAATATAGTCTTTCGACATAATTACAAAAGATTCACTTTTCTCTACATTATATAAATATCTAAATAAAACTTCCCGAAGATATTATTTAAAAGATAGTGAAAACTATGAACATTTGTTGTTTGTTTTTGAAGCGCACAACATAAAAAGCGACTTATTTACCTACTAGGTAATTAATAATGAATAATACTTGTTTGGAACCGAAAAAAATATTATTTATATACAATTTGAAACTCAGCTTCAGAATAAAACACGATCAAATTATTACATGAATATGATATTCATTTACAGCAATGAAATATTAACGATATTGAACTTAATAACGAGTTATGAAGTTGTCGTGGTGAAGAACTGACACCCACACAGATATCACCAATTAGAATATTTTACACCCACATTGTCTTCAATGAATTATTAAATATCCGTCGGCTGATCAACTGCCGCTTTATTTAAGTTCTTGTTACTTCAAATAACATGCTTCGAAATAGATAAATATATGTGTATATCCACATATATAAATAACAATTTAATAAATAGACACTGCACCGGATAGTAGTGTGAAGTTCGAATATAATCGAACATCAGGAGGTGATTTATTTTTACTGCCCGGATAGACAGACTAGCAGACGAGCTACTCGATGGTAAGTAGACACCGCCGCCCATAGACTTTGCTGTGCTCTCTCTGCCAAAGTTGCCTACCGTGCCTTGCCTCGATTGTCACCGGATCAATGCCGGTCGAAGCAACTATATTAAGCTTGGCTGATCCAGAAACGCTATTCGCCAAATTTATCTATGGTGGGTATTTCCCATTTGTGTGGTGGCCGCTACACAGTCATACCAGTATGATCAATGCCTCTAGTGAGTTATTCGATACGTCTTCCTTATATGAGAAATGTACGAACGTCATACGTTTTCAGTATAATCCGCTCCCCTAGTGACCCCCCTGACCTATAAGTCAGTGCCCCTGTATCTGTCTGCATACGTATTTCCAGTACATTAGCAAAAATGACGCTGTGGTTGTATTCTTAAAATTAATAGCGGACTTAATTGGAGTACGCATCACATGATTTTGCTTCTGGAATTTAGGCATTCAAATTGAGAAAACTTGCGTCATCTACTTATCGATGGTCTGTGGGTAAAATCTTTCCTTTCTATAATGACACGCTCTATCAATTGCCAGACTCAATTTTATGGCACTTTCAGAATCGAAAATGAGTAGTAGCACAAGTCATTTCATAAATTATACGATGTTTATAAAAATTGGTAGGCTACGTTTGGCACTAATGAATTTTTCGAAATACTTAGTCTATCTTGGATATATTCAATGTATATTCAGTCACTGGAGGCACTTAGAAGAATTTATATATATTACATAAATATACATCATCATCATACACCCCGAAAAGGTAGGCAGAGGTGTAGTAATAATACACCCGCATTTCGCCGAGTTTATTACCATCCCTTGACGTGATAGGGGGCGAGCCTATCGTCATACCGGACATAATTCTAGACTCCGAGCTCACAATGAGTATTTTGTGGTAGAAAAAACAATATAATTTTTACTTGACCCGGGGATCGAACACGATACTTAAGGACAGCGGTCGTACCGCGTACGCAATTACAACTGCGCCACCTTAGCAGTATGTCTAAATATATTTTGTGTGAAAATGGGTATTATGTATCACATCATAGGACGGCAACGATTCGGTAAACCAACCCACCAAAAACTTTGAAGACACTAACATGAACTTATATGTATGTCCAACATTATCATATTGGTATACTTCTATCGTACAATTTATAGCTTACTTATCAGTAAAAGCAACACCCACACCTTTATCCCCGTTTAATCTCCAAAAGCATTCAAGGCTTATTTTAACATTCCTCATAATTTACTTCTCCAGAGATTCGAGTGACGATACAAAATGAATAGCTCTTGTAATAAACACAAATTAACAAAGTAATCTGATGTACCTAAAATCATGTTAATGTTGTGTAGAGCGTTTTATATAACTTTAAATTCTTTGTTATGAAGTAAAGCTTGCAAGTCCGGATTTGAAAAAAATCTATTGTCTTTTGTAACACCGGTAGCTTGTGTTTAAGGTAGAAAAAATGTTTCCTTTGGCCATAAAAGATGAGAAATGTTATGACTCATTGTTGCGTCTATTGACATAAACGGGAGTAGCAATAAAACAGTCTTTTAGAGACGTGATATAAATTCTTCTAAGTGCCTCCAGTGGCTTTTGTATTTTTTGCTTTATGAATATAACTCAAAATATTTACATTTGTCTCGACTTTCTTGTAGGGAATATTTTTATAGGACATTGAACATTTTGCGTTGTAAAGTTAGGTCTTGTCTTTTCTTATGTAAACGTATTGTGTATTGGCTAGTTTGGAATGTCTGTTGTTTGTTATTGTATCTTGGTCTCTCTTTATTTTGCTTGAATAAAAAATATTATTAACTCAAACCACATACCCAAATAATTTATTAAGTGAAAAGACTGCATCTGTGGCGCCGTTGTAATTGCGCATGCGTTGCGACTGCTGCTGTGCCGAGGTCTCGGGTTCGATCCCCGGGTTGGGTAATGTAATATTGGGTTTTTCTATCTTTAAATTCTCAGTATTAGCCCGGTATTAGTATGTCAGTACTAGTCTGGAAACTGTGCCCGGTATAGCGATAGGCTCGCCCCCTATCAGATTATGGGACGGAAATTCGGCGAAAAGTGGGTGTACTGACTACACCTCTGGTTACCCCTTCGGGGATTACAGGCGTGAGTGTATGTGTGTGAAATCAATATTTTATACACCAAACAGTCACATACATGATCTGGACCCCATACAATGATATTAGTTTTGTGTCGTGAGTATCAGGAACTACAATAATCAAATTAGAATTGATGTGAATCATAGATAAAGTATTTGCTACTAAAAATTTCAAAGTTCTATAAGCGCCTTAAAGTTTTATATAAACAAGAATTTCCAGGAGTAGAGAGAGATTAGTACTCTATTACATATAGACAAAAGAATGAAATCATATATTATAGTATAAGTCAGGCTGATCAAGTGGGTTATACGACCACATGAACTACATTGCCCATAAACATCCCCATTACGATAAACGATACGATATTCTCCTAAAAGGCAAATCAGGAGTACCTCCAACCGTCGAAAATGTATGAGAAGATGTATGAATGTGGAAGAGGCGAAAGAAGTGTGTCAGGATCGTAGCTTGTGGCAGTCAATAGTCTCTGCCTACCCCCATGGGATACGGGCGTGAGTGTATATGTATGTATGTATCCTCATTACCAGAAGGATCAGAAGTGCAAAGCCTACCTTGAAATAAAGAAATGGGGATAAGCAAATCATTAAGAACATGTATGAGAAAAAAAGGGTATTTGAGTGGTCTACGGAAATCTCTCTTCATGCTAAATACTACAGCAGGCTACAAATTCTCGTCGATTTTCTAAAAGACAGTGGTACTACAAAACTATCAAAGGCTATACGACTGTAAAAGAACACACACTTTGACAGCATCTGTGGCGCAGCGGGTGAGTAGCCGGCTGTGAAACGAGAGGCCGTGGATTCGAGCCCCGCAACGAGACATATGTTTTTGTGATCCAGAAATATTTGTTTCGAGTCTGGGTGGGACCCTCGTAGTTCTTGATACCCATTATTTAGGTTTGACCTAGTGTGGGGTCAGGATTATGTGTGACTGTAAACCGCATTTAACCGAAAATGTTACCTCTAATGACGGATATTAGATAAACAGCTACTTGATTACAATTATTATCAATGTAATTAAACTCTACGAATGTTAATTAATACACATGTTGCCTTACATCGGATATTATATATTAATCTCCCATTATATGATTACTTGAATAACATTGACAATTTCCGTTACTCCAAATTGAATGTTATTATTTAGTACGAATTGATTTTAGATCAGCGATAATCCAAATGTTGAAATTTTGATTTTCAGGTCATGTTTTTTATTCAATCGACCTGTCTGTTGACATTAAAATATTAGTTAGTGGGTAAAGCTGCCAGATAAGGTTTAGGTTGAAATAATATTTTGCTCTTGTAGAACTGTAATGCCATGAGCATTTATAAACAAAAGAATCACATCAGGTAGGCAGCGGCTCTGCTGTGCCCTGGCATTGCAGAAATCTATGGGCGGCGGTGACTACTTACCATCAGGAGGCCCGTCTGCTCGTCTGCTTATCGAGGCACTAAAAAAAACATCAACCATCCTAGTTTGATAGTTTTGCAATACAAATATCGATGTTTTCTCGTTAATATAATTTTATGGCGATTTTGTTTACTAATATTTTATTTTGATATATTAATTTTTTTTAATAAAGATGTTTTTTTTTATTCTGGCACGGCAAAGTGACCACACTGCACCTGATGGTAAGCGCAGTGCCGTCCAGTTATCAAGTAGCGGGAGACAATCTATACCTCTATCAGCACAGTCATGCCGGCCGGCTGCACACTACATGCACGATGATGTGAAACTCGTGTGGGCTATTTATTTAAAATTTGGCTATCGTTATTAGAATGAACTGAATAATTTCTAGATAAAATAAAACACTCACGCCAGTAATTCCCCAAGGGGAATGCAGAGGTGTAACGAGTACACCCACTTTACGCCGAATTTATTTCGGTCCCATAATGATAGGGGACGAGCCTATCGCCATACCGGGCACAAATTCCAGAATCCGGGCTAATACTGAGAATTTTAGATAGAAAGCCCCAATATCACTCTACCCGAACCGGGGATCGAATCCAAAACCTCAGCACAGCAGTCGTTACGCATGCGCAATAACAACTGCGCCACCGAGGCAGTCGGTACGATTTACTTATATCTATTAATTTGTCAGCATTTACATATTTAATTGTCAAGGCTCTTACAAATGATAGATGCTTTAATTTTCAGAATGTACTAAGACAAAAGCGTATGCTCGTAGATGTGTAAGCGAATATTTCGTTTGTCTAGGAGTAATGGGAATTGATTAATAGCTGTCATCAATCACACGGCTGTGTCAAACCTTGAGTATGCTGAGTCAAGATAGAACTTCACTTCACGCCGAAATTATAATGACAAGCTACCTAAATGAATGAAATGGTAATTTTAATGAACAGGTATTTTGAATACAAAACACATGTCTTCTGCTCATTTTACCATAAAGCTGTCAATTTTATACGTGTATCCTTGGGAGTAGATTCTAGCTAGGTATCTACAGTGTCATAATTCCCATGATTCTTTTTATTAGAAAACTGGCTCTAGCAATGGCCGATTTGTAGGACTGTCGAGACGGAAGTCGTAGGTTTGAAACTAGCTCCAGGGTACGCACCTCTGATTTTTGGAGGTAACGGTAAAAGAAATCGTAAAGGAAACCTACATACCTGACAATTAGCCATAAGAATTTCTACGACTTGGTAGATTTCACATCAACCAACCCCAACAAGGTTTGTGTGGTAGGATAAAAAAATAAACTCTCATTAATAGAAAAGGTTGGTACCCAGCAGAAGAACAATGCTTAACTTCTTACGTGAACGCAATCATAGTAGACGTCATTACGAAGTCGATTAAATTTTATTTCACCAGTACTGGAAACACCTCAAGTCTACTATGGTTATTGTGACACATTACAGCAATTTAATATAAATCTTCAAGTTAACCCACATGCAAGTTTGCCTAGCCGTACCTATTTATATAAAATACAAAAAATATTGATAAAAATACACCCAACAATCACACACATAGGTTTGACCCCACACTTGGTAAAACCTGTATGGTGAGTATTAAGAACCACGAGGGACTAAGGTCCCACGACACCCAGACCCGAAACAAATATCTGTCTGTCACACAAATATTTGCTCGGTATGGGAATCGAACCCTGTTTTTAAGTCTACTGTTAGTGTACATTTCAGTCATTTCCTCATTCGACTCTAACTTAAAATTACATTAATATGTAACTTACTCAAGTCACTGCTGATTGATTACCACAATCTAATGAGTAATTTGCTTAGCACTATTAAATTTTGCCGTATGTAATTGCCGTATAAACAAAGAGGGATCTGTGTTGGCATTAATTTCACGTTTCAGATCCAATGTAATCATAATATGAATTTCAATTATGCAGCCAGTTTGTTGTACAGGCAGGGGGGGAGGTATGTCTGTTGTGAATATATTGATCTATAGTTTGATTATTAGTTCGTTTCCAAAGACGATCATCTAACGGACCATTGTTTAAAGCCCATTTTACGGGTACCAGACTTTCATCGACTGGAGAATCATTGATTGGTTTTGATTTTAGATAGTTGATAGGAAATCTACACCTATTAAAGAGTTGAGGATATTGATCTTGCTGTCAGTCGCTTTCTAAACTTGAATATTGTTACACCATTCTAGGCTTTATGTCAGATTCGTGTTATCTATGGCCAACAGAAAATTTGGACTGAATCCCAGCGGAATAACCATTTTCCTTTGCAAGTCACAATGACCAATGCACAGCAAGAAATTAGGTGTTATATATAGCACACTCTTACAGCAAATTATTAATTTAAACGAATTTAATATTAGAATCACATGATAAATCAAATAATGTCTACTTAAATTGTGTGTGACTTAAGAAACCACACAAATCGAGATGAAAAGTCATGTTACGCTGGTCCGTTACTCAAGTAAACGTCCTTAACATTTAAATTACAGTGTAAATACTTCAATATAAAGTAAGGATAAAGACGAGTATTCACTAAACCTCCTTTAGTTATTCGATAGCATTCATATTTTGCATGATAATAAAACATTGCTCAAACCAACCGAACTCAATTGAACCACACTTCAATATCATAATTTTATGTTACGAAAGTTCCATCAGATTTATCACGTATCCATTCATTAATATGAAGTTAACACCGTCCATTTTCTACGACCTCTGAATATATGCTGGTAGAAACACAGCGAAGCTCTGGACAAATTGGCCAACGTGTGAAGCTTTTAATAAAGAAGGCTTTAATTACACAATGGGCCAACACTTCATTAGATTGTCACTCAATGCGAGTTCTTTTCGTAATATAGTCGAATGGTTACGTAATAGTCGTTTTGATGTGGACGTGGTATATTGACTTTTGAAGGCGTGTTGGCATCATTAGAGCTATAATGTATTGTTTAATGCCTCATTGGTAAATTATGGAGGCACTCCAAATGGGCCGTTCGGTAACAATCGATATTTTAACGTGGAAACGGAATTCGGGGTTTTAGTTTTTGTGTTATTTATTTATTTTGGTATTAAGGTGTTTGATGTGTAGGTTGAACTGCAAGTTATAACAAAAACACATACTTATCCCCGAAGACGTGGGTGGTGGTGCAGCTATCAGTACACCCGCAGTTTGAAGAGTTTATTTAGATCCTATATTGTGACTGCGAGTCTTTTTCAATTACAAATTACGTATGTTTTTTTTTATTCTGGCACGGAAAAGTGACCACACTTCACCTGATGGTAAGCGCAGTGCTCTCCAGTTAGAGTATCAAGTAGCGAGAAACAATCTATCCCTCGCTACTCAACACAATCATGCCGGCCTGATGTGTAGCTTCTTCACACTACGCCATGGGGCAAGGAGGCGAAGAAACGGTTGTTGGTCTGGTGTCAGAGTACTCAGAAGGCCGCAACACGGCCAAACATCGTACCTCAACTCTAGAACCCGACAAAAGCCGTATGTGCACTGGCTGACCCCGAAATGCGATACACTTGCGTGTGTCACTATGGCGCGTTTTACACCCTGTGAACGGCGGTCACTATCCAGGTGGATATGAATATCCTACCACCAGCAGTGATCACGGCCATATGTGATTTTCTCCAAACAAAAATCTATACAATCAAGGACAAATTGTAATTGCTTGGAGGTCAAGGCCTTACCAATTTCAGTCGAAGTACGCTGTCACTGATTGAATGTGGCGACTTCAAGTTGCAAGTGAGTTCCCAACGAACAAGAGAACAGACCCCTGGAAGCAAAAAAATACTCAAATCTACTGGACCTGTCAATATTTTTTGAACTGTTCTTACTGAATTTTTTATGCTTAGTCAAGAATCTAAAACGATTTCTGTTAAAAAATATTTATGTTCTTATGCACAAATAATAGATATGAGTAAAAAAATAATACTCGGGTATCGATGTACTGTAAAAATCAGTCTAAAATAAAATTATAACCGACAGTATATCTGTATATATAAAAGAAGAAACTGACTGACTGACTGACTGACTGACTGATCGATCGACGCACAGCCAAAACGGCTGGGGTTAGAGACTTGAAATTTTGACAGTAGGTACCTTTTATCACGTAGGCATCCACTAAGGAAGGGTTTTTGGAAATACCATCCCTAAGGGGGTAAAATAGGGGATGAAAGTTTGGATGAAAATCCGTAATTTTTGAAGTTAAATTCATGAAAATTAGTATTTGGCATTTTAGTTAAAAATAAAAAATATATGTTTCAGGATTTTTGGAAATTCCGCCCCTAAGGGGTTAAAATAGGGAATGAAAGTTTGTATGAAAATAGGGAATGAAAGTTTGTATGAAAATCCGTCATTTTTAAGTTAAACGCATGAATATTGGTATTTTGTATTGTATACTTTTTCTCACAAACATGACCTCCACGCGGGCGGAGCCGCGAGCAACAGCTAGTAATAAATAAATATCTGGCTTGAGTACTGTGCCGCTGCTGAGGCCAGTGCATCTCGGCTTATATTTCACTATCCAGACTTGATGCAGATTCATAAAATTCGCTTGAAAATACTTCAGAAGAGCTTCGAAAATATTCTCGAAGAAGGATTTTAAGCTACTAAATTTCTTCACGGCGGTTTCCTTTTCTTTTAAAGCAAACAATAATTAACACAAGTAATATCATCTGCTCTTGGAACAGATTTCGAATCCAAACTTCGTCTCAGCAGATTCCTAGATTACCGCTACTCTACATCCATAGTTAGTGAAACACGAATGTGCCTATACTCGTATCTTTTTTTAAATGAACTGTGAACAAGTGATAAGTCTAAACATACCAATTTAGTTGGCATTTAGTCAAGCCACAACGAAATAATAAAGTGTACTATAATATTGATCTTCATAAGTAGGGCACTTTTACACAGTGTATTCATGTCGTACTCAATATAAAATAGTTTCAATGTTGCTGGGAGTTTAACGGATCTCTTTGCACGTATTTCAATTATCCGCTGCTATTTGTTTACCGAGCAAAAATGCAATAAACAAGTGCAGCGGGGAAGCGATTTATGACAATAAAATGCGCAAAGAACTCTCTGAACGAACGCGATTTTTTGTTCACAGTGCTTTGAGCGTTTCATTTATTGATGACACTATGGATTCAGAGTGTAGGATATAAAAGCGATTGCAATTCAAAACTATTCATTCTGAAGTGGATGTGGTGGTACTAAAATTACTGATATTAAATTAGCAGGAAGAGAATGTTGCTTTCTTACAGGATTAACCCTATCCAGACAAAACCGACATCTGTCAACCGCATAAAAACCTTGCAATTTCAAATTGAAAGGAACGTCGATGATCAACAACAAAAAGTGAGAATCGCGTCACATCAGTGCATGCTCGACTGTCAGACCTTGTATAAACAAGTTTGAATACACTTGGAATAACAACTGTTGACAGTTTTCTTTGAGTAAGCCCATGACAGACTCAAAGGATTCGCGACCAACCGAGTCCACTCCAGGGAACATCTGTTATATTAAATTAAATGTCTTCCGTTGACTTATATAAACAAGATTTGTTTATTCTAGTTGCAATTGTTTATTCTCACTTAACTTGGGACAAGTTTTGGTTGTGTTAATTTCGCAAAGTGAGTTTGCAGATTCTGAAGCTCGCTTGGCGTAAGCAGCTGATGTATTATATATATCAACATTTAGGTTCCATATGTAAACGTTGTGATAAAATGAATTGTGATTGTCAGTGGTAATTCTTAGATACTTTTTTTTTCACCCAACAGTCGCATACATACCTCCGATCCCACACTAAGATACGAGTCTTGTGTTGTGTGTATCAGGGATTACGAGAGACTTTCGGTCTCACAACACCCAGACCCCGGACACAAATGTCTCTGTCACACAAACATTGGTACTGGTGTGGGAATCGAACCCACGGCCTCTCGTTTCACAACCGACTACTCGCCTACTGCACCACGGGGGATGTTTTTTTTTAATCTGGCACGGCAAAGTGACCACACTGCATCTGATGGTAAGCGCAGTGCCGTCCAGATAGAGTATCAAGTAGCGAGAGACAGTCTATCCCCCGCTACTCAACACAATCATGCCGGCCTGCTGTTTAGCTTCTTCACGTTACGCCTAAAGGACCCAGGATCATGTCTGAGATATTCTATTATCTGATGTCTAAGATACTTCAAAGAAAATTAAATATCTAAAATCCAATTAGCACTAGAACTACAAAATTAGTTAAACACAACTCTTCATTAAGTAAAGCTCATTTAGGTTACAGGTGAGTATGCTCTAAAACAGCTCATATATGAACCTCTAAGGACTCGCACATATCATCACAAACTCGTTGAAATTTCGCACAATGAAAATTAGACGGTGAAATAACGTCACCATTTTAGATACTCAACAAACCGTGAATGAAAATAATAGGTGCTCGGCAGAAGAGCAAGAATATTGTAGTAATTAAGAATGAACTACCAGAAAATTTCGAAGCGGTCCAATGTTTTTGCAACAATGCCGTTAAGAGTCTCATGGTGTTTGCAGACGAATATTGCTATAAACATAAAACAGTTCATTAATTTTGTAATTTATGCTTTCGCGGCTTTTATTCATTGAGTCATAAATTTGGCTTGTTTGAGACTTCACAGCTGGGGCACAGATTTTGTTAGAACTTTTCATTTGAAAATTTCAGTCAGGTTGCAGAGCAAAGAGTTTAAGCTAGTTATTTATTGCTTATTAATAAAGTAGGTGTATTTATCTCATAGTGTTTGCAGACGTATCTCATGTGTGCAGTTTTCTATAAATTGATTCAAGAGCCCTAATTACAAATAATAAAAAATATAACTTATTCTTATCTCATCGAGGTCCTAAACTAAAACAATTCTGTGAATATTAAAATTAATTATTTTTCTGACTGCTTCGGACCCAACTATAATTGCGTACGCGGTACGACTGCTGTGCTGAGGCCTCGGCTTCGATCCCCGGGTCGAGAGATAAATGTGATATTGGATTTTTCTATCACGAAATACTCAGTATCAGCCCGGAGTCTCCATTTGTGCCCGGTATGGAGATAGGTTCGCCTCCTATCACATGAAAGGACGATAAGAAGCTCGGTGAATAATAATTGAAAGGTGAGTGTACTGGTTACATCTTTGCTTACCCCTTCGGGATCACAGGCGTGAGTACGTGTGTATGTAGATATAATTTTCTTCTTCATAAGGTTCGTAAAAATATTCATAGATTCGAAAACTCTATTATATTTATCTGTATTTATATACTTTTTTAATGAATTAATGTCACAGAGTTATAAAACCTTCAGCACATAACCACACTTAATTTACAATAATCTTCATCTCAGATTATCTTAAAGTGTCTCATTACAAAGAAGGTTGACAGTCAGCAAATAAACTCATCTCTTTTCAAGGCGACGCATTTTTGTGTCGTAAAATTATTCTTCGCCCCAGCTCGTTGTCTTATCATTGTCTAATATTTGAAGTTTACTGTCCGAGTTTACTTTACCATGGTTCTGGGACATGTTTAAAGTGTTGGAGTGCTGTATCCGGCTATACGCAATTAGGAATTCAAATTAATATTATGGTAATTTTTGAGACGATTTTATGTCTGTAATATTATGATTAAAAATACACATCATGTAATATCCCTCAAAACTACACAGCCGTTTTATGAATCGTTTGCTGAGAACCGGTTAATAGATTGCTTTCTATGCCTCTATGGCGTAGCGGGCGAGCTGGCTGTAAAACGAGAGGCCGTAGTTTCAATACCGCGCCGAGGCTAATGTTTGGGTAACAGAAATTTGTTTCGTGTGTGGGTGTTGTGGGATCGTAATCCCTCGTAATTCTTCATACCCACGATACATGTTTTACCTAGAACAGAACAGAACTATGTGTGACTGTTGCAGAGAGTGTATAATTATAATGGAGCATACACTAGCTGCTGGCTTCTATCTTTAATAACTAGATATTGCTCGCGGCTCCGCCCGCGTGGAGTTATTTTTGGAAGGAAAGGTATACAATCCATGGAGGCATCTTAAGCTATTACAACTTTCTATCCCATAGGATGCGTGCATTTTTCCGGGATAAAAAGTGGCTTCTGTCATTTTCTGATCCCTAAACTACCACTATGCAAAAAATCATGTCGATCCCTTGCTCTGTGAAAAACTAAACTATACCACGGGAATTGTTCATTTTCCGGGATAAAAAGTAGCCTATGTGCTATTCCAGACTATAATCTATCTCTGTGCCAAATTTCAACCAGATCCGTGCTATGTATCAGAGATGGCGCTGTATGTGAAAAAAGATTTTCCCGCTTTTCTGTTGAACTTTTTCCTGAATTTTCTTTGCTATAAACCTCACGGAGCCCGAGACCTTTCCAACGAATGCAAAACCGTGGAAATCGGTTCGTGCGTTCTGGAGTTATAGCGTCAGGAAGGAAAACCCGACTTATTTTTATATAGTAGATTATGAATATGGATATCATATCAATATATAATATATTAGTCGGTTGTGGTACGGACTGTCAAGACAAAAGTCGTATCTTCAAAATCCAAATGGGATACCCCTCTGATTTTTCTAAACTAAGTGTGTATTCATTGTTAATTATCGCTTGCTTTAACGGTAAAGGAAAACATCGTGAGGAAACCTACATACCTAAGAAATTCGAAGATATGTGAAGTCTACCAACCCGCATTAGCGTGGTGGTCTAAGGTCTAACCTCTCTCATTAGTAGAGGAGGCCCGTGCCCAGTGAGACAATGTTTAATACAGGGCTAGTATTATTATATTATTAAAATAGATATCAATATTATTATAATAATTACTTTTATTTAGCGTATTATGATTTTTAGAGCTAACACATCTGTCATGAATAATTTAATATCACACTGTCTGCTTTCTCTTGTCGAGTCGCATTGTTTTAGATCCCAGTATATTTACCATCGTGTCAACTTCCATTAGAAATACTAGTCATACGCATGCAAAATACAGTCGTAAAACTGTCCATGTGAACGAATCCACGCATCTTTCTTCATACACTATTTACATAGAGCCATAATTTTTTTATATCGACCACACGCCGCTATGGATAAATTTAGCAATCAAGTCCGCTGTGTTTGTAAACAAAACAAGTGGTCTGGGGTATTATGTTCATTTTTAATTCACTTCTTAGGGTTAATGCTTAAGATATATAAATAAACTAGCTGTTTGTAGCCCGCGTGGAGGTTATTTTTGGAATAAAACGTATATAATCCATGGAGGCATCTTAAGCTATTACACCTTTCTATATTTTGCTATACCATAGGAAGCGTGCATTTTTTTGGGATAAAATATAGCCTTGGTTATTTTCTGATCCCTAAACTGCCACTATGCAAAAAATCATATCGAAGGGATCGAAAAACTAAACTATCCGATGGGAACTTTACATTTTTCCGCGATAAAAAGTAGCCTATGTGCTATTCCAGAGTATAATCTATCTTTGTGCCAAATTTCAATCAGATCCGTCCACCCGTTGTAGCGTGATTGAGTAACAAACATCCATCCATCCATCTATCCATCCAAACATTCGCATTTATAATAATATATAGTAGGATAATACACTAGTATTTTTTACCATACTAGGGTTATATTTTGGAATCCAGTTATGTACGACATAAAAAAATCATAACAAATATGTTAGTGAAACACTTTTGACATCTCTATTCAGAACCGTCGTTCTTAATTCAAATTAGCGATCCCGCATTAAAACAATAAAGTCATTAGCCGCACACAAAATGTTATCGTGTGAAAAATCGACGCAATTTAAAAAAAGGCCGCTATCTAGGCCGCCGTCGGGCCAAGTAATTGTGTACTTTCTAAATAAAATGTAGCATTCACATATACATATAATTATACGGTATACGCTTACGTGATGCCCGTTTGACAGCTACGTGTGTGTTTGGCAAAATATTCCGACGAGTTTGAGCAAGAACAAAGGCTAGAAGATGTGAATAAAAGTTGAAATAATAAACATGTAATCAAGGTGGCTACTGTCTGTGACTTCGTTGGAAACAATGTTTTCTTTAGCATTCCTAAATCATGAACATGGACATCTAATATAAGTTAATTATGCATTGACACTATTCATTATTGACAGCCTCCGTGGCGCATCGGGGAGTAGCTGGCTAAAAATGAGAGGGCTGTTGGTTCGATTCGATATTTGTTTCGGGTCTAGGTGTTGTGGAACCGTAGTCCCTCGTAGTTCTTAATACTCACGATACAGGTTTTACCTACTTTGGGGTCAGGACTGTGTATGACTGTTGGATGTATTTATTTATTATATATCTTCTATGTGTATAAACGCTATTCTTTAATATTCTTTATTATTTAATAAGTATGTAAACAGACTAATTTTAAAATACGAACGAACTTTATTCGTTGTTATTGTACCATCCTTTGATGGATATATGTGAGAAATGGACTGTAAGAGGAAATAAGAGAGAATGTGTAAATGAAACGATATCGAAAGGGAAGTAAGACGAAAAGTGTGAAAGTTATAGAAATTAAAGACTTAATTCAACTTAATTAAATACTGTTTTATTGAATCTAAACTTTGCCAACATATTACTTTATAGCCCTAAAACATTTAACGATGAAAATATATCGTTCATTAAAATCAATTCAGAAGTTTTGCATATTTTTGCATAGCAACATAAGTTCCTGCTTCCCCCGCACTCTCATACTGAAGTAATGCAAAAACACAAACAATTTACACGTAAATATTTCGGCAACATGCACATCTACCGTCTTCTTATGTAAATTAATTCATAATAAATATTTTGATTTCGCCTTAACGAGTAGTTGAACTCAGATGCGGCTCGTTCAAATCTCGTTAAGGCTGAATGTAAGCGTGAATTTACATAATATCATTATTTATTACAAACCCCCTTTATTATTGCATACCGAGTTATAAAAACTTTACTGCGCCTGATGATGTCTGCGATGAGAACGGTATGTTCTTAAATTTTGGGGATTAATAAATGGAATTAATTATAGCGATGGTTAATTGCATAGGAATACATATGTAATCATGCGACAATTCCATACGATGACTGAAATTTTTAATCATCGTGTGCTTTGAAGAAAGCTACAAAGATATTTGATAGCTAAAAATATATGGGGATGATGAAATCATGGTATTTGCAAATTTAATAGCGAAGATAGTGATTATAAAAATGACAATTAAAATATCTAAATTAGATATTATTTTTATACTTACTACAGTTCTAGTTTATTTCATAAAGCTTGCCTATAGGTATTTAATTAATGTGTACAGCTAATCAGACATTAATCAGGTATGAAACTAGAGGCCGATTTCCACACCGAGGTAAATGTGCGTCTCAAAAATATTTTTTTCGTGTCTGCAGGTTGTATGACCGATATTCTATTGTAGTTTCTGATACCTAGGACACAAGATTATTATAAATCTTACTACGGGGTCAAGGGAGTGACTTTGCTCAATCAACCGACATAACTAACGTGACATCGTAACTTCATTCCCAATATTAAAATGTATTTTTATTTTGTATGATAAATTCAACAATAAACCACTTCTAGCATTCCATTATATTACAACTTTAAAAGAGTCATCAGAAAAACACGTTGAGCAACAGCTTCATGACACCTTATCCACGTGTAAGTGGTGTCATCCACTGAGATCAAGTCTTTCACAATCTTATAAGACGTGACAGGTGGGAGCTGTCTCATCAGTAATGCACGATATTTAACACTATAATCCAAATGAATATTGGTTTTATCTCAATACTTTTCTTCTAATACCTTCTATTATATCTACATAAATGTTATTTACTTTATGGGCTGTGTCTGTTAACCTCCTCATTTTTGAACACCGTTTAGATCAAAATTATTAAGTAGAATCAAAATAAGGTAATAATTTAAGAATGCCTGACATTCCCTTCTGTTAATTCGAAAGTCGCCAGACGTTTGGAATTCTCATTAACTTCTTATTCAGATCAATGTTACTGTCTGTCGGAATAGCAACTACTATTATTTACGAGCCGCATATCACGATCGTCCCATACATGTATTGCTTTTTGTTATTAAACATTAAAATTTTATTTCTTACGTTTTGCTAATTCACATTCGCAAACACTGAACATTCTTACGCAAAAACGTTTTTGATTAATTTGTTGACCTTTTTTTTAAGTCCATTAATTAAAGAGTGAGTGTTTTTAGTGCCTCGATAGGCAGACGAGCAGACGGGCCATCTGGTGGTAAGTAGTCACCGCCGCCCATAGACTTCTGCAAGTTGTTATGTATAAATTTATTAATGATTAAAAATTGGTTAAAGGCAAGGTATGTTCAATAAAACTCAATAAACTGTGACGTTCGTCCTCCAAATATTTAGCAGACAATAAATTTATTTCAAAATATACAGCACAATAAATTTTATAAACAAAAATACAGTCAACCCTATTTGCATACTTTTTGTTGAGCAAAAAACTTAACATACGTCCGACATGTAGTGTTTAAAACATTTATAACGAAACATGTCGACTTGATTGACACAAGGCTTGTTAAATTGTCCCTAATTCTTTACGTATCACGCCATTATTTTAACAGAAAAGTAGACAATTAAAATTACTGTATGTACAAAGTATAATTAAGATATTATTATGTTTGTTGGTATTTTGTATATTATGTTATTTAATAAGAAAGTGTTGTTTTGATTTTCTATATTTTTTAATGCCTGGATAGGCAGACGAGCATACGAGCCACCTGAAGGTAAGTAGTTACCGCCGCCCATAGACTTCTACAACGCCAGGGCATAGCAAAGCTGCTGCCTACCGTTGTAAATATATGTTATTATACATAACATATATTTACACAATATTTTATTTTATTAAAGTGAAATTAGAAAATAGTACTCAAAGACAAATGGTCAAAAGATTATGATCTATGACGCAAAGAAGGAGTAGCTCGATATAAAATCAGAGGTTAATTTTATGCCCCCAGACGTATGTCTATATGTTCCGCAAATACATATATCGATTATCGATGTAAAATCGACCCATATATACCCACGACATAAGATAATTGTATTTCACTGTGAAGTGGATTACGATTGTGTGATTGCGACTGCTGTTTATTTTTAAACAAGCTTCTTCTTATTTACCCGTACTTTTGAAGTTACACATAGACAATTTTTTAATGAGCAATGTGAATCAAACAAAATAAGTCAAATGTTCGAAGCCAATATCAGCACACAAATATGGAAAGCTACAAAGGGGGCCTCCCTTTTTGAAGTCTAAAACTCTTACATCAAAACGTATCCCGATGAAGTGAGTTGGCAAATTTTAATGAATCAAGTTTAAAACTGATCCCGTTTATTGACTTTGGTGCTTGACTCCTCAAAATCAATTCGAACTCGAAACAAATCAATGTAAATGAGGCGTTCTCAATGTTGATGTTCATTTCAGTTTAATTGATTGTTAAAATTCTATTACACTTTCTAGTACTTCGATAACATCTTAGATTGAATTCATAGATTTTTGGATAAGTTCAAAATTGTTAATTGGAAATCATGTTTAATGTTATTCCAATATTAATATTAAGAGTGAAGACGCTATTGAAGTTGATATATTAATTACTATAATGGCAGTAAACGTTCAAGTAGGTCATTTAAGGATTAATTTAATTAATGATCCACACCCAAAATACTGGAAAAATTATAGATGCGTTGCAGGTTTTCAAGAAAAGGTTTGAGGATTAAGAAGAGTCCGTTCCCAAAGGATTTATGTTCGAGCAAGCTGTTCATGTCACTTTTTGTGTGAGACATACTATTAGTAGTATACTGGATTAGTCCAGTCAAGCCGTTTCACGCTGCAGAGAAAACTGACAACCATGTGGCTCCATTCATAAATCCAATTAAGGTACTGATTTTTGGTTTAGTTGTTGTTGAAGTACTGCTAGCTTATGAAGCCACAACTTCTTTGGATCTACTAACCTAACCCTGGGTACTTTAAGCATAGTGTGAATAAGCCACTCAGCAAAACGGCATGATTGGGTCGAGTAGCTAGGGACGGTTGTTTTCTACTTGATACTCTGCATGGCACTGTGCTTACCATCAGGTACAGGGTAGTCATATTAACAGACCAGGATAAAAAAGTTTTAATTGTAAATTCTACTCCTTGACATTGAAATAAATTTGAGTAAGGGAAAAATATAAGCGTTAAATACAGTAAAATCCTACTTCCTACAAATATAATAAATGTAAATGTAAAGGGGTGGGAACCTGGTGTCCTGAAACACAGGCCACGAGCCTAACTTAGGCACCAGTCTCCCACAATATATACCTACGTTAAATGTGTACCATTGTTGAAACTGACTAATGTAAAATAATTTATGGATATTGTGGTGAGAAAAAGATAAAAAAAAGTTATTATAAATGCGATAGTTTGGATGGATGGATGTTTGTTACTCAATCACGCAACAACGGTTGGACGGATCTGGTCGAAATTTGGCACAGAAAAATGGTTTATAGTCTGGAATAGCAAATAGGCTACTTTTTACCGCGGAAAAATGTATAGTTCCCGTGGAATAGTTTAGTTTTTCACAAAGCAAGGGATCGACATGATTTTTTGGATAATGGTAGTTTAGGGATCAGAAAATGACATATGCCACTTTTTATCCCGGAAAAATGCACGCATCCTAAGGGATAGCAAAATATAGAAAGGTGTAATAGTTTAAGATGCCTCCATGGGTTGTATACATTTCCTTCCAAAAATAACCTCAACGCGGGCGGAGCCGCGGGCAACATCTAGTAAAAAATATTGCAAAGCATGTGGTCTAACACGTAGTGATAAATCTAACAAACATAATTCAAATCACATTTAGTTTATTCCACTTTGTTACGGAACGCCAAACGAGATAAAAGTAAATAAACGCTTTTAAAATCACTCTCGGATAGATTTAGTGGCGTTAAAAGTAACAAGTTTATACTGTATGGCGTTAACGTGGCCATTTTGTTACACTGTAAATCAATAAAAGAATCTCAATTCGATGGGCGCTTGTGTTATTTCTTAATGTACTGTTGCATCATTTTCATTCAATTTATTAAGCATGTTTAAAACGACATTTTTACTGCTTTTTGAAATCGGATGTGCCCATTTTTGATTGCTTTCATATATGCCGTCCACACAAAATTTACTCATTGGGAATCCTACATAATATTTTTTATAAATTTATATTAGCTCCGGTTTTAATATTTCACTTCTTGTAGCTAATAGACTAGTAAACTATAGATGATATTATTTGAGCCTATTGCCGTCCACTGTTAGATGTAGGAATCCCCAAGTGAACGGCAACTCTCCTGGTCTCGGGTATTCCGCGTCCATCCGCTACCCGCCACCTTTTCGGTCAGTCAGTTCATTTGTCGGTCTATCGTGCAGCAGGGCGCCCCACAGTGCGTTTGCCTAAACCCGGTCTCCACCACAGAACATCTCTGCATTTATCGAACAATCGGCATAAAATATTCGGTAGGCAGCGGTTTTGCTGTGCCCTGGCATTGCAGAAGTCTATGGGCGGTGGTGACTACTTACCATCAGGTGGCCCGTCTGCTCGTCTGCCTATCGAGGCACTAACAAAAAAAAATATTCTATCATAAATTCTGTAATTATTTGTAATATTTAGTTCATATAAATTTCTCGTAACGTGCATTTTAACTGTATAAGATTCAAAAGTTACCTAATCCACTATAATATAATTTATTCTGATATCTAATTTATTTATAATACATCAAATAATAAGATTGATTTTTATTCATAAAAAGTCACCGACTTCAATAAAACAAATCATGCGTCCCTTTAAAATTTGAGGGTTGCTCTCGATTTTTATGAGATTCCATCATCAGATCCTGACTTGGTGCCAATGGGACCACCTGGGAAGTATACCCTTTTAAACAAAAAAAGAATTTCTCGAATCGGTCTAGGCGTCTTCGAGTAATCGGGTAACATACATAAAAAAAAAGATTCCGACGAATTGTTAACCTCCTCCTTTTTTGAAGTCGGTTAATAAACAAAAAAAGAATTTCTCGAATCGGTCTAGGCGTCTTCGAGTAATCGGGTAACATACATAAAAAAAAGATTCCGAGGAATTGTTACCTCCTTCTTTTTTGAAGTCGGTTAAAAACAATTTATAACGCCTTTAATTGAATACTTTACCAAGGTTTGAAGTATGCTTATTTATTCGAATTTAGAAAACGATATTTTAATACTGTTGTATGTAAAAAATTTATTACTTATGTACTTAGTCTTCTCGTTCAATAGAAGGTTGATGTACCAGAACGGAGCATCCGATCCTAATATACATAGTGTGCCGGTATTTCACGATTCATCAAAATCGTTCCGTCATATATTTCGTAGATCAAAGCAGTTGCGCTTCTATTTGAATGCCGGAGTCGTTTTGACTGCGCCTTGTAAGGTCAGCCACCGTAATTCCTCAGTAATTTCCTTTAGACTTAAATCTCATCCTTAGATTAATCCGGGATAAATTAAAACTTTATAAAATCTCCTTCCTTTTTTATTTAATGTCGTTTGCACTTCAAATAGTCGATTTTTTGTGCTTATTGGTCGAATGCGAAGTAAATGTCAAAACAAAGATCTAATTACTAAAGATCTGAAACAATATTTAACACGTGAATGGGTAAAGATGAATATTATAATACCAAATATGATAAGTTGCTGTTTGCTAAATTCGGAATTTAGAAGAGTGAGATTTATCAGTAGAAGCTGGAAGTTTAATATCTATGTTTGAATATTCGCAAATGAATTTGAGACATAAATCACTAACTTGAAGGGTAAAAACGAAAGTATTCCACGAGGCGGGGAATTTATTTCTTTCTTTCCACATTTCAGTGGTTCTTGTAGAAGTTTTAATTATTCGCCGGATGCGGTGAGATGCCCCGTTTGAGATCAATGTACTGTCGCTGAGTTTGACTCGTTCATTTTTATGCCTCATAGGAGAAACTACGGTGCGTTGTTTATGGCTCTTTTAGGATACTTTTATGTTTGTTTCCCCAACTTATGTCCACTAACAGCTTTGTCAAATTATTTTTGGATGTAGTGACGGGTACGAAAGACGATTTGGTTTATTGTTTCATAGTTTAAGAATATTCAACTGTTAGAGTCCATTCTTAGATATAACAATACATTATTTTGTTTGTGTTTTATATCATAATCCTTATTAAACCGAAATTATGTATGACCAGAACACCAACCCTTAATCATACTGACAGTGTATATTGAGTCAAATTCTTTTATAATTATGCCATTCTGCAAACTATTTAAGGACGTGTCAAATATGATCTGAACAGTTTTTTGGTAAATTTGTAAATTAGCTTATGAGTTTGTGCACCTTAATCTTCACAATGACTGAACAAATTAAGCATGGTTTTCAATTAACTATTAAGGTTAGCAGGCCGATAGGATTGTGTCGAGCACCGAGGCGTTAATATATCTCGCTACTAGATTCTCTGCCTAAACGGGATGAGCTTACCATCAGGTGCAGTTTATTCACTTTGCTACAACGGCTGGACGGATCTACTTAAAATTTGGCACAGAGATAGATTATAGTCTGGAATAACATATAGGCTATTTTTTATCCCGAAAAAATGAACAGTTCCCATGGGACAGTTTAGTTTTTTAGAGAGCAAGGGATCGACATGATTTTTTGCATAGTGGTAGTTTAGGGATCAGAAAATGACATATGCTACTTTTTATCCCGGAAAAATGCACGCATCCTATGGGATAGCAAAATATAGAAAGGTGTAATAGCTTAAGATGTCTCCATGGATTGTATACCTTTCCTTCCAAAAATAACCTCCACGCGGGCGGATGCGCGAGCAACATCTAGTATAATAATAAAGCTTTAATTATTCCATACCAAAGACAGTAATAACACAATACTATAATAATGTTCATCAGAATCAATAATTGGCAAATTGACATAAATAGTATAATTAGAATTTAATTGTGAACTCAAAATATTTAGATCTTATCAGCATTATTAAAATAAGTTTGACATACTTAGAATTAATTCAGAAATAAAAATAATTGACAAAGGCATTATACACTTTGTTATCTCGTTAACACTTAATATTAATTCCGGAACACAAATTTGTGGGTTATAATTATGTTAAAAAACTTTAAACATTGTTGTATACTATTTGGTACCCGATTATAACCCGTTTTTTGTGTAATAAATAAAATAAATAATTATTTACATTCGAAATTATTAGATATTACTTTGTACGGAACTCTTTCGGGTAAAAGCCTCCTCCAAGGTATATCACTTTATTTTATTTTCGGCGGTGTTTAGCCAATCTCGGCTTGCTACTGATGCTATTTCATCTGCCCATCTGGCGTGCGGGCGGCCTCTCGCTCGACTTCCTCTCGGTCCACTTTGCCATACCAGGATAAAAAACAATCCAAGTGAAGTCTACCAACCCAAGGAGAGGAGGTAGAGGAGGCCCGTGTCCAGCAGTCGGACAATATTTAATACAGGGCTAGTATTATTATTTAAGTTTTTCTAGAGTCTAGACGATGGGAATTTTAGCATCAGAGGAGCTATAGGCATAAACTAGAAAATGAACCAACTCAAAATATTACTATCTACTTCTAATCTAAATCTCCCAAGATACAGGCCAAGCCTAGTTTGGGAACCTGGAATTTAGTTTTATGTTTGTTTAAGTAATTGCATTTTTTTGTTTTTTAACCAGTGTCGATACTAATTGTAAACAAAACTCTGTTACGTCAATAAAGAATTATTATTATTAAATCTAATCTACTTCTAAGCAGCCTATCGTAAGAAACGGTGATAGATAAATTCGCGACCATTATGATGGCCAGACATCTCCATTCTCTATAACAACATGCACTGCGTAGGCACTATCAAGCGATAAAGAAGCGACGCTGCACCCATTACGGATAGAATATCGCTAACAATAATTTCTTAGTCAGTAATTCTCGCAATAGAAACCTATGGTAATACCTACTCGTGTTTTATCGCCGATAGAGAATACAAAGGTTTTAGTTAATAAATAAAGGTAAAGTGGTTGTTAGAAGTAGTTAAGTTTAAAATATAGCTTTAGAAATGTTTATGATCTATATTTTATTTTAATTCCTCGTTCTGTAATATAAGCGTAAAGTTTTTCAAGTGTATGTCTATTTCTTTGGAACGCACTGCAGTCTTAACGGCTTCGAGGATTTGAATATATGAGGTGTCATAAGATTATGTTAAAAAGGAGGATTAAAAAAATATATTAATAGCCAATTCCAAATATATCAATACTAGCGACCCTCCCTGGCTTCGCACGGGTAGAAGAGCATATATGCCTTTTTTTCCGTCGCAATGCCGTCCGGCCTAGCCTATTACGTTAGAGGATGTGGCTAAGATTAAAATATAAATGATGCTCATACTAATCGTAGTATTTTTAATATATTTTATTTCTATTCCTGAAAATATTTAAAAATTAAATAAAAAAATATTTCTTTTTTTTTTATCCCAGCACTGCAAAGTGACCGCACTTCACCTGATGGTAAGTGCAGTACGGTCCAATTAGAGTATCGAGTAGCGAGAGACGATCTATCCCCCGCTACTCAACACAATCATGCCGGCCTGCTCCTTCACACTACGTCATGGGCAAGAAGGTGAAGAAACGGTCGAGGGTCTATTGTCAGAGTACTCAGAAGGCCGCAAAATGGCCAAACATTGTACCCCAACTCTAGACCCCAAAAACCGGATGTACACTGGCTGATCCCGGAACGCGACACACTTGCGTGTGCCACTATGGCGGGTTTTTCACCCTGTGTACGGTGGTCCCTATCCGGGCGGATATGAATATCCTACCACCAGCGTATAAATATCTTTGTATACAACGTTGATTATTTTATCTACTTTTCGTGTAAAAACGAACACTGGAAGAAGTAGTTGGCATCATTATTTCCGTCAAACTCTAAGATCTACTACGATACTAAGATCTCTTTAACGGACATTAAAACTTGGTGAAAAATAAAAAGCTTTCCATCTAACATCTAAAGTACCGTACACATTGCGCACACGTCAAACCGTAAGAAACTAGCCCGCTGGCCAGAAGTCGCGGATTGTTTGTCCAATATAATGGGGCCAATGTTTGCACGATATGATTGATGCCGGTCGAGTTAATGGATCGATATCCGACGGAGCATATCCTTGGGTGGACTTTATCCTGACCCTGTACTAAACTTTGGATTTACTTGTATTAATTTACTTGTATATAAATACAAGTATTATATTGCGTAGTGAGACGTTATTGGTTTTGAAAATATACGTAAAAATAGGAAGAGCAAAGTGGTGAATATCGGTAAAGCATATTAATAGAATCAAAATAATCCACTGCCGATCGTAGGTGTCTGTATCATCAAAGGTTTTTGAGCTCAATTATCAAAGCCGACATTAGTTTACTCTTTGCATGCGATAAATGAACCATAGTAATCAAAAAATATATAATAGAATGTACATAAATAAAAATAATAACAAATAATACACCCAACAGTCACACACATAGTCCTGACCCCACACTAAATCAAACCTGCATCATGGGTATCAAGAAATACCTCGGTACTACGTTCCCACAACACCAAGACCCGAAACAAATATTCACACAAATATCTGCCTTGGTGCGAGAATCGAACCCACGGCCTCTCGTTTCACAGCCGGCTACGCCATTACGTCACGGAAGCTGAAAAATCAACATCAAACCAAACGTCAGTATTATACGTCATACGTATATACGTATATACGTCAGCGGCTTTTGTGCTTGCGATAAATGAAATGTAAACATCGTTGTCTTAAACTTAAGCGGTCTGACAAGTCATGCATTCAAAATATTAACGGCTAATATTGTAAAGTCTAGACTACATTATAACCGTTACGCCAACCACTCATCTATGAACCATATAAAGCGGTCCAGACAACAGGCGACGACACAGCCCGCCGACAAAGCTGCACCAATTTGCAGATTAGCTGATGCGTAAATTGTTGCGTTAGCCGAGGTCCGACCAATTATATCGGTAACACTACACCGGCCGGCCCGTAATCCAATGTGTACGCACCTTTACGTCACGATTTGTTGATACTGTTAAATATTAAAGTTCTGAGTTTCGGTACGTTAATTTTTTTTTGAATTATCCCGTTTAGTCTTAAAAAAATATTTTATTAAAAGCTATAAATAGATAGTACGGTTGTTAAGTCTAATATACGAAGAGGTGGTGTATTAAATTAGCATAAAGAACAATCGTGTCTGCCGTATTGATGAACATATTTATGCAGACCATGCAGCGCTCCTACCGGATTGTATTGAAAACGTATTAACATATGTTCCTCAAATATGGATGAACCGAGTGTTATATAAAACTTATAATTACACAAAATTATCAGATTAACGCTAAGTAATAAAGTTTTAAATGTATCAAAACATTTGCTCTACAAAGTAATAGATAAATAATGACTTTAAGCTTAAAAACTCAATACTTAATTAACAATAATATGAACATTTTTACGATTGAATGCGGCTCACACCTCATTCAAAATAAATATTTTTCCTATTTAATAAAACGTGGAAAATTATATAACTTTTTATAAGATATTTTTAACCCACCTAAAATAAACGACTCTGAGTTGTTGACATAACAATACAATAGGCGGTCGCGCTCAATTAAAACACGTTTAAGGCGCAGTACACCTGGCCTGATAAACATCGCAACTATTGTTGTAATACGAGAATTTTGAGCCTCAATTTTGACAACAAAAAGGCCATAATCGATTTTGGGAACACAAAAGACGCATTATATTTGACAATCCGACTGTACAACGTTGTTTGCGGTAGAGATTATTTCGGTTGGAATGAATGAAGGCAAAACACGATCCTGTGAATATGTCGGTAATTGAAATACGAACAACGCCCTCAAGGTTTTTTAATTTTTTCCTTTCGGATTTGAGAGGTTCAAGTGTCGCACGCGAAATTGTCTTGAGAAAGCAATTCGATTTGCTATAAAAGATTTTTACGTCATAGGATATTTCATTATTGCTATTGATAAGTAAGTAGCGATAGCCTAGTTAGTTGTGCTACGGAGGGTCAAGAAGAAAGTCGTATGTTCCAAATAGCATACACCTCTGACTTTTCTAATGTTACATACGTGTGTATTCCATATCGCTTGCTTTAACGGTGAAGGAAAACATAATGAGGAACCCTGCATATATATATGAGAATGATAATGATTAATCATAAGAATTTCGAAGGTATGTAAGGTCTACCAACCCGCATTAGGTCAGCGTGGTAGACTTAAGGCCTAACCCCTCTCGTTAGTAGAGGAGGCCCGTGCCCAGCAGTGGGACAATGTTTAATACAGGGCTATTATTATTATTATTTATTGATAGTAATAATAACTCTAGCATAGCTCGTAGAACTGACCTCAGATGGAGCAGAAAAGTTCTCGAGTGGAGACCACGTACCGGCAAGCGCAGCGTTGGACGTCCCCCTGCAAGGTGGACAGACGACCTCGTAAAGGTCGCAGGAACCCGCTGGATGCAGGCCGCTTCTGACAGGTTGGTCTGGAAATCTTTAGGGGAGGCCTATGTTCAGCAGTGGACGTCCAAAGGCTGAAGAAGAAGAAGTAATAATAAACACACCCAACAGCCAACAGCCCGCATTAGGCTAGCGAGTTAAATTGAACGCTAATCTCTAATTAATGGAACAGTCCAGTGTTAATTTACATGTTTTATTAAATATCCAACAATTGTTCCACACAACTGTTACAACAACAAAAAATATATTTTCTATCCGAAAAGATCCTCTTGTTATTGTGGTTTATTGATTAATAGACGTTTTCGAACAGGAAACGTATGGTAATAGAAAAAACCCGCGGCTATGAGCCATCATTACGCCTTTGTTCTTTGGGGTTCCAGTATGATGATTAATTATTATAATTTAGCCCATGTCATCTAACCATCACATGGCATGGACCCACCCCACAGTTTAATCTCGCCAGGTGCCTTTTATCTGATTAAAGGGTTCAGACTATGTTAAGACAGTTTTTATAAAATTGAAAGGTGGTATTGTGTAACGAAGAGAAGTTGTTTTTTGCTGATGGTCAAGCGGGTCATCTGATCGTAGATATCCAGCTCCTATAAATAACTGTAATGAAGATCTTAAACCAGGAATGACGGCTTTTAAAATGTTGTGATACTCAGTCAGTAAGAAGAGCTTAAGATCGGGCTCTGTGGCGCATCTTGGGAGAGGCCTACGTCCAACAGTGGACTGACACCGGCCGATGATGATGATGATACTCAGTCACAAGTCAAGTGACAAGGTAATCAAACAATATAAATACAAACATATACATAGTCCTGACTGCACTCCAGGTTAATCTTGTGTCGTGGGTATCAAGAACTACGTGAGACTATAGTCCCACTACACCCAGATCCGAAACAAAGGTTTATGGATCATACAAGCATCTGTCTTATGCGGGTCCTAAATCCGCGGCTACTCTTTCAAAGACTGCTAGCCGCTCGCTATGCCATGAAACCTGGCACCACATTAAATATACTTGATGAAACACCTAGATAACAATACAAAAGAATTTTAGCCCAAATTTCAATAGACGACCATTCGTAAAGTAGCAAAATTGTTCTACATACATAAAAACATGCAGAGCCGACCCTAGATACAAATAAAAATAACTAACTAGTACACCATACCCATATCACTAAGCCCAAAATCCTATAGGCGGCCAATGGTAAAGTGGCAAAATTGTTCTACAAACATAAAAACATGAAGACCTCAGATACCAAGAAAAATAACTAACTACCATACCTATATCTACTCTCTCTCTCTATCAGCCTGTAGCCGTCCACTGCTGGACATAGGCCTTTCCCAGATTACGCCACCCTCGCCATACCTATATCACTACCTAATATTTCAGCGGTAAACCAATGTGGGCGCCGATGGTCCGTAAAAAGCGCGCAATCTAAACCCAACAATGGATGCAACCAAGCGCAGACATACATCATAACAACAAAAACAGTGCTCTCGACGCACCAACGAACGAGCGAACACTATCATTTACGCAACGATTTGTCAGCGAGATTCGGGGGCGAGGGAGGCTGCGTTTTGAACAACGCTCTTACTATTGTAACTCGTATTTAATAACATCAGCTAAGTGTTATTAGAGACGAGATTCTATTGGCAGAGACCTCCTCAACTAATGAGTTAGACAACTGGCTTAATGCGTTTTAGTAGGCATACTTTAAAATTATTATGAAAAATTTTAGGTGTGCAGAATTCATCCGGACATTTATCTTTACCGTCAAACCGAGCTAAAATTAACAATACCGGTTCAACTTCAAAAACTGCGAATTATGCACTGGGTGTTGCAACCTAAGTATAGGTAATCTGTTCCACTCCTCTAAAGGTTATTATTTTTAACAGCTACTTCCGAAAAAACCTCCGTTCTGGTCGGTTTTAGTTTAATACGTCTCCAATTTATTTTAATCGTGTTCTAGAATACCTAATTCAAACAATATAGGATTTTCTATAGACAGTGATTATAATACTAGGCTACAGCCAAAGCAGCTATTAAATAAGTGTTTGATGATCTCCATCCGTTTTTCTAGTAATAATAGGGGACCCCTTTTCCTTATAATGGAGTAGCGAGCTTTAAATATCATGCAAATTACTATCTTAGGTAGATAAGATAAAAAAGAAACAATTTTTATGCATTCTGTAGCTGTTTCTAAATAATTATCATTTATGGATTCCTGTACTAGCTGAATAAATACAATACAATGCAATTTCATCTCACTCAAATCTCGCAACTTTCTCGCTCAAATTCTCCTTCGAGAAACTAATCCCTGGTAAGGTCCCGGAAACTGGATTAACGGTTGTCAACATGATGAACGATGTGCGCAAGTTACACGACAATGGAATGTGGCCATCCGTCCCATTTGGCCCCTCTACGTCCGATACGCTACCAGCGTAAATTAATTATGAATCAGTTTTGATTTGAAAATATATTTTTGGAACAAAGGGTTCTTGTACGTTCAGTCTTTGTTTTAAAAGGTAAAGATAACAATTGTCGAATGAATGTTAGGTTTAAAAACTTTTCTTTTATAATATCAAATTTCACCCCTCGATTAATAAACAACAGTCACCCATGTAGTTATGACCCCACACTGGGTAAAACCTGTATCGTAGGTTTCAAGAACTACGAGCTACTACGATCTTACAACACCCAGACCCGAAACGAAAATATTTTTTTTTTTTCTTGATGCAGGAATCGAACCAGCCTCTCGTTTCACAGCCGGCTACTCGACATCTGTGCCACGGGGGCTCTTCATTAATATGTTTTTAAAATTAATAAAATAAGTTAGCTTGATAATTCTCTATATTAATTAAGCCAATACTCTGAGTGTCTGATATATAGTATTCAACGAACTAAGGCACAGTAAAGTAAACGTTACGTAAATCAACATTAAAATTATAATTATGGCAAGGAATTTGATATTCAACCTTCGGCCATCATAATAATCCTATTACAATGACATATGTCATACCGAGCGCAACCTGAAGACTTATAATAATCGCCTTTAAATAAACACTGCCTTACATAACTTAGCTAACATGTGAACCATGAGAATTAGCCAATCTTTAGCTAGAATGTAATAAAAGTTAGTAATTTCAGTTAAAATTACGAGTGAATTTCAATTTATTATTGGGCCTGTGCCGTGTTGTTTCAATTGCAGTAAGTATTAATATAGATAGGCAGACGAACAGACGGGCTACCTGTCTCAGAAAATAATATAAAAAATCTACCAATTGTCAGAATATAATCAATATGGTGAAAAGATCAATACATAATATAATAATACTAGCCCTGTATTATAAACACTGTCCCACTGCTAGGCACGGGCCTCCTTTACTAATGACAGGGGTTAGGCCTTAGTCCACCACACTGGCCTAATGCGGGTTGGTAGACTTGACATACCTTCGAAATTCTCGGGTCAGGGTTAAGGTTTCTTCACGATGTTTTCCTTCCCCGTTAAAGCAAGCGATAATTAACATTTAATATACACGTCACTTTAGAAAACTCAGAGGTGTATGTCACTTGGGTTTCGAACATACGACTTTCGTATTGACAGTCCGTACTGCAACCCACTAGGCTATCGCTGCTATAAGATCGATATTAATATTATTATATATTGAATTTATTATTGCTCCTAGTTTACTGTAATATTAAAATACCTCACTCTATTTATAGTGAGAGCGACCTAGCATATTCCCCTTCAAACTCTTAAAGACATTGTTCTCGTTAACCTATATACGATCCTTCAAATAATTATAGAGGCATAGTGAATGAATTCATTGTTAATAAGTTAGAGATCGCAAATTACAGACAGGTGCCTTTAAGTCTTTGATATACAGTCTTCGATAGACAAAATATCGTTTATTTCAAATGTCACTAATAGATTGAAACAAAACTAATTTTACGGATCCTATCGCGGTTTGTTTCGAAACGTCAGGACTAAAAAAAGTTAAATAAACCGCCATAATCGCGTCGTTTTAATCTAATAAAATAACAACTAATTTATAAAATAGGGTGATTGTTTTACTTTGTACCCAAATATAATTATCTATTAGTGACGGTTTCTCATATTTAAACAATAAAAAAATTTATGAATGAATGAATGATGAATATTAAAAACTGAAATTAAACTAATTTTACATATTTTACCGTAACTTTTTCAGGACTAATAAGTAAAAATAAATCGCGATAAAATTAATTATTTCAATATTTTGAGTAGCAATGCTAGGGCTTATAAATATGCTTATTTAAATTCGGTCTACATCCATGCATTGCTAAATGAAATCTGTCTAATTAAGCGCCAACTATCTTATGTCTTGGGCATCGTTACAATCATACTGTTACACTCCTGTCTTTTTAGCCCTGGTACTGTCCTGGCTCATCCAGCATACTCAGTATTCTGGATACTCGAGATCATTAGTTTATAACAAATTTAATTCACTCTATATTTTTCCTTCGACGCAAGTGGATTCTAAAAGTTTTCCTTATTCCAATTATTCATATAACATAGAATCTTTTTGAAGACCTGTCTGATCGCGTAGCAAGCTTTCCTTTGTTATATCGTATTGTATTTATACCTCAGGCCTCATTAAAAATAGCCATTTACATATTCAGTCAAAATATTTTTATTTCTCGATTCTATTGTAGACTCATTTGTAGACGAAACAAAACCGTTTCATTCATATTATATGATAACCTTCGCAAGGGCAAGCTAACGTAATTAAAATAATTCCACAGATGTACAAAGAGTTGCGGTCATTAAGCAAAGGTGACCGTCTGTCTGACCCTTATGTAATGTGCGTGTCTAATTTAATATCTTGGACGCTTAAGTATCTATAGAAATTTGGCTGTCTGTATTGTTCATAAGATAAAGTATGTTCAAATGTTTTTGAGAGTTGAAGATATACTTCGGGTCTTTTTGTAAATAACTATTCAATTACCTTCAAATGAGAATTGAATGGATCTATCGAAAAAAAATACCTAAATATTTTTTAGATCGAATAATACTTAATACCCACAACTAGGTATTTGAAATTATGCAAAAAAATATCTAACTTATTCCAATCTCATAGTCTCCCTAGTATTTGCAAAGAAACTAAATAGTTTCAAATTCAGTACAATAAACATATTTAATTAATTGGTTTTAAAAGAAGAGCATGGCACAAATAAAGACATAATCTAAGCGTGATTGGGACAGACCACCCGTATGGCGCCGGTGGTCTTGCTGGATACAAAAAAGTGCGTTGGGTACCTGTAAAGGGTAAACAGTTTACTATCAAGCGTCAATACAAAATCTTATATCATAATATAGTTGAATTTACTCAATCTATATTAATACGTGAAGAGAAAACTCAGTGCCCTTTTAAGCATATTGTGAGATTCGGCTTAGTTTAAGTTTATATGGAGAAGAAGTGCTAAAGCTAAAATTTTAATATAAGTTTTACAAATACATTAAATTGAAGTAAAACATCTTGTTAACGTTCATACTGTCAAACATAACACGCGCTAATGACATATGTGTACACATTCTCAGCTGACGTAATAGAACAAAATTAAATAAATTATATGCAGTGATTATGGAAGTATACTTTTGTAAAAGGAAGTTCAATAAATTTCCAATTTAATTTATTAGTGAATAACATTTGAATGTCGACTAGTGAGAGACCACTACGTTTGAATAAGAACAAGAAAATAATGATATTGAAATTATCAAAACTGCCACTTTGATTCAAATCAAATCAAATATTTATAGAATACATGAAATGCTATACATTATTGAGATTAAGTATACCATCAGTTCGGAATGCAGTTTCGCTAGAGAAGAACGGGCAAGAAACTCTAGCCTTGCTCTTTTCGAACACCGGTCAACAATATTTTGTCATAAAGTTATTATACGATTCAAGTTTGATTACATTAGATTAGAGCAGCAATGTATATTCATTAAGTTGCCGTATTGTAATATTCTAAAATAAAATTTATTACAAGACTTATTGCGGCACATGACCGTCTGATTAAATGTGTGTACTAAGTGAGTCAATAAAATGACTATAACAGTTCGTCACACCAACAATACATAATAGTTGCACGACGTCACACAATGTCACCGTAAAATTGTCTACAAGGCAAAGAAAAGACAAAACTAATTCCGTCTCAAAGGACACAAAAACTCTCACAAAACTAGAAATTGTCACGGTACGTCTTTTAAAAGCCTTCACGGAACGTCGACGTCCCACTGGGTGAAACAATCGCTCGTAGCATTTAGCTTCGTAAATACTGCTTTGAAAGAATTGAACGCATGCCATTATCATCTTATTTTTCTAATACAGTAGCAAATTCTCTGAGGAGATTGAATGCACTTATTGTTTAGAAGGATGTTCCATAATTCAAAAATTAAAGCGTGAGTAACATTGATGTTTATGGCTTTGTTGAAAAGATTGATATGTAAAATGAAGTTACACGGGTTTTGTTCGATTTTTTGTACTGGATACAAAAGATTTAATAATCGCCTGCTGATAGCATAAAATTAGGTTCTCATAGACGTGTATCCTTTTCAAGACCTACATGGACGATCCTTTTTGAATGGCCATTTGTATTATAAATTTTAATTGATTATTAATTATTGTTTTTTGTTCAGTAGATTGATAAAATTAAAGAATTTTCAAATTATCAAATAAAAAAAATTATCGCTATGTTTGACGTTTTTTACTCGATGTATATTTATTTCAGATTGTAAAGTGACTAGCGTGATAAATACGTAGAGGCTCATTCTATGAGTCATATTTCGTTGTATATATCCAGATATTTCGGCGGGCATAATCCTAGAAACTGTCAACTGTCGCTGTTTCTTTTGGCGGATATTATATTTGGACTACATTGTACTTATAATATTATCAGGAGTATAGTCACTAGGCCTAAACTTCTAGTTTGATAAAAAATCCAGATAAATGAATACACCCAACAGTTACACACATAGTCCTTACCCCACACTAGGTCAAGCATGTATCGTGGGTATCAAGAACTAAGAGGGACTAACGTCCCACAGCAACAATGTCTGAATCAAATATCTGTCTGTCATATAAACACTCGGTGCGGGAATCAAACCCACGGCATCTCGTTTCTTAGCTACTCGCCTGCTGCGCCACGGGGTCTTAATAAAATATATAAGAAAATATACAGTCATAATAAAACTACCACGCTACAAAATCCTCAACATATTTATTCAATTAATGACGACCTTATAGGATAATAAAGTAATCGATTTTTACGAGCAAATGTCTGAGGTCCTGCATCCGCTAGACCAGTGGTTCCCAACCAGTGGTCCGCAGGAGTCAACATTTGGTTCGTGAAGAATTTTAAAATTCGCGAGAGCGATGCATCGCCATCGCAAAGTAAGTGATGATTTGCGTGTAGCTTTGTGCTATAATATTAGTCCCAGGATTGTTAAATTTGTGCAGAAGATGTAAGCTCAAAAATCGAATTGATTTAAAATTTACCTATTTGGCTTTCTACTGAAAATGTTATATTTTCTATTGATGACGAAAAAAATAAGCCCGGAGTTTCTTTCTGCCTTATAGTTAGTGAAAGGCTGGCAGGATAGCTAGACTAGGGATTACTTTCCTTCCAAATGCAGTTTCTTTTCAACTTCTCCCCTCCCGTTCCTGTCCCTTCTCCTGATCATCATCTCCCATCACTTCCTTTACCGAAGATACCGCTTACCATCAGGCACAGTGCGGTCACTTTGCCGTGCCGGGATAAAAAAAAAAAGATCATGATTCCTTTCATTTTCCGGTCACCCTCTTTTCTCCTTTTCCAGTCCTATCCTCGTCGTTGTATCCCTGCCTACAAGCCCTTGACGGTGGATTCCAAGTTCCTACGCTATTTACCATGATTACTCATTGTAATGGAAATTCTCCATACCTACGGAATGCCGTAGGTATGGAGAATTTCCATTTGTGTTTTGACCTGTCATAAGTTTTTATTTACCTACATGATGAATAAAGATTTTTTTTATTAAAATAATATTGTTTCTTAATTATTGAGTTTTTGATAAAAGTTTATTTTCGGATTGATTCAGTTTTTTTCTTGTACATTGTGGTCCTCGCTGACAAAAAAGAAATCAAAGTGGTCCCTGCTGAATAAAAGGTTGAGAACCACTGGGCTAGACGAATCAAAAAGGTCCATCCAGAACAGATTAATACTTAAATTATTGACGCTATAAAAAAAACAACTCGATCGTAACGTATTCAAACTGTGATCGGGGACTTGTACGATACGCCGTCGAATCGATGTTTATGTTAATACGCCCGACTCCTTATATTGAGATGTTGTGTTTGTTTATATCTTATTTCGGCGCCCGCCCATTACCAACTTTAATTATAGTAGGTGTATTTAATTATTTTATTCATGCGTCGTGTACCTTTCGCGGCGGTGTTAATAAAGTTTGTATTTTATGCGCTTTGTATGTTCGGTAATAAAAAATAATTTGTTGTTTTAATTTGAATTGTGATTATTGTTAACACTTTAATTTATATTTATATAATAATAATTGGTGAGGCAGGTGCTATAGTTCTTCCCAATCCACTAACACCTCATCTCAGGAAACCAGTATAACTTTTTTTCTATCCATACAATAGTCCGACACTATCCGAGGATTGTCCTTGGGTGCAATTGTATAGTGTATGCAGGGATAACCGTCGGCTGGTGTCACATCACAATATTAAATTAAATTTGTCTAATGGGACTCTGCTTGTTGGCTTTGGCACACGCCGTTCAGAAGTCCAGGACTCTATAGTCCCGTGATTATGGTATAACACTAAACAGTCAAACACTTAACCCCACAGTAAGACAAAATTATCTTGTGTCGCGGTTATACGAGGAACGAGGGACTTGCGTCCGCACAGCATCCAGACAAATATTTGTAGATCACACGAATATTTGTCTTTATCCAGGACTCGCCCATTTCCCAATATAGCCATAGAAGCTATATTTAATATTATTTGAAAGTTGTCACCACCCCACAAATACGATCAGAGATTCAGATAGAGAATTTCTGATCTCTAAAATTTACTTCAAAAGAATTTTCATAAACAACTTCAGGTGCAGCACTGTCTATACTTCGCGGAATGCGAGCAATTTGGATAAGCGCCAAATATCCACCTTTCAACACATAGACTCGGATGCCGTTTTCTTCAAACTCGTGTCTCGACCCCACACGTAGGTGTATTAACTTTCTTGATCATCAAAACTGACTTCGTAGTTGTTCATTGTTTCATTTTGGTTTTTATTTTTCAGTGTAGACAACGTGCATGTGATTCTCGTAGTGTTTATAATGCGGGCCGTAAGCTTCTTTGCCACCATCGTGGTATAAAAAAAAACATAGCCTGTCATAACTATAGGCCAAAAATAAGGCACTCAATCTATATAAATAAAACAAAATGCTGTTTGTTGGTAAACGCATCACTTGAAAATGATGAATGAAATTAATAACTGATGGAAGGATTCAATGTTCGTAATAACCCTAATTCGGTTTTAAATGGAATAAAAATTGTAAAAGACGCATGCAGTTTTAAAATCCCTAAAAGTGCTTTTTGCGATAGAATTTCAGTCCCTCGCGGTATCAATAATCTTAATCATGCGAAGTAAGGAATCAATATTATTATTATGAAATATATATTTTTTTATCCTGGTAAGGCAAAGTGACCACACTACAGCTGATGGTTAGCGCAGTGCTGTGCAATTAGAGTATCGAGTAGGGAGAGACAATCTATCCCCCGCTACTCAACACAATCATGCGGGCCTACTTCTTCACACTACGCCATGGGCAAGAAGGTGAAGAAGCGGTCGAGGGTCTAGTGTCAGAGTACTCAGAAGGCCGCAAATTGGCCAAACATCGTACTCCAACTCTAGACCCCCGATAAGAACCGGATGTATACTGGCTTCACGAGCTTATTTTTTTTTTATTCTGACACGGCAAAGTGACCACACTGCCCCTGATGGTAAGCGCAGTGCCGTCGAATTAGAGTAGCGAGAGACAATCTATCTCCCACTACTCAACACAATCATGCGGGCCTACTTCTTCATACTACGCCATGGGCAAGAAGGTGAAGAAGCGGTCGAGGGTCTAGTGTCAGAGTTCTCAGAAGGTCGCAAATCGGCCAAACATCGTACTCTAACTCTAGACCCCCGACAAGAACCGGATGTATACTGGCTCCACCAAGTTTTTGATTTCAATATTTATTGATGTCAATTATTTATTTTACATAGCATAATACACACAAATTACTTATTACAGTGCTGGCAATAGAACCCACGCTGTCTGCATATCAAGGTAAGCAATTAAACCACTTTTCACTGCTCGAAGTGTTTTAAAATGGAGTGCTAATGATAGTAAACTGTTTATACAAAGAGACATGTTAAAAATCCATTGTCTTCACAGGTCCACGGCCACGCTGAATGACAATCGTTAATGACCCCATTAACGTTTGTTTCACACAATCCATTAAAGACAAAAAGAGATGCAATTAAAATGTAACACCACGAATTCCTGTGATCCTAATGCCCGATGGTAACTACAAACATATGCCAAGTAGGCCACTACACTTGGGTCCAACATGTTGGCCCAGTGTGTACAGTGGGCATAAAATATACAATCACGCCTGTAATCCCCGAAGGTTTTGGCAGATTAACCAGTACACCCACTTTTCGACGAATTTATTACGGTCCCATAATGTGATAGGGGGCGCGGCTAGCGCCATACCGGGCTTAATTCCAGACTCCGGGCTGATACTGAGTATTTCTATATAACAAAACCCAATATCACTTTAACCGACTCAGGGCTCGAACCAAGACTTCAGCACAGCAGTCGAAACGAATGCATAATTACAACTGCGCCACCGAGGCAGTCCTGATCCTAAACTATACCTGAAATAGATTCTAACATCTAACAGTATTGCCAACCTAAATAAAACTTGTCATAACAGCTTCGGAATTTATAGACGTGTCGATTCGTCGATATCTCTATTCGGTTTCGGTAAAAATCGCCATTTATCGTCGGTATCTAATGATCGGTCAGTTCATAATAGGCTCTCAGTGTCAACTTAATGAGAATATATACCGTCTTGGTACACAATAAATTAAAGAGTTCTCGAATCAAGCGGCATATTAATTGGACATTAGTATATGTCAGCACCTTCGTAACAAAGTGACGATGTAGGAACTATTACGTGAAAGTATCTTAGAATTGGGTATTATAAAATTGGGTGGGTGTATTTATGACGTCACCCTCAGGGCTATTTTGGGGTAATGCGGTGTGAATTTAAATATTTTTTTCAAAAGCTTTTAAGGAGGCCCGCGTCTGTTGAAGAATTAGGCGCATTGTTACCTTTTTATAAAAAACTCGAGTTTGTTTGGGTTATTTTTATTTAGATTGAATGCATTATGCAGCCCCAATAAAATTTGGAGAGGGTAATTTTTTGTCATTACTCTTATTAAATTCATAATAACTACTAATGAGAGTCTGTACGTATACAGTTTCTTAACCTATTATCTGACTTGTGTTGCTTAATTTCATTATTGATTCAAATCACACTTTCGTTTTTATTATAATTGATAATATTACAGACCACGATATCCGAAAAACTCTCAAAATATAATGACCTTAAGGATAAAATAGCCCGTATGTGGAAGTTACATAAAGTTTTCATCGTCCATATAGTTTTATCGACAATAGGTATATTTATTTCTCAAAGAGCAACACAATCCCCAGAGCTCTTGAATCTGCCACAACAAACATATGTACAACTTCAAAAAGCACTAGTTTTAAATACTTGCAGTATCGTTTTGCAATTTATGCAGACAGAGTTATTCCCTTTCTAAATACGGATTACACTCAAACCTAACAGACTATCACTTGGCTTAGGCCCGTGTTGTCAGTGTACACCGGTCTAGCGGACCGAGCAGCAAAGTGCTAAAATAAATAAATAATAATACACCCAATAGTCACACACATAGTTCTGACCCCACACTGGGTAAAACCTGTATCGTGGGTATCAAGAACTACGTGGGACTACGGTCCCACAACACCCAGACCCAAAACAAATATCTATCTGTCCACAAACATTTGTTTCGTTGTGGGAATCGAACCTCTCGTTATAATAATATCTTCTTGATTTTCTTTAAAATAGAACCGTTTTATATCTCTTATAAAATAAATATCTTTAGAAGCCCCTACGCAAGTAATCCACAACCATTTAAAACGAAGACATAATTTTTATCTCTACAAATTGAATTCCGTAAAATCTCGTCTGGAAGATTGACTGACCACAAATTGGGGATTCGTTGTCAAGCGAGATAGCATCGCAGGAATCTCATTACAGTAGAACATTTGACCCGGCTTCGACCGCCTTTACATGCCTCCTACAGAGAAATCTTAGATCGTTTCGAATTGTTTCTACGTAGTTATGAGTTTTCAACTATTGCAATGAAGTCCAGCATCTTACATACTATAATTTCAGATATTAAAATGATAAATGCATACTTGTAAGAAATAGTTGCTGATGTTTCTTAACTTAAACGCACCCTAAAAACGGCTGACTGGACTTCGATGCAGGTTTCAATATTATTAAACTCAAACGCATGGAGAGATTAATAAAAATTTAATTCAAGAAAAAAAAATTTAGCTCAAGCGATTATCAGGACCGTATAAAACGTAATTCCTCGGTATCTGCCTACCACAATGGGATATAGACGTGATATTATGTATTTAAAATGTTTATTTAATATAAAAACTCACGAATCGAGAGCTAATTTATTAATATTATAAACCTGAAGAGATTGTTTGAATGCGCTTATCTATGAAACTACCAGTCAGATTAAAATATTTTTTTTTGCATTGTATAGCCTATTTATTGAACAAGGTCATAAACTATTCACTATCACGTGGCGATCCAAATGAGCGGTGGAAATAGCTGTCACTGGGATGATGCCGCGAGCAACACCTAATAATTAATATAATTTTATAAATATTTTATATTTTTATATTTTTTATAAATAAATTAAGGTGAAATTTACAAGAAGTCAGCATTGCAAAATACACTAACTAGGTACATAAAAAGCATTGGTGCATTTTAATCCTAAAACGAGCTCCAACAATTTGTGAATTACGTGAACCAATGCTTCTTATGAACGTTTTAACGAATATATGACTAATGCTACTTACATTACAAACCAAGTTAATTGTAATAAGTTTCCAATACCAGACGTATCGGACAATATCAGCGTCCAAGCAAAATCACGATCCACACTAATAAGAGTTCGTGTAGGAACATTGAATCGGTCGCAAACTGTAAAAGCACCGCCGGCGGCGAACGGAAAATTAAAAAGCAAAGCGGGGTCCGCTTCGAATCCATTCTTTTTTATTGTCACGTTCGATGCCGGAGCCATTATATCTACCACTACCATAGATAACCGACAAGTTACAAATTAATGGAAATCACGCCTTTTTTACTACCTGGATAGGCAGACGAGCAGACGGGCCATCTGATGGTAGTCACCGCCGCCCATGGACTTCTGCAATGCTTGGACACAACAAAGCCGCTGCCTACCGTTAAACGCTATAGATTAATAGAATTATTATTCTATTCTTCTTCTTCTTCTTCGTCGCCTCCACATGGCCGAGGGTCGTGACTATATGAGGTCATCATTTTCTTCCCCGAGGCTCTCCAGGACGCACGGTCTTCGGCCATCCGGATGGAAGTCTGTATATTGCTTTTCGAGACTTCTTTCACGATGTCGGTCCATCAAGATTATCGGGTTCTCGTCTGGCTACGTGTCCGAAGTACTTGAGGACCCGTTGGAGGCATATGGTCGATAGGCGGCACTTGATCTTCAATTCGGAAAGAATTGACACATTGGTGCGGCGCGCTGTCCACGGAATACCCAACATTTTGCGCCAGCACCACATTTCGAATGCGTCAATCCTACTCCAAATGCGTGCCTTCAAAGTCCAGGTTTTCGAAGCGTAGAGGAATATAGATAAGATCAAAGTTCTCATCAGTTTGCATTTAGTGCTCTTACTGATTCCTCTATTCCTCCAGATCTTCTCAAGTCTCTTATTCTATTAATCTGGCTTATATTCTGTATGTAATCTAACACGCCTGTATCGTCGAAGGGTAGACTAAGATCCGACTAGACTTGAATTATACTATATTATGTTCTTTTGTTGGCATCCGGCATCCGATAATTAACATTTAATACACACGTAACTTTAGAAAAGTTAGAGGTGTATGCCATTTTGGGTTTCGAACCTACGACTTTTGTCTTGACAGTCCGTACCGCAACCAACTAGGCTATCGCTGCTATTTCGAAGTATGCTTAGGGTTTGTTAAATTTTTGTATAATATCTACTTATTGTTCAAGTTGTTATATTTCTTTTGTATTACTCCTATTTATGGGTTTGAAACTGCCATCTCAGGTACTGGTCAATAAAGTTTTCTCTTTCTTTCTCCTACGGTTCTTGAACTTATTTCCATCCCATGATGTGATAATGATTTGATGATGGCTAAATAAAGTTCTTTCCTATTTTATTTCTAATAGGTGGCAAGCCTGTCGTAAAACCTTTAAAAAATCTCAAGAAACTTATGTGTGATTAATTATTTATGAAAAATCGAACACAATGTCAAGTTGGGATTACCTGATCTATGATTTAAAGCCTTAAGCTAAGTAGAAGCTAAGCAAAGACTAAGTAGAAGCTAAGCAAAAGCTAAGTACGACTAAATCAATGAAGCGATAGAATTCGCAACAAGCCATCAATCACGTGAGATAGTGAAGTTTCAACGGTTTTTCCTCCAAAGGTAATTACAATAAACATTTGCAGTATCATTTTCTTTTTTATATTCACTTCATTAGATTTTATGAGTCTAAAGATATTAATCTTGCGCGAGATGATTGATGGGCTGCTATTCTTTGACAGTTTTTTGCTGTCTCCGCATCTGATATTAATTATACTTTTATCATGTTACCGCGTTTGAATCTGTATTAGCTTTTGTAGCGATGAGTCAGGTCTGTCAAGGATTAACCCTCTACTTTGTTATGATTTAAAACGCTAATCTGTACATTTCGTTTAGATTTCAAAATAATTCATGATTGTTACATAATTATACAATAATTTTGTTTTCCAAGAGAAACGAAAGTCATTTTGAGGGGGGTATCTTTTGACTATATTCGTTTACTACAGCTACGGTAAAAGCATGTATAAATTGTGACACCCTTTATTATTTCTCGAACCCCCTTCACACGGAAAAGGTATTTAATAAAATCTTCCACTATAACTGGACTTCCATTTTCAAATAAAACGGTTTACATTTTTCAATATTTAAAATTAGAACAGGATTACAGATGATGCGTCCTTATAAAACATGGACAGCGCCATCTACCATGCGTTGGTCGAACAAACTTTATCAACGAACAAATTTTCTCTCCGTATCTCTAAAACCTTCTGGAAAAGCAATAATTAAATATTAAAATATTTGTCAAACATTAACACGTAAAAGAATTTTTACATGAACGGAATAATAAAGAAGCAGAAACATTACTCTTCGTAATATGCTTTAATCGGCTTAACGTTATGTTAAGCAAATAGGATTCCGCCGTATGCCTAATAAAGGCGATGTTAATATGTTAAAGTAATAAATTACGCGATAATAGTGAAGATTTTTGTATATTAAGTTAGACGTTATAGTCTATTAAATCTCTTAAAATAGATCGGATTAAAATCCAGCCTGTAAAGACTTTTACGCATCAATTTCCATTTTGATATTATATTGTGGTCTGATTAAAACGATTTTGGCATTATATTATATATTTTTACATATCATGAAAAAAATACATGTTTTTCCATCGTATAACATCGATTTTTTTATGCACCTAACACACTCAAAGTCCTGACCCCACACTGGGTCAAACCTGTATTATGGGTATCAAGAGCTACGAGGGACTTCGGCTCCACAACACCCAGACCCGAAACAACTGTCTGTCTATCACACAAACATTTGTCTCGGCGCGGGAATCGAACTCAGGGCCTCTCGTTACTTGCCCGCTGCACCAAGGAGTCTGTCGATTGAATTCTGTATTTTAATGTAACTATACTTTAGGTATTATTATTCAAGTTGCCAATAAATTTATTTTTAGCAGATCCTCAAAGCATACGGCTCAACTTCCTTCCTTGGACCTTGGATATAAGTGGTAACCGACCATAAGCATTGTTAAATATAAAGAGGGTGCTCCGCCGCTCTTGAACACTGATCCAAAGGGAAAGATTGGGAGTTAAGGGAGATATTTATTGACAGCCTTCGTGGCGCTGTAGGCAAGTAGCCGGCTGTGAAACAAGAGGCCGTGGGTTCGATTCCCACACCAGGACAAATGTTTGTATGACAGAGAGATATTTGTGTCCGGGGTCTGGGTGTTGTGAGATCAAAAGTCTCTCGTAGTCCCTGATACATACAACACAAGGCTGGTATCTTAGTGTAGGATCGGGGCTATGTATATGACGGTACCCGCTAATCTCCGAAACCTCTTAATTGATTTCAGATCAATTTTGATAATATTTATGGTTGGTTCCTTGAAAGAAATACTTTTAAAACCGATGGGTGGCGCTGTTTTCGAGATCCAAATTATTTTATCAGCGAAAATCCGATCTACATAGAAGGAGGTCTGTGGCAAGGCTTTAGGCTATTAATTTTTACTATAAATTTATTGAATAACTTATCTAATTACAAAGTATCGTTCTTTGAACAATATAATTTAATGTTCCAAAGTGAAAACTAGGAACACTGCATAGAGTTTATAGGAACCATAATTTCACCATCGCCTGTGCGTGGGCATATGCCACAATTAACGCGATAAAGTGCTATAATTTACTATCCATTCCGAATTAATTCATTGCTGATATTATTTAACGGTTTGTTAAAGTGATTGTCGAGATTGGTTTTCCTGCTCGTGCTATCACAATTATTTATTTCGTGATTTCAATATACATATGCATACGCCTGTGGTTTCCGAAGGGTTACGCAGTGTACACTCACATTTCGTTTTTTGATCCTAGCACGGCAAAGTAACCATACTTTACTACTGCGGCTGATGGTAAGCGCAGTTCCGTCCAATTAGCGTATCGAGTAGCGAGAGACAATCTATCCCCCGCTACTCAACACAATCATGCCGGCCTGCTTCTTCACACTACGCCATGGACAAGAAGGTGAAGAAGCGGTTGAGGGTCTAGTGTCAGAGTATTCAGAAGGCCGCAACAGGGCCAATCATCGAACCCCAACTCTAAACCCCCGACAAAAACCGATGTAAACTGGCTGACCCCGGAACTCGACACACTTGCGTGTACCACTATCGTGGGTTTTACACCCTGTATACGGTGGTCACTATACGGGCGGATATGTATGATGACTTCTAATTCGCGGAGCTTATTACCGTCATATGATGTGATAGAGGGCGAGATTATATGTATAAGTATGCATATGCTGTTCAACATCCTTCAGAGTTCAGGTTCCAAATGTTACGAGGGATTTACAGCCATTTTGTCGTTGTCTTGGATAATCACACAACATAATTCCTTGGCGACATCCGACAGCTTCCATGGCGCAGTAGGCGAGTAGCCGGCTGTGAAACGAGAGGCCGTGGGTTCGATTCCCACACCGGGACAAATGTTTGTGTGACAGACAGATATTTGTGTCCGGAGTCTGGGTTTTGTGAGACCGAAAGTCTCTCGTAGTTCCTGATACCCACGACACAAGACTCGCATCTGAATGTGGGATCGGGGCTATGTGTGTGACTGTTGGGTGTTATTTATTATAATTCTAAATCAAATTAAAATCTCCCGTGTCAGAGACATCAAATATTAGTCCATAATTGACGTCCGTTTTTACACATTAACCACATAATTCCAAATAAACATATATAAAATGAACAGACAATTTGCGAATACAAATGAGTATCTTAAATAAAAATATATTAACATCAGCAAAACCAGTTTGGAAACCGTGGATTTAGATAAGAATCCGAGGGGGTCATAATTTAACATTATATCAACAATGTACAAAATGCTATTCCAGTCCATTTTGTTAATCATCTGCATAAAGACATTAATGAGATAGTAGTGTGAAAAATTGCTTAATCTATCCCATATTTAAAATTAAATAGTGAATAACCGCTTATAATAAAATAGTGGCAACTCTGTTATTTATTTTATACCCACGTTTGCAAAGATTATAAGAAATGTTATCTGCTAAATCTTAGCAATAAAAATGTAATTATTTTAATGTGAGTAAGGGCGAAGACCTCGTTATACTTAATGTGTCGTATTTATTACAGCAAATGTGGCTTGTAATATAATTTGAAGTGTGAGGTCGATCAACAAAAGATAGTCACAGGAACAGACTTTTTATTTAAACGTACTATAATACAGTATTCACTTAATATTCCATGACTAAGATCAGGTTCGTCCATGTAAGTTGTCGGTGATCGAATGCCCAGAGTTCTGACTATCTGCTCAATAGCAAACTAAGATTGTGGAAGGGGCAGAATGATACCAGCTTTATTACGACTTGCAACACTACGTAGTGTTGCCAGTCGAATTCTATATATTTTGTAACAGAAGTTAAACTGAATAAGGCCGCTTGCTACTAGTCCTCTATAGCTCCTTGCGATAATCCTGGGTTCTTTAAATGTAATAATTAATTATTAATTATTTTAATGAAGAAGTTACTTAGCATGATTGTGTCGAGTGACGAGGGATAGTTGTCTCTATCTACTTGATACTCTAACTGGACAGCAATACGCTTACCAGCTGCAGTCTGGTTATTTTGTCGTGCCAGCATAAAAAATCTCTCTCTATCTTCATTTTCTTGAATGTTAAACTCTTTTCAGAGTGGTAGGGTCAGTTTTAGAATGGTTGACTGTTATATTACAACTGCGTTATTCTTTCAAAGTTATGATTTTCTTATGTACTTAAAATGATATAAAGGAATATATGAAGTCCTAAATAAAACAGCGTAACAAATTGATCACCGAAATATGCCACTACATTCTCCGAAATATTTATATAGTTCGCGTGGATATTAAACGGTCACATAGATTTGCCACAATAACTGTTCCATCTGGCGGGCAGCTGCGTTCTTTGACCCATTTTATGCCAATAACACGTGTTATCTCTCTCGAAGTGGTGAGAACTGGAAATTAATAAATTAGATCAGAGTTTTTTTGTTATAGTGAATTTATTCTTGTACACTGTATTGACGATCAGTTGTATAAGAAAGCGTGTTTCTTATGTATGCAGTTATTTTATTATGTACTCGGTTTAGTCCATTGCTTTGCTTACACGAGGTGTGCTCTACGCAATTAAGTAACCTAATATTTTCTTCAAAATCTATGTTTGCGTGGACACCAAAAGCGCAAATCATAGACCTAATGTTAGATTAAATCAATTGACCCTATTTTATTAGTTTGTCCTTACTGGCTGGTTATGTATCATATCGCCCATTCTAAACCATTAAATTCGGTGGCGCAGTTGTAATTGCGCATGCGTAACGACTGCTGTGCTGAGGTCTCGGGTTCGATCCCCGGGTCGGGTAAAGTGATATTTGGTTTTTCTATCTAGTAATTCCTCAGTATTAGCCCGGAGTCTGGAATCTGTGCCCGGTATGGCGATAGGCTCGCCCCCTATCACATTATGGGACCGAAATTCGGCGAAAAGTGGGTGTACTTGTTACACCTCTGCCTGCCCCTTCGGGGATTACTGGCGTGAGTGTATATGTATATGTATGTAAACCATTAAAGATAGAAATTAAAAACTTTGAGAAGGTACTGGTTTTATACTGCAGGTATCGTTTAGTGATTTCTCAAAAATTACTCCCAGGCAGGGGAACTAAAGCTACATAATTTACGTGAGCAAAGCTGCGGGCGAAAAGCTGAAAGACACAAAAAATACATTGATTACTGCAATATATTTTTTACAAGACCTAAGCTAACGCTAAGCAATGACTGGATAAAATAACTTGACACACCCCTTGTGTGATAACATCATTTGCAGTGCATAATTGATTGAAAATATTTTTACTATGTATCAGCCGAGACTAATTAGAAACCGATATTCTGAATTTCATACTGCTTCTTGCCATACGACGATCCAATGAATCCAATTACTCACCAGACCTTGCAAATGTGTCTTTGACGTTAATACGTTACGAAAATCGCCTTACTGGCAACCAAAGCCAGAGCAACAATAAAACCATAATATCCTATAAGTTAACATTGACACAGATTAAATAGTTAAACATTTTCCATATGGATTTATTGTACGCAAGCATCGCGGCCGTCCCATAATTTAGGCGGACGTTCAGTCGACAAACTTGGCCACAATAAAGCACTGCGCCAACGACATTAATTACAACTTATCGTAAAACATGCTGGCCGTTCTTACATAGTCATTCTTAAGCTGAACTCATACGACACTGTGTTTTATGAAGGACGCTCTGTGTCGGAATTTCTATGTTCTTTTTTTGCACGGCCTTGTAATGGAATACATTGGTGTTTAGTGATGTGAATAAATATTTGTAATTTCTGTGATTTGTGAAACAAAGATTTAAATTGGAAATCTTTTTGTAATTAATTGAAACTTTATTCACTTGAAAGCATCGACATATTATTTTGCTGAGCAGAGCCTCAAAATAGCTTCAAAATATTTTTTACGTGTTACGAGAATTTTTTGTCGGGGGTCTAGAGTTCTACGATGTTTGGTCGTTTTGCGGCCTTCTGAGTACTGACACTAGACCCTCGACCGCTTCTTCACCTTCTTGCCCATGGCCTAGTGTGAAGAAGCAGGCCGGCATGTTTGTGTTGAGTAGCGGGGGATAGATTGTCTCTCGCTACTCGATACTCTAATTGGAAGGCACTACTACACACTTACCATCAGGTGCAGTGTAGTCACTTTGCCGTGCCAGGATAAAAAAAATAAACTGAAATTAATATCAAATGCAAAAATCCGACACTATTACGATTAATAAAATTACTCATATCACTAATAAAAATACAATGATCAACATAGAATACAAGAAAGGTATTTGTGTAGAGTAATGTATATGTTATAGCAATACGCCCGTAGTCCGTGTACCGCTGCCTATAAATATAGCTCCGCGACATTTGCATGGGAGCACAAAGAAGTTCGATATTGGTAATTATGAATAGTTACAAGACACGATACCTGTAATGATATATTGTGCATTAAGCTTCGTAAATCTGAGAGTTTGTTATCGTATTTTATTTTATACTATAGTGCCGTAGTTATCGGATATTTTACATTTGCGGATATACGATTTGTTTGGATGTAGAGTCAATTCTATTACTAGATTTGACAGCCTTCGTGGCGCAGCGGGCGAGTAGCCAGTAGTGAAACGAGAGGCCGTGGGTTTGATTCCCGCACCGAGACAAATGTTTGCGTGATAGACAGATAGTTGTTTCGGGTCTGGGTGTTATGGGGCCGTAGTCCCTTGTGATACCCACGATACAATTTTAACTTAGTGTAGGATCAGAACTATGTGTGTGACTGTTGGGTGTATTTATTTTTATTAACCATGCAACACTTTTTCATGCATAATTAATCTAATTTTATACCTCCCCACTACTGTTCTGAAGAGGTAGGGGTTACATTACCTGTATATTACAATAATACTACTATAATAATATAATAATAATACTAGCCCTGTATTAAACATTGTCCCACTGCTGGGCACGGGCCTCCTCTACTAATGAGAGGGGTTAGGCCTAAGTCCACCACGCTGACCTAATGCGGGTTGGCTGACTTCTCATACCTTCGAAAAATTCTCAGATATGCAGGTTTCCTCACGATGTTTTCCCTCACCGTTAAAGAAAGCAATAATTAACATTTTAATACACACATAACTTTAGGAAAGTCAGAGGTGTATGCTACTTGGGTTTCGAACCTACGACTTTCGTCTTGGCGGTCCGTACCGCAACCAATTAGGCTATCGCTTCTTCTAATACTACTAACAGATTATAATTTAAACCAATTGTCTAACTAAGCGGATGGTGTATAAGAGCGATTATACGTTGGTAGAAGTAATTAATTTTACAAATTATGTGGTTAGGTAAGAGGTAGGTCTGATTTAGATGTTTAGGCTGCAAGGGACAACCGCAAGAAGCCTCTAGCGTTAGGTCTCTGGTTACCACGAGCCATATATTCCAAAATTATATAAATTAATTATAATTAAATTTATTATATACATTTACTTTCACGCCTGTAATTCCCGTAGGGGTAGGAAGAGGTGTAACCAGTAGACCCACTTTTCGCCGAATTTATTTCGGTCCCATAATGTGATAGGGGTGAGCATATCGCCATACCAGGCACAATTCTAGACTCCGGGCTAATACTGAGAATTTTTAGATAGAATAACCCAATTTCACTTTACCCGACCTGGGGTTCCAACCCGAGACCTCAGCACAGCAGTCGTATCGCATGCGTTATTACAACTGCGCCACCGAGGCAGTCTGAAATTTATCAATTTATACAGTAATCTAATTATTATTTAATTTATCTATATCTGTAGTTAAATATGAAAATTATTTATTTATTACGCGTTTAATATCTAAGTCAAATTGAACTGAATTGTAACATACGAGCATCTATCTTCTTTTTCTATAAATGTATTTTTGTAATAAATTATGTATGTACTCAAGTGACATGTAGGCTATCACAACACAACGGCGCCGTATTAAGCTGTTTTTCATACGAAATGGTACGTGTATCAAAAATATCAAATAACCGGCTGACCTAATTTCTTATTCTCTTTGTGTTTGAAAAATATATGGTTCATAATTGTAAAATCAAAGCATGTTTTATGTTAGACCTCATTAGCGTGTCAACACATAACTTAATAAACATTTTATAAAAAACATTTATAAAAAAATGAGAAAGAAGACTGGTAAAAAGCCATTTGATTTTTTTTTATTCTGGCGTGGCAAAGTGCCACACTGCACCTGGTGGTAAGCGCAGTGCCGTCCAGATAGAGTATCAAGTAGTGAGAGACAGTCTATCCCCCGCTACTCAACACAATCATGCCGGCCTGCTGTTTAGCTTCTTCACATTACGCCTAAAGGACCCAGGATCATAGAAGGGAGGGAACACGGTAGCTGGCAAACTGTTCCACAGCTTGATGGATGTATATAAGATTTATGATAAAAATAATTAAAATTATAATCTGATTTTCATTTCATAACAATACCTTCCTATTAACACTGCCAGTGGATATTTTTTAAGCCTGCGGATAAACTGTAATGGCCAACACTATCCAACCGGCGTTAATTTTAAACGCTTTGGCGGCTAGGTGTCGCACTTTGTTGATTAATCGTCGGATAATCCTAGATTATGTTCGGATATGTATCGGTTTCAACGTTTGATTTACTTTGAATGTTTGTATATTTTATTGGTAAAGAATTATTTTTAGTAATATTAACTAACTTTATGATAAATACACGAACTATAAATAAACTTACTTTACATTTATATATTTTTTGTTTTGTCTTCTATACCTGCGATCGAACCCGAGACCTCGGCACAGCTGTTGTACTGTGCCACCGAGGCATATTAAACATGATAGATTTACCTTACCTTATTAAAGACAAAGGCGATACAACATAATTAAATAACTTAATTTTACTAAGAGTTTGTTCCTTCCAAAACCCGCTGCTGTAACTCCTAAATCGACATTGGCACGCATTTTTCGACAACGAGCAGTGAAGGTCGACGAGTCTCTGGCAATGATTAACTATCTTCATCTCACAACGAAATTATTCAAATATATCTATATATAGGTGGGGGTTGGGTCGTATCTTCGTAAAATAAGACTTCGTTCTAGTTTTCTCTTTAATCCCAATAAAAATACAACATCACAATTTTCACACATCTGCCCGTAATCCAAATCAATTCTCATTCTCGCGTCCCTTCCTCACTCATTCACTCGTACATTCCTTCATTCACTCCGGTTACAGATACTAATAACATGTTTCATAAACATAAATATAAAAATCGAAGAGTGTGTTTTTTTTACTGCCTGGATAGACGGATGAGCAGATGGGCCACCTGATGGCAAATAGACACCGCCGCCCATAGCTTTCTGCAACGCCAGGGTACAGCAAAGCCGCTGCCTACCGTAACTATGTATGTTTCCTATGGACTTAAAAAACTTCAGCTGGTGATCCTGTGAAATTTGGAAGCCATCGGATAAACATAATTTTATGTGCTATGTTTTCTTTACAAATTAATAAAAAAAAAGTTATATTAGGGCGGGTCGCTATAGAAATATATAAAGAGAGTTGGAAATATTATTCATCTTCGTAAAGAAATAATCGTCGGAAATTCCATCAAATTACAAAGTCCAAATCATTAGTACAATAAGCGTAATACAGCGGCTTCAAAAATGATAAACAAAACATGGAAATTATAAGGTTGATTCGCAAAGGTATCATGCATTCACGTCTTGGAGATAATTGAAAAATGTCCCATGAATCGGGGACGTAATAAGACGGGATTACTGCCCTGTTATTGCCACGGAGAGAACTAACTGGTTGATTAATTACCATTTATATTTATTTGTGAATTATTTCATAAGACTTTAATATTTTTTCTTATCATTTGTTTTGTTTTTAAAATACACTGTAAATTAAAAAAAAACATCGTATCTCGAAAACTTTTTTCTCTTATCCACTCTCGAATTACAAGGACACCGCAGTTCGAATAGGTAATAAGTAGAGTCTGTCCAAATCAATTTTATTTCCATAATATTAAAGTTAATAAAAAGTACACCGACTTCAATAAAAAACAAATTATGCGTTACTATAAAAATTTAGGGTTGCCCTTGATTTTTCTGAGATCTCATCATCAGATCCTGACTTGGTGCCAATGGGACCACCTGGAAAGTATACCCTTTTAAACAAAAAACGAATTTCTCGAATCGGTCCAGGCGTCTTCGAGTAATCGGGTAACATACATAAAAAAAAAGATTCCGACGAATTGTTAACCTCCTCCTTTTTTGAAGTCGGTAAAAAATAGCATGTAAGAACGGCGAGTGTTGCCAGTATTTTTGGTATGCCGGCATGCCATTGATACGTGACTGGTTAACGTGGTGTATGCTACAAAATTCAGTCTACGAATTGAAAATTCATAAAAAATCGTTTTGGATCTGTACCCAGGTGATCACCGGTCCCTCAGACTAATAGGAAGTAGACCAATGAGACTATACGTTTTTCTTTCATAGAATATACAAATCTATCTGTAGTTCGTATATGTTGGCTATTGTGAGGCAATTTATTTTCATTTTTTGTCTAATCATTTCTTTGTTCTTCCTTAGTTTTTTCGAATATTAACAAACGTATTCAAAATCATTTGAGTTTCCATTAAAGCAATGTTTATTTTTTCTGAAAAGTCACAAAAAAGTTTTGGTATCATAAAACTCTTGCTTTTACTATCTTAAATAATATGTGAATTTAAGAATAATTTTATTCATATACATTTTGTAGTTACTTTATACGAGTGAAATATCGATTCTTATTACTATTTTGAACTTCAATAGGACTTTGCTTAAATCTCTTTTAAGTCCCCTACAATATTTTAGATTAAAACGTTTCAAGTATTCCGAGCTTAACTCAATAGATAGGAAAATTTGTTAATAATAACCATTCGGAGTTTCAAAGACAAAGTTTTGTTCAAATAGAGACAAATGTTTGAAAATAATGTTCAAATTAATGAGATACGGATTTTGATAGATCTGATAAGTTAGAAGGAATTTGAAACTCCGTTTAAAATATTTGCATTTAATTTCGTCTATTAGTCAATGTTAAATATTGTAATTAATGTGGTTTTGATTATTTTCTTAATATAAATACATACGAAATATTCTATTTGATATTGAGTTATCATTGAGTAAGCCATATGGCAGCGTTTCTAAATATTCGACCGCTTCTTAACCTCCTTGCCCCATGGCGTAGTATGGGAAGCTACACAGAAGGCCTAGAGAGAGGGATAGATTGTTTCTCGCTACTTGATACTCTAACTGGACGGCACTGCGCTTACCATCAGGTGCAGTGTGGTCAATTTTCCGTACCAGGATAAAAGAAAATATTCGTCAAAAAAATTATAATGTGCACATTGAATCAGCCTGTTATTACTTACATACATATACACTCACGCCTGTAATCCCCGAAGGGGTAGGCAGAGATGTAACTAGTATACCCACTTTTCGCCGCATTTATTAAGGTCCCATAATGTGATAGGGGGCGAGCCTATCGCCATACCGGGCTCAATTCCGGACTCCGGGCTGATACTGATTATTTCTAAATAGAAAAACCCTATATCACTTAACCGACCCAAGACCTCAGCACAACAGTCTTAACGCACGCGCAATTACAACTGCGCCACCGAGGCAGTCAATATAGTCCAGGGAAAATGTTACTTATTTTTATTGAAAATATAATAAACTATTACATTATTAAAAAACAAAGTTTAGATAACGATGCAAGGATAAAAATGAGCTACTGTGCAAAAGAAGCAGCAATAGCTAACTAGCTATGGGGTGCTAGTTATGGGGTGGTACGGACTACCGAGACGGAAGTCGTTCGAAACCAGCCCAAATGGAATTTACCGTAGCATTTTCTAAAATTATCTGTATATTCATTGTTAATGATCGCGCACAACGCGGTTTCAGATGAATTTCCTCCCGCGAACGCTCCGAATGTGGAATGAGCTCCCTGCCAAGGTTTTCGAAGGGGACTACAGTATGGGGTTCTTCAAGAAGGGAGTAAATAGGTTTTTGAAGGGTCGGCAACGCGCATGTGATACTCCTGGTGTTGCAGGCGTCGATAGGCTACGGTAACCGCTTACCATCAGGCGGGCCGTAAGCTTGTTTGCCACCAACGTGGTATAAAAAAAAATCATCGGTTACTTTAACGGTGAAGAAACAATCATAAACAAATCTGCATATCTGAGAGTTCTCACACACATTTCAAAGCTATGTGCATTCCACCAAACCCCGTTACGCCAACGTTGTGGATTGAAACCCCTCTCATTAGTAGAGGAGACCCTTACCCAGCAGCGAGACAGTATAAGATTTGTTTGTTCTAAATTAGTATGTTTTTGATAATCCATAACAATCATTACTGCAGGTAAGCTACTATGTAACTTAGTTTTTTTTGGGGGTCTAGAGTTGGGGTACAATGTTGGCCATTTTGTGGCCTTCTAAGTACTCTGACAATAGACCCTCGACCGCTTCTTCACCTTCTTGCCCATGGCGTAGTGTCAAGGAGCAGGCCGGCATGATTGTCTTGAGTAGCGGGGGATAGATCGTCTCTCGCTACTCGATACTCTAATTGGACCGTACTGCGCTTACCATCAGGTGAAGTGCGGTCTCTTTGCCGTGCTAGGATAAAAAAAAAACAATCACAGACTAAATAACAAAGCTGTTATACTGGGACAGAACAATCCTATAGCCTGACATTAAAACAATTTAGCTCGCATTGCGAATAATCATGTCCTAGTTGCAAGTGCATTCAATATCGACTGTCGAGTCCTGTTAACTAGCGTAATGATATGTGACATAAATGGAACAATTATGTTTGTGCGTGGAAAGTCTCATAATTCACTGGGAGAATGGTTGTATGGATGAGCTTCATACATACGTTCTTTTTTATTATTATAATAAATACACACAACAGTCACACGCAAAATACTGATGCCAATAAGTTAAATCTTTATCGTGGATATCAAGAACTATGAGGGACTAAACAATAAACAAACATCTCTCAAACATTTGTCTCGGAGAGGGAATTGAACCCACAGCCTCTTGTTTCAGAGCCAGCTACTCGCCCGTTGAGCCATGGAGGCTTTCTATGTATGATTGGCGATGAGAACTCTGGTGACACCTCTTGTATAGTGCCGATTAATGTAGCGGATACCACTTTTATCCAGATAACTGGCAGGTGCCAGATACCCAACAATTAGTGCCTCCCTAATTTTAATTTTTTAAAGGTAGGTAACGCATCCTCCATTTTCTGGCATACCTGGTGTATAACGATAGTGGTCCATCTGCTAGTATACTTGTGTTATGCAATAAAACACACATCATACGAGAAACACTCAGATTTAATCTTCTCCTCACAGTTTATATTTGAAATCTATTATGCGGTTTTCTGATTCATTTATTTTCAAAACACACTTTATTGTGACACGGCAAAGAGGTCACTTGATACCTAATAGCAATTATTGTGCAGTCCGAAAGTTATGTCAACTGTCAAAAAACAACGTCTTCGACGATCGGCAGAGGCACTAGAAGCAACTTGTCGGATTTTCACCATGTGTATGATACCATCAGATGGGTAACGTTTAAACCTACGTAGTGACCACACTACGTAGGTATACCCATCTGCTATAAGTAAAAGTTTTTTATTCATAAAAAGTACACCAACTTCAACAAAACAAATTATCCGACACTATAAAATGTTAGGGTTTCCGTTGATTTTTCTGAGATCCCATCATCAGATCCTGACATGGTGCCAATGGGACCACCTGGGAAGTATACCCTTTTAAACAAAAGAAGAATTTCTCGAATCGGTCCAGGCGTCTTCGAGTAATCAAGTAAAATACATTAAAAAAAAACCGACGAATTGTTAACCTCCTCCTTTTTTGAAGTCGGTTAAAAGCACGACTTTCAAATATTAATTCCTTTCATCCAAACACGCTAAAACTAAATAAACAATGAAAACCACGAACCAAATGTAATAACAAAACAAAACAGTCCGTCAAGAACACTGGCTAGCACATTCCAATAGCCAGTTCAATTCAATACAATTTAGTTCGCATTTCGAATAATGATGTCCTAGATACAACAAGTGCATTCAATATCGACCGTAGACTATTGTCGTGTAACTGGCGACCATTTGCAACAATTAGCAGGCACGGAGCCGAGCTAACGAACCAATTGTCTTTTAGAGGGCTCTTATATAATGAATATTGTGATGCCAGAGTTTATCCGCGATCAGCCGTTTCAGATTGTACGGATAAAATTAGTGGGGTTGTACGATCGGCAGCTGTGGCGGATATTAATTTGTTTATCATGTATCAGGGTTTTTTGTTGTGCATTGTTTGTGCTATCCGTAGTATCTTATTGGGCGTCTAGTAGATTCGAGAAGTCCTTTGAATTTCAAGGTCACTATATTTAATATGAGTGTGGCGATTATTAAACATGGCATATGTTTGGAATTTATTGCATAGTTTTCATACTTACATTCTAATTAGGATTTATTTATAAATATAGAATTATCTGCCGAACAATGGAAAATAAAAATTACTTGGTAATGATGGTATATTTAATAATAATTCAATGAGAATTTAACATCTTATTCTAAATAATATTACATTAAACAACGTACTTCCGAGAAAATATCATGGATGTATTCATGTTTCGTATTTCATCCCTTGACAGAGTATTTTAATAAAACAAAGTAGAAATAAAAATGCAAGCGCGACGTCGACCGAGACTTCTGATATTAAATACTAACTTTTGCTCTCGATCCTGCCTTAGCAGTATTTGTATGGACCAAATAATATTTTTATAACCTTCATCAACATATTAACCTTTTGCCTGGTCTTTCATTTAATGTAATAAACAGTGAACCCTGCATCGAAATCTATTCAGTTTTTTATTATATGGTCAGATAAATAAATGTTCATAATTTCCGGTAAGTACTAAATATAACTGCCTCAAAGTTAAGACTGCTGTGCTGAGGTCTTGAGTTTGATCCCTGGGTCGGGTAAAGTGATATTGGGTCTTTCTATTTAGAAATACTCAGGGAGTATGGAATTGTGCCCGGTATGGCGATAGGCTCGCCGCCTATCACGTTATGGGACCGTAATGAATTCGGCAAAAAGTGTACTGGTTAAACCTCTGCCTACCCCTTCGGGGAATAAAGACATGAGATATAGAGATATATATATGGAAGAAGGTTTATACTGCCAAAGTGAATTGATTATCACTTGAATTACACTAAACCCCGTTTCCATGAACAAATGAATCTTAAAAATGCCTCTGAAACATATTGAGCATGCTCTTATCTCATCTTCAAAGAATTCCTCGAAATTAGGAACTACATTTATTACATATAAATAATCACGACATCAAAAATGTCGTCTAGATTATTTCTCAAACGGTACACAAGCGAACTCCCATCATGTAGTTCATATATCTACACGAGGACTTTATTTACGAGCACGTAACTCGCTCCGGTGTCAAAATAATTTACAGCTTTCATAACCCTATCATGGGTATTAACTATTAATAGCCCTCGTAGACGCTCTACTGTTCTCCGCACTGATGACACTAATTAAAACAGGCCTGATCGTTAACCCATTTTATATGAAAACGGACGGTTACAATTTCATAGTCTGTTTCCTTTTTGAGAATGTTGATGTGATTATCATTGGGTATTAATAAATATTTAACTAAATGTGCCTTACATTTTGAATTTTTAAGTATTAAATTTGATCAATAAAATAATTGGGCTAGTTACAATATAGTAGTTGTGTTGTTTTTCGTATTATATTAGTCAATATGTTGCGTAAAACAAAAGAATTTAAATATTAAGTAAGTTAAAAACCATTCAAATGCAAAGGATAGTCAAATGACAGAAAGGGATGCACTTTATAAGTCGTGACATCACTTTAAGTTATACCAATGTCTAAGATAACAATAACAGCCTCATTTTTAACAATTTTGATTCTCTTTTTAAATAATTTCTTAATCTTATTATTTTTGATTGCATATTAAATAATGAACAAAATCAAACACAGGAAATTTCCCTATTGTAGGTGAATTACCAAGACAACACTGTCAAAATTCCAACTTCTTAATTCATTTTGAAATATAAAATTAAATTCAAGTAATTTTCTAGCCACGGAACACAACTTCTTTTTTAAATACTTTTTGATTTGGGAGTTTTTACAAAGATTTTATTTGCATAAACGTTTTACTTCGTACTTTGAAATCAAGTTTGAGTCGTGTACCGTTTTGTTTTCACTCCAAAGACGGCACAGAGACAACCGACGTTGATTGATTATAATTACAAATTAGGTGTGATTCTTAGAACTCTTCAAGTGACATCGTTTCAGCAAATAATGTTAATAAAAATGTCTATTGAGTTAGTAACAAATTATTAAGCTTCCATCTTGAGTAACTGAAAATAACAGTTTCACAAGATTTAAGTACCTAGTTTTGAGGCAATAAATAAATGTTATTATATCCAACAATAAATTAATAAACATAGTTGTAGTACCTAGACCTAATAGAAAAGAAAACTAATCTGTAAAAAATCTACCATAATGCTAATGCTGCAACAGATAAGACAATAAAACGTTTTTCTACCCATACTTCCTGTTTGATCGGATTAATGGAGACGTGTAGGCTAAGTCCATGAACACAATATAAGTGTTCAGTGATAAACTAATCAAAATAATTCAATCAAAAACACGAGCAAATGAAATGTAGAACCAATTTTTTTTCACACCAGACAGTCACCTACTAAGATACGAGACTTGTGTCGTGGGTATCAGGAACTACGAGAGACTTTCGGTCTCACAACACCAACACCCGGAAAAATATCTGTCTGTCACACAAACATTCGTCGCGGTGTGAGAATCGAACCCACGGCATCTCGTTTCACAGCCGGCGACTCGCCTACTGTGCCACGGAGGCTGTCAAATGCTGTTTTAACTCCAGTCTAACGATATTCTTAATTTGGATCAACATAACCAGCTTATTAATATAATGTCATAAAAAACACATCATCACATAACAATAAAATTTTAACGATTTCCTTCAAATTAAAAACCCATTCTAAACACTTCATTATAAACTTCCTGATAATGTTACATCACTTTTACATACCATTCCACTTGACTATTCTTGTTGCGTCATCCTTATCTTGTATTTGAGCCATTAACTGTCTATATTTCGTTACAACAGGGATAACAGTAAAGAAATAATTTATTGGTCTTTTTGGTCGAGTGGCAGCAAACTCATTGCTTCCTTGGTACACACCTGCAGCACATCGGGCTTAGTCAACTGGCAACTAGTCGTCCAGAATCGATCCCATTTAAATAGTCTGTTTAATAAAGTAATGTTATCCCGCTAATAAATTTATAGAAGGTGCACCAAATGGAGCATTTGGAATTTTGCTTTTTAGTGTCACTTTTGAATGACTTGAGCAATTTTGTATATATTCAATAGATTTAGTATATATATATCTGTGCTCGCCATATTACCGCTTAACATTCAGCTACAAACAATCTAATTTGAGGGTTTTTCTCATAAGTAAAGTACAGTTTTGATATCACAGCAGTTGTAAAAAATGTGGCACGGTTGATTCTTGAATTGTAATTTCTGTGAACTTTCACTAATTATTATAGATTATTGTTAAGGCGTAGTGTGAAGAAGCTACACAGCAGGCCGGCATGATTGTGTTGAGTAGCGAGGGATACATTGTTTCTTGCTACTTGATACTCTAACTAGACGGCACTGCACTTACCATCAGGTGCAGTGTGGTCAACTTTGACGTGCCAGGATAAAAAAAATTATAATGCTGTAATTCGTGGCATTTACCCACCCCTTACTACAGACTTGAGTATGTAAAATAATATGATATTCTTGTTTTATCAACTCATCCACTCTTCTCGGGCCATTAACTGTTTATTATTTGTGAATACAATCCATCTTGTATATCGTGTCAGCGAAGAAAACAATTTAATGAAATATGCGGTGGTCACTTAGCCGTAATATGATAGTTCAGATGTTGATGGGTTGTATGTTTGTATAGTAATACGACACTGGACAGAAGCTTATTCCTTGTCCCACTTCGCTTTATTTATTTTACGGATACAAATATAGTATTTGCTGAAGATGTTGTCTAGAAAGTTGAGTTCAGATTACACGTATTCGTAAAACTGATAAAATATAAGCATGCAACTATTTTTATATAACACTTATAAAATAGAGTAAGATAAGAAATAAAAAAGAAATTATCACTTGTTATGAATTTATGTGAATTCGTTTATATCTGTAGCTAGCACGATCGATCGCAATATAGAAGAAATGCTATCAATAATAAATCTCTACAAATAGAAAGAATAATAAATACAAATATAAATTTCTAGAATAATTTTGAGCATTCAATATTTAAAATCGTATTGCGACCTTTACATCATCTAATTCTCAATCATATTAAGTTACTAAGTGATCCCAGGGTCTTAAAGCTATTGATATTTACAAATTCTATTTATTCTGAACTATGAGATTTACATTATGGCATTAGGCCAGCGTGGTGTACTAAGGCCTGACCCCTCTCATTAGTACTCATTTATTATTGAGAACTTTATATATAAACTTTAAGTAACGCCAATATATTTTATTTCTTTAACATTGCAAAATTATATGCCTTACATGACTTTAATTCATATTTTTCTAGTATTTTAATTATTGTATTCAGTCTGGGTATGTCATGCCCGCTAAAGTGTCTGTGCTTGCAGCGGCGCCATGTGCCAGGTCGGTCTCTTCCCTGTAACATGGTTGTGGAGGCCGATGGCTGACACATGCGTCATTACTCGTGAACGGGTGTGGCTCGTGTGGACTGGTCTGCTCAGACTGTTTCAGTAAGCACCAACTGCTTTAAGAAATCGAGATTTTCATCACTCACGATGGTCATGTGCGGCACTAGGTCTTGTAATGATTTTTATTCACAATATTGCTATAAGGCAACTTAACATACATTGAGCTGCTCTAATCTAATGTAATTAAACTGAAATCGTTTAATAATTGTATGACCAAATATTGTTAACCGGTGTGAAAAGAGCAACGCTAGAGTTTCTTGCCCGTTCTTCTCTAGCGAAACTGCATTCCGAACTGGCGGTAAAGTAAAAAATTGACTGAATCTAAATGATGTATAACATTTCATGAATTCAATAAATATTTGATTTTGATTTTTGAGTAGAGGAGGCCCATGTCTCATTAGTAGACAATGTTAATTCAGGGCTAGTATTATTATATTGTGAGATTTACGTGATTTTAATTATTACTTCTGATAAATTACATAACACCTTTCTTTTAGTGCAAATATCATTGATACCATCTTTCTGCTACACTCTTTGTAAAGATATCAACACAAATGTTTAAGCCTTTTTTGTTTGTTTTGTCTATTTTTTAAGTATGGATAGAATAATAAATGGTATAAGGTATATATATTAAAATAACGATTATTCCAAAGAATTTAAGTAATTCATGAGAAGCTAAACCCATCCAATACTAACTTGTTAAATGTTTTCGTGGAGACATAAACGGTTTATCTTGCTTAAAACTATTTTATTGAATGATTTTCGGAACGTCTAGACATTATGCAAAAAGAAAGCTGTGTATTGTTTACGAACATTCTAATATATTTTTTAATTAAGTGCCGTCGCACAAAGTAAATTCAATAACATCGCAATCCAAACAATATAAAGTCGAAATATATGAAATTAAATTCTTTGCATCGCATTACAATTATTAAGGCGATTTGAATATTATTAATGGAAAGCAATAAATTATATGAGGGATTTGATAATGTTAGTTTTTAAGTCGTAATTTAATATTTTGTAAGTATAATCAAATTTATTTCCGACCGGGAAACCGCCACGCGTCGTCTCACATTAGGCGATAACCGGCATAAGCTCTGGCGTATAAATTTTATATTCTATTAGATTTGCCACTAATCTCCTTTATCTAAGCATAAATTATTCTTAAATAAGCCGTCCCATGTGAATCGTTAAGAAATAATTTTATGCCTATATACGGATTAGGGGTTTCGAACTAAGTTGATAACGATAAGCGTGCGGTCTTGGTCATGACAAGTGACTTCAATTGCTCACTTAAAAAAATCATTTAGTTGCTTCGTCTTGAATGAAATGAATAACTAAAGTAAACTTTAAATTCATAATAATTGAACACCTACAATTACGAAAAGAAGCTACGAATACTTTTGATGATATGGCATTATTGCGCTGTTGGCAATTTATAAATAACACCCAAGAGTCACACAGATAGACCTGACTTTACAGTAACATACAGTTACCTCGTATGGTGGGTATCAAGAACTATATAATGACTATAAAATGGATAAAAACCCTTATATAAAAACAGATGATAAAAACAGACATGGAACAAATATTTGGGGATCCTACAATTGTCTCTTTACGGGGATCAAACCTGCGCCTCTCCTTTTACTGAATTTTCACTAGACAACCGTGTCACGAATGGCTGTAATTTGTTATGACAGTGCTAAAAATATGCCCTAAAACTCGAGGAGAAGGAGTGCTGACGATGATTCCGTTCATTTTTGTAAACCTCCGTGGCGCATCGGGTGAGTAGCCGGCTTTGGAACGAGGGGCCGTGAGATCGATTCCCACATCAGGATAAATGTTTCTGTGACAGACAGTTACTTGTGTAGTCTGGGTGTTGTTGGTTTGTTTTTATTTGCTTTTACCGATATAGGCTTGCGTTTGACCACTATATCGTCTGATGGTAAGTTAGGATGTGGTCTACGCTGCACGCTTGCCTAGAAAGTGAGACCGAAACTCTCTCGTAGTCCCTGATACCCATGACACGGGACTTGTATCTTAGTATGGGATCGGGTCTATGTGTGTGACTGTAGGGTGTTATTATTTGTATTATTATTAGGGTATTTACTATTATTAGAAACTAGCTGTTGCTCCCGGCTCCGCCCGCGTGGATGTCATGTTTGAGACAAAAAGTATACACTACAAAATACCAATTTCCATGCATTTAACTTCAAAAATGAACCCCCTTAGGGGTGGAATTTCCAAAAACCCTGAAATATGTGTTTTTAATTTTTAACTGTAAGGCCATGTACCAAATTTCATGCGTTTAACTGCAAAAATGACAGATTTTCATACAAACTTTCTTCCCCTATTTTACCCCCTTCGGGGTGGAATTTCCAAAAATCCTGAAATATATATTTTTTATTTTTGACTAAAAGGCCAAATACTAATTTTCATAAACTTAACTTCAAAAATGACGGATTTTCATACAAACTATCATCCCCTATTTCACCCCCTTAGGGGTGGTATTTCCAAAAACCCTTCCTTAGTGGATGCCTACGTCATAAAAGGTACCTACTGTCAAAATTTCAAGTCTCTAACCCCAGCCGTTTTGGCTGTGCGTTGATCGATCAGTCAGTCAGTCAGTCAGTTCCTTCTTTTATATATACAGATATCAAATACCGAAGGTATAACTGAAGTATTTAGGAGACTTGTTGGGGGTAGTTAATAATGACAACCAAAGTGGGAGTAGTAAATGTTTAATATAAAACAGAGTGCCTTCCGCGCTCCGGTGTTCAGTTCAGTTGTTTTGTGAAGTAGACTAGGTGATAGCCAGGATATTCGTGGTTTGTTCGCGGGGTAGTAAGTTTATCAATGTGTAATCAGTTCAATGGCCGCGGAGTTCAGCTTAGAGGGTAATGCTGGTAGATTAATCATAAAGAGAAGCCTTAAGTGAATCCTGACATGCGTGTGTGTTAATACTAAGCACTGAGATGTGTAACAGTGTCGTGAAATCAATTAATAAATTAATAAATATTGTATTTGTGCCTTTTAAATATCCATCTTGCATAGTTTTGTTGATGTTCCTAACATTATACGGATTTATTATCATCTCGTACCGTCAAACTCGGGTCAGAAATCACTTGGCTATTGAATTATCATTTCATAATGATGTATGGGGTGATAGTAAAATGCGGAGCGGTGCCGTGAAATTGTTAAGGGTTCGTTTGATTAGATAAACAGTGAATTATTGCTTTGAAGTTTGATGTTGTTTAAACGAATGGTATCGTGATTGTTTATCTCGAATCCAAATAGCTTTATGTTGAATTTTACTACGATATAACTCTGAATCTATTTGAAAATCTGAATGATTTATGTTTTAGGTATTAACGTTGTGCTGTTTCTGTGCGAGTTTTTGTTATTTTCATCGTGAAAGCACGTCTTCTAAAATATTGGCATTATTCTCGTCATACTTTCTATATTAACTGCCTTATACAAATATTGGCTGCCTCGGTGGCGCAGTTGTAATTGTGCATGCGTTACGACTGCTGTGATTAGGTCTCGGGTTCGATCCCCGGTTGAGTAAAGTGATATTGGGTTTTTATATTTGGAAATACTTAGGTTCAGCCCGAAGTCTGGAATTGTGTCCAGTATGACGATAGGCTCGCCCCCTATCACATTGTGGGACCCTAATGAATTTGGCGAAAAGTGTGTGTACTGGTTACACCTGTGCCTACCCCTTCAGGAATTACTGACGTGAGTGTATATGTATGTACATATGTATACTTTCTATAAAGGAATTATTGAATGCAGAGAACTATTAACTCAACTTAAAGTGACGTCAAAATTAAATTCACAATCCAACAAAAGCAAACAATTCAATATCGGTTACGAAATTAGAACGTTCAAGGAAACAGACATTAGTTTGAAAGCAATTTGTCTTTAAATAGCTCGTCGCGGTAGGCGCAGCACAGCTGCAAAGTTTCAGCGCACGGAGGGACAAACAATTAAAATATCCGGCTAATGGAGTAAGCGGAATTCGAAATATGTTAATGAACATATTGCCGCTTGTACTTTATTTGTCGGTCGTGCTAAGGGTAAATCGATATTTAAAAAACAGAACACAATTAATCAGAACGTAAGGATATTGGTGTATTATTGGAGTGTTAATGCTATAAAATGTGTTGGAAACAACTTCAATAGGAATAATCTGAAGAATAATGAAGTTTACAATACGTAATGGAAGAGCAGCCCTATGTGAAACCAAAGGCCGTGGGTTCGTTTCCCACACCGAATCAAATAGTTGTGTGACAGACAAATATTTTTTTTAAATACACACAGTTCTGACCCGACAATATGTAAAACCTGTATCATGGGTATCAAGAACTACTAGAGACTAGGGTTCCGTCTACTAACTCGCTGCGCCACGGAGGCTGTCAATTTGATTCGGGTTTGGGTGTTGTGAGACCTAAATCCTCTCGTAGTTCCCGATCCATGACACATGATAATTATATCTTAGTACTAGCTTTGGCCCGCGGCTACGCCCGTGTGGTAGTTATTTTTGGAAGAAAAGGTATAAAATCCATGGAGACCTCTCTAAGCTCTTATATCTTCTTGTATTATGCTATCCCGTAGGAACCGTGCATTTTCTGGTATAAAAAGTATCCTCTCAACTAACACTATGCAAATAATCACGTGGTTCCCTTGCTCTGTCTAAAACAAAACTATCCCACGGGAACCGTACAATCTCTGTGCCAAATTTCAACCAGATTCTTCGAGCCGTTTTAGCGTGATTGAGTAACAAACATCGATCCAACCAAACATTCGTATTTATAATATTAGTAGGATTATTGATAAACACCCGATAGAAGAGTTCATATAAACTTTCATCCCCTATAAGTAAACTCTCCTTAGGGGCGGAATTTCTAAAAATCCTGAGACGTATATTTTTTATTTTTAACTGAAAGGCCAAATACAATTGTTATGCCTTTAACTTAAAAAATGACGGAGTTTCATACAAACTATCATCCCCTATTTTACCCCTCTAGGGGTGGTATTTCCAAAAACTCTTCCTTAGTGGATGCCTACGTGATAAAAGGTACCTACTGTCAAAATTTCAAGTCTGTAACCCCAGCCGTTTAGGCTGTGCGTTGATCGATCAGTCAGTCAGTCAGTCAATCAGTCAGTCAGTCAGTCAGTTTCTTCTTTTATATATACAGATGAGTTCGGGGCTCTATGTATGACTGGGTATATTATTTATTTATTTAGTAAAAATCTTTTTATCTAACAGTCACTTTTGAGTTTGATTATAGAATTAAAAGTTGTCAGTATCTACATAAAGATGTGTTCTAATCTCTGTTGTATGTGATCGATGAAGTGTCGCTACAGAGAAGAATACTATAGTCGAAATTTTTGTAAGAATTCCTTTTATCAATAACTCAGACACTAGTACTAAATCCGTCAGAAAATTTCACATGTCAGCAATAAATACAGCCTCTGTTCGGTGACGCAGTTGTAATTGCGCATGCGTTACGACTGCTGTACCGAGATCTCGGGTTCAATCCCCGGGTCGGGTAAAGTGATATTGGGTTTTTCTATCTAGAAATTCTCAGTATTAGCCCGGAGTCTGGAACCTGTGTCCGGTATGGCGATAGGCTCGCCCCCTATCACATTATGGGACCGAAATTTAGCGAAAAGTGGGTGTACACCTCTGCCTTCTCCTTCGGGGATTACAGGCGTGAATGTATATGTATGTACAGCCTCTATTCTAACAATACCATTACATTGCACAAAAGATAAGCTATCTCTCGGTTACCCACGTGTTGATTTTGTGCCAAACGAGGGTGCCGGAGACCTCAGCGAAAATAATAGAAATATGCAAATAAGCGGACAGACAGATGACGTTCAAATAAGATTACTTACGTACACTTTCACACACGAAACATAAATCTATGAAGGTGAACCCATTAGTAAATAGCTTGAAGGGTTATATTATATAAAATTCAACGTGCCCCCAACGAGCGGATGATACTGTTTGCTTTTAAAACCTTATGATAATGTCAACGCGATCTCTGGTATATTTATGTGTTTGAAGAAGGATTTGATGTTATCTTTGTTGAAATAATTATTTAATTATATGCCTGGATTATGGTGTTTGAATTATTTCTTTTTATACTATACTAGCTGTCCCGGCAAAAGTTGTTTTGCCATATAAATTAAATGGGAGGGTGGGGGTAGGAGGGTGAAAATTTGGGGTTATAGGTATTTTTTGATTCCAAATCAAATAAAAAAAAATACTGATAAAATAGAAAAACAATCTGGATAGGGACACCCTAATCCTTGTATTAACATGTACCGTACCGTTTTTTTGTTTCATGTGAATGTGACTTGTCTAAGGATGTATGTATTTTATATGTAAATTATTTTATAATGTAAATTGTAATGACAAATTACAAAAGACCTACGGCTGAGTTTCTTGGTGCTTCTTCTCAGACCAGTGGGCATTTCCGAAGCACCAGTAGACCTTAACATTATTATGACATGTAAAAAGTGCCCATAGTGGCCTAATTTACAAAATAAATGATTTGATTTGAATCACCCAGCGGTATGAAAAATACTTTACGACCTATTCTCATACCTACCAAATATACATAATTTTTTTTTAAATATTGAGCCGTTTCGGAAGTGTGCGACCACAAACACCGTGACACTAGATTTTTATATATAAGATTTAAGAGTTAAGACTGTATTTGATATTGTCACTGATATATTGGTTAATCTTATGCATTGGCAAAGCGTTCATGGTACCAAGATTTTACTGAGAAGAAGAGAGATTGAGTGTGGTTTTAGATTTTTATGATTCATATTAATTAATTTTGACAGCCACTGTGGCGCGATAGGCGAGGAGCCAGCTGTGAAACGAGAAGCCGTGGGTTCGATTCCCGCACCGAGACTAATACTTGTGTGACAGACAGATATTTGTGTCGGGTCTGAGTATTGTAAGATCGAAAGTCTCTCATAGTCCCTGATACCCACGACACAAGACTCGTATCTTACTGTGGGGTCAGCTATATGTGTGACTGGGTGTTATTTATTTTATTTATTAATATTTTTCAATAGATTTAATATATTTATTTGCAGTGTGACCAATGCAAAGAGCAAGATCAGTGGTTCCTTAGCAATGGAAATATACTTTTTATCTTCACTACTTTGTATATATTGTACCTTAACTATATTGTAATATATAATAGTGAAATGATCCTTCATATTATTTCATAAATAACTTATTCTACTAATTAATAATGACCGACATTTCAACTAAGATTATATTAATGGACTTCAAGATAAAATTGAGGTTAATTAGAGCGTGCGAAATATCGTAGTTTACTCTTCAGGTTTCAGTTTATTTTTAACCATGACTAACGAGGGCATGAGCGTAGCTTCGCCCCGCGGATTAGTTCAACCTATCCATACATTTATAATTTAAAGACCTTAGTCATAGCCACTTGCATAAATCCTGTCACAACGATAAATATACTAAGATCTTGCAAATTCTCAACCATATTTACGGATCTTTGGAAATTAACGTCCGTTAAGGGTATTTGGCTTGATCTCCCCAAGATTTACTTTTCCAGCGCAAATATAACTTTCATACAAAAAAGAAGTTTGAAACCGACAATAAATAATTTGCAGTCTTAATTATAACAAGGGCAAGCAAACACGAACAGATGCAAATTACGTGAGAATTTGTGTCCGTGTGCGCGCTTTAACGCAAATGTATCCGTAAGCCGTCCAGAGAGCGGAATCTCTTAATTTACGCCCCAAAGGGATTTGCTAAAGCCAAACATTGTTCGCTAATTATAACGGGGCGCATATGCTCTTTGTCCCACGAGGATCTTGCAAACTTAACGAGTGACGCTATTCTGTCATGCATGACTGATTTTGGATGATGGTTGAAACAATTTTAAACATTACAAAAACAACCAGGATTAATTTCAATCATCGTTTCTTCAGAGAAATGCTATTATAATAAAATAATACATAACACCCAACGGTCCACACATAGCCCCGACCCCACACTAAGATACGAGTCTTGTGTTGTGGGTATCAGAGACTACGAGAGACTTTCGGTCTCACTACACCCAGACCCCGGACACAAATATCTGTCTGTCACACAAGCATTTGTGTGACAGACAGATAGACAGTGTGACAGATAGTTCCCCGTGTGGGAATCGAACCCACGGCCTCTAGTTTCACAGTCGCCTACTGCGCCACGGAGGCTGTCATTATAGAATTAAAGGTTTTAATAGCGAGACGGTGCTATACTCTGCTTCTCGTAAGACTGAAAACAATTATTTTATAATTTGACTAAAAAGATTACCAACGACGAATATCTACGTAAAATTCTATACATGTTCAAAATTATGTTTACCAAGAACATTGCCCTTCTTCTACAAACGCTTGTTCTAACTTTCATTTTGTAATGTATTTGCGAAATAAAAAAAAACTGTCTAGCCCGCAAGCCACAGCACCACATGGACAAAATCCCGTCCACCCTTTTACCTCAAAAACTCTATAAACACATATCAGCCAAACCCTGATACAATACTACACCTTTGTTACATCCAAAGAAAAAACGCCTTTAAACCTTTGTAACATAGATGTAAATCCAAATTTGCTGATGCAAAATTTAAATTTGCTAATAGGGCGAGCTAATCTGTCAGCTGAGCCGCTGAAGATCGTTTAAAAGCGAGCCCCTTGTTATTGTTTATTTAGGATGGCTATTGGCGTTGAAAGCACGCTTTTGAGGCGTGCCTTAATGCGATTGTCCTTCAGCCACAGCTTGATAATGTGTTCTGATAGCACTTGATGGTCAACGCGGATGTAGGGGGAGAGATGATTGAGTTATTTAACAATTATAAGATATAAGCAGCATGATTATAACACATTCAATGACCATATCTGATGAATTAGCTGATGTAGTTTAGGTTATGCCACGTGATCTTAAACACATAAGTAACTTTATCCATATATAAATGCCTATATTATTATTTGAAGAGTAAATTCGGTATTTTTAAGCATATTGCGTGCGAGAAGTATGTACCCATAAATGTAATTACAAATGTGAAGCTGCGGGCTTATGCTAGTAATAAAAAAACAATAAAAGACTTATTATACATACATTAGGTCGCGTTTAGGTATATCCTTAAAGGCAGGGGTGCTTCTGCACCAAAACCCGAGCTCATTCTGTCCTATAATGTTTATGCGAGACTACCACCGCGTCATTACGTTTATCGGTATCGTAGAAGACTGCTTGACAATAAATATTTTTTCACCCAACATTGTTCCTAAGACAAGAATTAAACCTATAATTAGGTAAAAATAAATATATTCTCCGTTACAAATTTTACTCAAATCTGATGAACCGTTACGGCGAGAAAAGTAGGAAACACATTAATAAACACACAAATACACTCACGCCTGTAATCCCCGAAGGACTAAGCAGAGGTGTAACCAGTACACCCACTTTTCGCCGAACTCCGGTCCCATAATATGATAGCGGGCGAGCCTATCGCCACACCGGGCACCATTCCAGACTCCGAGTTAATACTGAGTATTTCTAGGTAGAAACACCCAATATCACTTTACCCGACCCGGGGATCGAACTCGATACCTCAGCACAGCATTCATAACGCATGCGCAATTACAACTTCGCCACCGAGGCACATTAATAAACATCCGCATAAATGATATTAAAAATGAATATTTAAATGCGATTAATTTGCTATTAATAAATAATTGATTCAAAGTCAGTGACGCAAACTAATCCATCTAAAACACCATATAAGCAAAGGTACAAGAAAAGGTAAGAACAGTAGTACAAACATAGGGCAAATTAAACAAATGGGCAACCCAACTAAGGACAAATAATGAGCAAAGGAACACTATTGTATTCCACTTCTCTAAATTAGTATCATCTCGAGACGTAGATTAAACATACAAAATATGTTATTATTGTACTACGAAACTCTTGAATGAATGAAATATTACAGAATTACATTTGTGAAGTGCTATTAACGCTTCTACAATGCTGGAAAATTCAAGGAAAGTGTTCTTTCAAACTATTTGTTTCTAGATTTTAGTCACAGCTACGTGCGTACCTACTTACTCCTCCCTATATTTACTATTTGGTTAATTTCATTGCGGGATAAAAGACAGTATTTCCAGAGACTCACCGAGTTTCACTACTTGGTGTCGAAAAAATGCGTAACCTTGTAGATCCTGGGTAAACAGGAGTTACAATGGCGGGTGTGGGCGGGATAGTCTCTACAGTCTTTAGTCGCAGCTTATTTTCAAGTAACTCACAGTTTCTAACTCAAATGAATTTTACTTCAATCTTAATTTATTAAATAATAATACTAGCACTGTATTAAACATTCTCCCACTGCTGGGCATGGGCCTCCTCTACTAGTAAGAGGGGTTAGGTTAGGAGTGGACTAACCACCACGCTGGCCTAATGTGGGTTGGTAGACTTCACATACCTTCGAAATTCGTATAAGAATTCTCAGATATGCAGGTTTCCTCACGATGTTTTCCTTCACCATTAGCAAGCGATAATTATCATTTAATACACACATAACTTTAGAAAAGTCAGAGGTGTATGCCACTTGGGTTTCGAACATACGACTTTCGTCTTGGCAGTCCGTACTGCAAAGAACTAGGCTATCGCTGCTTCTAATTAGGCTTCTTCTTAATTAATTATTTCTCTGATATTGGACCTATTTTGGATTACAGCTAAAACTTTGATTTTATCTATAGATTTAATATTTCGCTTGGTATACAAATTGTTATATAAGTCCCAACAAGTACCTACTCCGCCAGTTATTAAACTAAACATAAGAAGACTTGCTTCAAACATAAACAATTCGTGGGCGTTAAATCTTTCGTAACGTAATTTTACCATTAGGAAGTTAGAAATTCAATTTCCAATTACGCAAACAAAATAACAGAGTCTGTAAACTAATTTTCGTTTGACCTTTTGTGGATGGTGATCTTGAGTTGCAGGCTTGGTTGTTATAGATATTTTATAGGAAATAATAATACAAATGTATACAGAATACAACACTTGATCTTATAAAGGCAGAGACTATGGATTTCCACTTTACACGTCCTGACATGGAACTTTCACTTCATCTACATTCATTAATCTCTTTATGTAAAATAATAATAATAATACTAGCCCTGTATTAAACATTGTCCCACTGCTGGGTACGGGCCTCCTCTACTAATGAGAGGGGTTAGGCCTTATTCCACCACGCTGGCCTAATGCGGGTTGGTAGACTTCTCATACCTACGAAAAAATCTCAGATATGCAGGTTTCCTCACGATGTTTTTCCTTCACCGTTAAAGCAAGCGATTATTAACATTTTAATACACACATAACTTCAGAAAAGTCAGAGGTGTATGCCACTTGGGTTTCGAACCTACGCCTTGCGTTTTGGCAGTCCGTACTGCAACCAACAAGGCTATCGCTGCTATTCTAAGCTGCTATAGCTGCTAATCTCTTTATGTATTCAATTTATAATGCCCCTGATCTTTTTATTTATGACATCTCTATTTCGACTAATATAGATCCAGTGCGACCTCTAGCCAATTTATCATACTCACTCACAAACCATCTTAGCATACATTTTGGAATTTTCGTTAAAACATTTTTAACACCACTAAGTTCCATCCCTACACTGTTCCTCATTACCACAAGTTACTAATTCTTTCTTAAGTTCTAGAATCCTCAATATTATTTTCATGCTTCTTCTGTCACAACTTTCTTTACCACACAAACGTGTTAGATCGAACACTTCTATATACAAATAGTGAACAGAAGAGCTCTTTCAATGAAATTATGTGAACAACCGATGACCAACAGCCTCTCTACTACCACTACTCTTAATTTCCTTCCATTACTCAAATTTATAGACAAATTAACAACAGACCCGATATTCGAGCACAATTGGGATATGCATTATTTTGGTCCTTAGCAAAATCCGGTTCGAGTCGGCTCGTCCCTGGCAACGGACAAAAGCACAATTAAGTACAGCAGGGACCGATAACAAAAGGGTGGCGAGCATACGATTTGTTGCAGGCAGTCTTTATCTGGCCCACTATTGACCCCTTTACCCTAATTTCAACGAGTGTACACCGATCCGACCCTCTTTATTTCGTTATGCAATAGTATAATTTAGATCCATTGTCGGATTTTGCTCGCCGCAATTTAATTTCCTACTTCTATGATAACGCGTACAGTGTATGGCATGTACCCTGCAGCGTTTTTTGGTAAATTTATATGTAAAATTTATGCTTTTAATTTTAATATTGATATAGAAAATCGTTTATTATTCTTCGCTGGAATTAATTAATTTCGGGATAGGTTTACTAAAATTCAAATTTCGATGTTATTGTAAACATTTCATAATAACAATAAATAATTTATACAATAGGCATGTATTAAACACTGTCCCACCGCTTGACACGAATCTCTTCTACTAATGAGAGAAGTTAGGCATTAAGCCACAACGCTGGCTAATGTAGGTTAGTAGCTTCACATATGTTTCAAATTATTATGGATAATTCTCAGGTATGCATATTCTTATCTTCATCATCACCAGCCTATTAAAGTCCACTGCTGGACATAGGCCTCCCCAAGGCTCGCCATTGAACCTGATCTTCGGTTCTACGCATCCAATTTCTGTCTGCAGCCTTGCGCAGATTGTCGCTCCATCTAGCAGAAGGGCCTCCCACACTGCGTTTACCTGTACGCAGTCTCCATTCAAGAACCTTATTACCCCAACGGTGATCGGTTCTACGACAAATGTGAATTGGAATTATATTCACACTCAATACATTGTCCTTCAATACAGATGTACATCGCTTAAATTTGCTCACATTGTAAGGGTATCGAGTACCCTTTTTTGTGTGAACTAATCACGTGGTCCGAATTTGGTGAATTATCAACGCTTTCGCTCATTTCGGAGTGATTTGCATCTCTATTATATATTTCATGATGAGACTCTGCACGTGCTTTTGAATTACTATTTTGATTTCGCACCCTTATAATAATGGTTATTAAAAAAAGTTTTGATACATAACATAATACACGGATTAAGTTGAGGACGTGGGTGACCACAAGATTGAAGAAGCGTGGATGAAATGATGCCAAAATATATGAAGGACAGACAAATTAAGTGATAAACTTATATTACATACATACATATACTTAGACTAACTAACTCACACCTGTAATCCACGAAGGGGTAGGCAAAGGCGGAACCAGTACACCCACTTTTCGCCGAATTTATTACTGTCCCATAATGTGATAGGGGGCTCGCCTATCTCGGTACCGTAAAATTCTAGACTCGGGGCTGGTACTAAGTATTTCTAGATAGAAAAACACAATATCACTTTACCCGACCCGGGGATCGAACCCGAGACCTCAGCACAGCCGCATAACGCACAATAACAACTGCGCCACCGAGGCAGTCACTTATATTATTCTCTTGACGTTTCGTTCACTACCAGAAATATTATATCCTTTTCGATCGAAAATTGACAACAATGCGCTGTGGACAACATATTCAGACCAAACGAATTTACTATACAGATATTAGCACTGTTTTAGAACTTGTTTATGAGGTTAATGGTAGTGAAATGGCAATTTCAGCTGGAGTATTATGTTAAGCCTGAATAGGTAGTACTGCTGTGTAAAATTGGACCTTAATTTAGAACCCATTGAATTCAAATATAATATGGGAGCAACACCTCGTCAGCAATGAACCATAATATTAGGAGCAAGTTCTAAAACCGTCGACATTTTTTTCCCAAAACCGTCACCCATCGAAGTCGACGTGCCGTTTCACTCAGCACCCTCCCGCACTCATTCCGCGTCAACGCATGCACTAATTAGCTGACACCCGACACTCCATGCTCAGGGAACTTGTGAACTTGGACCCTTTTGGTTTTGGGAAGTAAGACAGGTGTTCGCGCTAATGTGGCGAGTGGTAAGGAGTTGTTTATTTGCTGATGGACTGAGTCTGGTCATATGTGTTTTCTTTTCCATTCAAAAAGACTGCCTCGGTGGCGTTGTGATTGCGCATGAGTTACGACTGCTGTGCTGTGGTCTCGGGTTCCGGGTCGGCTAAAGTGATATTGGGTTTTTTTTATTTCGCAATTCTCAGTATCAGTCCAGAGTCTAGAATTGTGCCCGGTATGGCGATATGCATACATTCACATTAAGGGACCGTAATAAATTCGGCGAAAAGTGGGTGTACTGGTTGCGCCTATGCCTACCCCTTTGGGTATTACAGGCGTCAGTGTATGTGTATATATTGAAGAAAGCCAAGGTTTTATTGAATACATATTATAGTCACCCACAATATAGTGCTGTATCAAATTTTATCAAATCTTCGGGCATGAAGATAAAATAAATATAAAAAAGGTAAGGTATACCTATATGAGTGGTAAGGCCTCGTTCGCTGTCGTTGTTCGGTGCGCGGGGGCTCCTTAGCCCCCCCATGGAGATGGGCTGCTACGCAGCTCTGCGCAGGGGCGATTCCGGCTGCAATTCTAGCACTCCTTAGAATACCCCGGGATCGCTCCGTAAGCGCCGAAGAAGGCCACCGCGGGTTTTAGCTGGTATTGTCGGGTGGGGTGTACATAGAGGGTAGGGACTCGGTCCAGCGGCAGCACGGATAGCCATCATCCGTGCGAGGGGGATGCTGGGTCGTAAGACAGGCTAGTCCAGTATACCCGTTTTATTCTTATTCCGCTTCCCCCCGGAGCGGGCGGCAGTAATAAAACGCTCTCCCCCACGATAACAAAAAAAAAAGGTATACCTACATGAGACAAAAAATGCAATAAAATTGAAAGCAGTCACCACACATCTATAATTAATGACTGAATTAATAAAACTGGGAAGTTTTGCACAACAGAAAGCCACAGACTGCGACAAGTACACAACGGGAGCGAGCACAAAGCATAGCTCGTTATAGTGTCGCAATCGCAAACTTCGGCCTTTTGTCGGTCGTTGTTCGGAACGCCACCGAATGTACTAATTAGTGTCCCTCGGACTTATTTGCTGAGTGCAATAGAAAGTTTCTGAACGGTTTCGGTTGACCCGCGGTCACAGACGCCCTGTTAAATTGTTCCCGCACCTTTTTGTCTTATGCTCAGAACGTCTCCTTTGTCCTCTTGTTTACTTGTGATTTGTTTACGTTTTATTTATAGCTTTAGAATAGCCTTTTACATTATTGTAAATAATAAATGTACTTCAAGCGACCTCTGGCATATCTTGTTCTATTTATAACTTATTTGTATTATGTACTTCTTTAAAATAATGCTACCATTTATTTTTGGAGACAAAATAATAAGGTGTTTTTATTTAGATCGTGATTTTAGATTGAATAAGTATGATGTATTAAAACGTATAGCATATCAATATTAACTTATCATGGTGTTGATTGTAACAATGTTTGTTTTTTTTTTTATCCTAGCACGGCAAAGTGACCGCCCTTCACCTGATGGTAAGCGCAGTACGGTCCAATTAGAGTATCGAGTTGCGAGAGACGATCTATCCCCCGCTACTTAACACAATCTCGCCGGCCTGCTCCTTCACACTACGCCATGGGCAAGAAGGTGAAGAAGCGGTCGAGGGTCTATTGTCAGAGTTACTCAGAAGGCCACAAAATGGCCAACATTGTACCCCAACTCTAGACCCCCAAAAAAACCGGATGTACACTGGCTGATCCCGGAACGCGACACACTTGCGTGTGCCACTATGGCGGGTTTTTCACCCTGTGTACGGTGGTCGCTATCCGGGCGGATATGAATTTCCTACCACCAGCAAATTAACTTGCGTACTGTAAAGAATATTATGGAAAAGGAAATAAATTGAATATTTACAATAAAATGGCATATTTCTTTCATTAGCATTAATTAAATCAATAATTTAAACTTTAATACATATAGGTATATTCAATAAATATGTCGAACAATGATCAATAATTTTCAATATCCAGTTAAAGAGTTAAAGTATCTTTAATTTTGAGAAATATGTTATTTATACTATTCTGCATTATTATACTTTATGCATTAATATATTTACTTACCATTTGGATTCAACTTTTAACACACATTCTAAATGCTCGATACTGTGGTACCAACGCTTTCCTAATTTTCCTCCTAACATGCTTACGTTTAAACCAAACGTACGTTTTGTGGAATTACACAACTCCAATGTAACATAACTTTAATTAAATAAATCCAAAACATTTACATCCTCATTAAGATCACCTTTGATCAAATTCATATAAGTAAAAACATTCACCGATGCGTGTAAGAGTTTTATTGATATAATTAATAGAACATTAATGTAAGAGACCCGTTTGTATAAATGTTCTAAAGTAGTTTTTAATTGGTTACACTGTCGCACGGAACAATTGAAACAAATGTAGGTCGTTCACTCAACCTCGTTGGTTAATTGAAGTTATCTTCTGCATCAATAAAGTGTGAAATGCAAATATGTATTCATTACAAATGTCTTGGTTAGATACTTTATAGTTTCAGTCGCATTCCTACTAGTTTAAATTCTTAGCAGAACATTATTAGGATATACAGCACAGTTTAACATTCGTACAGTATACCTTATTGACCAGGTAAAATACATATATACTCACGCCTGTAATCCCCGAAGGGGTAGGCAGAGGTGTAACCAGTACACCCACTTTACTTCGAATTTATTACGGTCCCATAATGGAATAGGGGGCAATCCTGTGGCTATATCAGGCACAATTCCAGACTCCGGGCAGTAACGCATGCGTAATTACCAAAAAGTTATAAAATAAGATAAAATTAAATTTAAAAAGTGAAGGAACTAAAATTAATTACGACAAAATATTTAAAATATGTGAGAAAAAACCAACTGCGTCTTCATTGTTAATTTCAACAACCAGTCGTAAAACTTTTTTTGAATTTTCACAAGTAACAGTTCCTGGTTAATCATACTTTTTATAGTAAAATATTAGTTTTGCGAGAGCAGCAACTATCACCTCTTAGAGCAGTCTTGTTGTAATATTGCTATGCGATTTTGTACTATGAATTTGCATTATAACAATTATGCTCTAAGAGGTGGTCTAGGCCGCCAGTTCATTGCATTGACATTCTCACTGGATCACCGACCGAGAAAAACTCGTAGTGAATAACTTGCAGTGTGTAATTTGATTAATTTATTTAATTCATTGAGCATATATACAGCTATACAGCATCGAGCATAGCAGTGTATTGTAAATGGTCTCCAGCCGGGCTAAGAAGCGCGCGTCGGTAATTTTTGTCGTCTCTAATACATAATAAAAAGTCATATATCGACGGTCCCCACGTAAACTATCGAAATTGAAAAAAAAATAAAAATATTAACAACTTCGAAGTTGCCACATTCGATGTTTTAATATGTTTACTTTATACACTATCAATTCTGTTCAATTGGAAAACATTTGAGGTATAAAAATTGGTACAATATTATTATAATAATAATAAATATTTATCTCTACTTGCCATTAGTGCAATAAAACGAAAATGTAATTTTTTCAATTTCTATAGTTTTCGTGGGGACCATCGATATATCTATAGTCATTTTTCTCGACTTACATAGTCGAAAGTAGAGATAATAGTTTTTTTTTGTTATTTGTGGGTATGTTTGTCTACAAACCTTCACATGATCAAACAATTTTATAGATTTTTGACACATGTAACCAAGATATTTGACGTCGATATTTTGTATGTAGAGAAATAAACATAGAATAAAGTAATTTCATTTATTAGATGAGACTTATGTCTTTAACGAGAAACTTGTCGATCGTAGCGCGCATGATAAGAAAATCGAGATATGAATCGACATAGACAATTTGTCTGCGTTGTTGTTTAGTCGTTATCGATATATTTCGTGGCACGCATCTTAGGCCGGCAGGTTACATTAGCATAGTTTATTGTTTATTTGTATACAAAATGTGATATACATGCAAAAATAACACCAAAACGAAACCCTTTTGGAAATATGAATCATAATTTGTTGGTAAAAGCAATGATAAACATTATGTAGTATAAGTCACTAAGTCCCTCGCACGGCTGCTCTATAATTCTTTGCAGCGGGTACAAATCATTTTACCAACCACAAAAATCGGATAGTTAATAATAAATGACACCCAACAGTCACACACATAGTCTGGACCCGACACTAAGATACGAGTTTTGTGTGGTGGGTATCAGGGACTACGCTCTCGTAGTCTCTACTTTCGGTCTTACAACACCCAGACCCCGGACACAAATATCTGTCTGACACACAAACATTTGGCCCGGTGTGGGAATCGAACCCACGGCCTCTCGTTTCACAGCCGGCTACTCGGCAACTGCGCCACGGAGGCTGTCAGTTATGACAACTGTTCACCATAATAATTTGCGATAAGTTTAAAAATGAATCATACACTGACTGGCTGCTTGTCGCAGTGGTATGACTGACTGCGCTTTGACCGGTAATTGGGAACGCCAAGTTATTACTGCTGCGTCTCGTTGAACACTTTGAAAATGCCACGCCATTAGTTTCGATCCTTTGATATTGTTTGAAGTTTCTGTTTGTATTTTTCGTCATTGTTAAGGCCATGTTGTTTCAACCGTAGTCAAGATATGACAGATAGAGTGATGTTAGAGACTTTTGTTTTGTTAGTCGATTATAATGTCTCATAGTTCCAACTATAGACAACTGTGGTGATTGTTATAAAAAATATAATAATCAAGACCATTTCTGAAATAACACGATGATTTTATGTTCAACTATGAAAGACTTTGATAATAGTCATAACTTGACTACGGTTAAAATACTTTAGTCGTAATCAAGCAATATTTATAATTTCAACCTATAATTATAAAACCTTTAGTAAACTTACCCTACAACCGAGTACGAGTCTCTTCTACTAATGAAAGGGGTGAAAGAAAGAAAAGATTTTTTATTGTTGGTACCTACGTAAAGAACTAACACATATTAAAAACATATACAATTAATAATATTCGCACCAACAATGGGAGTCCCTATTCAGCTTAAAGCTGCAATACAGGCTACCCCATACTGCAGCGCTGGTTTTCAATAGGGAACCCAGCCAGTGACGTACATATATTATATACAATTAAAACCAAATAAAAAAATCTTAAAAACTAACCAGTATTAAATACAATTTTTATGTGACGAAAATAATTGTGAAATTAGCATAATGCGGTACACACACGAACTTCAGGTCACAACATAGAGGCGGAGGGATCGAATCATCCCACACGTGCACACACCGGACAAGCAGCAACAATCTGACCAAGTGCATGTCGCACTGCGCAGAATCAGTAAGATAACAAAGTGAAGGAACTTATTATAAAATTAACGTAGAACTATGCTGCCGAACACTACACTTACGAATATAAAATATTGGTAATATAAGTAACCGGCCAATAATGCGCTTGAGTTGAATTGCAATACAAGTGGCATTTTAAATGGGAATAAGAATGCCATAAGAGAGTGAACGTCATACAAAAGATGCATCCACAATGTTTCGCCACTATACCGTGATCAAACAATTCGTTCCACCTAGATATTCGAACAAAAACAGGAAGGTAAGATAGTGAATACTTTATTTTTTTTTAAATCTATTGCTTCTGAAGCTGTAATAAATATTTTTTATAATTATATTTAAAGCACAATTTATTGGTTTTAGTTCGAAACGGCGGCGGGATGTTGTTCCAACAGTGGGTACAACTGTTTAGTGAAAAAGATCTCACGACAAAGGAATATGGTATAAATCAATTGTAAGTGAGCCTCCTCGTATACCTTGGTTTAATAATAGCAAGTTACATAGGAAATTGATAGTGATAGCGTTAAGACTAAGATCTGGACACCTTCCTCTAAATCGTTTCAACTACCTTATGAAGAAAGTTAATTCTCCAAATTGCGAATTTTGTGGTACAGTTGAAGATGTTGTGCATTTAATGACTGAATGTGTTCACTATGAAGAAGATAGAAAGGTCCTGATGCATAAATTACAAATAAATAAAAACGATGTTGGGATGTTCAACCACATTTTGTCAACCCCACTATCAGAATCAGCATATATTTTGTTCAAATTTGTAATGTTACGGTTTTAAGTCATTGCTTTGTTTAGATTCTAATTTAAGTATTCACTCAAGGTTACTGTTTAATTATGTATGAATAAGGTACGATGGGACTGTCGTGTATGTATCCATATAAAAGTCCCTAATAAAAATTAGATTAAAAAAAAAAACTGTTTAGTGCCAAATCTTGTGTTAGCAATAGTGAGTAATGCTGTAAATAGACTTTTCTACAGCCTGATTACGCCGGTACTACTCTTGCTATTGTTTTTGAACTTTATACAAGATGTTCAAAATTTTGAATCCCTTGTGTACCATATAAAGTAAAAACGTAACACATTTATTCATTTCAAAATTCTTAATTGACATTCATCACTTTTCTTGTAATCAATGACTACTATTCATATTATTATCACCTATAATAATAAAAAGGACATTAATTGAGTGCATGGGGAGCATGGTACATAAATAATCTACTCTATGCATTTCTCGTGTAATTGGCTAGTCTTTAAGGGATTACATTTTTTAAAACAAAATTTTCATTTTCGTTATAACATGAATATGCAAAGTACTTGGCATAATACAGCTCTGTACGGGTTAATACATTACATTCACATAAAATAAAATAAAAAAGCCTTTATTCTACCATAAAGAATTACATACATACATATACACTCACGCCTGTAATCCCCAAAGCGGTAGGCAGAGGTGTAATTAGTACACCCACTTTTCGCCGAATTTTGGTCCCATAATATCATAGGGGGTGAGCCTATCGCCATACCGGGCACAGATTCCAGACTCCGGGCTAATACTGAGGAATTTCTAGATAGAAAAACCCAATATCACTTTACCCGACCCGGGGATCGAACCCGAGACCTCAGCCTCACTCTTAACGCACGCGCAATAACAACTTCGCCACCGAGGCAGTCATAAATAATTAGATACAAATATTCATAGACCATATCTTATATTTTTGATTTTGATTTCATTTCATTATTTATACAGACATTTTCATCAGCTAAGAGTATTTATTATATAACTATTTGGCGTTAGTTTTTTTTTCGTACGTTAGAAATTTATTAAACTAATTATTATTACACTTATTTTTGTTATTAGAAACTAACTGAAATTAGATTACATTCACATACATTTTCCTAAATCCGACTAAAAATAAACCGGCAATCCAAAGCAAGTTGCGAGACATGTGTTCTTATTTGTCGGATGCATTGTCTAGACTTCAAAGCCAATCGTCTGGCTGTCCACAACACGACGCCTGATTCTTGAAATTCGACATTTACACATAAATATTTGTACCTTTCTCTTTCTTTTGTTTTTTTTATTCTGGCGCGGCAAAGAGACCACACTGCACCTGATCGTAAGATTTTTACCTGATTTTCACTCTCACCATTAGATCTGACAAAACGTGTGTTTATAAATCAGTGGATGAACAATGAAACAGAATAAGGAGACAGAAGAAGACTGCGGTGCTGCGGTCTCGGGTTCGATTCCCGGGTCAGGTAAAGTGATATTGGGCTTTTCTATTTCGATATACACAGTATCACCCCCGAGGCTGGAAAATTATACCCAGTATTTGGATAGGCTCGCTATAGGACGCTAGAGGACAGTAATAATTTCGGCGAAAAGTGGATGTACTGGTTTAACCTCTGCCTACCCCTTGGCGGATTACAGGCGTGAAAGTATAATTATGTATGTACAGAATAAGCCTCCAAGTTTCACACACTGAAGAACACACTTAATTTATTATACGCTTTATTTCGTAATTTTCATCAACTTCAAGACGTCCGATTTACTTGAACGTATGAAGAACCGATTACATACAATACAATATATTTTCATAAGTTTGGCCTGATCATTTCAGATCATATTTTTTTATCATGATTTAAATCGTGTTTTTTAATTATAAATGTTGATGCTGTTTTCAATCTAAAATGAACAAAATGATTATGGTTTTAAAAAACAAATTTTATTTATTTATTATTCTTTATTTATCACATATTTATACATGCAATACTATATAGTACACTTTAATTATATTAAACTTTATAACACTGTAGAAAGAACTCTCCATATTGTAGAATTATTTGCTACTTTTTACTTCGGTCAGATATGAAAGGATGCTTTTTAGTTTCTTAATAAACTAAAATAAAAAACATCACAAAAAAAGGATTAAATGCCATGAACTATTACAAATCTTTAAATTGCTACATTTGTTTCTGGAACGCAATATGGACTTCGACATTTAAAATTCAATGCCAAAGACAGCTGTTGTTAAACTATAATTTTTGTCCTAAAGATGAATATTGTTTTAAACTTTAATATACTACATAATAATGTAATTTAAACTGTATATTGCTGAAGTTGAACTCATCTTTGAGATAAGTTTTGTTAAGTTTTAACATCTTAGTTAACAAAGCTGAAAATTATAAAACTAAATAAATACATACATACCAAACTAAAAACATTTTATTTGGAATTAGGTTTTCTTTCAAGGTGGAACAGAAGCTATCGTACAAATGGGTTGTAAGGATTTCCTGAACCACCCTTTCGAGGGATTGTATAAAAATATGTGAAATAGACTTACGGAACTTTTAGATACGATAAATTTAAGATTGTTCCGAAAGTAATTTCGATTTTGTCAACAAAGGTCTAAATTGTAATTTTTCAAACTTCACCCTGAAGCCGCATATTCATTAGATATTTTGACCGTTGATGCAGCAAGGCTTACTTGTGCCAAAAAAACGGTTGATTCTACGCAGTCGTTTTTGGTTCGTATCCTTTAAATATGGAAAGTGAAAAGCAACATGTTCGGCATATTTTACTCTTATACTATCGAAACAATATTTCATTAAAATTCTTAAATAATGTTGAGGAAGTCTACAAAATAAACAGATGATACCGGTTTTAAGCAATTTATCTGTAGAACTACTCATAATAATATGTATGTATATCCTATTAAGAAAAGTCTACCGTCACGTTGCTTCTCGGCCGCCCGATACCTTCAGTTCAGCCGCTTTTTTATGAGACGCGGTGTATCCTTTTAAAGTATAGATAACAGATAGCACAGACCGTAAATAGAAAACAAATTTCCTCTCCATACATACATTTATGACCTAATAATGCAAGCAAAATAAATTCACACAGATAAATCCAGACATTCAGAACTTTCCAACAAAGGCATCGACAAATAATATATCGACCAATAAAAAACTCCACCGCGCCAAAATAGAACATGTCATTTTCAATCGGACTATAAAGCGGACCCGTCAATATAAAATCCAGCTTATTTGCAATTTTTACAGCCTCCTTTTGTTGGACGGATATAACGAGATATGAAAACCCTTTTGTACGATAAGGGGCAATACTTCAATTTTATAGTTCATAGTTCAGGTTCGGATCGGGACGTATAGAAAGGGGGCTAAGTATCGGATGATTTAAACTGGTCATAACGTGGATAATCGGCGGTTAGCACTTAAAGGTTGTGCTTTTAAATTTGAACGGTGTGGGGTATGTAGCTGGCTGGATGAAATAAATAAATACACCCAACAGTCACACACAGGGCTCTGACGTTACACTGGGTAAAACCGTGGGTATCAAGAACTACGAGGGAGTACGGTCCCACAACACCCAGAAACAAATGACTGTATCACACACATTTGACACAAAGAGACAAATCTCAAGTGCGGGAATCGAACCCACGGCCAATCGTTTCACAGCCGGCTGCTCGCCCGCTGCGCCATTGAGGCCTTCAAATATATAAGATCTCACACAGGTGAAAGCGAAACTATTTTTAGAATAGCTCAAATTTAAAAAGAGTTACATACATAAAGAAATGTCACCGATGAATAATTATATTTTCCTTAAATATGTTGCTTTGGACGACACCGAGAATAAATAAAAATAAATACTAATCGCTTATAAGTGCATCACTTGAAAACGTTTTTAGGGAAAGCAAAATTCAAATAATCCCCATATATAGGAATATAGTTAAATTTGAAAATGCTCGTTGCAGATTTCAGTGTTCTAAGGTACCAATGAATATCGTCATGCACATGCATGCATATAAAAATTATGGCATGCGCTAGTGAGTAGTAATAACAAATTTTTCAGTTATGTCTGATATGTACCTTGATTGACACATGTTTATAACTGCAATAGTGTATATTTTCTTACATATAAATAGTTGCCAGACTGCCTCTGTGACGCAGTTGTAATTGATGGTGCTGTGCTGTCTCGGTTTCTATCCCCGGGTTGGGTAAAAGTGATATAGGTTTTTTCTACCACAAAGTACTCAGTATCAAAATGGCGTTTGGATTTGTGCCCGATGTGATATTAGGGTCGTCGCCTATCACATCATAGGATAAGTTTGGCGAAACCTGGATGTACCGGTTACACCTTTGCCTACTCCTTTAGGGATTACACGCGTGAGTGCATATGTATGCATGTTTATAAACAACTGCAAAACATTAGAGCAAATCTTTACACTGATATTTTTTTATTCTTTCTCAATCACTATCATGTTTAAAAGTTCATTAAAGTCATCTGCTTACCTCACCGCCACCAAGTTTCCATTCAACTCGGAGAATATTTATGTCCGGCCGAGTCGTCTCAAAGGCACCCAGTTAGAATATTTATGTTGGAATTTTTTTACTGTGTCATCTTATTATGATTAGTGGATATTAAGGATGAAAGGACTGTATTAAATATAATTACTTTAATGTAAAATTCTTTGAAAGAAAATATGATATCTGAGTGTCATAAATCATTGATGGTGCAAGAAGTAAAATTATAAATATACATTTTTACATATAAGTTATCAATGTTGATATTGTTAATGCGGTAGAAATGAGTTTGAAAAGAGAGATTAAGGGATTTAGGGTCACGGGGAAGTGATCATGAAGGCTGTACGTTTTCGGAACGTCCGGGTTCGGACTATAGAGCAGCATGAACCAATAAATCCGTAAAATTAGTTTTGTTTTAATGTCTAATATTCGTTCAAACATAAGAAACGGTTTGACGGTAGGCATCGGCTTTGCTGTGCCCTGGCATTACAGAAGTCTATGGGCGGCGGTGACTACTTACCATCAGGTGGCCCGTCTGCGTAGTGTAACGTAGGCACTTTTCCGTGCAGGATAAATGTAATAAAGCATTTTCTGTCAAACTCTGTCTGTCATGTGATCATGGAGATATAACTCATTGAAGTGACTAACGCTTAATAATCCTTATGATTCGGTTACTGACGTGTCCATCACTGTACCATGTACAAAATTACAACAAAAAAGAACAAGTTATACGAATTACTAAAATTAGTTTAGGCTACGAGCAATCTCATTTCCATCACCCGCTCATTATAATGCTGTTAGTAAAACACAACATGGAATATAATAATTTTATATTAGCATTTAATTTTACGGGCCAACGATCGTCTCCAACCGTTTCCCAAACGTTAAGATGTTCAAATTACTAGCTTTTGTATCGCTTATAATGTTTATAAACGATTATGTTAAAACCCTTTGTGATGTTAAAAAATATACATTAAATTGAATATTGTCGGGAGTATATGGTCTTCTTTTAATTTTTCTTTTAATTCTGTGAAATACATTTTGGACTTCGTTCTTCAATTTAATTTAGAATTTTTGTAGTTTGTTTTGTAGTTTAATTCATATATAAAAATAACGTTTATTTTATATTAGTCACTTGTCTAGATCTCTAATTTTAGATATATGACGATATAATATTATTTAAGAAGAAAATATGTAGGTACATTTTATGAGTCCAAGTCAATTTAGTTTTCAATATGCATGTTTTATAGTGTTTCTATTATTATATTGTTTTTTATTTGTTGACTTCAATTGAATTTAGTTTTATATAAAATATTTATTAAATAATTTTATATTTTGTTGTCTGGTGTAATAGTGTTAGCTGTGGTTGCCTGTAACTGGGTAGCATGGCCATTTTTTTTTATTTTACTACAATATGTACCACCCACTGGCGATCCATTTAAATAAATAAATAAATATATTATAATTGTCACATCACGAAGTTTACGTACAAGATTTTTTAATAATATGAACGGTTTTAACCAGTTAATAATAATTAACCTCTCATGTATTACATAGACTCCGTTGTTCGGAAAAAGGTAATAAGTAGTGAGTAAAAATACAAGCCAAAATCAACTTTATTTCCATAATAGTAACGTTACAAATACGCTTAATAAGGGCGAGTATTGCCAGTTTGGAGGGCGAGTATTGCCAGTTTGGAGTGTCCAAATATTTCCAGATGATAGTGGTTAAGAAAATGGCGTTCGATTCACACATCATTTTTTTTTTTTTTATTCTGGCGCCGCAAAGTGACCACACTGCACCTGATGGTAAGCGCAGTGCCGTCCAGATAGAGTATCAAGTAGCGAGAGACAGTCTATCCCCCGCTACTCAACACAATCATGCCGGCCTGCTGTTTAGCTTCTTCACATTACGCCTAAAGGACCCAGGATCATAGGAAGGAGGGAACACGGTAGCTGGCAATCTGTTCCACAGCTTGATGGTGCGGCAAAAATACGAGTTTGCGAACCTCTTGGTTCGGGCCGGGGTAGTAGACACCACGAAGCTGTGGCTCCGCAAGCCAGTACGCGTTGTTCTGGTATGGAAGGGAGAGGATGGGATAAGATCAAACAATTCTTCAGAGCATTCGCCATGATGCAGACGGTAGAACACGCTAAGCGAGGAAATATCCCTACGCAGCTGTAGCGGCTCCAGGCTGTTACTCACGTCTGCATCATTCACAATGCGTATGGCCCGCCGCTGCAACCCATCCAAGGCATCGAGAAGCATTACATATATATATGTCTGTATGTTTAAAAATGGCATTAGATAGTCTCGATTCACACATCATTACACATATATGTCCATATAGGTATAATAAACAGGCACACATCAACGTCTCATTTATCCAACTGATATTTTGCGGTAGTTAAACGCTTATTAACTCCAATCTAGAGGGTGTAAGCAACCATGACCGGCTTATAAAAACACACTTAATTCATATCATAAAAAATTTAGATTCATAAAACTTTTGATGACATAATGAGGAGAGCAATTTGGTCTCGTCGCGGACTCACACGAGTCCCGCCAATCTCATGAATAAATAATATAGAATCACAATTTAGCCGGTCATTAAGCAATTATGCTGTTACCATTATACTTTCAAAATGCTTTTAATTTTTTAATAGAACAGATTATGGTGGTCGGGAAGGTGTCTCGCTTTAGATGCGCTATTAAATATCAATCAGGTATCGCGGAGTTGCTGGTATCATGTTGATAAACATGTCGGGTTTTGTGAATCATTAAAAAGTAGTTAGCTGAGACGCTTCCTTGAAATAAGACGTTGATCATTCACAACTGTTTTAGTTAAATGTTGGCTTAGAATGAATAATAATACTAGCCCTGTATTAAACATTGTTCCACTGAGGGCACGGGCTTCCTCTAATAACGCCTAGGCCTTAGTCCACCACGCTGGCCTAATGCGGGTTGGTAGACTTCGCATACCTTTGAAATTCTTATGAGAATTCTCAGGTATGCAGGTTTCCTTACGAGGTTTTCCTTCACAATTAAAGCAAGCGATTAACAATTAATATACACGTAACTTAAGAAAAGTCAGAGGTGTTGGGTTTCGAACATACGACTTTAGTCTTGACAGTCCGTACCACAACCAAGTAGGCTATCGCTGCTTAGAAGCTTAGAATTACTTAAATAAAAAAATATATTATAATACATATCAAGTTTTTCAATTAGTATCAATGCGTTCGCTAATTGACAGCCTCCGTGGCGCAGCGGGTGAATATCCGGTTGTGAAACGGGAGGCCGCGGGTTCGATTCCCGCACCGAGACAAATGTTTGTGTGACAGACAGATGTTTGTTTCGGGTGGGTGTTGTGGGACCGTAGTCCCTCGTAGTTCTTGAAACCCACGATACAGGTTTGACCTAGTGTGGGGTCAAGGCTATGTGTGTGACTGTTGGGTGTATTTATTTAAATTCTCGGTTGCAATTGATATCAGTAAAATATTTTCAAATGAATACGAATATCGTTATAGAACTCATAACTTTTTGTATCTCAGTTATTGATGTTACGCTGCAAGACTACAAAAAACGCAGCTCAATTTATGCTCCTCTTTACTTAAATTATGGAATAATTAAAGGTAATTTACATAAAATAATTTAATGCGTCATAATACTGGTAAATGATTATGTCATTAACGTGATGAGTTGTCCCAAAACACAATTTTGTAACGAAAAACCTTTCATCCCGTACTCAATAAATGGTTCTTTAGAAGCATTTACGTGATTACAGTTTTTAATGCTATATCGTTTAACAAATCGAGATAAAATTGCAGGGTTTTGACTAAGAATTTTGTTTGCTAATTATAGAAATTATTGCGGTTCTTCAGATATGACTAAGTATGACTAACACATATTCAAGTTCTTAAATTATTATAAAAGAGATTAAAGGTTACATTTGACTGTCTCGGTGGCGCAGTTTTAATTGCGTACGCGGTACGATTGCTGTGCTGAGGTCTCGGGTTCGATCTCCGGCTCGGGTAAAGTGATATTTGATTTTTCTACCATGATATACTCAGTATCAGCCTGGGATCTGGAATTGTGCCCAGTATGGCGATAGGGGCGCCCCCTTTCACATCATGGCACGGTAATATGATCGGCGGAATGTGGGTTTACTGGTTTCACATATGCCTACCCCATCGGGGATTATAGGCTTTTTTTTAGTTACGAATATCATTTTCGTATTTCGTACTTGGGCTAAGAAATTCGTTTAGGAACTAAACATTGACCTAAGTCAGTAACCTCCAAAAATAACGATAAATTAAAATTTAGATATTTGTGAAATCTTAGGATATTGAACTGACAAACGGTAGATAAAGGCGGTAATCGAGTGGTGGCCATGTGAAGGTGCGTGGACATAGAGCCGACCACCAGTCCAGAGGTCAGATGATATAGTTGAAAGGTGGAAAATTCTAGACGTAGTGTCCCAAGCCCGACAAAATTGGCGTGCATTAGGAGATTCCAATACCCAGAAATAGGTAAATGTAGATTGAAAATAGTGAAGACAATTTGTATATTCATTATTAATTATCGCTTGTTTTAAGGGTGAAGGAATCATCGCGAGGAAATCTGCATACCTGAGAATTCTCCATAAAAATTTCAGAGGTACGGAAGTCGACCAATCCGCATTAGGCCAGCATCGTGGACTGAGGCCTAACCCCTCTCTCATTACTAGAGGAGCCTGTACTTAACAGTGGAACAGTGTTTAATACAAGGTTGGTATTATATTGATGACTAGCTTTTGCTCGCGGCTTCGCCTGCATGGTAGTTATGTTTGCAAGAAAAGGTATAAAATCCATGGACGCATCTTAAGCTATTACACCCTTCTATGTTTTGCTATTTTGGATGAAAAGTGGCTTATGTCATTTTCTGATCCCTAAACTGCCACTATGCAAAAAATCATGTCGATCCCTTGCGCTATGAAAAACAAAACTATCCCACGGGAACTGTACATTTTAACGGAATATGAAGTCTGAAAAAGCCTATGAGCTATTTCAGACTATAATCTATCTCTGTGCCAAATTTCAACCAGATCCGTCCAATTGTAGCGTGATTGAGTATCAAACATCCATCCATGCAAACATCCGCATTTTTAATATTAGTAGATAACAAGGATATTTTAATCGATGGCATCTGTAGAGATTTTTACTTTGGATTTTTCTGTGTAACACCGTATAGGCATCTTTTTATTATGATCCATTTTGTCAAACACAATAGTGCACGGATCTTTCCCTTAGGTAACGATATTTATAACTGAACGTATTACAATTTCGTCCCCTCCGATCTTCTTGGTGACCCAAGCGGAAATTTTAACGATCACCTTTTTATATAACTCCCAATTATGGTCACGTGTGGCTCTTATAATGGTTGTGTATCTTGCCAAAGGATTCAATTATGTATATTGTAAAATACGTGTTATATTATGATATGTGAATAATTTTGATGAAAAGCGATTTACAAAAAGCATTTATCGTGCAAATGTGACTGGAAGGGTTGTTAAAGGAGATCCGAGGAGAACTTATGCCGATCAAATAAATTGCCTTTTGCTAAAAGGGCTAATCATGAGTACCTACAACCGTCGAAAATGTATGTGATGTAAAGGCGAAAGAATTGTGCCAGGATTGTAGGTTGTGGCACTCAATAGTTTCTGCCTACCCCCATGGGTTACGGGCGTGAGAATACTCTCACATATACATACATATACATGTATGTATATATGAATCATTTTCTTTGAATTTTTACCAATGTTTTTTTTTTATCAGGTGAAGTGCGGTCACTTTGCCGTGCTAGGATAAAAAAAAAGTAAATTATGACTTAATTGAATCATTCTTGTATTTATTAAAATCAAATTGTTTAATGGCTTCTTATGTTAACGAATATTATACATTGAATTGAAACAAATTTTAATAAATTTAACCAATTTCAAATGGTTCGCCCCGTGACCACGAAGGCTGTAAAGCTTTCGAAACATCGGGATAAAAAAGTTTGATAAACTGCGATAGAATCCGTAAAATTTGTTATATTTCAATCAAATTTATTAATAAGAAATGATGGCAGTATTACAGGTCAATTATATAAATCCTTCATACATATACAGAAAAGTCTACCGGTGTTTTTATAAGTATTATAAATAATACAGTTTTTACTAAAATAAAGCGCTTTATGATACCCAAAAAATTACATACATAAACTCACGCCTTTATCCCAGAGGAGATAAGCTGGGGATCAACTAGTGCTCCCATAGTTCGTCAAACCTATATTGTTTATTAAGGAGTTAAAACAGAAATGTATTTAGGCAATAGATTCTTAGATGCTATACTTTTTTTACTATCTGTGAAAACTTTTAAATTTCCTTCTTGTAATATATTTTATTTTTATATTTCTTTAATGTTTTTGTATGGTAGCTGTAAGTTTTCCAAATAAAATACTATAGTACCACAACACCAAAGAAAATTGACTTTAAACAACCAAATTCGTTAATAACATTAAAGAAATTCTTCCAATCTATCAATCATTCGGTAAATCGCAGGACTAGTTGGCAGATCAGCGCATCACGACACTAGGGGTCGCAGACGTGCTGGATCAGTTGTAATCCTTTTAAGTAATGAGAACATTGAGCAGTGTCACAAAGGCATAGAGAAGCCCTATTTACGTTTCTTGAAAACAGAAAAAATAGCTGTACAACATTTTAAAAATATATTATAATATCAATACGAACATTTTTATATTATTTATAATTATGGATTTTCTTATATCTTAATATTCATCTAAAACTGAATTTGTTTCATCTTTTCTAAAACACCCCTTTTCACCTTATATAATAATAGGACGGATAGATTGCCTCTCGTATTTGATATTCTAACTAGATGGCGCTGAACTTACCATCAGGTGCAGTGTGGTCACTTTGCCGTGCCAGGATAAAATAATCCACGTAATATATATTGTCCAACTGCTAAAAGGAACTCTTCTATTGACAAGATGTGATTCCAATAAGCTCGCTAAAAACGTGTCTATGGATTTCGTATGTCTCCTTTTGAATTCTCAGGCATGCCGATTTTATCACAGCGTTTTTTTTATATTCTAGCACGGCAAAGTCACCACACTGCACTTGATGCTAAGCGTAGTGCCGTCCAGTTGGAATATCAAGTTGCGAGAGACAATCTATCCCTCGCTACTCAATCTAATCATGCAGGCCTGCTATGTAGCTTCTTCACACTACGCTACTAAAGAACCCAGTTTTCTTTACTCCTTTAAAGCGGATCATAATTCTTAAATAAATCAGATGTGTGTATCCTGAAAACTGTAATCTGACTGCAGCATCGGTATTAGAAATCCGTCCTTCTCCCGTTCTAACGCGATTTAAATAACTTCAATATATAAATGGCTGAAATAGTTTTAGTAATAAATAATTTTATTATAATTACATAATTGGCAGTTAGGATGAATGGGCCGATACGAATTAAGAAGTATCATATTCACTGGCTCGCAGAAAACACGTTTTATTTATTTATTCCTTTTCGTACGATCAGTGGGATTTATAATGCCAAGCAAATTCCTTCTCAAATCCCAACTTCCCTTAAAAACCTACATTCTTCTTCTTCTCATTTACCATCATATCCCATTTCATTTGAAAAAAACTTGACATAATAAAGGCGGAAGTCCTGTCTATACATTTGTGTTTCTATAAACCAAACAAGGCACGCTTATCAATCTAAATCATGATCCTTCATCATTAAGAGTGATGGGCTCCGTCCACAAGTGTAGATCTATCTGAGGTTTAGCTTTTAACGACGTAGGGGAAGTTCGCAAATAGATGAAGTTTTGTTATATAGTGTCAGATAAATAAAGGTGAGATTGGAATTGGGAAACGAATATTTTCATTTAAATTAAATTTAATGGTGAAGGAAAACATCGTGAGGAAACCTGCACACCTGAGAATTCTTATACGAATTCCGAAGGTATGTGAAGTTTACCAACCCGCATTAGGCCAGCGTGGTGGACTAAGGCCTAACCCCTCTCATTAGTAGAGGAGGCCCGTGCCCAGCAGTGGGAGAATGTTTAATACAGGGATAGTATTATTATTATTTTATAATTAGGAACGGGTCTTAATCGCGCAATATTTTAATGGTATAAATACCACAATTATTTCCCGACGTTTCGACCGAGTTGCATCGGCCGTGGTCACGGGCTGACTGAGTGAGAATTTAGTGCCGTCTTCGTAAGGTGGGCTTTCGTGTGGTGGGAGTATCGGTAACCAGTTTAGTGGGGGTTTTTATAACTACCTTCCCTTGGTTTTTATTTTTATTTTTATCACAAATACTGTCGGTACTTCGACAAACCACACTGACAGTATCCTCGCGCTGAAGAGTTGACTCATTCTGACGACGCGGTTTACATATACTTATGACAGGATTCCATGTTGTTGACAAACGGTATCCATCCTCTCGGTTGAAATTCTGATGTTTTTTGATTTCTACCGCTTCACGTACTATTCTGGAGTAATAATGGCGATCGGTGGATAGAACCTGTGGTTGGTGTAGTTCTATCCAATGATTAGGTCCAGCCTCCAGCAAATGCTCAGCCACCGCTGATTTGTTGATCTGGCGGTTTTTTACAGCTGTAATGTGTTCCTTGACCCTTTCAGCGATCGTTCTTTTGGTCTGGCCGATGTAGGAACTACCACAACTGCAATTCACCTTATAAACACCAGGAGTTTGTAAGGGAATTACATCTTTTGGAGTACGCAAGTGGTTCGATATTTTTGCGAGCGGACTATATACAGTCTTAATGGAGTATTGAAACAATTAATTCGTAACTGTCAGTACAAGTTAAATAATGTACAGTGTGACCTTTATAATGTGCATATCAAGTGTAGTGAGGTGCTGTCAGCTAGTGATTTTGACTTGTGTGATCGGGTATCTTACAAGCAAGCTAGCCGTATTTACGATCTGAGCATAACACAACATAATGCTAAATTTGACAAGTTGAAAAGCCGTGACCACAAGAGAACTGGTCCAATAGCACAGCCTACCAAACAAGAGACGGTGATCAATTTGTCAAATCAAAGTCTAGACAGTGCCACACAGAGCGTATTGGTAAAAGGGTTAAATTTTGCCTTAACACCTAAACGAATTCCATACGAAAATGTCATATGTGGCATCGAGGAGGTGATAGCGCGTAACAAGCTACCGTCTAATGATGCAGATACGCTTAGACAGGACGTTGCCGTTATTTTACGGAAATCAAAACCACCTAAACACAATATCACGACGGAAGAGCGTCTAGCATTAAAAACGCTACGTGATAACACGAATATTTTGGTGCTAAAGGCTGACAAGGGAAACGCTACCGTGGTGTTAAACTCCAATGATTACGACAGAAAAGTAATGGATTTGTTAAGTGACACTTCAGTTTACAAACCAGTGTCTTATAACCCGACTGCCAGAGTAACAAAACGCATAAGAGCACTCATTAAGGACCATGAAGACTTATTCACAGAAGATGTGTTTCGGCACTTACACAGTCCTCAAATAGTACAATCGCCGAAGCTATATGGTTTGCCTAAAATCCACAAAGGCAATGTACCTTTACGTCCAATTGTGAGTCAAATCAATTCACCAACATATCATTTGGCGAAACACATAAGTAAGGTACTGCAACCATTAGTGGGCAAGACTACATCTTTTGTGAAAGATTCTCGCCATTTTGTGGACATCATCAAGAGTGTAACGGTGGGTCCAGACGAAGTGATGGTGAGTTTTGACGTAGAGTCATTATTCACCAACGTTCCCATTCAAGATTGTCTTGAGGTCATCGAGAGCAAGTTGGAGGAAAACGGTCTGTCTAACGAATACATGGATCTATTAAAGAGCTGTTTAGAAGGTAATTACTTCTTATATCAAGGGCAACATTACCTTCAGATTGACGGAGTAGCTATGGGCAGCCCAGTAGCACCGGTAATGGCCAACATCTGGATGGAATATTTCGAGCAATCCATAGACACACAAACATATAATGTTAAATTGTGGAAGAGGTATGTCGATGATGTATTCTGCATCATGCATGGCAACAAGCATGAAGTAGAACAATTCGCGAACCGGTTGAACTCCATACATCCAAAGATCCGATTCAGTTATGAAATGGAGGTAGACAGAACGTTACCTTTTCTCGATGTGAAAGTAATGGTGAGAAAAGATGGTTCCATAGGACACACTGTATACAGAAAACCAACACACACTGACAGGTATCTCAATGCCTACTCGCACCACCATCCACGGCATTTGGAATCCGTTGTGACATCGTTGACAAATAGAGCATATGACCTCTGTGACTCTGAACATCTAGAAAGTGAGCTCACACATGTTCAGAACGTACTGAAGAGTAACGGATACAAAGGAAAGATACGCCGTCCCAAGAAGAGGGAGCGTCTTCCTGAGGTCAGCAGAGCCCCAGCATACATGCCATATATAAAAGGAGTCACGGACAAAGTTGGAACAGTACTCAAACAATACTCCATTAAGACTGTATATAGTCCGCTCGCAAAAATATCGAACCACTTGCGTACTCCAAAAGATGTAATTCCCTTACAAACTCCTGGTGTTTATAAGGTGAATTGCAGTTGTGGTAGTTCCTACATCGGCCAGACCAAAAGAACGATCGCTGAAAGGGTCAAGGAACACATTACAGCTGTAAAAAACCGCCAGATCAACAAATCAGCGGTGGCTGAGCATTTGCTGGAGGCTGGACCTAATCATTGGATAGAACTACACCAACCACAGGTTCTATCCACCGATCGCCATTATTACTCCAGAATAGTACGTGAAGCGGTAGAAATCAAAAAACATCAGAATTTCAACCGAGAGGATGGATACCGTTTGTCAACAACATGGAATCCTGTCATAAGTATATGTAAACCGCGTCGTCAGAATGAGTCAACTCTTCAGCGCGAGGATACTGTCAGTGTGGTTTGTCGAAGTACCGACAGTATTTGTGATAAAAATAAAAATAAAAACCAAGGGAAGGTAGTTATAAAAACCCCCACTAAACTGGTTACCGATACTCCCACCACACGAAAGCCCACCTTACGAAGACGGCACTAAATTCTCACTCAGTCAGCCCGTGACCACGGCCGATGCAACTCGGTCGAAACGTCGGGAAATAATTGTGGTATTTATACCATTAAAATATTGCGCGATTAAGACCCGTTCCTAATTATATAATATGTATTCAAATCGCGAGAGTCTAAAAACATTTATTATTATTTATTTATTATTAAATTAAATTTAGGTACATATGCTGTCACGTCTGTAAGCTCTGAAGGGTAGGCATATGTGTATCCAGTACATCCACATTTCGCTGAGCTTATTACCGTCCTATGATGTGATGTGGTCTATCGCCATGCCGGGCACAATTCCAGACTTACGCGTTTAGTCACTCAAATCTACATTTAATAATAAATAACAAATAACACCCAACAATCACACACATAGCCCCGATCCCACACTAAGATACGAGTATTGTGTTGTGGGTATCAGGGACCTAGAGAGACTTTCGGTCACACAACACCCAGACTCCGGACACAAATATCTGTCTGTCACAGAAACATTTATCCCGGTGTGGAAATCGAACCCACGGCCTATCTTATCACAGCCGGCTACTCGCCAACTTGCCCACGGAGGCTGTCAAAATTTAATGAAACAGATCTGTCTGTAATTTATGGCATGTCAAGCCATTTAATCTCCAATATTTGAATCAAAATAAACATGTTTAAACAGCGAGGAAAATTAAGATCCTCACATCGTTTCAAGTGACAATTTATGTGACAACAATCTCTATATATAAGACTTAAGTCGCGTCCGAAAGTGGCAACTAAACGTGAACTAAACGGAACGATAAAATGGCTTAAATAAATAAAACTTTATGGGGTCAAGTGACACTTGATCATAATCCCCAGTGGGATCGTGATGGGTGCTTATTTAGCTTCTGACTTCAGATTATCTATACTAATATTATTAACCGACTTCAAAAAAGGAGGAGGTTAACAATTCGTCGGAATCTTTTTTTTTATGTATGTTACCCGATTACTCGAAGACGCCTGTACCGATTCGAGAAATTCTTTTTTTGTTTCAAAGGGTATACTTCCTATGTGGTCCCATTGGCACCAAGTCATGATCTGATGATGGGATCTCATAAAAATCAAGGGCAACCCTCAAATTTTAAAGGGACGCATGATTTGTTTTTTATTGAAGTCGGTGTACTTTTTATAAAGAGGAAAGATTTGTATGTAAGTATGTTTGTAACGAATTGGCTCAAAAAGTACTGGAACGATTTTAAAATTCTTTCACCATTTGAATGCTACATTATCACTGATTAATAAAGGCTATTTTAATTGCAAGAAAAATTACACACTGACATTACACATGACCTCCATGCGGGCGGAGCCGCGAGCAACAGCTAGTCAAATATAAGTAACTATGAATGTATCTTCATAATTTGATAGTGTTTGTTGCATTTCTTTTTCTGCTTTTGACCTTCCCACTGACGCCTGTGAACCCCGAAGGGGTAGACAGAAGTGTAACCAATACACTCACATTTTGCTGAGCTTTTTACCATCCCATGATGTAATAGAAGGCGAGCCTATCGCCATACTGGGCACAATTCCAGACTCCGGGGCTGATACTGAATATTTTGTGATAGAAAAACTTAATATCACTTTTACCCGACACAGGGATCGAACCCGAGACCTTAGCACATCAGTACTGCGCACGGGTTACAACTGCGCCACCGAGGCAGTAGAGCTTTTAACATGGCTATGAACTGGTACTTATTTAAACACTCTTATAAATTCCATGAAAATATACTACACTGATTAAATGTACGTGTTATATTTGTATCTAGAAAAAAATGTGGCATAGTCTATAAATCTAAAGTACGGCTAAAAAAAAAAAAAAAATTAAATATTTTAGGAGGCCACTTGTAATTTCTCAATCCACCGAAACACACTTGTTGGGCTAGGTTTAACTTAATATAGCAGCATTTTAAATAACAAATGTAAATGTTTTCAAGTTGTTTTTAACAGTTGACAATTTATATGGTAATAAACAAACAATATATTTATTTAATGACCGCCATTTGAACAATCTCAGAATAAATTGCAAATAAGAACAGGCCACATATTTCAGTTTGAAACATCTTAAATTTCTTTAAAGCGCAAATAATGTGCAGCCAAGTACAAGACACCCGAGATACTGAGAAACAAATGTGTCTCTCAGTCAAAACAAATTAAGACAATTCTAAATTAACAGCGCGAGGAAATTCTGAAATATGCGCGCTGCGGATTTGTGCCCATGTAACAACATAGAACTAGCGACTTAAATGCCATCAAGTTACGTGCTATAACTGTTTTCTGTTATAGAAATACAACAACCACAGATGGATGTAATTGGAATACATTTTAAACAAAAAGTACAGTGTTTAGATTTGTGAGTAGAAAACTAGCTAAGCTGTTGAAAAGTTCGCGGGGCGCGGACCCACGAATAGCTCTCGAGTGAAGAACCCCTTTTGCTTGGGGCTAAGACCCCTCAGGCCCCTCGCTCGCGGAACAGGGTCTCTAATGAGTCCGGAGCACTAGAGTTGTAGGTCGTCGTATTAAAACTTGCCAGTCCCCCCCACACTACAGGTTTACGCCGTGCGGAAACATCGCTCCGGTGGATTTTTCTTTGCTTTGTTTTTGCGTGGGTGTTATGAAGGGGAAGTGAGGTTATTTATCATAATGGTAGTCAAAGATAGCGCTAAGGTATTTTTTGAGTGATGCGATTTTGATATACGTTAAAAAACTGCAGGATTTCATATTAGCGTGTTTTATTAATGACCAGGTATATATTATTATATTATAATAGTTTACCAAAACGGATAAGCGAAAGAAATGATTTTAATACTTAAACAAATATATTGTTTCGATTTTTTTATCATAAAATTATTATAGTTTATAGAACTATGATGACGATAAAATGTAATATTTTTAACATACTGTTTTGTGTAAACCATATGTTTATCTTAAAGTATTTTATGTAATTTTTTTTTATTCTGGTGCGGCAAAGTGACCACACTGCACCTGATGGTAAGCGCAGTGCCGTCTAGGTAGAGTATTAAGTAGTGAGAGGCAGTCTATCCGCTCGCTACTCAACTCAATCATGCCGGCCTACTGTTTAGCTTCTTCACACTACGCCTTACGCATATGGACGGTCCTATGACCGGCCATCTGCTATATTCAGCAATATAAATAGATTCTACCACAATTCTATGTAACACATTAATATTATTTTAATTTGTATGTTAAGTATTTTTAAATCTATAATATCAAGTTCAACTACGAAATTGCAATTTTAACCTCATTTAACTATAAAGTCACATTGGCGCATAAGATTTTACTTGATAAATGGCAGACATATTGGCCTATACCACAGCTTGAGAGGTAAATAAGTTAGAGAATAACTTACTAAGGACGCGTGAGGCCTCATTTGCCATTTTGGGACCCACGCCAAAATGGAGTGGAGTATTTATTTTTTACTAACCCTTTAACAGTAGGTTTTAAATCACTGTAATGTATCTATTTATTATTTAATGTAAGGGTTTGAAAGGCATTATACATGTTCAGTAATTCAATGAGACAGAGCTTTTAAAAGCTACTAGCAATGAGTGAATATGAATTATATTCCGTGCATGCTGTAACATTTCAAGGTAATGCATTTGCTTATATTATTTGTTTTTTTATGATATTAAATTGTATAACGCTAATTACTACAAATTGTCCCTAATAAATATTTTTACCACCTCGCTTTATTCTCACCTTTATTTTCGTATTTCTAGGGTCAAAACCTGAATTTTCGGACTCCTTATCACACCCAATATGAGCCTTTCCGAATATATCCGACAGACTAGGCGCAGTGGCTGAATAACCGGTGTGAAACGCGAGGCTGTGGTTTCAATTCTCACATCGAGACAGACAAATTATTGTTTCGGGTCTAGGTGTTCTGAAACTATTCGGTGTTATTTATTTATATAGTATTAAATGAATCTTAAGGTTTGCAAATTCGTATTTTTGCCGCACCATCAAGCTGTGGAACAGTTCCAGCTACCGTGTTCCCTCCTTCCTATGATCCTGGGTCCTTTATGCGTAATGTGGAGAAGCTAAACAGCAGACGGGCATGATTGTATTGAGTAGCAAGGGATAGACTGTCTCTTGCTACTTGATACTCTATCTGGACGGGACTGCGCTTACCATCAGGTGCAGTATGGTGACTTTGCCGTGCCAGGATAAAAAAAATATTATAAATAGAATATTTAATGGTTTCTTATATTTACGCGAATATTATACATTGAAATAAAACGAATTTTACGGACTATGTCGCGGTTTATTTTACTTTTTAACCCGACATTTAATTTAATCGGAACCCCAAAGACCAACTGCCAGACCTCATGACATTGTGAGCTCTTTCTGCGTTGATCGGACAACAATAAAATAAAAATTTAATATCAACTATATGGAGGGTAGAAACATTGCACTATACTTTCTTGACGATATTCAACTCAGTCTTCCCCGTGACCATGAAGGCTGTAAAGCCTTCGAAACGTCGGGTTAAAAATAAAATAGACCGCGATATAGTCCGTAAAATACTGTAGTCACTTTTATCGTCCGTAGACAATAAGCAGCGATAGCCTAGTTGGTTGCGGTACGGACTGTCAAGACGAAAGTCGAATGTTCGAAACCCAAGTGGCATACACCTCTGACTTTTCTAAAGTTATGTGTGTATTAAATGTTAATTATAGCTAGCTTTAACGGTGAAGGAAAACATCGTGAGGAAACCTGCATACCCGAGAATTCTTATAAGAATTTTGAAGGTATGTGAAGTCTACCAACCCGCATTAGGCCAGCGTGGTGGATTAAGGCCTAACCCCTCTTATTAGTAGAGGAGGCCCGTGCCCAGCAGTGGGACAATGTTTAATACAGGGCTAGTATTATTATTATATTATTATAGACCGCGATATAATCCGTAAAATTTGTTTTATTTCAATATAATATTTGTTTCGCACCAGACCAGACTGCTATGGAAGTGAAAGAATACAAAATTGAAGTCCACCACGGTTCGAAATGTATTTTTATAAAGATTTATTATAGATTCATTATGGGGACAATATAGAACCGTAGGTGTCTGCCGATCGGTGTAGGCGGGGACTATCTTCATTGTACATTATACGGTTAAATGAACTATTGTGTGACGAGTTTGGAATCAGAGCCCTGATTGGATCCGCTCCCATTGAAACGGTAGGTTGTACGGTGATTTAATATAGATTTTTTTATACGATTATTGATTTTATCTTAATATGATGGATAATTCAACAAATTCTGATGATTACTGACAATGCATTTTAGTAAACATAATCTTCGATATACAACCGAATATAATACGCACAGAAAACTTTTTTGCGAAAACAGAATCAAAATTGTTTGAAAAATGAGATCACCGTTCCGGGATCAGCCAGTGTACATCCGGTTTTTGTCGGGGGTCTGGAGTTGGGGTACAATGGCCATTTTGCGGCCTTCTTAGTACTCTGACACTAGACCCTCGACCCCTTCTTCACCTTCTTGCCCATGGCGTAGTGTGAAGAAGCAGGCCGGCATGAGTGTGTTGAGTGGCGGGGATAGATTGTCTCTCGCTACTCAGTACTCTATTTGGACCGCACTGCGCTTACCATCAGGCACAGTGCGGTCACTTTGCCGTGCCAGGATAAAAAAAAAAAAAAAAATCACAATATTTATTTTAAATATTATTATGAGCTAAAATGGCACACCCATTAGTGGGGACATCTCGCTATCTCCCTCGCACAACGGCACTGTAATGGCCATTCTGATAGGTGACGTCACGGCTCATATCATGCATCCTATGACTGTCATTTGACAACTACAGCCTACTTCCAGCAGATTTGAATGGTGTACTTATTTTTGTTCCAATTCATAAAATTCTTTTGATAATAGGTTTTGGGAAATGTAACTTGTGGATTAAAATAATGAAAAAATCGTGTTTACTGCTCTGTTACGCTTAGTCTGTATATATAAAAGAAGAAACTGACTGACTGACTGACTGATCGATCAACGCACAGCCAAACCGGCTGGGGTTAGAGACTTTAAATTTTGACAGTAGGTACCTTTTATAACGTAGGCATCCACTAAGGAAGGGTTTTTGCAAAACCACCCCTAAGGGGGTAAAATAGGGGATGATAGTTTGTATGAAAATCCGTCATTTTAGAAATTAAGTTTATGAAAATTAGTATTTGGTCTTTTAGTCAAAAATAAAAAAAATGTATTTCAGGATTTTTGAAAATTCCACCCCGAAGGGGGTAAAATAGGGGAAGAAAGTTTGTATGAAAATCCTTAATTTTTGAAGTTAAGTGCATGAAAATTTGTATTTTGTGTATACTTTTTGTCTCAAACATGACCTCTACGCGGGCGGAGCCGCGAGCAAGAGCTAGTAATTTATAAATTATTGTCAAGTGTCAAAACGTTATCAGAACTAGGAACATGTTTTACAAAATAATTCATTAAATGTTAATTGACAACCTCCATAGTGCAGTGGAGGTGTAGTAGCAGAGCCCTGAAACGAGAGGCCATGAGTTCGATTCCCGTACCGAGACAAATGTTTGTGTGTCCGTAGTTGTTCTTGATACCTACGATACATGGTTGAAAGAGTATGGGATGGACTATGTGTATGACTGTTGGACGTATTAATTATTTATTAGTTCAGCCATGTATGCTTTCGCCAAACTATTCGAATCAAAATTTACCCAGACAATACATCCAACAGCCTTTAGATTTACAACGCACCATCAGAAATCAAATGGCATTCAAAGTCGTTAAAAGGAACCGTGTCCACACATCCTCCCGTACCTAATTGAGACATTTACACACAAGGATGTGATTATTGCCGACCATAAAAGTATTATTTCGGTGCTTGTAACCCTAAACGGAACTTTAAAAATAAAACGGTTGTGCATTTCGCGCCCTAACTCCCGTATCGAAATGTTCAACGTTGATTTGTTCATTCGTTTTGTTGAAATTACGAGCCAATAACATATTATGTTCGAGTGTTTTCTTTGTTTTACAATGCCATATTATTATTATGAATAACGGTTGTCGGATATGACTTATTACAAATACTTATTACGAAGTTAAGTTTATTCATTGTTAATTATAGGTTGCTTAAATGATAAAAGAAAACATCGTGAGGACACCTACATGTCTAAAAATTCTTAAACAAGAAATTTTAAGTGTGAAGTTTACCAAACTACATTAGAACAGCATGGTCAATAAGGTCTAAGTCCTTTCATTAGTTGAGGAGCCCCGTGCCCAATAGAGGGACAGTGTATACGTATATTTAACCGACTTCAAAAAAAGGAGGAGGTTAACAATTCGGCGGAATATTTTTTTTATGTATTTTACCCGATTACTCGAAGACGCCTGGACCGATTCAAGAAATTCTTTTTTTGTGTCAACGGGTATACTTCCCAGGTGGTCCCATTGGCACCAAGTCAGGATCTGATGATGGGATCTCAAAAAAATCAAGGGTAACCCTCAGTTTATAGTGACGCATAATTTGTTTTGTATTGAAGTCGGTGTACTTTTTATAATCAAAACCTTTTCTGTTTTTGGTATTTTAACACCAATATTTATTTTAAGCAATAATCAAAAACACATCAAAAATAATAAAAAAAGCAACTTTATAGTTTCGTTTGTAAGCAATTAAACAATTAAAATCTCCGAATAAAAATCATCAGCCGGGTGATACCGTAGTCTTGAACGTTTTTTTTAGATAGTTTAATCAGATTAATGTCGCTATCTGCCATTGTCATCTCAGTAACACGATACTAAAAACAACCGCTATCAAGACCAATAAAAATATATAATTAACAATACTGATTATAAAATTAATGGTATTTTCAACATGTTTCGTTGAAGCTGAAGAATGTTCTAAATTTCTCAAAGCTATGACGCCCATTCACACCGAAGGGTAACATCACCTTTGAAATACGACGACTCTCAATCAAGTTTAATGAGAAACTATCTGTGTAACAAATGCTGTGTTCTTTTTATAATTAAATGTTTATTGCGTGTCAGTTGATATACGGTGTAATTGAGGCTTTCATTAATTAGTTTGCGAGTCATATTCATTGCTCGTGGAAAAAATCACTTCAACACCTAATTCTTAGAGAAAATGGATATACTGACGTGGTAGTTGATTAACTATATATAGTTAACACTGAAATGTATTAATCAAATAAACTGTTCATATTTTTAATAAAATTGTAATTTAAATCCTTTATCCAATAATTTATTGCCATTAGCACAAGCATAGTAATGTAAAGTGTTTAGTTTATAATTATTAAAAGTACACCGACTTCAATAAAAAACAAATTATGCGTCACAATAAAATTTGAGGGTTTCCCTTGATTTTTCTGTGATCCCATCATCAGATCCTGACTTGGTGCCAATGGGACCACATGGGAAGTATACCCTTTTAAACAAAAAAAAAATTTCTCGAATCGGTCCAGGCGTCTTCGAGTAATCGGGTAACATACATAAAAAAAAAAGATTCCGACGAATTGTTAACCTTCTCCTTTTTTGAAGTCGGTTAAAAAGAGTTCGTGGCTCTGGTTGGTGACAACACAACACTTACGGCCAAATAAATCTAAATTTAACACCATCTTAAATGATTGAGTTGCGTTTTAGTATTCGGGCGTTAGTCAGGTAAAAATAAAACTGTTTATACATTCTTCGGAATATTTCAAACCGTAAGCAAATTTACTAGAAATTTCTAACTTTATTTCCCAATTCATTCATTTTATCAGAGAGGTAAACGCAATTTGTTTCATGTTCAATTCAAATGTTTCAATGTTCTACATTAATAAACGCCGAAATGTACAAAAAATCTCAAATATTCCGTTCCATTTTCAATAAACCGTACGTCAATAAAAAGTGCAGTCAGTTTACACCATCCATTTCGGGCTGCGATTCACATTTTTCGAATATTGGACCCTCAGCACAGGTGCGGTACAATCAGCAAATGAAAACGTCCGCGGTCCGACCGCGTGCAATGCCCAGTAATTTTCACCTGCACAGTAAAAACTCGCTTTAATCACCCGACACGATTAAGCTTAAAATAATTAATGCACACGATTAAACTGCAAAGGCTGGATGATTGGCATAAGCATGATTGTTAATGTGATAAGAACTGGACACAACATGATTTGGTTGGAAGTGTAATTCTTTAGAATATATAGCAAGATAACAGCATTATAAAACATATTGTTGCTACATCTAGTTTATTAAATTGCAAGTCTCGAATAAACCGCACGTTTTATTGTACATTATATTGTTAATTTTACGAGAATTGTAGATGTAGACAAATAAAATACAACAAAAGCAAATAAAATCGGTGAGTGTATAACAAAGTTCTAAAAGTTAATAATAAATTTTATCCTTTGCCACAATGTGTTCAACGTACTTTTAATGAAACTGTTCAGTATTTTACAAAGCTACATCAATTAGGAAAAACATTTTGTTTATTAATTTGTAATGAAAGCACTCACGCACGTTCAATTGGCGTTTTTTTGACGACTGGCTCTTTGAACAACGTGCTTGCATACTCTGTAAGCTGTCATTACATGCGCTAAATATATGTAAAAGTGGAAACACAACTTTCAAGACCGAATGACGTTAGTACTGCAAAGCTTCAAATGCACTATTATACTTTGTGCTCTATTAATGCAATGGTTCTTTTTTTGAAATACATAAAACGCAATGGTCACGATATATCGTCAGCATATCGGGTACATAAAAAGTTTTTTTTAAAAAGGCCCACCGCACCGGAAGCGAGCACTAGAGCTCCCGGCGACAATATCAGGCCTCTGCCCGATTGGATAGCACCACTTGGAAATGTTCGCTGCGTTGATGCATTAACTCCTTAATGGCACTTTTATTTTTAGCCTCCATTTTAGAGGCACGCGTACGGGCATCTGTTGTCACTAGTGATTGGGTTGTTGATGTAGTGCATCTATTTATATATTGCGGTATTGACGAATTATAGAATAAAATTGACTGTTGTAATTGCGCATGCGTTTCGTCTGGTGTGCTAAGGTGTCGGGTTTGATCCCCGGGTCGGGTAAAGTGATATTGGGTGTTTCTATTTAAAAATACTCAGTGTTAGCCCTGTGTCTGGAATTGAGCCTGGTATGTCGATAGGCTTGCGCCCGTATCACATTACGGAGACCGTGGACCGTAGACCGACATAAATTCGGCGAAAAGTGGGTATACTGGTTGCATCTCGGCCTACCCCTTCTTGAAGTTTTTTTTTAACATAATAACGAAATATACACCGAAAACGGTTCGTCCGTTTTTTCGTAATTCAGGAACAATTTTACAAAAATAAACATCGGAGACTCAACTGTTTTATTATGTGTTTATAGATAAGATCCAAGTTGTAAAATATAATCGTCATTTTATAGCCTCATGATCACGATGATATGAGATTTACCCATTTTTATTCAACGCCATTTTATTATTGTATACGTTTAAATAACAATATTTTTATTCATGTAAATTTTTTTTAGTGCCTCGATAGGCAAACGAGCAGACGGGCCACCTGATGGTAAGTTGTCACCGCCGCCCATAGACTTTTGCAATGCCAGGGCACAGCAAAGTCGCTGCCTACCGTTTACAAGGACACTTACATGAACGACTACCGACTCTTCGAATTAATAATTATAAATTTATTTATCATTTTAGTGATGGATACCTGAATCCGCTTGCCATCATGCTGGCAGCTTGCTTGTTTGCCAAAAGGGCAAAATGTCACCCCTATCATCGATTTTAGACAGCAAACCTCGATCATTATTTGGTACACTTCATTCAATTCAATGTATTGTCGAAAATACAAACCCAACGATACAAACTAAAAGTTGTAGGGTAAATGCTCCATGCCATTGGGGTATTTTACACCGCATTGGGGTAGACACGCGCTTGACACGTGCTTCACGAGTTATCTCGAGCAGAGATGCGCGTTCACAACTTAGCGCTTACGACGCTTTGATTGGATTACGTTTGTGTATTCAGATATTTTTCTCTATATTTATTTGCAAATAGTATTTCGGATTCGGAATAGTATTTTGTAAGCTTTAACGGTAATTCTCTATAAAGAGATATTACATTTTGATTCCTAAAATATATATTTTACTTTTAGACGAGCAGACGCGCCACCTGATGGTAAGTAGACACCGCCGTCCATAGACTTCGGCAATGCCAGGGCACAGAAAAGCCGCTGCATACCGTTAAAGACTACTCTTCTTAAGCCTCGTTTAAAGAAGGACATGTCATAGCGCTCAGGGAACACCGCTGCAGGGAGTTCATTCCAGAGCTTGCATTATTAGTATATATTAGTTCTATGTGGTTGGAAGATTAAGTTGGTAGCGTATAATACCTATAAGATATGAAAATAAGTCTGAAATAGGTTTACGATTATGTGTATAAACATTATAAAGCTACAGAGTTTGTTTGTTTGAACGGGCATATCTTAATATCTAATTATCTCACCTGATAAATATTTTTGCGCCTGATAACCTCTTAATTAAGGAATGCTATAAGCTATGTAATATCACGTTCTAGCCCATAGTATCAGAGTAAATAGCCGAGACAGAGGCAATGCCGCGAGCAACAGCTTGTACCTACACGTAACGCGCAAACTATAAGTAAAAGTTTTTTTAATTCATAAAAAGTACACCGACTTCAATGAAAAACAAATTCTGCGTCTCTATAAAAATTGAAGGTTTCCCTCGATTTGTCTGAGATCACATCATCAGATCTTGACTTGGTGCCAATGGGACCACCTGGGAAGTATACCCTTTTAAACAAAAAAGAATTTCTCGAATCGTTCCAGGCGTCTTCGGGTAACCGGGTAACATAGATAAAAAAAAAGATTCCGACGTATTGTTGACCTCCTCCTTTTTTTGAAGTCGGTTAAAAACTAAAACTAAACTCTAAAGTAACATATTATGATACAAATAAAATACAGATTAAAACATTAATATAAAGTAGATAATTAATATCACTCGAATAAACGAGTATTATTTTCTCTAATCTTAGATTAATGAACTCCGAATCATTTGTCTGTTGAAACCCACGTATAATATAAAAGCTTAATCAACTCCGTAGTCTTACAGATTATTTTGCTAAGAAACAAAACGCTGGTTCTTCCACACCGACAACGACATTCAAAGACAATAATCTATCTATTCTTTTGGAAATCAAAATCAAATGTATCCCGTATATTGCCATATATTTTTATTTATGTATACCACGTTTTCACAAAAATAAATATTAGAAAAATAATTCTCATTTGTATAAAATACAAAAATTCGCTCAACGTGCTATGGAGCAGGCAATGTTTGGGATTTCTCGGGTGGATAGGATTCGAAATGACGTCATACGTCAGAGAACCAAAGTCACAGATATTGCTCGCAAAATTAGCACGCTAAAGTGGAAGAAGGTGGCGGGTAGCGGATGGATGACCCAAGACCGTTGTTGGCGTTCACTTGGGGTGCCTACGTCCAACAATGGAAGATAATAGGCTGAGTATATATATTATATACAATACAATAAGAAATATATATGCATCGCAAAATCCAACAGAAATTCGCGTCGCGCATACATTTCTTTACCGAAGTGTTTAACTGCGTGTTAATTTAATTAAACGAAGACATTAGTTTAAACTATATTTAATGTACATATTAAAGAACAGGTGTTCAAACACATTAATAATTGGATTGCACTACAAATCTAATACGTTTATTAATTAAAATTCCGACGCTCACCATTAGTATTACAGAATACGTCTTCATTTGCTTTTATAGTATTAGAATTCGTAAGTTCTCGCATCTGATTGGACTAGAATCTAATGAGATATACTCCTATTTGATCAATGTGTTGGCCACAGACTTGCGTTTGAAACGCGGCGTTTTTTCGGACGCTGGTAATAGCTCGCGCATACTACATTTTTATAATTCACTTTTACCTAATATAAATAAAAACCAGGATTGATAATTTATGTGGAGATTTGTAATACGAAGTTAGAATGCAATGCATGCTGAAAGCCAATAAAATCACCACTGTACAAATGTACTGTATATATGACATATTGACAGCGTCCGTGGCACAGTGGGTGAGCAGCTGTGAGGTAAGCTGCGTGTTCGGTTCCTGCGCCTAGATAAATGTTTGTGTGATCAATAAACATTGACTGCCTCGGTGGCGCAGTTGTAATTGCGCATGCGTTACGACTGCTGTGCTGAGGTCTCGGGTCCGATCCCCGGGTCGGGTAAAGTGATATTGGGTTTTTCTATCTAGAAATGCCTCAGTATTAGCCCGGAGTCTGGAAAATGTGCCCGGTATGGCGATAGGCTCGCCCCCTATCACATTATGGGACCGAAATTCGGTGAAAAGTGGGTATACTAGTTACACCTCTGCCTACCCCTTCGGGGATTACAGGCGTGAGTGCATGTGTGTGTGTGTGTAAACATTCGTATCGGGTCTGGGTGTATTGAGACCGAAAACTTCTCATTTTCCTGATATCCCACACAATAGGGTGTTTGACTGGTGTAACCAAAAAATATAAAACTGCACTAGGAGAAAGGATAGTAAGCAAACATATTTATTAAATACATTTTTTTATTTTAAATGTATTATAAACATTTTATTTTCGCCATTAAAATTTAGAATTTTTAATCTGTATCACTCGGTGCCACAAACGTAGCAATACCGGCCGCCATTACTCGTGACGACATCGCACATAAACATTGCATCCTACGACAAATAAAATTGTAAGGAAGAACATATTTTTCGATGTGGAAACGTGTTAATTTCGTCTTCAAGTCTTCTATAAGAATAGAAGAAGGCATTACAAGGGCTGATAGTCGAAATCTGCCACTTCTTTCTTAAAACTTTTGATTTTGGCACATGGATGAACATTTATCGGGATTTAGTGTCGAGATTTTACACAAAGGCATTGAACAATATTTATATGCTGGCTCATTCATTTTTGTGGAAAAACTAACAGATAAATGCAAATAATTTGTTATGTTGTTAGGTGACACGAATGTTTGTATATGTGCGATGACGTCACATAGAGATAATGTCACGTGACAACGCGTTTTAGCGCGAAATTATATATGAAAAAATTAAATCACGAATTTTATATAAATTGAGTATATTTCAATAATAAAAATATTACGGGGGCTATAAGTGAAGAGTCCTCTATCGATGACTATCAATTTTCAAAAATTGTCAAATACCCTATGCTCCTATCTTAGTGTGGTGCCAAGATTATGTCTGATTGTTGGGTGTATCTTAATATATAAAACGCCCGTGTCAAGATGGTGGTCTGGGATGGATTCCGAAACCACTCAACCAATATCAATAAAATTTTGTAAATATGTATGGTTGGGTACAGATAGGATACGATAGTTTTAGATGCGAAAGGTGGTGCTTTTGTTGAGATATTTTATTTTTTTCAACTTAATTCATTCTGCAGAGAAGTGTTTGTGGCAGGACAATGTCTGCCCGGTCCTAATTGTTTATTTATAAATTTAATGTTTAAATAATTCCACATGACAGCGTTCCAGTCGCTTGTCTATACGCAACAAATCACAGCACCGTTTCGTAGGCGTAGGCGTTCACCGGACACGTCTATTAGTATATACTCTATTAATGATCAGTTCTTTCTGATTGTTTTTTTAATACACGTAAATCATCTAATTTATATCAACACGTGGCAGTTCGATTTAATTTGAATTAACGCATCCAATTACGATTACAATGACTTAATGAAACAAGCGAACTGGATAGATCTTTATATGGTAATAAAATTCTTAGTAAAATATTGTTGATCATATTTCAACTAAAATAAAAATCAAAATATTGTTTGTCACAGCTGTTAGGTTCTCGGAGATATGATATCAAAGCGCTTTTGTTGGCAAAACATATTCTAGGAAAGAAATAAGCTTGTACTGATGCAAAATATTAAATAAACACCATAAATCTTCAAAGGTTTAGGAACTTTAAAATTAAGTTTGAACTGGTAACAAAATGATTGTAAATCTTATACTTCTTTCTACTATTATAAATGCGAATGTTTTTATAGATGGTTGTTTGTTACTCAATCACGCCAGAACGGCTGATGGATCTGGTTGTAATTTGGCATTTTATGAAATTTGGAGAGATAGATTATAGTCTGGAATTTTTGGTTCGCGTGGGATAGTTTCGTTTTTGTTTTACACATAGCAAGGGATCGACATGATTATTTGCTTAAGTTAAGAGATCTGAGAATGACATAGGCTACATTTAATCCCGGAAAATGCACGGTTCCTATGGGATAGCATAATAAAGAAAGCATAATATCATAAGATGTCTCCATGGATTTTATACTTTTCTTCCAAAAGCAAAAGCTATTGTGTTTATAAATATTGTTAAGTAATCAGAAGTAATGTTTGGTGGATAAGTTAAGAGTTTGTATGCCTCTAAATGGTGAATATTCCCAAGGAATATGAAAGTAATAAAGCAGCCGATCAAAGCCAATGAACTGAAAAATCATACTATATTATTGAAAGCCTTGATGTTGTGTTAAATAAAAATGTCCAACCAGTTGATGAAACCATTATATATCCTCAGGACTGCGACGTTATTTTAGTAGAAAATTCCAAATAACCTCTTCAAGTAACGTATCATTTGATAATTTCACAGCTAACACATTAGGTTCATCACGAAGTCTTGAAGACAGGTAATGCTGCTATCACGGTTAACCTTCAGTTATTTTACATCATAAGGTTAACGCCGATACATCTTCTGCCATAAACGCTAAGTGAATCTAAGAACGCACACCATGAGAAATACTTAAGTGAAATACGTTCGGAAACACTGTTTTTAGTTTAATAATGTTGATAGTTGTGTACAGATCTTCATTGTGTATGTATTTCTCATCACTAATGAACCTAAATACAACAATTGTATTTAGGTTCATTAGTGATGAGAAATAAAAAAAAAAACTGTCATTTGAATTTTTTGCCTATTCCACTTAATGATTACTATAATAGTCGGTCTATTGTATTTATAGTACTTGTTTTTATTTTCTAGTTTTTGAGTGCAATGTATATAATAATGTTTATTGTACAAAGCTGCTGTATTGGTAATGTGCTTAGACCAAGAAACCGGCAAGTTTCTGAGTTGTAATCCCAAAATAGTAATCACAATTTATGTTTTTATTTTTGTTTCAATTATTCACACAAATTGTCTGGAATCGGAAGCTGTGCCCTATATAACGAAAGGGTATACATATGGGTGGGTATAGGTAAGGGTAGGGTACCTATCTTATTATGAAATAGAAATCAACTCGACAAACCATGGGTGTACTAGCTGCGCCTCTGCCTTTCGTTAATGAAGAATGAGCTAACGTTTTTTAATTTTCAAGATTAGATGCATTTACCGCAGCAAATCTACCATTGCCTACATACATATACACTCATGCCTGTAAGCCCCAAAGGCAGAGGTGTAACCAGTACACGCACTTTTCGCCGAATTTCGGTTCCATAATGTGATAGGGGGCGAGCCTATCGCCACACTGGGCACAGATTCCAGATTCCGGGCTAATACTGAGAATTTCTTAGACAGAAAACCCCAATATCACTTTACCCGAATCGGAGATCGAACCCGAGACCTCAGCACAGCAGCAGTCGCAACGCATGCGCAATTACAACTGCGCCACTGAGGCAGTCCATCAACCATTGCAAAATATTCTATAGAAGCATGGCTTTCTGTACTTAGAAGATATTAAGATCCTCAGCAGGAGTATCCATGCAAATCTTAGAATTTTCCAGATAATAGTTGTTTTAAAGGCACTGGAAACATACGGTAAGTGGCATGTTCTGGGACTAGTTAACACAATGAGCAGCGTGTCGCTGCGGCTCACGGTTGATATGCTTTACAGTATCTATAGTCTAGACCTTGGTTTATTTTTTTATTCGTAACTAGCTATTGTTCGCGGCATTGCCCCCGCTGCTGAACTCGTGGGTAATAAATTGATGTTAGATATTTATCTATCATAAATAGATAGAAGTTTTTAATAACATATTTTTTTTTATTGCATAGTCCGACAAACGAGCACATGGGTCACCTGATGTTAAGTGATCTCCACCGCCCATGAACATCCACAATACCGAAAGTATGATGTATGCACTGTTGGCCTTAAAGGACGGGAATAGGGATTAGGGAAGGGAAGGGGGAATCTGGGCCTCCCGATATCTCACTTACGATACGAAACGCGACAGTAAACTGTCACTTTACGTTAGTTTTCTGTGAGACAGTGGTACTACCACGGTCGAGCCGGCCCATTCATGCTGTAGACAAATATGTCTACAGCGTGGGTCTTCCACTATATTAACTATAAAATACAAAAAGATTTTTTCAAATCAAATATTATGCTTAGTTTCATAATATTAGTAATCAATGATCACGAGACAGTTTCAATTTTCAATAATTTTATTCATATAAAAACTTCTCATTTAAAATGTACACGCTCCCACTAAATTTTAAATCTTACTGCAGACATAATTAAATATTTCAAGTTTTGATTTCATTACAGCATATATATTCTGCAATCGACTAATAATTTAGAAATTATTATATGCTTCTCATGCTATGATGATTTTACTGTTTTTAGTAGAGCTCCATTGATATTGGCAATTGATGTGTCTTGGACCACAGCATCTTGCTTAGTCTTCAACGATTACATTAATTTTAATATTTTTTTAAGCAATTCTAAATCGATAGTACGGTACGGTTTCTTTAAAAAAACTTGTCACTGTTCTTTCGTTTTGCATGGAATTAGATAATTTAAAGGAACTAAAACATATTGTTTACATAATAAATAAATGAAATAAATAAATAACATTATTTCTCTAACAATTATTTTTTACTAATAATTATTAATTAATTTGTGCATAAAATAATGATAAATAGTAACATGACTATGAATCGTGATCCCCGCACCGGTAAGCAGCACAGTCGATCGCACGACGGCGGAGTCAGAGGCTACGTACGTCACATCATTCATCGCGCCCCTTTGCCTCTCACGTGTGTCCAGTTTCCCAGAACTACTTACTACTTTAACAATAAGTCCATAAAGTTCATTTTCAATCACATCGCCAAGTCTGACAACGTAAATAAATTAAGCCAAAATGTTACCTGTGTCGAAAGTTGTAAGGTACAGTATTGAATGAACAGTGATGGAGAGTCCGGTAACGTGTCGGTCCAGTAATTCAATAAGGATCCAAATTGACTTAGATGCGCCCAAAGTTTGCGGGTTCAACTAATTTGTTGGCAAACATATTGTTTGATGGAATGGTCGGATTGTGAGAAATGGATATTTAATTGATTTCTGCGTTTTTTTATTTTTCCTCAATATAAGTTGAAAATTAAGGATATAATTAGCTATAAAATTACCCTTAGGCACATTCCTTTCGTGTTGTGAGGTCTTTGAGTCATCCCTTCTAAATTTTGATTGACAGACAGGCGAATAATTACCCTAATCTTCTCGTGACATGTATTTTTAGTGGGATCTATTTTTGAAATGTTTTTACCTGAGAGGAAACATCACCAGTTTCATAATGTCACTCGGGTTCTGGACTTTGCAGCAAGATATTTATTTTACTATCATGAAGCAACTATACTACATCAACCCAAAAACAGAGAGTAACATTTTGGGTATTCAATCTGACGGATTGAAAACATAACTTGTCCAACGGCTTGGCGTATTTTGTGTGAATCGTAATGATAAAGGTACTTAATATTTCTCAACTTAGTATAACCTTTTTTTCGCCCAAAAAAGACGAAGGAGTCTTATGACGTCTGCTGTCTGATTATATTAAAAAAAAAAACTTAAAGACGAGGCGAGCTGGTCGTACGGCTGATGGTATACTTGTCTAATATATTTTTTTTATTTATTTACTCTATAAAAGAGAAGGCAAAGGTTCTCCACCATGCAGCCATGTCTGTCGTTATTTTTTCCAAATCTGGGCTAGAATTAAAGTCTTCTTCTTCCCTGGTTTTAACTTATATAAAAGGCCGAAGCTATGTCTGCAGTCTTCATCCATTCAAAAGAGGGAAGCCATGTCCGATATTTTTCTCCTTCTAAAGGCCGGAGCCATGTTTGAAATATTCACAATTCAAGAGGCCTAAGCCATGTCTGTAATAGTCACAATTTAAAGGCCGAAGCCATGTCTGTAATAGTCACAATTTAAAGGCCTAAGCCATGTCTGAAATATTTTTTTCACTTATTAATCACAATACTACATCACATCACATTCCCGCCATTTTTTTTTCACACATCTAATAATAGTGACAGCATTACACAGAAGTTCAATTTACACAATACTATCCGAAGAGCACAAAGAACTGTCATATATAGATGTTCAACCCCATAATTTTGCTAATTTTAAATTCCTTCAATCCGGTACACAACAATGCTTGCAGACTACCACCAGACGGCAGAAATAGACAGACTTGTATGGGAGAGAAAGACCAACTAGGATATGAGTAATTGTAAATTAGAAGAATGATTTAAAAACAATTAAATATATAATTTTCTTTTTCTCAATTTTAAATTAAAACGGAACGAATACATTTTTGTTTGTATTTTACGAAGCAGCATTTGACTATTCGTGGAAATCATCATCAATCACTTTTTAGTTCGAACATTTACTGACACAATGACTTTAATGTAAATTGGTTCTCTTTAATTAGAACCTTCGAGTGTTATGATTTATTGTTTGAGAAATTTTAAATGCTTTACAACTTTAAAATTTATGTGTCTAAATATTTTTAGGAGATGTGTTTCTGTTATTTTATTTGTGAGCTTAGTTTTAGTTGTATGTTGGCATGGCAAAGTGACATTGCATTTGATGGTATTACTGCAGTCCAAAGATAAATTCCAACGCCAAAACACCCGTGACAGCCTGCGTGGCGCAGTTGGCGAGTAGCCGGTTGTGAAACGAGAGGCCGTGGGTTCGATTCCCACACCGGAACAAATGTTTGTGTGATAGACAGATATTTGTGTCCAGCGTCTGGGTGTTGTGAGACCGAAAGTATCTCGTATGAAACCCACAACACAAGACTCGTATCTTAGTGTAGGGTCGGGGCTACATGTGTGACTGTTGGGTGGTATTTATTTATTTATAAAAACACACACTGTTTCTATAGTTGCAAAAACGATGTCTACTTGTAGTAGTTGGATATATTCTGACTCCAAAATCAGACACTATATTTGGGTTTTCACCTTATTACCATCCATCGGTACAAACCCGGTCTCAGGTACCTTTCTGTTAGTTTAATTAAAAAGTTCTTAAATTTCTCAGTATAATACATTAAGAAACCTATAATCAAAATAATCCTGATTAATTATCATCAATAACTTAACTTATAATTTTTAGCTTCAGTGGCGAGGTGGGCTAGTAGCTGCTTGTGGAACAGGAAGCCGCGGGTTTGATTCCCGCACCGAGACAAATGTTTGTGTGGCAGATAGATATTTGTTTCGGTTCTGGGTGTTCTGTTCGGGCCTTAGTCCCTCGTAGTTCTTTGATACCCACGATACAATTACCTAGTGTGGGGTCAGAACTATGTGACTGGTGGGTGTATTTAATAAAATTTAAACCCAAGAAATAGTTCTACATAATTTAGGATGAGTAAAACACAGCCAATTCGGAAATCATTTCTTAAAAAAGGATCTTTAAATAAATTACAATTATTCACCTCATTTAAATAGACTACTTACATTTTTTTTTAAATAACGCCAATGGTATTAAGGCGTATACATTCCATGTATGTGAAGTATGCATATATTACACTATAGCCATCAAGGTATAACACATCAATACATGCTGGGGGTAGGATATTCATATTCGCCCGGATAGCGACCACAGAGTGTAAAACCCGCCATAGTGGCACACGCAAGTGTGTCGCGTTCCGGGATCAGCCAGAGTACATCCGGTTAGAGTTGAAGTACAATGTTTGGCCATTTTGCGGCCTTCTGAATACTCTGACAATAGACCCTCGACCGCCTCTTCACCTTCTTGCCCATGGCGTAGTGTGAGGAAGCAGAGTGAAGGCATGATTGTGTTGAGTAGTGGGGGATTGATCGTCTCTCGCTACTCGATACTCTAATTGGACCGCACTGCGCTTACCATCAGGTGCAGTGCGGTCACTTTGCCGTGCCAGGATAAAAAAAAGACTACTAATATTTTCTAGAAATGAACGCCAATGGTATTAAGTTTGCGTATATTTTCCATGTATGTGAAGTATGCATAAATTACACTATAGTCATCAATACATAAAATTACGAAGGGAGCATTACAATAGCAACCACTGACCAGCGACCACCTTCAAAAAGAACACAAATCTTTAATAAAATTTTACGAGTGCCCAGCTAATACGTCGCGTATTACCAGAGTTATGAGCGCCGAGATGCACAAAAAGCATGAGCCGTCACATAAAAATTAAATCCATCCTGATTTACGGCCAAAACTTTGAAATATAATAACATGCGAGCTGAAATTACAAGCCATGCGCTATAAATTAAGTTTACAAGCTCGCCTTTGAACCTCAGAGCGTCGAGTGTCCGAACTATGATTATTTACATTTTCATTTCTATATTAAAATTCTCAGATATTTTTTTGTTTGAACGAAATGCGTCAAATGGCTTATGTATGGAGCTATTTTGTTTTTCCTTTTCTATGCCTAAATATTTGTATTTCATTTTATGAAAATGAAAATTAATTAATATACTATTAAGTAAATAGGGACCTACAGAACTATTATTTAAGGTCTTTTTACACAATAATTACATCCACGAAATTTTAATTTTGCGATTAGGACTTTATTGCTCACAATACATTCAGTTGCCTCCAGTGTTTATAAGATTTTAAAATAAAGAATTACAACCGATACAATTTACGTGGGAAACTTTGCACTGCAGCATCTATACCTGGTCGAAGATCCAGAGGGAGGTCCAAGACAAGGTGGAAGGATGTAGCGTAGAGAGACATGAGGGAATGCAGGCTATCCGCAGACGACGTCAAAGACAGAGCGAAGGGGACGAGAAATAATAGGAAGGCTGACCCTACCACCATGTGGGATGAATAGCCAGGAAGAGAGAGAGACCGATACCATTTCAATGTAATTATATACATAGACATAAAAGTGAAAATTAAAGCCGACGGCTATAACCGTCAATGATTACCTTCAAATAACAGACGCCGAAAACGAACGCCGCAGGCGCTACAAAATCTTTACAATATGTTTATTTACAAACATTTTTTAAATTTCGAACACAGCTCGACCTCAATTCCAGAGCGAAATGAACGAAAGAACAAAAAATGGTACAACCGAACCGGTGATTTGTGGCGCACATTCATTGTGGTGACAAGCTTCGGAACAGGGCTGGTGGCTGGTGCATTCGCTATCGGAATTGCGTTACGCAGCCACCGAATACGCAAACACTGACGTTACTTGTTAAACCCACGTCCGATCCGATCCGATTGATGTTGATTGAGTTATACGTTCGTTTGTGTTTTTGAATTTGGAATACGTTTTGCGATTGACTCGCGTGTCTCACAGATGTTACAAAGTGAAGTTTTATCGTGGAAATTTTGAATAAATATCGGTAATTTATAATCAAAATTTATATTGTGTTGTATAGCAGCGATAGCCTGGTTGGTAGTGGTGCGGACTGAAGAGACGAAAGTCGTATGTTTGAAACCTGTCCAAATGGCATACATCTCTGACTTTTATAATTACGTGTAGGTATATTCATTGTTAATTATAGCTTGCTTTAACCTGCAACTTGCATCTCTGAGAATTTTCATAAGAATTTTAAAGGTATGTGAAGTCTGCCAACTCGTATAAGGCCAGCGTGGTGGACTTAGGCCTAACCCCTCTCATTAGTAGAGGCCCGAGTTCAAACAAATTTTGCTGTACCGTTTAGTCTACTAAACAATCTATAAAATGAAGCAAACATAAAATATGTAGTTACTTTTCACACACGTTTTTTGTATCGAAAGAAGCTCTGTGATGAGCGATATAATGCCGCGGATATCAGTTCCAAATGTGGCTATACACAATCTGTGTTAACTTTCAGAGGCTCAAATACTTTTTACATTTTCGCCTGTTTAGTGCCAGATATTTTTATGTTGTTCACTTTTTTAGCTTAATACTGCACACCTGGTAATATAACAATCCAAAAATGAATTGAACAAAAATCCTTTTATTGACAAAATAAAATGAAAGTTACGGTATTGTAAACAATACAAAAAAATACTAAAATTCATTAAAATAAATCTAAATATATGCGTTCTTATTATACGATATAAACAAAATCACTCAACAGTGACCACACTTTTGCATACTTAGCTATTTGTCTCAGATTAAATGTCATAAATAATCCCCTGACCTTAACCAACCTATCTTAGATACGAATCTAATGTTGTTGGTGTCAGAATCTACGACAGTTTTGGTCTATCAACACCCAGATCCGAAACATAAATTTTGGATCATAAAAAAAATTGTATCGCTCCATCGAATCCGCGGCCTCGCATTTCATAGACGGCTACTCACCTCCTTCGCCACGGAGGCTGTCTAGAATACAATTACTCATATTTTGAAAATAAATAGAAAAAAGAGTCAATGGGTCATCTGATCATAGCCCACAAGGTCACCAAAGGCATCGGATTTGCTGATTGTCTTTTCTGATTTCTTACAATCTAGTCTATATAGTCTATATATCAAATCTTTCATAAATCATACTCTTTATTTTATGAGCATAAAACATGAATATGTTGTGATCAGAACCTCTCAACCAAAGCCAAGAATAAAACAACGTGTGTTTATAAATATGCCGCCTTTTTATGCACATCCTTAATTTTTTACGCCTGTCATTATCGCTTATCATAGTTTTAGTTGAGTCTTTATTACGTTGCTTCTATTTAAGTGGCTCCTGAAAGGAAACAAGGGGAGATTAGATAATACGCGTGTGGCAGCCCTCTTACAATCTCATTAAAACATCAAAATGTGAAAGGGATAGCGATATATTTAGTGCAAGTGTGAAGAGTAGAGAAATTCATTGGTGTGAGAAAATGTGTTTTAACTCATTGTATTTAAAAATGTTTGGAAAAAATTAAGTTCGGTTTGCACCTTTAGGCGGTTCCGCAATACCAAATTGTTTTTGTGTTTGTATTGCAAGGACGTGGTGTTAATATTGTAAACAAGCATTTGCTCGCGACTTCGCCCGCGTAAAAGTTATAGACTGGAGTGTGGAGGGGATTTAAAAAAAGTAAGCTATGTCCTTCCTCAAGGTTATAGGTATTCACATACTAAATCTTATCAAATCGGTTCATTGGTCCACACACATCCACAATACCGAAAGTATCATGTATGCATTGTCGGCCTTAAAGGACAGGAATAGGGATTAGGGAAGGGAAGGGGGAATCTGGGCCTTCTATTTCTAACCAGAAGCACGTATACGGCGGTAGGCAGCAGCTTTGCTGTGCCCTGGCATTGCAGAAGTCTATGGGCGGCAGTCACTACTTACCATCAGGTGGCCCGTCTGCTGGTCTGCCTATTGAAACACTAAAAACGAAAATTCGTACTACACTTTGAAAATGCCGAATCATACAACCGTTTTTCCCTTATTTTACTTCCTTAGGGATGTATTAGGGGTGATTTTTATTTTTTTTATTTCATTTATTACACACAAAACAGGTTACAATCGGGTACAAATAGTATACAAAATTGTTTAAAGTTTTTTAACATAATTATAACCCACAAATTTGATTTTCGAAAATCCTTTTTTTATCCTGACACGGCAAAGTGACCATACTGCACCTGATGGTAAGTGCAGTGTCTTCCAGTTAGAGTACCAACCAGCGAGAGATCTATCCCTCGCTACTCAACAATTTCTTAGTCTTAGTGGATACTTACAACATAAAGAGATCAACTGCTAAAATCTCAAGTTTGTAGCCCCAGCGGTTTAGGCTCTGCATTGGTAAATCAATCAGGGCACCTAATCATACATTGTAAATTATGGAGACTTTCCTAACGAATTAAGTTTATACGCAGTATCAATGACCTTGAGTATTTGTGCTCTGTGCATCATCGGTGGTAGGATATTCATATCCGCCCGGATAGCGACCACCGTACACAGGGTGTAAAACCCGCCATAGTACCACCCACAAGTGTGTCGCGTTCCGGGATCAGCCAGAGACTATCCCGCCCACACACCCGCCATTGTAACTCCTGTTTAGCCAGGATCAACAATGGCACGCATTTTTTTGACACCGAGTAATGAAACTCGGCGAGTCTCTCGGAATGCTTAATAACTGTCTTTTATCCCGCAACGAAATTAATCAAATAGAAATATAGGGAGGAGTTGGAAATATAAATTGTCCACTTCCCTCCATAGCAAAGCGGGAGACAAATATCCAATATAATGATCCGGGATCAGCCAGTGTACATCCGGTTTTTGTCGGGGGTCTTGAGTTGGGGTACGATTTTTGGCCGTTTCGCGGCCTTCTGAGTACTTTGACAAAAGACCCTCGACCGCTTCTTCACCTTCTTGGCCATGGCGTAGTGTGAAGAAGCAGGTCGGCATGATTGTGTTGAGTAGCGGAGAATAGGTCGTTTCTCGCTACTCGATACTCTAATTGGACCGCACTGCGCTTACCATCACGTGCAGAGTGGTCACTTTGCCGTGCCAGTAAAAAAAAACAAAAAAAACGTCATCATCATACGTATACCGCTGAACGGGTTAAGGGCGCTCGAAATTCAACATGGCAATAAATATATTGTAACAATTTGTGTGTTTTTAACAAAGAACCTGATGAGATGATAAAAAGAAGATGGTGGTGATGTGAATGTGAATCATGGTGGGTAATGATGGTAATAACTAGAAAGACATGTTTTTTTAGTGCCTCGACGAGCATCCACGCCACCTGATGTTAAGTAGACACCGTCGCCCATAGACTTCTGCAATGCCAGGGCACAGCAAAGCCGCTGCCTACCGTTAATTCGTACCTAATCCGTCCAAAGCAATATTTGCGATTGAGCCTTTTAAAGCTCTTCTAATTAAAATATGGCATATGATGTTCTCTTGTTTCTATACACCTTAGTACAAAGTTTCGTTAATACCATTCTTCGATTATTCCCCTGTTTTTATATGACCTTAAACATTAAAATATTCTTTAATGTTAGAATTTCACTGTTGTTTGAGCATCGCGCAAAACCTAGTGAAGCGACTTAAATAAAATTAGGCACACATGTATACAATTTTAAACCACAACCATTTATTAAACCACAGGCACTATTTTATATGTTCATATCTCACTCCAGAGAAAATAATTTCATTAAAATATTAGAATACTTCTTGTGTAAAGCACAGTACCAATAAATATAATCACGTATACAGCAGGCATAATTAAAAACCAAACTGATCCTACAAGGACGACTCAAAAAACAACCGTATCAAGTAATATTCAAATTCCAAGCAATCGTTTAGAAGTAGCAAATGTCGTTAAACACTACCCATTCATAAATTGCCAACAGTTCTGTATTTAAATAAATGCATCGGCGGGTAAAAGGGCACGTTCAGCCGAGTTCCAAACAGGTGGTCTTATTTAAAGATAATCCTACCTAATGCCGCATCCGTCTATTTGATATATGCAGTGTAGTCACACGGGTGCGTTGTTGATTTGGAAGAATATATTTGGTGCATTTTATTGTATATATTTTAGTTTATAGTATAGGCTTGCCATCCTCGATTTTTTTAATTGGAAATGTTAAGACTTTTAGGTTTAAAATAAGACGTAGATAGCAGTTATTAAAAATAATACGTAATGAAATAACTGCAAAACTTAAAAAGCCAATTTCAAAATCAGTATGTTAGAGTAAATTACGTATATTAAACAAGGATCTCCACATGGCGAGGAATGGATTTTTAATTTAGAATGACAAAAGCATTATTGATTTGGAATAAATAAATATATTATAACTAGATGGTGATATGATGGTGGTCAATGCATCCGAAAAGAAATACATAATTGAGGTTTAATTTCCTACGCTATAGGTACTTTATCACCTATCTATCTATAGTCTTTGTTAGAGTGCAACATAGTATTTAACGAAAATACAAAATAGAGTCAAAATATAATTTATTCAAACCAATTAGTAATTAATAAAAATAAAATATTATTAACAATCAATGCACAATTAACACATTGATTGATCCACATGAGAACTGACGAGCAGCAAACATCATCAGATGATAATAGAAAATGCCAATCATTATATTGTAATTGCCAACACGCAATCACCTCCTGTGAACCAACTTACTGTTCGTCCCTGCACTTTGAATTCTAACATCGCTGACACATGTTAAAATCCCCGGCGAAATATGTGAGGCGACGACCCGTGACATATTTCTTCGGTTATCCTTTTTTCTACGGTAACTTATGGCAAATGTGTGTTTCAGAATTTTTGCTCCTTTATACCTTGTTAGACATCTGTAGATGATTTGGGAGAGAGCTGCCTATTTTATGGTATGCATAATTGTGTAAATTATATCCTGTGACATCTAAATCCTTAGAAAAAACCGAGACTTTATTTTTAACCGACTTAAAAAATGGAGGAGGTTCTCAATTCGTCGGAATCTTTTTTTATTTATGTTCCCCGATTACTCGAAGACGCCTGGACCGATTCAAGAATTTTAAAGGGTATACATCCCAGGTGGTCCCCTTGGCACCAAGTTAGGATCTGATTATGGGATCTCAGAGAAATTGAGGGCAACCCTCAAATTTTAAGAAGGTTAATATGTATTTACGCTGAATGTATGCATAACTTTCTAGAAACTTGGCCGCGTTATTTCAACATCAGTAAATCAATCAATAAACTTAATCAAGTCACTTAACGAGGCAGGCTTCTACACTGTTGGCTATGCAGACGATGTGGCAATTCTCGTAAGGGGAAAAGTCGAGTCGGTCCTATGCGACCTTATGCAACGGGCACTCAAAATCGTCGAACGATGGTGTTCTGAACAGGGACTGTCAGTAAACCCATCAAAAACCGAACTAGTATTGTTCACGAAGAAGCGAATTATAAAAGACCTTCGTTTACCCAAACTCCAAGGCACAAAACTAACTCTCACAAAAGAAGTCAAGTATTTAGGCGTTATCTTGGATGATAAACTGTTATGGAATAAACACATGGATAACAAACTGGAGAAAGCCTGTACCATATTTTGGCAGTGTAAAAGGCTTCTGGGCAGAACTTGGGGACTACACCCCAAAATTGTCATGTGGCTATACACTGCGGTAATAAGGCCTATCATCACATATGGTGCGGTGGTCTGGTGGCCCAGAACCAAACTGACCACTGCCAAAAATAAACTGCAGCACTTTCAAAGGCTGGCTTGTATAGCCATAACGGGCTGCATGAGAACTACACCCACAGCAGCTTTAGAGGTGTTGCTGGGACTGCCCCCCCTAGACTTATTTGTTCAGCAGGAGGCAGCCTCAGCAGCTACCAGATTAAAATCTCTCAAGCTCTGGGGTTCAACAAACGGGGCTCACACGGAAATCCTTGAGGAAGCCATCAGTTACCAACGGATGATAGCTGCTCCCAACGATAAGGTCCCTAAACAACATTTTTTCAACAAAAGCTACACTGTCCAGCTATTAGAAGAAAAACACGACTGGTCTGGAGTACAAGAACTGCGCATATATACTGATGGTTCAAAAACTAGGACAGGATCGGGCGCAGGAGTGTACTCAGCCGAAATAAACATAAATGTATCAATAGCCTTAGGCGAATACAGTTCCATTTATCAGTGTGAATGCCTCGCCATTATACAGGCTGCCAAAGCAGTGGACAAGCGGGGCATTGAGGGCCAGAAAATTCGCATAGTGTCCGACAGCGCTGCAGTACTACGAGCCCTGGACAGCAAAATAATCCAGTCTGGGCTCATAGTAGAGTGCCACCTTGCATTGGAGGTGATAAGTAAGAAAAACATAGTCACCTTACAATGGATAAAAGGGCACAGTGGTTCTCTAGGAAACGACGTAGCAGACGAGCTGGCTAAAAGAGGGTCGGACCAGCCGGTAATCGGTCCTGGTCCAACATTACCATTGCCTTTTAGCCAGATAAGGTCATGGCTTCGCCACAGAACATTGAAACAACAATCCGATCAATGGGCAAATATGAGCACGTGCAGACAATCCCGGGAGGTGGTGCCACACCCGGATGGTCGCTTAACTAAGCGTCTGCTGTCACTGGACAGAGCTTCCCTACGTATAATCGTAGGCACTGTCACTGGACACTGCCCACTTAACAAACATCTGTATGTTCTAGGTATGACTGACAGTCCCCTATGCAGGGGATGCCTGTCAGTCGATGAAACAGCTTCCCACGTCATCCTGGAATGCGAAGGAGTAGCTACACAACGGGCTGAAATCCTCGATACACCGAGCTCGCTCCGAGAAGCCTGTGGAGACACCAGGAGGATCCTGCGCTTCTGGTCGGAGCTAGGCTGGCTAGACTGCTAACCGGCACACACACGCACAATGGCTCGACGTCTAACGGGCTAAGTGCGGAGAAAGGAGCCCACAACCAATACCAATCAATCAATAAAATTATAAACATTGTATTTGTGCCTTTTAAATATCCATCTTGCATAATTTTGTTGATGTTCCTAACAATAGTAATATTATTATCCCATATTACATACATATACATATACACTCACGCCTGTAATCCCCGAAGGGGTAGGCAGAGGTGTAACCAGTACATCCACTTTTCGCCGAATTTCGGTCCCATAATGTGATCCCCTATCAGGCGACCCTATCGCCACACCTGGCACCATTCCAGACTCCGGGTTAATACTGAGTATTTCTAGATAGAAAAACCCAATATCACTTTACCCGACCCGGGGATCGAACCCGAGACCTCAGCACAGCAATCGTAACGCATGCGCAATTACAACTGCGCCACCGAGGCAGTCAAGTATTATATATATCATATAAGCAAGTAATTTTAGCACTTTAGCTAGTATCCAGCATAATTACATTATGTCCGCATCATCATGGCGTGCTGTAGTTTTCATATGAACATTATCGTAAACTGGTTATTAATGGCATATTCAGATTCTCACTTAATAAGGTTAACCGTTAACACCTTAAATGCGAAAATAACGCACCAGCAAATGATGCGCGCAATTTTTCGCAAATTAAATTTCCATTAAGTTACCGTCCCATTAGGCGACGGTCGCTCATCCGCTTTTCATAATCCCTTTTCCACATCCGCAGCTTGTTTCGATTCGACATTCACGGACTGCATTCGTTCCATTTTTAAAGTTAATTGTCGTGTTTGTTTTTTCCGAACGATTCTCGGGTTCGCTGTAATTGGACCCGATCCGGTCCGAGCACCGTGAAATCACTAATCCGACTAACTCTGACAGCAGTATGTCACTCGGTAACGAGTCTGAGTCGATACCAACATTTTGAAATTACCACCTCTTGATCGACAGCCTCCGTGGCCCAGTTGGCGAGTAGCCGGCTGTGGAACGAGATGCCATGGGTTCTGGGGTCTGGGTGCTGTAATACCGAAAGTCTCTTGTAGTCCCTGATACCCACAACACAAGACTCGTATCTTAGTGTGGGGTCGGGGCTATGTGTGTGACTGTTGGGTGTTATTTATTTTATTTGGTTGTTACCTTTAATGTGAAATAATTATATAAGTTATTACATACATAAATATCTATATATGATAGTCGCCTGGCACTTCGGAACTACCCACTGGATTGAGAAGAACCACAAAGGAACTGAAATATATCATCTATATGACATACATACATACATACACTCACGCCTGTAATCCCCGAAGGCGTAGGCAGAGGTAACCAATACAACCACTTTTCACCGAATTTATTGCGGTCCCATTATGTGATAGGGGCGGGCCTATCGCCATACCGGCCTCAAGATTCCGGGCTGACTGAGAAAAACCCAATAACACTATACCCGTCTCGGGGTCGAACCCGAGACCTCAGCACAGCAATCGCATGCGCAATTACAACTACGCCAATGAGGCTGTCGTAATACAACACTTATACGAATAAATATGCAATGCTGTTCGGTAATATGCGCAACTTGAGAATGTATGCAAAACTGCAAGCAAAAGCTCCTATAAAAATATATAAGTTAGTTATTAGTTCACCACAGTTTAAATTATAGTGAAGATCCTATTACGACGTTCATGGTATTGGTACACAAGTCTATAAATATACTCTACTAATAAATATATTTTTAAAATTAGTAATAAAAAAAAGTCATGAATGTTGCCAGTCTTTAACTATCCCAATTCTAGGAAAATGTTTTCCAAATTTATAAATCTTAGGAAGGTTTAGCTTATAAAGCACAAAGTCTAGCTTAATAGCACTCAAAAATTAATATCAAATTATTATTGAAATAGTCTAGAATAATTAATAAATAAATACACCCAACCGTCACACACATATTTCCGACCCCACACTAGGTAAAACCTGTATCGTGGGTATCTAATAACTGCGAGGGACTACGGTCCCACAACACCCAGACCCGAATATAAATATATGTCTGTCACACAAACATTTGTCTCGGTGCTGGAATCAAACCCACGGCCTCTCGTTTCACAGCCGGCTACCCACCCGCTGTGCCACGGAGGCTGTCAATCCAAGAATAATTTCAATCCCGATTATCCTTTTTTAAAGCCGGTTTCAGAATGAAGTGTGTCATATTTTGGAAATATCTCAGGTTTTATCATGTCGCTCATAATATAAAACGTGTTCACAAAACAAAGATTGATATCGCGTTCACATCCCATGAGTGAACAACCATGAAATAAATTAATGACGTGTTGTATAATAAGTCTGGATTCTGTTTTGTTATGATCTTTTTTTTAATTCACGCATCTACACTAATATTATAAAGAGGAAATATTTATATGTAAGTATGTTTGTAACGAATTGGCTCAAAAAGTATTGGACCGAAAAAAATAAGGATCCCTACTAAAACTACAATAATGTTACCCAAGGTGTAAAACCCTCCACGCGGGTGGAGCCGCGAGCAACAGCTAGTATTACATAATTATCATTTGCTTTTATGAATAATATCTTAGTTCTTGTAATGTTAAATATATAGGGTTATTTATTAAATATGATTCTCAAAGTTATATTTTAATATTTGCCTTTAAGTTATGGATACTACTTAGTCCAAATTTCATTGTTTCTAGTGCAAAAAAATATTTTTATACTGGTAGTAATAAAAATAGAAACAAATTTACATGGTATACATTATACAGAAACTCTCCACACTAGGCTAAGCCTGTCTAGGGAGGGAGTGGACAGTAATATTTTTTTATGAATAGCGCATCTCTATTTTGATTGCTCTTGCGCATGATATTAGTAGCGCCATCTAGTAGCTACTGGAGAAACTATTACAAAATTTGTGTTTACAGATGGCGCTGAAAACACAATACTTATGCACTTTATAAATTAAGTAATTATTGTTAGTGTATTTTAAACAGTAAAATTAATTAACTATAATCCTTTGTCAACAGGACATTTTTCATTCACCCCTCATTGTGAAATGGAAACTAATTAAAACAATGTGAAATTAATAAATAATTTCGCCCTTGAAGCTGTCTGTCAACGGAACAATTCCTTGCAGTCCATCAAAATTAATCTAACCTAATCCGGGGGCTGTCTCAAGTTTAAACAAAGATATTGCGAACTGAATATCAAGTGTAGCAACTGGGACATACGAGAATATATTGCGCAAAAAACGATTGTATTTTGTGGTGTAATTTCATGTGTTTTTTTTATTCTGGCGCGGCAAAGTGACCACATTGCACCTGATGGTAAGCGCAGTGCCGTCCAGATAGAGTATCAAGTAGCGAGAGACAGTCTATCCCCCGCTACTCAACACAATCATGCCGGCCTGCTGGTTAGCTTCTTCACGTTACGCCTAAAGGACCCAGGATCATAGGAGGGAGGGAACACGGTAGCTGGCAAACTGTTCCACAGCTTGATGGTGCGGCAAAAATACGAATTTGCGAACCTCTTGGTTCGGGCCGGGGTAGTATTAGTAGCATTAGTAGTAGTTAGTAGCGTGATTCTTTTATATATTGATTCAGTCATTTACACCTGATGTTGTTGTTATCAACGAAAGGCGTTGGCAGAGGTGCAACCAGTACACCCACCCTGCGCCGAATTGATAATCCAGACTCCGGGCTGATACTAATTCGTCGGAATCATTTTTTATGTATGTGTAATCGGGGACGATTACTCGAAGACGCCTGGATCGATTCGAGAAAATATTTTTTTGTTTACAACGGTATACTTTTCAGGTGGTCCCATTGGCACCAAGTCAGGATCTGATGATGAAATCTCAGAAAAATCGAGGGCAACCCTTAAATTTTATACGGGACGCTTTTTATTGAAGTCGGTGTACTTTTGGTGTCCACATTTTATAGAAATATAGTATTACTTTGAGGAGTGTTCGTTCCAGCTGCGTTTCTAGACGTAATACGCCCCCGTGTATTTTTAATTCCCCAAAAACCGTAGTCCACGGTGTTGGTTTATCCCCCAGTATATAATCGCCGCTTATTATTAAACTCTCACCCTTCTGCATCGCAGTTTATAAGTAACGATCCGTCGTCAAGGAGTAAACAATTTGGAATTCGATTTTCAACTTTGAAACTGAATATTAAGGAAAATGAGGGAATATTAGAGCATTGAACTCTGATACGGGAGGAAAAAGTTTGAGACAATTTTAATGCTTTGATCAATTAAAAATGTTTTCATATTTATATATTTGTACGTGAAAAGAAAACTTGTACCCCTTTTTAACTATATTCCGCGCACGGAGACTTGGTGTACTTAAAGTAAGTTTTTTTTTACACCCAACAGTCACACACATAGTTCTAATCCCACACTTGGTAAAACCTGTATCGTGGGTATCAAAAACTACAAGTGACTACGGTCCCAATACCCCCAGATCCAAAACAAATATCTATTCTGTCACACAAACATGTGTCTCGGTGCGGGAATCGAACCCACGTCCTCTCGTTTCAAAGCTGGCTCTCGCCCGCTGCGCCACAGAGGGTGTCAAATGAGAGAATGGAGGAGTGTAGATAAAATAAAAAAAAACCATTACTTACGTTCATACTGGAAATGTCAAAAACATAACACAGCTAATGACAACCACAAGGTACAAAATCCAAAAACTTATGTATTTTTTTGCGCTTACTATCAGGTGCAGTGTGGTCAATATGCCGTGCCAGGGTTAAAAAAAGTTAGAATAAACATGTATAGAATTAGTAGTATTGAAAATAAAATAAAAATCTTTATTAATCACGTAGGCATTAAAAGGCACGTATGACAGGTCAAAACATAGATGGAAATTCATCATATGGAATTAATAATTATGGCTATCGGCGTGGGAACTTAGAATCCACCATCAAGGGCTGTTGGGCAAGGATACAACGACGAGGACAGTATTGGCAAAGGAGAAAAGATTTGGAAGGGAGGAGTGTAATCTCTAGTCTAGCCAGCCTTTCACTGACTACCTAAGCGCTAACGACCTGAAGAAGGAAGGCTGAAAGAAACTCCGGGTTTTTATTTTTCGTCATTAACTGTCATAACTTTAACAACAAGCGTTAAAAACCCGTATCATATACTTTTCAAGATTTTTTAACAACACTTATAGTAGGTATCTTATATAATAACACATATTTTTCATTGCTATCTGGCAGCAATTTTTCAGATATTTCTAGGATTTTTTTCATATACATGTATGTTTCATATACTCACGTCTGTAATTCCCGAAGGGATAGGCAGAGGTGTAACCAGTACACCCAATTTTCGCCGAATTTCGGTCACGGAATGTGATAGGGGGCGAGCCTATCGCCATACTGGGTACAGGTTCCAGACTCCGGGCTAATACTGAGAATATCTAGATATAAAACCCAATATCACTTTACCCTACCCGGGTATCGAACCCAAGACCTCAGCACAGCAGTCGTAACGCATGCGCAATTACAACTGCGCCACCGCGGCAGTCTTTTTTTTCGATGCACTCAAATCACTATTTCATATTACAATTTATTATCAACTGTTAAATGCCTCAGGATTTCCCCTTAATGTAAAGGGCAAACGACACACGCGCCGTATTGTATCGAAATTGCTTTTGCGTGATCGTAAACTCTTTGTACTGCAAATTGTTTGAAATCTTTGCCGTAAAGGGCAACTTGTTTAACTTATGGCTTGGTTTTGAATTAATAAGTTGGAAAATTGTAATGGGTAATGGATATGAGTCATTCGATAGTCTTCATAACTATAATGGCAGTGATTACTCGTATTGTGAATGCTGGCATTGTAGAAAAATTCAATAAATAAGTAAATAACACCCAACAGTCACACACATAGCCCCGATCCCACACTAAGATCTTGTATTGTGGGTATCAGGGACTACGAGAGACTTTTGGTCTCACAAAATCTAGACCCGACACAAATATCTGTCACATAACCATTTATCCCGGTGTGGGAATCGAACCCTTCTTCTCGTTTCACAGCCAGCTACTCGCATACTGCGCCACGGAGGCTAAAAAATCGCAATATTTTCTTAAGTAATATAATAAATAATATATTTATATAATAAATGTGAAATGTATGTTTGTTACTCTATCATGCAGAAACGGCTGAACGGATTACGATGAAATTTAGCTCACAGACAGTTTATTAGCTTTATTAATGCATAGAGTATGTTTTATCACAAAATATATTAGGTTCTTTATAAATTTGATGCTAAATATAGAAAGATGTAATAGCTTATGTTGCCTCCATGGATTGTATAACTTTTCCTCCAAAATAACTTCCACGCGGGCGGGATTATTATATACGTTTTATCCCAGAAAAATATGGTTTTCATAGTTTTGAGTGTATTTGTTTATTGTGTGAAGTAAGTATCAGGAACTACGAGAGGCTTTCGGTCTCACAAGACCCAGGCCTAAAACACATATTTCTGGAATATTTTTTTTACAAAGGAATAAGTATTGTGAAATAATGTATAGCATTAAAATCAATCGTCGATAAAAAGACCAGATTACACAGAATGTAAAATCCATTAGGACAGCAAAAATGGAACCCCAAATTATAATAATAAAAAAGGAGAAAAACGTAAACCTATTATTTATCACCAATAGCGATCTCATTATTTTTAACGAGCCGCCACACAATGTTTCACGTGCCAAAAATCTGCCCAATTTGTTGGAAATATAAACGGTCAAGCGCGTAACTGGCCAAATTATGGGATTCCGTAGTGCCGTCTCGGAACAAGATTCATACAAACCTGATACGCTGTTTGGAAATTGCAGTGTTTCTTGTATCTTCACACATTGTTTTTTTATATCCTGGCACGGCAAAGTGACCACACTGCACCTGATGCTAAGCGCAGTGCCGTCCAATTAGAGTATCAAGTAGCGAGAGACAATCTATCCCTTGCTACTCAACACAATCATGCCGACTGTGCAGCTTCTTCACACTATGCCATGGGGCAAGCAGGTGAAGAAGCGGTCGAGGGTCTAGACCTCTAGGCGGCCAAACATCGTACCCCAACTCTAGCCCACCGACAAAAACCGAATGTACACTAGCTGATCCCGGAACGCGACACTCTTTCGTGTGCCACCTGGCGGGTTTTACACCCTGTACTGTGGTCGCTATCCGGGCGGATACGAATGTCCTACCACCAGCAGAATGGTTTACTGTATTTGTATAAATCTTTGGTCTTAAACTCATTCAAACAACTTACTCCACGAACCTCTTAAGTACAAAGTTCTTTGCCTAAGTGAAAGCGGTAAATAGTGTAATTTGATATATAAAAATATTTTATTTATAGTTGATAATTTCGAATACTACCTCAACTTCTAGGTCACGGCCCGGCCCCATATGGCCGGACGAAAACAGTTTAAAGTAAGACTTAAAGGAACGTATGCCCGCACTTATACCAACAAATAAAATACTTAATGTAAACAAACCGTCGACGGCCATTACCTTAAATACGCCATTAATGCATATTAATAAGGGCGATTTTCGCCTGCTTTGGTCCAGCCATATTCGGCCGGGTCGGGCCCGAGAGGTTAAAATTATAGCAGGCTATTTCAAGTCCACACATATCGATTTTAAAAATATAAAAATGAGGAACCCTAAAAATAAAATAGCTAAGTGATTGCCCCTGTTCTGTCCACCGACGTGGTCCAGAGAGCGTTATTGCGTCGCACAATATATTTTATGGGCTGGCTATTATTTCACAATAACCAATCAGTGCCACGCATGTCAGTTACTTGACGTTCCCCAGTAAACTCTCACGTTGTCGAATTTTCATTGATGACTTCGTGTTTGATACTTAAAAAAGTAACGAATCAATCCAATTTACACAAGCATAGCAACGTATCAAATGTGTTTTTGAAATTTTATTTACATCTGAAATATAGTTTCTAGGGCAATTTATATTTAACCGACTTCAAAAAAGGAGGAGGTTAACAATTCGTCGGGTTTTTTTTTTATGTATGTTACCCGATTACTCAACTTTTTTTGTTTCAAAGGGTATACTTCCCAGGTGGTCCCATTGGCACCAAGTCAGGATCTGATGATGGGATCTCATAAAAATCAAGAGCAACCCTCAAATTTTAAAGGGACGCATGATTTGTTTTTTATTGAAGTCTGTGTACTTTTTATGATTAAAAAACTTTTAATTTCGTCACTAGTTTTATGAGTTTACACTTCATCATGTATACGGCATAATTATGGCTTAATTAATTCTTGCGATTATTGTAATATTTAAAAGTAATCGCAAGAAAATATTAAAAAAATATAATATATATTAAAACCGATAGAGCAGCAACTCTATCGGTTGAATATCTAACGGCTACTAATAATTCGCTACTCAATTTCACTATTAGGACCTCAAAATAGACAAAAAATCTTTAATTTTTATGAACGTTACAGTAGCCGGGCTCTTTGCCTTCTCCTTATTGACTCTCTATAACATATTACACAACATATACCTAAACATTTGTATAAATAAAATGCAGGCTCATATTCTACATCCTAATGAAACTAAAATAGAGTAATAGATTATTTTCATTTATTCATCCTCCGTGGCCCATCAGGCGAGTAGCCGGATGTGAAACGAGAGGCCGTGGGTTCGATTCCCACACCCGAAGAAATGTTTGTGAAAAATAAATGTTTGATGTTGTAAGACCGAAAGCCTCTCGTAGTCCCTGATACCCACGACACAAGACTTATTATTTCTTAGTGTAGGGTCGGGGCTATGTGTGTGACTGTTGGGTGTTATTATTATTATTTAAATTTTGACATTACTTATCTACAGTTACAATACAATTTGACTATTTAATTTTTAAAAATTAATAATAGGTTAAATAAAGTAGCATCAATGAGAGTATCGAGTCCAATGTTTGTCATAAAAAATATGACATTTACAAACATGTTTGAGGGAGAAAACAATTACTCACCCCTTTGTGAGCTTTATAGTAAATGTTTATTACATGAATAAACTCATACCTGTAACCTTAAGGGGTAAGTAGAATTGTAACTAGCACACCGATGTGTTAATTTACGTCAAACGATATCATTTCGAATAAAAAAATCCAACATGAATTGTGATTAGCTGGACCAGGATTGGACCCTCGGTTTTTCAGCCTAATAATAAATAAATTATTCTGGGGAAACACACATTATAACTCAAGGAAAACAAACCATCAATTGTAAAAAGACATTTATATTACGTGTAGCAATTCCATATTCAAAATTAATGAATACTCTGGAATCTTGGAATTAAAAAGAATGTACCAATTCAAGCTTAAAATTTAGCCTACTGAAAGAGGCATATGTCGCGCTTTTTCGGAAACGATCATATTCCACTGTGCTTGAATAAATTAAGAAGGACAGCGGCCAAGGTCATATGTTACAAACAAGAGAAATAAATTTGATTGTGGTTATGTAACTTTTTATGTAAAAGTTATTGTTATTTTTTTTTGTAAAATAGATGTTACTAGTCGACGCTATTAAATTAGGGTAGCTACCCTATAAAAGTAATCGTAAGAATGGAAAAATAAAAATTCACAAATTCATCTCTATTACGAGATGAATAACGCATTGCAAAAATCAAGCTTTTAAAGTATATATACCTACTAGCTCTATATTAAACATTGTTCCACTGCTTGTCACGGGTCTCCTCTACAATTGATAGGGGTAAGGCATTAGTCCACCACGCTGGCCTAATGCGGGTTGGTAGACTTCACATACCTTTTTGCTGGTGGCAGGATATTCATATCCGCCCGGATAGCGACCACCGTACACAGGGTGAAAAACCCGCCATAGTGGCACACGCAAGTGTGTCGCGTTCCGGGATCAGCCAGTGTACATCCGGTTTTTTGGGGGTCTAGAGTTGGGGTACAATGTTGGCCATTTTGCGGCCTTCTAAGTACTCTGACAACAGACCCTCGACCGCTTCTTCACCTTCTTGCCCATGGCGTAGTGTGAAGGAGCAGGCCGGCATGATTGTGTTGAGTAGCGGGGGATAGATCGTCTCTTGCTACTCGATACTCTAATTGGACCGTACTGCGCTTACCATCAGGTGAAGTGCGGTCACTTTGCCGTGCTAGGATAAAAAAAAAAAAACCTTCGGAATTCATTTCAATAATTTCAAATTAATAATGAATACACACTTTAAACTAATAGAGTAAAATTAAATGCATTGTATTATGTTAGTACTCATGTTACTAGCTAGTGTCATGGTGGTGTAGTGAAATTTAAACATCATCTTTAACTTGTCTAATTTGAGAATAATTAAGTACCTTGACTAATTTACAAAATATTTACTTACTAGGTGTTGCCCGCGTGTAGGTTATTTTTGGAAGAAAAGGTATACAATCCATGGAGGCATCTTAAGCTATTACACTTTTCAATATTTTGCTATCGCATAGAAAGCGTGCATTTTCCTGGATAAAAAGGTGGCCTAAACTGCCACTATGCAAAAAATCATGTCGATCCCTTGTTCTGTGAAAAACTAAACCATCTCACGGGAACTGTACATTTTTACGGGAGCCTATGTGCATTTCCAGGCTATAATCTATGTCTGTGCCAAATTTCAAATAAATCTGTCCAGCCGTTGTAACGTGATTGAGTAACATACATTCATCCATCCAAACATTCGTATTTATAATATTATAGTAGGATTACTTTTAACACAACTTTTGCAGTGGTCGCTTGGTTTATAAGATCGCAGCAAGCAAGAAAAAGCTGCACACAAACGTACCACATTCTTCAGCCTGATAAAACGGCAACTATTCCACGTCCCACCGGAGTGAAACAAAATAAAATCACTGCTTCCCGCAAGTTCGCCCGTTGCAATTAAACAAATTGAATGTGGTCGCTGTGCAATTCATTACGCCTAGTGTACATAGTGAACGGTAGCAACCTCAAGTGAATTATTCGAATTGCTTTCTAAATATATAATAAAATAATTACACCCAACAGTCACACACATAGCCGCGATCCCACACTAAAATACGAGTCTTGTATTGTGGGTATCAGGCACTACGAGGGACTTTCGGTCTCACAACACCCAGACCCCGGACACAAACATTTGTCCCGATGTGGGAATCGAACCCACGGCCTCACGTATCACAGCCGGCTACTCGCCTACTGCGCCACGGAAGCTGTCAAATAAATACATACACCCAACAGCCACACACACAGTTCTGACCCCACACTAGTTATTGCCTGTATCGTGAGTACCAAGAACCATGAGTGACTACGGCCCCACAATACCCAGACACGAAACCGATCTGTCTGTCACACAAACATTTTTCTCGGTGCGGGAATCGAACCCACGGCCTCACGTTTCACAGCCGGCTACTCACCCGAAAAACTCACAGACACAGAAATAAGAATTTTAAAGTCAACCAAATAATTATCTTTCAAATATAAAACTTAATTCGTTAAAAGCGGTGTTTTATCTATTTTAATAACATAATGAGGTAGAATTTGTTGTTGTTCCAGAGAACAATCTCTGAAACTACTGACGGATTCTGAAAATTCTTCCACTGTTAGTTTCACTATATCTGACTAACGCAATATTTTATTTTAAAAGATAATTTTCTGCGAAACGATCTTTGACGAGAGCGGAGTCGTGAACAGAAATCATATTTTATATTGAAGCAAAGGCCTTGCAATAAAGTAATACCTTTGCAAGTTCCTTTGAAACTCTCACTTTAAAGAAAAACCGTTCGATATAAATAGAGCGACATTTTTTAAGAGTAAAAAGTCATCAATTTTCTGAGCTCTTTAGTTGAAAAGATATTATTGAAGTTGCATCGGCACTTAAGTCTTTTTACCGGGCCGCGATTCCAGGTCACCTAGTCTTATATTTCATGTCACATTGCCCGAACATAGCAGACAATTTAATAATGAAATCGAGCTTGATTATTCAATTGGAATTTTTGAGAAAATAAAAAACGGTAGGTAGCGGCTTTTTGTGCTCTGGCATTGCAGAAGCCTATGGGCGGTGGTGTCTAACATCAAGTAAGTATCAAAACGCTGCCAACTGTCACGGCCTCTCGTGTGACGTGACCATCCGCAAAACTAATAGACGTTTGGCTCAGCATTTTAGATGTTTCGACGTCATACATGAGTAATGGGTGTTTCATGTCACGTGACAAAATGTTTTATTTCTGCCTATTTGTTTCTTGAAAATATTTAATAATCAGAAATTAACAAATTAGTTTAATTTTCGATTCTTTTAGACTAAAATCTATTATAAAAAACAAAATTCTATTAAGTTTTCACTAAGCGTCAACTACCCTATTGGCTACCATGTAGCTCTATTCCCTGTACAAACTGTTTATAAATTACTTAAGCTTGTAATAATAATATATCTCTATGATACTGTCCCACGGCTGGGCGTGTGTCTCCACTAATAAGAAGGGTGATGCCTTAGTCCCCCACGGTAACCTAATACAATTAGCAGACTTCATATACCTTCGAAGACCTTCTGCCTCGGTGGCGTAGTTGTAATTGCGCATGCGGTACGATTGCTGTGCTGAGGTCTCGGGTGCGATCCCCGGGTCGGGTAAAGTGATATTGGGTTTTTCTACCTAGAAATACTCAGTATTAACCCGGAGTCTGGAATGGTGCCCGGTGTGGCGATAGGCTCGCCCCCTATCACATTATGGGACCGAAATTCGGCAAAAAGTGGGTGTACTGGTTACACCTCTGCCTACCCCTTCGGGGATTACAGGCGTGAGTGTATATGTATATACCTTCGAAGACTATATGTATATTTTTACTCTTACTATTACTATTTTTACTATACGGATAATTTTCAGGTTTGTATTAAGAATAACGAAATCCTTTTTATCTTTCTCTTTTTTATATCGATTACACAACTTTAATCGTAATAGACCTATAATATATTCATTCTAAGAGATACTTTAAATCATTTTATACTGACACTATTATATACAAAAACATTAGTTCTATTACCATTAAATAGATCAAAGAGCACATTAAAGATAAAACCGAAACAAGGAAATAAATGTAACGAAAAATATTGTAAACAAATCACAACATCAAAGCCGTGGAACTTAATAAAGAAATACATAAAGGAGGAAAACGATAACCTCACCGGATATCCGGTAACGCGTTTCAATCAAAGATGGTGGGCAAATTGTGTGAAGCTGGGAAAGATCAGCGAGTATAAAGGGTGACAAAATTCCAATTTTCCGGAACGTTCCGAGTGGAAACGATGATTGAGTTGTACGCCCTTGGGTTCGGTTTCAGGGCTGTGCGATGATATTGATTTAATATCTTGGAAATTACATTTTTGAAGTGATAACTTCTTATGAGAGGGTAAACCGCTTCGTAACGTAACGCGTTACGGCGCCACACTGTCTGGCTTCTGTCGAGCGTCCCGAGACGCACACGTAATTTTTTTTTATTAGATATTTCTGGAATATAATACTGGCCATAAGAAGTGAATTAAAAGATAAAAACAATAAATATCATTGAGCGAGTCTTTTGAGTGAATGAAGCTGATAGTTTGTAGATGCGATTTTCTGCTGTAAAATAATTTAAAGCAGCGACTTTCTACATGATAATTAAATTTAATCAGATCATACTAGTGATGTGAATTATGCTAAGGTCATATTTGGGTCACTTTAATCTTCAGCGGAGAATCTAAGACCTGATTGATCTACACTTCCCACTGCTACTTTTATGTATGTATTACAAAACATAATGTTATGGACTTCCGATCAAACATTATGTTAATCAGAAACGGCAAAACTTAAACTTTGCTGTCTGCACTTTGTACTAATTAATTTCTTAAATTACAAAATTGAGAGTGAAGACAAAGAGTTATATCAGACAAGACCTAGATCTTCGTTACTCTCCATGATCTATCGGAGTCTATGCTCATACGATTATATCAAAATCAAAACCCCAGACTTGACCGTCATTATATAAACGATGTCAATTCCAACCCTCCACGGCGCGTGCATAATCCATTGTTACAGAATCGTGCGGAAAACGCCCATTATTATCAGTTGCATAGACAAGGTTTTTCATTGTAGCTAGAGGTGGAGCGACCGCTAACAGCGGCGGGACACCGCGGTCGCCAGTCCATTACTTACCTACAACGCTGGTTCATTACGGGAACCTGGCCGAAAACCACCACTATACTGATATTCTCGTGGAATTTTCAACGTGGATTGGCGCTGACGGGTTAACATTTTGTAACAATTTAAATTGGATCGAAAGGTTTATTTCGAATAGGTTCGTAGGATTTATTAGACTTAAAATGACAATAAACATAAATAATAATAATACTAGCCCCTTATTAAATATTGTCCCACTGCTGAGCACGGGCCTCCTCTACTTAACGAGAGGGGTTAGGCCTTAGTCCACCACGCTAGCCTAATGCGGGTTGGTAAATTCGCATACCTTCGAAATTCTTATGAGAATTCTCAGGTATGCAGGTTTCCTCACGATGTTTTCCTTGGCCGTTAAGCGATAATTAACATTTAATACACAGGTAACTTTAGAAAAGTCAGAGGTGTATGCCATTTAGGTTTCGAACATATGATTTTCGTCTTGACAGTCCATACCGCAACCAACTAGGCTATCGCCGCTAAATAAAAATATTTTTGTATATTTCACATATACACTCAGGTCTGTAATTCCCGAAGGGGTAGACAGAGGTGTAACTAGTACACCCAAAAATATCAGACATATTTTAAATCAGACAACGTGGAATAAAAACAAAATGGGAAATTCTCAAAGGGCATTAGTAAACGCAATTTGTGTTTTGAAGTGTTTTTTTTGTTTTTTAATATACCCTATTACCCCGATGATCTGACTGGATCGCCAGTTTAATACGTATTCCGCGGTAACCCAGTGTTCCCATTTTCGCTTTCCGCAATCCTTCTGTTAATTGTATAAACTCCATCAAATTGATTTATGCCTCGAGCATTCGTCGCTGATCTCATTTAAAATAAATTCATTATCAATAATTATCACAACTTTGTTCAAGTCTAGTGGATGTCGAATTAATAAATTAAATATTGCACTGACCGGACGACGTTTAAATGAATATTTTAAATAATGAATGTGAAGTCTCATACAAATAGTTTTTCTGTTACAATTATGTGATTGATGATATTAACAACATTTTTTTTAAATTCTTGCGCGGTAAAGTGACCACACCGCACCTGATTGTGAGCGCTTTCCCGTCCAGATAGAGTATCAAGTAGCGAGAGACAGTCTATCCCCCGCTACTAAAACAATCATGCCGGCCTGCTATTTAGCTTCTTCACATTACGCCTAAAGGACTCAGGATCATAGGAGGGAGGGAACACGGTAGCTGGCAAACTGTTCCACAGCTTGATGGTGCGGCAAATATACGAATTTGCGAACCTCTTTTTTCGGGCCGGGGTAGTAGACACCACGAATAACGACAACAATATACAAAACCTTGATTTAATCAAGGTTTTGTATATTGTTGTTAATATTTATCACCATATTACTTGCCTGACTGATTGCCTCGGTGACGCAGTTGTAATTGCGCATCCGTTACGACTGCAGTGCTGAAGGCTGTGGTTCAATCCCCGGGTCGGATTAAGTGATATTAGGTTTTCTATTTAGAAATATTTAGTATCAGCCAGGAGTCTGGAATTGAGCCCGGCATGGCGATAGGCTCGCCCCTATCACATTATGGTACCGTAACAAGTACTTGCAGCTAGCATACAAAAAAAGGTAAAGAAATATAAACCCAAGAAGGCCATTTAAAAGTTTTCACAGATAAAAAAACAAGTATAGCTGAAATTCCTTGCAAAGATTATATATAAACACGATTACCTAGATCTACTATATTTAAGGGTACAATTATAGCGTACTCGCTATATACCACTTAATATAGTAGATACTCGCTATAATTGTAAATCTATCCATTCCAAAAAATATAGTCTTTCTTAGTACCTACTTCAAGTCAAGCGACAAGTGGACTGCTGAGACAGATGTCACGGATTGTACAGGGTGGTAAACTAAGGCCTCTCAACAATATAGGAACCCCGTGCCCAGCAGTGGGACAATATAATACAGGACTGATACATTCGAAGAAAGTGCAAAATACTGTAATGACAGAAAATAATCTTAACTATCCAGTGTTCACTCAATCCAAGAAGAAATTAATACATTTTGGAAAAACTGAACTTCCACCCCGCTGTTCGGCCATCCTTCACCAATGGTTCCGTTAATGAAATCGATTACTACTCAATAGTCCCTAATAAATCGTAGACGAAACCATTCCTGTGCCATTGTCTCTATATATCTATTAATGTTACTGATATCTGGCCGGCCATACCGGAAATCAGAACAATGGCACGAAATTCTAATACATATTTTTATGTTACTATAACATACTATCCCTGTATTATACATTGTTCCATTTGGGCACGGGCCTCTCTACTTACGATAGGGGTTAGGTCTTAGTCCACCACATTGGCCTAATGCGGATTGGTAGTCTTTACATACCTACAAAATTCATTTTTCAAAATATTGCAGAGACGATTCCGACAGAAATTCTAGTCTCTTTAAGATGTACCCCGAGACCGCTCCATTAGCGCCGAAGAAAGGACACCGCGGGGTTTTAGCTGGTAGTGTCGGGTGGGGTGTATATGGGGGGTCGGGATTCGACCCAGTGGCAGCCCGGATAGCTTTCATCGGGGCAGGAGTATGATGGGTCGAAGACTGGCTAGTCCAGCATAACCGATTTATTCCGCTACCCCCGGAGCGGGCATTATTTACAATGAATTCACACGTGAGTTCGAAAAGTCAGACTTGTATGCCATATAATTTGGTTTCGAACCAGCGACTCTCGTCTTGGCTGTAAGTACCACTTCCGACTAGGCTATCGCAACTAATATGTTACTATAATACCACATTAAAATAAAATTCTACAGCGTTGTTATGTATGGAATGTTTCGTTCTTATAGTACAAGTTTAGTTTCTAACGTAATCGCTAGATGCACTGAATATTTTGTCTTTTTTTTTTATACCACGATCGTGGCAAACAAGCTTCCGGCCCGCCTGATGGTAAGCAGTTACCAGTAGGCGTAGCCTATGGACGCTTGCAACACCAGGAGCAGGAGCAGGAAGCTCGTTGTTGCTAGCGAATATACGTGACTAAAACTCATAGTTAAGCTACTGCCTACTCGTAGCCTCTAGCAGATTTACACTCTGTATCCTAATCTGCCCTCAAACTCATTCTTTTAAGAGAGATTCGTTTCACAAATTAAATAAAACATTTTCCTCAATGAGACAGCAATTTCTCGTAGCTAATTAATTTAATTGTCACATAAATCTCGACCCCTATAAAATGTCAGTGTTAAAACTTCGCTAGATAATCAAACTTTTGACTTATTAAGGCTTTGTGACTAAGCCCTTAAGAATTACATGCGGCACACCTATAAAAATGTGATTTATTACAACCGCAAAATAATATAACGGTCACGGAATTAGAGAATGTTAAAATAATGTTCTAACCACATTACAAATGAAAGGAAATAAGTTTTATGCGATCTATGATAAGCAATATTTAATAATAATGATAAATAACACCCAACAGTCACACACATACACCCGATCCCACACTAACAAGTCTTGTGTCGTGGGTATCAGGGACTACGAGAGACTTTGGGTCACACAACATCCAGACCCGACACAAATGTCTATCTATCACACAAACATTTGTCCCGGTGTTGGAATCGAACCCACAGTCGGCTACTCGTCTACTGCACCACGGAGGCTGTCAAATAATATACGAAATATTTCTTTATCTTTAAATATATAATTCTACAGTACGCGTGTATCTCACTGAACTCCTCCTAAACGGCTGGACCGATTTGAATGTTTTTTTTGTATGCGTTTGGGTGGCGCCCTGGTTTAGATTCACAAATCTGCCCGGTGCATGGCGCTGCAGTCGGTGGGGCGCTGCTTTTATGGGCAGGACGGTGTTTGCACGGTCCACTAGTTTGATATAAAATATATATTCTAAAGTAATATTTGTATTCTTTTATAATTTAAGCTTATAAGAACAAATTGTAAAATAAACATTTTCAATTTTACAACCCTCGAGACGCTGCGAGCAACAGTGATTAATAATAAATACACAAAATAGTCACACAAACAATATTAACTACACTAAGATACAAGTCTTGTATCATTAGCATTAGAAAATAAGAAGAACTCAGTCCCACAAAAAAGCAATCTGAAACAAATATTACCGGATTTGGGGCTGAAGCCACGACCTCACGTTCCACATCACTCGCTAAGCCAGCGAGCCTTCCATAATAGAGTCCAGGTTTACTTAACACTTGTGGTTGCAAATAAAAATTTATGAGATCCCACGAGCGACCGTCGTAAATTGCGTACGCAGTGATATATGGCTTTGGTTACAGATTCCATGAGACTGTTGGCTTACCGAATTATTATGTCATTCGTCACTACAGGATAACCAAATCTAAGAAAGATGATTCATTCAGTCATAAACCTAAGTCCCCAAAAGAAAAAGCTTTTGCAATACATACGCACACATACACTCACGCCTGTAACCCCCGAAGGGGTAGGCAGAGGTACAGGTAGGATGTTGTAACCAGTGCACCCACTTTTCGCCGAATTTCGGTACCATGATGTGATAGGGGGCGAGCCTATCGTGATACCGGGCACAGATTTCAGACTCCGGGCTAATACTGAGATATTCTAGATAGAAATACCAAATATCACTCTACCCGACCCGGGGATCGAGCCCGAGACCTCAGCACAGCAATCGTAACGCATTCGCAATTGCAACTGAGTCATCGAGGCAGTCTTTTTCAATACATCAGTAGTTTTCTGTGTTTAATTTTTTATTTGACAAACATCAGAAAATAATACAAAAAATTAACCGTTTCGAGAACAAACAATCAATAAAATAAATAAAATGGGGCCGCCATCATTTTAGATTAGAAACTTATTCATTTTTGAGCAGATACGAATATTTCAATAATAGGCTTTTATTAGGTAATGACCTTATTGATAAAAATATAAAAATAGTATCAACTACGCTTTTGTTATGCTCTAAGTTGAAAACCGTTTTATTCTAATAAGAGATTGATGGGTCTTCGGTTCAAAAATGTCATACTGGATTTACCGTTTTGCTAATAGAGACCATGTGTCGTGGCACGCAATTTGTGGTCGACATTGTATTCGTGACCCAATAACGTTGAATAGGCCTTAAAAGTGGTAGAGCCGAGCTAGTGGCACTTTGTAATAGGCTCACTGTCTCAAAACCACGTGTTTTAGAAAAAAAGAAGTCATTAAAACCAAAAAGAAGCTCTTTTAGAATGAACCTACTATGACAATTACGCAAGCACAAATCTCTCTGCCTTTCTAACACAACATCTCTCTTGCCTTCCTAAACTCTATTTTTTATGCATTCATGCTCCTTATATGGTCGGCTATTCACGGATGGTGTAGATCAATTATCGTCAGGTAACCTAAATTTTGTAGACAATTGATAAAAAAAATTAAGAGGAAAGACCTGGATATCTTTTTTATAGTAATCCCCTTGGAATAGTTGCATTCGATAATTAATACCAGAGCAGGTGTAGGAAAAATTCTGCCTTTATCTATTTTTCGAATCTAACCAAACCTAATTTAGCTAGAATTCAAAATTATTTTTACGACATGTTACTGTTTATTTTGTGTTTTTACGTGTTATTATATCAATGAGGTTATCTATGTTTTTAATCAACTATATTATCAATTTCTCTGATGTGATGATAAAAACAAATAAAAATGAACATGATTTTTGTAATCTTCCTTAAGCTTATATGTGAACAAGTTAGCAACAAAATAAAGTAGCTGGCGACTTTATTCTTTAATTTTTTTTTATTATTATCTGCTACTAGCGGCCCCGGTTAACTTCGTCCTACACGGAAAAGCGACGCAACATTAAATATGATACTTTAAAGATCACAATCTTTGGCAGTTCTCCCACAAATCCCAGCAACATACACACAACATTTTATCCAAATCTGTCCAGCCGTTTAGGAAGAGTTAGGTGACAAACAGACATACAGAGTAATCATATATATATTAAAATAAGATACGATTCTCAAGTCAGACTTTAAATACTTGCCAGTTTATCAATTCGAATGAATATGACATGGGATCAGAATTTTTATCCATGATGACATGCGCGCCCTCACCCAAAAATAGCTGACCGGATTTGGATAAACTTTGGCACACAGATAGATATTAACTAAATAAAACATAGAATACGTTTTTTCCTAGAAAATATTAGGTTGGAATTTATATTCATTGTAAATATTATTCTTGGAGTTAGGACTGCCTCGGTGGCGTAGTGGTAATTGCACATGCGTTACGACTGCTGTGCTGAGGTCTCGGGTTCGATCCCCGGGTCGGGTAAAGTGATATTGGGTTTTTCTATCTAGAAATTCCTCAGTATTAGCCCGGAGTCTGGAATTTGTGCCCGGTATGGCGATAGGCTCGCCCCCTATCACATTATGGGACCGAAATTCGGCGAAAAGTGGGTGTACTCGTTACGCCTCTGCCTACCCCTTCGGGGATTACAGGCGTGAGTGTATGTATGTATGTAGTTAGTACCGGCATAGTTCATTATTTTATCTCCCGTGGTACTGAAGTATAAACATTATATTTCAACAACTCCCGATTATTCTATATGTTTTTTTGTAGTATAAATACAAACTTACATACCCAAAAACTCGCATAGCTTGGGCACAGTGTCAAAAATGAAGATCCACAGGAGTTATAGTGACAAGTGCGTGTAGAATAGTGGTATTATGTCTAATACTCATTCTAGACATAAGAGTTTGTTATAATATTTTATGGCACAAAATTGCAGAACATATACGGTTGTAAAGTTTTGCAACTCATGATCCGGTATGGTCTAGTGGCTAGGATACCTGGCTCTCACCCAGGAGGCTCGGGTTCGATTCCCGGTACCGGAATGTATTTTTTGTGGTTAACGTATTTTTAATTATGCATCAAATAGTCAAAGTGTTTATAAATACTTTATTTATTGTTGTTAATTATAAGTACTATTTAACCATATATTTAAATTAGAGTGTGTGTAAATTATTTTAACATAACATAACAATAATTATTGACTCAGTGGCCCAGTTGTAATTGTGGACGCAGAGACTACTATACTGTCTCGGGTTCGATGCCCAGGTAGGGTAAAAGTGATATTGGATTTTTCTAAAACGAAATACTCAGTATCAGCCCGGACTCGGTAATTGTGCCCGGTATTGCGACAGGTGCGTCCCCTATCACATCACGGGACGGTAAAAAGCTCGGCGAAAAGTGGGTGTACTGGTTATACTTCGGCCTTCAGGGGTTACAGGTGTAAGTGCGTACTATTTATTATTATTTTCTGCCTTCATGGTATAGCAGATCAGCAGCCGGTTGTGAGACGAAAGGCTCCAGTTTCAATTCCCGAGCCAATTATTTGTATATTTAATAAATATTTATTTCGGGTCTGGGTGATGTGAGACCGATAGTCTCTCACAGTTCTGATACCCACAACACAAGACTTGTGTTAGATATATATTTATTTCCTTACGTTACCATTTCTTAGTAACAAACTATACAGTCTACGTGAATATTTTCTATACAAATTTTGTACAACTAAAAATAATAAGAAAATCTCTCATAGAAAACATATCTCACAAAGCTTCAACACTTCAAAACTAGATGGCGCTGACCATTTACAATTACACGAACAAAAAATCCACAATATAGTGCGTTAATCAAAACTTGAGACGCTGCTAACGAACTGAATTCTAGTGTTCATTAATATTCACAGTATCTAAATGCGGCTACAAAAAGTTAGTTAAAGGTTAAAAGAACTAAGGACGTTGAATGACGCGCTGACACGCCCTTTACGTATACCAATTTATACAACTCGGATGCTACCGACCTCTTGCATGCTTTTGCATTTATTTAGACGAGCTATGCGATTATTATCAGAATAGTCGTCATAACTCATAGTTCATGGAATTTCACTCTTTTTATTTTGCAGCCTAGAGGTGTGGTAAAGTTTCTACTATGGTATATCGAAGGAGACAAACCTTTTTATATCTTGGTTACTTGATGATTTTATGAGTATGAAGTGAGGTAAATGTATGAACTAGTATTATAATAATATCCTACAAAACCTAACCTAAACTACATCCTGGCCCACACTTCACCTAATGGTAAGTGGAGTGCCGTCCAGTTAGAGTATCAGATAGCGAGAGACAATCTATCCCTCGCTTCTCAACGCAATCATGCCGACCTGCTGTGTATCTTCTTCACACTACGCCTAAAGGACTCAGGATCATAGGAAGGAGGGAACACGATAGCTGGTAAACTGTTCCACAGCTTCATGGTGAGGCAAAAATACGAATTTGCGAACCTCTTGGTTCGTGCTGGGGTTGTACGCGTGGTTCTGGTGTGGAAAGGATGGGATGGGCCTAAACAATTCTTTGGAGCATTCGCCACGATACAGACGTAGAACACACTAAATTAATGAGGAAATGTCCCTTTATGGAGATGTAACTTTTATTACCGAAGGTTCGGTCTGAAAACGGTTTGTGGTAGGACAACGTACGGACGGGGCTTAGTTACTTATAATTCTTATTAAAAATCTTAATTTTTTTTTTTTTATCCTGGCACGGCAAAGTGACCGCACTGTACCTGATGGTAAGCGCAATGCGGTCCAAATAGAGTACTGAGTAGCGAGAGACGATCTATCCCCGCTACTCAACACACTCACGCCGGCCTGCTTCTTCACACTACGCCATGAGCAAGAAGGTGAAGAAGGGGTCGAGGGTCTAGTGTCAGAGTACTAAGAAGGCCGCAAAATGGCCATTGTACCCCAACTCCAGACCCCCGACAAAAACCGGATGTACACTGGCTGATCCCGGAACGCGACACACTTGCGTGTGCCACTATGGCGGGTTTTTCGCCGTGTGTACGGTGGTCGCTATCCGGGCGGATATGAATACCTACCACCTACCACCTACCACCTACCACCAGCAAAATATACTAACTGGGAGTTCTTTCAAATAATCAAATAAATACTTTAAGAGAATTACTAAGCATAAACGAAAATTTCTCGTAACATCTTCGATGAAAAGCAGAAGCAATATCGTCGCGACAATATTAAATTTATACAACCGAAGTATTCGCTTCGTATTTTAATTAAACTTACATCGAGTCACATCTGACGACATTACTCGATTCCAAAGACAATAATAAATTGGAATTAATATATTTTCTATTTTGGTTGGTATTAATTTCGCAATATAAGTTATTAATTGTATTTATTAAATAAGTTTCACATGAAATTAAATAGATTTATTATTTGAAATATATTTATTTATATCGTCTAAACTTTATTTAATAGATATTTTGTGTTTATAATTTATCTAAGACCTGTAACGAACTGTCCCATTGATGGGAATGGACTATTTTCACCTATGACAGGAGTTAAACTTTAATCCATCACGATTATTTGACGCCGAAATATATTTTCGAAATAATTCATTTTGCTTATTTATTTTACTTTTTTTCTACTCTCAATATTTGTGTTATTATTATTTAGATAAGTAATGGTTATTTTGTTACATAATTCATAAACGTCGTTTATATCATATATATTTTTAACACAAATTCCAATAGATAGAAGCATATTTGCCAAAATTATGCGTCACTATAAAATTTGAGGGTTGCCCTTGATTTTTCTGAGATCCCATCATCAGATCCTAACTTGGTGCCAATGGGACTACTGGGAAGTATACCCTTTTAAACAAAAAAGAATTTTTCGAATCTGTCCAGGCGTCTTCGAGTAATCGGGTAACATAAATTGTTAAAAAAAAAGTTTTTTTATTCATAAAAAGTACACCGACTTCAATAAAAAACTAATGAAGCGAACTATAAAATTTGATTTTCCTTGATTTTTCTGAGATCCCATCATCAAATCCTAACTTGGTGCCAATGGGACTACTGGGAAGTATACCCTTTTAAACAAAAAAGAATTTCTAGAATCGGTCCAGGCGTCTTCGAGTAATCGGGAAACATACATAAAAAAAAGATTCCGACGAATTGTTAAAAAAGGAGGAGGTCCTTTTTTGAAGTCGGTTAATAAAATATGACTTTACGTATTAATTATATATTAAGTATTATTGTAGAAACCCGATAAGGAACACCAAGAGAATATACATACGAATGTATATTGCAATAATAAAAATAGAATAATAAAATAAACAATTCAAAATAAATTAATACAAGCTGACACTTTTATTCCATCACAAACTATAAAACCATAATGTCACGACCACGCAATTCCGTAAACTCAAAGAACTCTATTGCACTTTTCTAGTCTTCACTAACGTTATTGAAAAATTGTTTGCCTAAGATTGCAATCACTTTGAGTTTCTGCGTCGCGAGGGAGTCGGCCTGTCAATGTATACTCTACATACTGCCTTGCCTTCTCTTTGGCATTGTACGACGATGAAAATCTGCTCATACATTATAGCTTTGACGGGGGTTATACAAATTCAATTGATTTTGTATTTCTTTGGAGTTATTGATTAAGTTAGAGTAAATATAATTGTGTTACATATGAAATAAAGAAGAAATTGTGTCATTTACTTATCTGCTGAAGTGTAAACTTTCAAGTGAAATGTTAAAACGTTATACAAATCAAATAAAGTTATTGTAGACAAGCTATTTATTGCGCGCGGCTGCGCCCGCACGGAAGTTATTTTTAGAAGACAATGTATGCAATCCATGGAGGCATCTTAAGCTATTGCATCTTTCTACTTCCGCCTAGTAGTGAAGTAATACAGAATCTAATATTTTTCAGCATAAAAAGTTGTATGTGTTAATCCAGCTAATAAACTATTTGTGTGCCAAATTTCATCCAAATCCGTTCGGCCGTGTATACGTGATTGAGTAAGGTACTTATTCATAACTAGCTGTTGCTCGCGGCTCCGCCCGCGTGGAGGTCATGTTTGGGAGAAAAAGTATACAATACAAAATACCAATATTCATGCGTTTAACTTAAAAATGACGGATTTTCATACAAACTTCCATTCCCTATTTTACCCCCTTAGGGGTTGAATTTCCAAAAATCCTGAAACACATATTTTTTATTTTTAACTAAAATGCCAAATACTAACTCTCATGAATTTAACTTCAAAAATGACGGATTTTCATACAAACTTTCATCCCCTATTTTACCCCCTTAGGGGTGGTATTTCCAAAAACCCTTCCTTAGTGGATGCCTACGTGATAAAAGGTACCTACTGTCAAAATTTCAAGTCTCTAACCCCAGCCGTTTAGGCTGTGCGTTGATCGATCAGTCAGTCAGTCAGTCAGTTTCTTCTTTTATATATACAGATATTAGATCTACAAGTATCTTAGTTGATTTCACGAAAGTTACGATATTCTAATAATTATTTAATAACACCCATACTAGGATACGAGTCTTGTATCATGGGTATCAGGTACTACGGTAGACTATCGGTCTTACAACACCTAGACCCGACACAAAATATCACACAAATATTGGTCCCGGTGTGAGAATCGAACCCACGGACTCTCGTTTCACAGTCGGCTACTCGTCTACTGCGCCATAGAGGCTGTCACAGTACAATAGTAGTGACATAGTTTAGTTTACAATTTCATTGTAATGAAGAAATCCTTCTAGAATATCATGAAAATGCCATTAAAACTGAGACAAAAGTGTCGACAGAAAACAATTAAAGCCTCAACGGGCCACGAACAGTGCCAAGTGCAGAACTTGAAAAGGCAGCTGTAGTCTGTGGGTCCAACTATTCAAACTGTTTTGGACCCATTGGCCGTGTAACTCTTGAACTTTCCAGTGTCGCTACAAATAGGAAATAGTTTCACGCACGTGATTGAATAAACGCTGCGTTTTTTCTTTCGTTTTTATTATACGAGCCGTAACTATTTAGTAGCTAATTTTATCGATAAATATTATTTATTGTATAATATAAATTACAGACTAATATAAACTGTAAGCTCAGTTCAAAATCAGCTCACAATAATTAAATTAATTACAAAAATTAGTGACCATATTTGCAATGTGATTACCCACAGTATAAATTTCACTTACCATAAATATGCATCTCTGTAATCTGTATAAAATATTATTACTTTTTAAATAAAAATAAAACCGTCTTCAAAAAAACCCAGACACAACTAAAAAGCAAAAAATAATTGGTTACATTTACACCAATTAATTACATACAATTGAAATCAATTATTTTTGGAGTCGGTGCCGGTGTTGTTTTCTTTACTTTTAGATTCATAAAAACCAAGTATGGATCTATTTTATATTTTTCTGTATGCCTGATTATTTTGATTTTTCCATGTTTTGGCTGTCACCGACTCCAAATAATTGATTTCAATTGTATGTAATTAATTGGTGTAAATGTAACCAATTATTTTTTGCTTTTTAGTTGTGTCTGGGTTTTTTTGAAGACGGTTTTATTTTTATTTAAAAAGTAATATTTTATTTTTTGCTTTTTAGTGGTACAAATATAAAATAGGTACGTTGGATAGAGTACCAAAAGAAAACACCACAGAAAAAGTCACTGAAAAGCAAAATTCATAGTTTCGTATATTCGGACAACATATTTTTTCAAGTTAATTTGGTTTCAAAACCTAACTACTCAACCGATTTTGATAAAAATTCTATGGGACCAATCTGGAAGCATATTCTCTGTAATAAAAGAAGAATTTTCCAAAGCGGTCAATAAATGACTGAGTTCTGAGGTAACAAACATAAAAAAAATACACGTCGAATTGAGAACCTCCTCCTGTTTTTTGAAGTCGGTTAAAAAGATGAGACTGACTGACTGACATATCAACGCACAGCCTAAACGGCTGGGGTTAGGAGACTTGAAATTTTGACAGTACGTACCTTTTATGACGTAGGCATCCACTAAGGAAGGGTGTTTGGAAATACGGCTGGTATTTCCAAAAACCCTGGAGGTAGAGGAGGTAAAATAGGGGATGAAAGTTTGTATGAAAATAAATATTTTTCTTAGGTTACGAGTAAACGCATGAAAATTGGTGTTTTGTATTGTATACTTTTTCTCCCAAACATGACCTCCACGCGGGCGGAGCAACACCTAGTCAAATTATATAAAAGTAACGTATTCTTTTTGATTTTAGAAAGACTATTTCGAGACAAGCTGCGAAACTTCCAATCAGTGAGTATAAATCTCTTAGTAGACTTGAATGGGTGGTGCCAGCTGCGCCGGGCCCTGGATATGATGTCTTTAATTAAGACCCTCGGCCCGACAACTTTCCTCCTTCGAATACCTAATACCTGTACACCTAGATATATTGCCAGCAACAGCCCGGGTCCTCGTAAAAAAAACTAATCGAGCTCCTGATGAAAAATCTAATTCATCGAGTTCGGCCTAAATTAATTCCAAAAGGAAACATGGTGGTTGCAATGTTTTCTTTATATAAAAGTCTAGTTTGTGATTTAACTAATCCGATAGACATAACATTTTGGATTAAGATGTAACATACAGCTACTGGATTATAAGTAACAAAAACGAAGAATTAAAAGAATACACATGACAGAGTTCGGTTAACTGGGGTTTTACTCACAAAAAACCTACGAATACTTAAATAACTAATCTACCTCCTCAGTCCTTTAAAGTCATACACATACATGCATATACACTCACGCCTATAATCCCCGAAGGGGTAGGCAGAGGTGTAACCGTACACCCACTTTTCGTCGAATTTCGGTCCCATAATGTGATAGGGGGCGAGCCTATCGCCACATCGGGCAGCATTCCAGACTCCTGGTTAATACTGAGTATTTCTAGGTAGAAAAACCCAATATCACTTTACCCGACCCGGGGATCGAACCCGGGACCTCAGCACAGCAATCGTAACGCATGCGCAATTACAACTGCGCCACCGAGGCAGTCGTAGGCGTTTTTGTTTGCAGGTCTTTGCTTTAATAATGTAACATGTTTCCTGAAATAAAAATTCAATCATGAATATTTATTTCTCAGGCTAATATTTAAAACGGCAGTTTTTGTATGTTCCGTTTGATATAAAACTGATAATAATATAAGGAACCTTTTTGCAATAATAGAATCAAAGTGGGTTCAAAGATGAGACATCAAATAATATTTCAAACATTGAGCGAGAGTGGGCACATAATGGGAACATCTTACTATCTCCCTCGCATGTATGCACAGTAATGGGCATTCCGAGCAGTGACGTCACGTATCATATCGTGCACCTTTTTCTCCCATTTGTATCACTGCTACCAAATATGACCCTCGTTTTACTTAATTATTAATGATCATCCATACTAATACTATAAATGTGAAAGTAACTCTGTTTGTTTGTTACCTCTTCACGACTAAACAGATGAACGGATTGTAATGAAATTTGGTAAGGGAATAGATTATATCCTGGAGAAAGACATAGGCTATCTTTTTTCTCAAAAAACAACTTTGAAAGGGGTCAAATAGGAGTTCAAAATTTGTATGGGAAATCCATAATTTCTCGACTTAGGGATCTGTAAATTCATATTTAGGCTTTTGGTAGGAAATAAAGAAATACGTGTTTCAACGTTTTTGAAAAATCATCCATAAAAGGGGCAAAGTGAGGTTAAACTTATTGGGTATTCTTTAGATGCAATCTCAAGGTTCAGACACAATACCTGAGAGGCTAGTCAATCGCTACAGGTGCCTCAGTACAGAAGACAACTCCTTGGAATGTATACTTCTGCTCCCAAATATAACCTCCACGCAGGCAATTAAGATTATTAAAAATATCGTGTTGACTATCCTAATTTCTATATATATCATTGTAGTGAAAATCTACATGACATGAGTTGTAAAGCATTTTATTTATAAGCGCAAAGATAGTTGTGGGTGTTCCTAATTATATCAATCTATTTATCTAAAACTTAACAAATTATAAAAATTTTCCTCTCACAATCATGTGCTCATAGGAAATTATCTTTAAAATCATTTTTAGAGTCTCCATAAATCGTCATACATTAGTTTTTTATCTTTATACGTCGCATAAGAGTTATTGCTCGAAAGAAATATGAGCAATTAAATTTATCTATCAGCTGTTATCTGGAAATTGGTGTCGTATGTTTTTATAACCTTTTATATGTTGTCATTTAAAGGCTTTTGTAGTGATTTAACTTATATGCAATACTAGATGTTGCCCACGGCTCCGCCCGCGTGGAGATTTTATTTTGGAGGAAAAGATATACAATCCATGGAGTTCCTCAAACTGCAACGTTCCTCCTCTTTTTTTGAAGTCGGTTAAAAAGTAAGTGCGTTGCTGAAAAAAAAAACGATTACAAGTATGAAATGTAGTAGTAGTATGAGGAAACATATACAGTGTGTTTTAGAAAGGTGGTACTAACAAAAGCTCCACGTATAGATTTAACGATCAGAAACTTAATGGTATAGTTAAAAAATTAAAATCGGAATTTGAAATATACCTTCGAATTTTGATAGCACGACCTTAAAATTGTATTATGACTTTTAAAACACCTTATACAGTATTAACTGTCTAAGCACTAAATGGACTCATATACTGCATAAGTAAAAGTTTTTTAATTCATAAAAAGTACACCGACTTCAATATAAAACAAAGTATGCGTCACTATAAAATTTGAGGGTTGCCCTTGATTTTTCTGAGATCCCATCATCAGATCCTGACTTGGTGCCAATGGGACCACCTGGGAAGTATACCCTTTTAAACAAAAAAAGAATTTCTCGAATCGGTCCAGGCCTCTTCGAATAATCGGGTAACATACATAAAAAAAAGATTCCGACGAATTGTTAACCTCCTCCTTTTTTGAAGTCGGTTAATAAAAATAAAGTTGAGTTTCCAATGGTAGGTTATAAAAGGGAATTTAAAGACAAAAAAATGTTATGGCCCCAGCGGCTATTTAATGACACCACCATGTCATATCTAATGTAATTATAAAACAGATTCCCTTCAATGAGAAGCATGCCTTCGCATATTAATTGGGTGCAAGTATTTGAATCTCGAAGTTACTGCAGTCTGATCAATGCAAAATGACGTTCTGAATGTCTTATGATGCTTTAGAAATTTAATGTTTTTATTCGTACCTTAACGAAGTTGATAGTCATTTCAGTTCACAAAACGATTACCCTTTACTTTACTGATATACTAATAAATATATACTACTGATTGTAATATTGAGTACTTAACTTAATAAATAAGCACAGACAGGATGTATTCTGAATTCTATGTTTTCTTTATTTTTTTTATTATCTAACATTTCTGAAGACACTGCATTTTTTTTTACAATTTTCGTGCTCTCTGCGCAATTATCGAGACTCTTTTCTCTCATACAAAGGATCGAGCAGTATCCTTTTGTATTCTTGTAACTCTTGCTTTTATATCGTTTTTTTTATTTTCTTTAAAGGTAACGAGAACAGATGTCATTGTAAAAGGGAGTTGGAGTCGACAATCAGTCATCTGAAGTTTAATTGTGTTACACTTGGGACAAACAAAAACTTATATTGTGAGAGAAAATAACTATAACTGGGCTTCAGCCTTTTTTGCCTACAAAAGAAATAAGTCGTTTCTACCGGGTGATAGCGTTTCACAGAAATCCAACAGTAAATTAACCTTTGCTGGATTTGGCAAGGTAAATTAGTTTGCCCACGGCTCAAAAGACTATCTATTTCACTCCCAATTCTTTTCTTCAGAGATGGTCGAACCGCCCATGGTTCTTGTAACTTAGGTAGTTCTGACATCATATCTTGTGATTCACCTGCTCGTTTGATTAGTTTTTGGCAATGATAAAAAGTTGCTTAAGTAACAAAATAATAATAATAATATTGGTATAGAGGTGAAAAGGTATTATACAACATGAAAGTATAAACTTCATAGTCGTAATTATGATTATAGCAATTTCAGGTATAATACAAACGAAAGTAAACAAAATGGCAACGACAAACTACGATCAACATCCAATCTCAGTACTCAATATCCCATACAGGTTGGTGAATTATATCATGCGCATTTATTTACAACTAGCTGTCCCTGCGGCACCGCCCGCGTGTATTTTATCTTATACTATTTTTATAAAATCATTTCATCTCTCACAACTACTCTTTGCATAACACAGATAATCGTTCAAATAGGTATAACTTTGGATTGAATGCACCGATTTAATTAAAATAAAAACTAAATGCTACGTCGAGATACACTCTATGATTTTATTGTCGATTCTTTTGTCTCAGTACAGTAGTTTAGACGGGATGCCTTGATAAATAGACAAGAATTCTAAACAAAATGTTTTGCGTTCTACATCGATAATATAACACGTTACAATAAAAATTCTGAAAAAATATTGAATCGCTCGTGAATCGCTCGTGTCTAGTAAGGATATAAAAAAAGTAGGGAGTAAAATACAAGCCAAAATATTGTTTATATCTATAATATTAAAGTTAAAAATAGCATGTAAGAACGGCGAAACTGGTCAGTATTTGAACGCACCTCCGCACTGCCGGCAAGCCTATGTGTCATGACTGGTTAATGGACAGACAAAGTACTTCAGCTTTATTATACATAGATGCCCGTCACAACTGAGCAACGATCGCATCAATGTAATTGATACAGCAGCAACTATATATAGAATAGATAAAATGAAAACACACCGTCCGATACGAAAGCAATTCGATGATTGAAACATCGACCTAGTTTCCGAACGTTTTGTTTACACCCGATGCGTGTACGATTTGTATATTACTGATATTAATTTAACTATTGATTTTGTAACGCTTTTATTACTCGTCGTTGGCCATTGGTCAAAATCCGACCATAATAAATTTTTTTAAGTTGGTATATTTCACATAATTTACTGCTTGAAACTTATTCTTGACAGCCTCCGTGGCGCAGTTGGCGAGTAGCCGGCTGTGAAACGAGAGGCTGTGGGTTCGATTCTCACACCGGGACAAATGTTTGTACGACAGACTGATATTTGTGTCCGGGGTCTGGGTGTTGTGAGACCGAAAGTCTTTCGTAGTCTTAGTGTGGGATCGGGGCTATGTGTGTGACTTTTGGGTGTTATTTATTTATTTATTCCATCTGTCCATTAGCTTCGAGTAATTTAATTAATTTAAGGTATTTGTAACACATATAGATAGCATAATTATCAAAAATCGTAACTCCAAAAAAATACGATATTGGTCATTAATGCCACCAGTGCACATTTCTTCAATTATTCGAATGGAGTAGTACTTATTTCCCGCAAAATAAAACAAAACTTAATATTTCTGTATGATTCAAATAAGTGAATCCATTTTCTAGTAGAATATCTAAAAATAAACAAACAGTTTATTCTCTCTCTTGTAAAATTTTCCGAAAAGGAATTACGAATTTTGATAATTAGGCCAACGATATTATGTATTAATTACACCTTTCTACCTGTTCAGCTGTGATAGCCTAGTTGGTTGCGGTACGGACTGTGAAGACGAAAGTCGTAAGTTCGAAACCCAAGTGGCATACACCTCTGACTTTTCTAAAGTTATGTGTGTATCAAAATGTTAATTATCGCTTGCTTTAACGGTGAAGGAAAACATCGTGAGGAAACCTGGCATACCTGAGAATTCTCATACGAGTTTCGAGGGTATGTGAAGTCTACCAACCCGCATTAGGCCAGCGTGGTAGACTAAGGCCTAACCCCTCTCATTAGTAGAGGAGGCCCGTGCCCAGCAGTGGGACAATGTTTAATACAGGGCTAGTATTATATTATTTACACCTTTCTACGCTCATTCTCCCTATAAACGTTAACTATGCTAAAATTACTCCTTCGTGCGCATAATATGCTTAAAAAGGGTCCAAAGGTTTTCTTCACGAATTTATATATGTACTAGATGTTGCTCGCGACTCCGCTCGCGTGGAGGTTATTTTTGGAAGGAAAGGTATACAATCGATTGAGGTATCTTAAACTATTACACCTTTCAATATTTTGCTATCCCATAGGATGCGTGCATTTTTCCGAGATAAAAAGTGGCATATGTCATTTTCTGATCCCTAAACTACCATTATGCAAAAAATCAAGCCGATCCCTTGTTCTGTCAAAAATTAAACTATACATTTTTCCGGGATAAAAAGAAGCCTATGTGCTATTCGAGACTATAATCTATTTCTGTGCCAAATTTCAACCAGATCCGTCCAGCCGTTGTAGCACGATTGAGTAACAAACATCCATCCATCTAAACTTTCGCATTAATAATATTAGTAGGATTGACTTTTATCTGTTAACTACGATTTCATTCTATGATTATAAGTAAATACCGATGCATCTCGTAATGTTAGTTTTTTTGCATTTAGGTATTAAACAAGGTGGTTGATCTGTTGGCAAGGCGATATGCCTCTTGAAAAAGTGATCAGTGATGTTGTCCTAAATAGGAATTTATTTTTATCTCTTTTAACTATAAAAATATTTTAGAATGTTCATAAAAGTCTCCCATATTTTTTTTCTATTTCATATATTGTTCATTGTGTTTCTTATTCCAAATGATGTTAAATTCGTTTCATATTTCAATTGTTTGGCGAATAACGTAAGTGGATACGACTGAGTCTAAGAGTGTCCAATGGTAGCTCGTTATATCTCTACTTACGTCTGGCGAAAAACACGAGTGCCTTTCACGAAAAATTTGGCAACAAAGATACGTGACTACATCTCAGAGAGTATGTAATGTTATAGAAACAATGGCTTTAAAGTTATTTAGGTTACGAAATGTAATAAACTGCATTATTATAAAATTTTAATTATCTGATATTTCTGAGGCAAAGTAGTACAATGGAGTCAAACTTGACAAGGTGGCTGTCAACCTTGACAACCTCCGTGGCGCAGCCGGCTGTGAAATGAAAGGGGCCGTAGGTTCGATTCCCGCACGGAGACAAATGTTTGTGTGACAGATACGTTTGTTTCGGATCTGGGTGTTATGGGTCCGTAGTCCCTCGTAGTTCTGGATACCCACGATACAGTACACATACTGTGGGGTCAGAACTATGCGTTTGTCTGTTGGGTGTTTAAACCTTCAACTCCTTCATAAATATGTATAGCATACACAAATAATAATACACCCAACAAACACATAAATAACCCTGATCCATAATAACGCATGTCGTGGGTATCCAGAATTAGGACTACGGGCCAGCAACACCCAGACCCGAATCAAATATCTGTCTGCCAACCAAATATTTGTTTCAGTACAGGGGTCTTTCCCACGGCCTCTAGTTTTACTGCGCTACTACACCGAGTAGACGGTGATGGTAATATGTTCATAATCTCACCAGGCACTTATCACATCATTGGGCAAGAATAGCACTGCGCTTACCATCAGGTGCAGTGTGGTCACTTTGCCGTGCTAGATAGACAAAAATACGCTCAGTGATAAACGGGTTAGTTAGCAGACTGCAAATACTTTTGAAATCATGTAAACAAACGAAAACTGCAACCATTATAATTTAAATGGTTATTAAATACTTAAAACGAAAACTGCCAACAAAAGCCCGAATTGAATATCAGTAAAATTAAATCCAAAGATAAAACTGCAAACCACTTACAAAAGACTTTTGAATGTGCTAGAACCCGCATAATCAGTTTCTCTATAACGAGGACCCGCCAAAATAGAGAAATAGTTCTTTAGACGGACACCCTTTGTTATGCAGTGAACGAGTAAAGGAAGCCTCGTGAACTCTGTTTCGTGAAAATTTAACATTTTGCTCATTCGGATTAAATCGGAAACGTGTAGGATCAAAACTCGCTAATGAACTAATATTTATAGGGTTTCATGCTCCAAGAGCAGTCTGATGTATATTTAGCTTAATCAAATAGATCAAAATCAAAAGGTAAGGTTGTTTTTATCTGGGCACGGCAAAGTGATCACACTGCACCTAATAATAAGCGTAGTGCCGTCCAGTAGAGTATCGAGTAGTGAGAGGCAATATTTCCCCCGCTACTCAACACAATCACGCCGGCCTACTACTTCACAACGCCATGGGCAAGAAGGTGAAGAAATGGTCGAGGGTCAGAGTACTTAGAAGGCCGCAAATTGCCAATCAAAGTACCCCAACGCTAGATCCTCGACAAAATATTGGATGTACACTGGCTGACCCGGAACGCGACCGACTTGCGTGTGCCACCTTGGCGGGTTTTACACCCTGTTTACCATGGTCGCTATCTATCTATAGTATTTCATATGCAGAATTCAGGTATGATCGTTTTTATAGTGATTAGCAATTAGTTCATGGACAAGCGTAGCACTTCCGTCACTCTAATTATTTGCTCGTATCGTCACTCATATATATAATAATTGAAACAAAATCACTGCCTCGGTGGCGCGGTTGTAATTGCGCATGCGTTACGACTGCTCTGCTGAGGTCTCGGGTTCGATTCCCGGGTCGGGTAAAGTGATATTGGGTTTTTCTATCTTGAAATTCTCAGTATTAGCCCGGAGTCTGGGATTTGTGCCCGGTATGGCTTTAGGCTCACCCCCTATCACATTATGGGACCGAAAAAATTCGCCGAAAGGGGGTGTACTGGGTACACCGCTGCCTACCCCTCCGGGGATTACGGGTGTGAGTGTATATATATGTATGAAACAAAATCATGAGTCTCATTTTTGAAATTAGAACAACTTAACCGTTAAATGATATACATAATTATACTCGTATAAACAAAGTCGTAGGTATGATTTTCGAAAACAGAACAAATTAGCCGTGAATATTTGTTTTGCAACTAAACTTCTTTATTGTTTCTAATGCCAACAATATAAAAAGTTCTAAAGACGATTTATGTGTTTTAGAAACTATAAAATATAAAGGTGAAAAAGTTTGCAAGTTCGTCTCTTTGCCGCACCATTAAACACTAACTTACCCTTATCTATCTATGTTGAACTATATTGAAATAATAAACAGCAAAGGAAACTTAAACTTGGAATTTATTTTATATTTTATAATTATACAGTGCAACGTATGAGCGCGGTGTAGACCAAGAAGAAAGTCTTATGCCTTCATAGATGCAATTAGTGATGCACACAATTGTTGCCTGTAGAAAACGTGCAGGCGTTTATATTCGCAACATCCTCTCCTGGACGCAAACGTTTTATTGTCAAGCCCATTGACGCAACAAATTCTTCGTGCTTCGGTTTGTGGAGACCTTTGGTTAGGACGTCTGCGACCATTTCGCTAGTGCATCGATATCGGACAGCGACATGATTGGCAGCGATTTTCTCTCTGACAAAGTGATACCGTACATCTATGTGCTTGCTGCGAGCGTGATACATGGAGTTACCTGAAAGACTAATCGCACTCTGATTATCACAATAAAGAATGATGGGTATACTTTTGCGATTAGGCCAAAACTCTTCTTCCAGCTGTTTCAGCCAGAGCGCTTCTTGCATTGCGGAGGATAGTGCCATATATTCCGCCTCAGTGCTGGATAATGCAATAGTCGGTTGTTTCTTTGAGTTCCAGCTTATTGCACCACCCTGAAACATAAAAATATATCCTGTGCAGGATCTTCGATCTGTACTATCATTAGCCCAGTCTGCATCACAATAGCCAAACAAATATTCATCTTTGGTCTTCTTATAGGTAAGTTTCATATTAATAGTACCCTTCAGGTACCTTAGTACTCTTTTAACAGCTGTCCAATGTTCATAAGTAGGTTGATTATTGTACCTGCTTAGAGAATTAACTATATATGTTATATCAGGTCTAGTCCCTTGTGACAAATACAACAAACAGCCAATCGCTTCTTGGTATGGTATGTCTCTTAAAATTTCATGTGCATGTTTTGGCTTTTTAAACTTCACATTTGGGTCACAAGGACTATACACTGGCTTGCAGTTCTGCATTTCAAAACGTGTGAGTATCATTTCTGTGTATAGTGATTGATCTATTGAAATCTCATTTTCCTTTTGTGTTATTCTAAATCCGATACAATGTTTGGCTGTACCCAAATCTACCATAGAAAATTTTTCTTTTAATTTTTTCTTAATCACTTCAGCGGTCTCTACATTATTGAAAAAATATAGCAGGTCATCGACATAAACTGCAATGAAAAGTATGTCCTTTTCATTTGATATGCGATAATAAACACAAGGATCCATTTTTGAACGAGTCATTCCAATTTCTACCAGTACAGTATTTAATTTGATATTCCATTGCCTGCTTGCCTGTTTTAATCCATATATTGACTTGTTTAATCTACATACTTTATTCTTATCTCCATATTCAGGTGGTGAAGTCATGTATATTTCTTCATTAATTTCACCCTGTAAAAAAGCTGTTATTGCGTCCATTTGGTGAATTTTAAGATTATATTTTGCTGCTAAGCTAAATAAATATCGTACTGAACAATAACGAACTACAGGTGCGTATACTTCATTGTAATCAATGCCTTTAACTTGTTTGTAGCCTTTTATAACAAGCCTGGCTTTATACCGTGTTATGGAACCATTTTCATCAGTTTTTGTTTTGTAAACCCATTTACAGGGAATTGCTACTTTGCCTTCTGGTAAAGATACATATGTCCATGTGTTATTTTTTAATAACGACTGATATTCCTCAAACATGGCATTTTTCCATTCATCAGCCTTATCACTGCTGAGAGCTTCTTCTGGACTTCGGGGATCTCTGTGTAGTAAAGTAACTGTGGATTCACCATTCATACATCTAAATGATATAGGAGATTGAAACTTTATTCGACGTGGTCTTAAAGTCATGTTGTGTACAGGTGGAGAGTCAACGGTAACATTTGGTGAGTATGTTTTATCATGGATATCTTCATTTTCTGTGGAGTCATTTGAATCTGACATAAAATCATTGGGATCATTGATAGTATCACTGTGATTACCAGTATTAATTTCAAACTCAGGCTGTTCTTCACAATAAGGTAAGTCTATTTGGTTTTCTTTTATTTCTCCTACTTTTTCTTCATTAATATAATTTTTTGTACAACTTTTATTTTCTTGTTTACTAATTTTTCTTTCTTTTTCAGGTACATCATCTACATCATCCACTTTATTTCTTAGTATTGAAGCTTCTAAAAATACAACATCTCGACTTACAATAGCTTTTTTTGTTATAGGGTCTATGAAGCGGTAACCCTTAGTGGAATCACTGTAACCTACAAAAATTAATTTACGTGACTTCGCATCAAGCTTTGTTCTGTTTTCTTTAGGAATATGCAACATTGCGTCACACCCAAAAATTCTCATGTTACTTAAATTTGGTTTTACTCCAGTCCATATTTCATGTGGTGTAGCATCAGATAAAGATTGTGTGGGAGAGCGATTTATAATATATGCAGCTGTAGCTACTGCTTCAGCCCAATATGTGTGATTTAAATTAGAATTTAACATCATGCATTTTGCACGTTCTATTAAAGTTCTATTCATCCGTTCACTCAGACCGTTCTGTTCTGGAGTGTATGGACTAGATGTTTGGTGCAATATGCCATTCATTTTAAGATATGTATCAAATCTTTTATTTTTATATTCTGTACCATTATCTGTTCGAAAAGTTTTAATTTTCATGCTTAGCTCATTTTCTACTCTGTTCTTAAATTCAATAAATTTTTCAAAAACTTCAGATTTGTGTTTAATAAAATATACATGTACTCTACGGGAAAAATCATCAATGAATGTCACTAAATACCTGGCACCTCCTATAGAAACATGTTTCATCGGTCCACAAACATCACTGTGGATTAACTCTAGCAATTTTGTTGCACGGGAGCCATCTTTAGGAAATGGTTGCCTGGTTTGCTTGCCCTCAAGACAAGTTATACAAATACACTTTTTCATATTTGGTGACAACTTTATACCCACAGTACAGTTAGGTATTTTATTTATATCAGTGAAGTTCAGATGCCCCATTCTTTGATGCCATAAATATATATCGTCATCAGTTTTGGCAATCATGGTTTGCATTTCTTCATTATTCAAAACATTTAACTTATAGGTATTATTAATAAGATTTGCTTTTGCTACTAATTTATTGTTGTTATAAATTTGACAGCCATTTTCATTAAACATAACTTTGCAGCCACTTCTTATTATTTTTCCTACAGATAATAAATTAGATTTTAAATCAGGTACATATAGTACTTCTCTCACCTGTATTGTTTCTATAGTTCCATGCTGTGCAGGTAATCTAATTGAAACATTACCGCAACATTCGACTTTTAATAATTTGTTATCAGCTATTCTAATGCTTGGTACAGGTGGAGCTGTCACATTGCTAAGCCAATCCCGGTGCATTGTCATATGCATGGAGGCGCCAGAGTCTACATACCAATTTACTGAATCGTTCCCTGGGCTTGCTGAAAATGCTGCTACAAAACCAGAGTTTTTATCTGTTTTAATATTACCTTTCTTAATAAACCAACAGTTTTTACCGAGGTGTCCATACTTATTGCAATTAAAGCATCTTGGGCCTTTCTTTTTAGTGTTGTGGTTAATTTTAGGATGATTATTTTTTGTATGAAAGGCCGTAGTGTCTGATTCTATAGATTTTACTTCTTGTAATAATTTATTTTTGACTAAATCAGCACTAATCTTCATACCGGAGCTTTCCAAGCCCATAATCATCGGCTTGTACATATCTGGCAAGCCAGCCAGCATCAGAGTACCTAGCCACTCATCGTCTACATTAAATTTTATATTTCTCAACTTGTGCGCTGCAGTCATAATTTTGTTTACATAGTCCTCAACTGATGAACTATTTTCTAAGTTTGTATTAATAAGTTCCTTTAATAATCCAACTTTTCGGCACAATCCACTATCTTGAAATGCCCGAGCTAAATTTTCCCAAACTTGCATTGCATTTTCAGCATCTTGGATGTGTACATATAAAATAGGGTCAATTAACAAGATCAGCTTGGCCTTTGCTTTTGTATCTTGCTTTATTGCCTTTTCGTCGGTGAGTTTTGGCGCATTCAATATGCAGTCATATAGTTCCTCGTGTTGTAGGTAGGCTTTGACTGCAAAACTCCAACTTGCCCAATTTTCTCGACCCGTGAGTTTTGAGATTGACATCATTGAATTGTTATTAGCCATCTTACAATAGTAAACCTGTAAAACCCTGAAAAAGAAACACTTTCGTGACGGTATGAACCTAAGTGTAAAAGTGAGGTTATATACACGCGTGAACTTTTTTATATTTTTTAAATACTGTCCCTATCGCGACAACTACAATATATCATAGAGCACTCTGGGCCCATAACCTATTGAAATAATAAACAGCAAAGGAAACTTAAACTTGGAATTTATTTTATATTTTATAATTATACAGTGCAACGTATGAGCGCGGTGTAGACCAAGAAGAAAGTCTTATGCCTTCATAGATGCAATTAGTGATGCACACAATTGTTGCCTGTAGAAAACGTGCAGGCGTTTATATTCGCAACAAACTATTAATGGATTTATTTAGAAAAATAAAAAAAGGAATTAAAAAAGGGCAATTAATAAATAAATATACACTCACGCCCGTAATCTCCGAATTGGTAGGCAAAGGTGTAACTAGTACCAACACATTTCACCGAGCTTATTGCCGTCCCATGATATGATAGGGGCCGAGTCTAATGCCATATCGGGCACAATTCGAAACTACGGGCTAATACTGAGCATTTCGGTAGAAAAACCCATTATCACTTTACCCGACCACGGATTGAACCCGAGACCTCAGCACTGCAGTCGTGCCGCGTACCCAATTACATTTGCACCACCGAGGCAGTCCAATGATGATTAATAATTTTAAAATCAAAATGAAAAAAGTAAAAATACAACAAAACATATGAGCACAATTCAAATAGTGCGTTCTGTTTCAAATATTCAACGCCTCCTATTCCAGCAAACATTTAAAATGTATAAAGTAAGAAAGTGCTGACTCAGTTCTTATCGTATTGCCGCTTCAGTGACAGGGTCTTCATAAAAATTTAATGGGTTTAATCTTTTAAAGCCCTTCGGAGTTAGGACCGATGATAGCTCAACATTTACGAGTAACGCATAAAATATATGCTCGGTGCCACTTTGTTACAAATTTTATGAGCTTAAACATCCATAGACGCTATTTAAGCTTTTATTTCCAACAATATTTTTCTGGAAATGGGGGTCAAGATGATATTCAACCACATTTTATTGCTTCCTTTTTTATTATGGCACGGTAAAGTTACTAACACCACAATGGATTCTAAGTAGAATAGAGTCCAAATATAAAGTCGATCGTCAAATGACATTGCACCCTCCGACTGTGGCCAGATTTATTCAAGGTTGAAATAGTTTAAGATACACTGGCTAACGACTGAAAGTCACTACAATGAATTTTTCATGAGACATGTTAGTGTGATCTTAATTTAGGGTCAGTAGTATGTATGTTATTAATGGGTCTAATTTTTTATTTATTATAGATCCTCCTACCACTACATTCTTTCTTTCTTCGTAGGTATAATTCTTCATGTTGGTTTCGTACTTACCCAGAGCCCTTCTTGTTAACATCATCTAGCCCCATCTTTAAAAAACCTTGAAGTAATACTTTTTTCTATCCTTAGCATTGGACCAGTCTATAAGAATATAGGTAAATTGTGTACTTTTTAACCAACTTAAAATTAATAAATATTTATATATACGAACTTTTTAAGGTTATGTACACACCTGACGATTTAATCTACTTCAATCAATCAACACAAAGAAATGTAGAAATATATAAAATAACAAATACTGACTAACACCGACACAATAGGTTGAAATAGCGACGGCGGGAGGCAACATGGCAGGCCAGTGTCAAGCCCTCGTAGACATTGTTATAGAAGCCTTTGCCAAGGTTCACTTGTTCTCGATGTCGTTGTCTCGATGTTCAATTATTTTTAGGGATCGTTATCTTTCGTATATTTTTATGATATCTTGTATCAATATACTTCTTTTTGTATTTTATTTAATTTAACGTGTATAAAATATCTTCCAGTTATAGCAAAGTTCTTTGTATTTTTCTAATTGTACAATGTCTCTGTCCTATTTCTATGTCAAGCCAAACTTCAAAAAAGGACAGGGTTAACAATTCGTCGGAATCTTTTTTTTTATGTATGTTACCCGATTACTCGAAGACGCCTGGACCGATTCGAGAAATTATTTTTTTGTTTAAAAGGGTATACTTCCTAGGTGGCCCCATTGGCACCAAGTCAGGATCTGATGATGGGATCTCAGAAAAGTCAAGGGCAACCCTTAAATTTTATAGTAACGCATAATTCTGCTGGTGGTAGGATATTCGTATCCGCCCGGATAGCGACCACCGTACACAGGGCGAAAAACCCGCCATAGTGGCACACGCAAGTGTGTCGCGTTCCGGGATCAGCCAGTGTATGTCCGGTTATCGTCGGGGGGCTAGAGTTGGGGTACGATGTTTGGCCGTGCGGGTATAAGCCGGTTCACAGTCGGTTGGAGGCGTGTTGATCCGTCGGCCAGGGAGACCTGTAGAAACGGTGGTACCGCTGGCCGCCCGCGGTACAGTACAGGGGCCCAATCGTGGCTAACCACCACGAGAGGCTGCCCCACCATGCCGCGCATAATCTTGGGTGGGTCCGTCGTGCCGGTTGGTGACCGGATGTGGGGTCCCGGCGGCCTATCCCGGGAGGGTACGGGGGCCCTTCCGTCCGGCGGATCAGCTCACCTCCTTTCGGCTCTTTTAGTGGACCGGCGCTTGTTATGGCCTTCTGACTACTCTGACACTGGACCCTTGACCGCTTCTTCACCTCCTCCTCCCATAACTCCATGTCAGTGCATACAAAGAGAGCAGGTTTTACAGCGGTGCGTAACCCCACCACCGCCTTCACAATGGAGTTCGCTAACATCCGCGGACTCCATTCTAATCTTAATGACGTCCACCACCATCTTGAGACGGCCCGGCCTGCTCTGCTCTTCTTGACGGAGACGCAGATTTGTAGTCCGACCGATACTTCATACTTGCTTTACCCCGGCTACTCGCTTGAAGAATGCTTCAGGCCGAGGGCCGGGGTATGCCTGTATGTTCGGTCGGACGTCTGCTGTCGCCGTCTGCGCTGCATGGAGGACCCCTCCTTCTCCACCCTGTGGGTACACGTCGACCTCGGCTCCCAGAGTCGGGTTTACGTGTGCCTTTACAGGTCACACGACGGGGACGTAGAGACAACTCGGCTATTTAATTATATTAGCCAGGCGACAGACGACGCGCAGGAGCAGTTTCCAACAGCGGAATTGGTAGTTCTGCTGGACCTACTACTGACGAGTCATACAACCGGGTATAAAGTGACGGTTGGTGCTCCCCTGGGTACCTCCGATCACTGCCTGGTTGGGACGTCGGTTCCTTGCGCTTTGCCTCCACGTCCCGTGAAGGTCAAGCGCAGGGTCTGGCACTACTCGTCGGCAGATTGGGATGGTATGCGGGATTACTTCGCATCCATCCCTTGGCGGCAGCGCTGCTTTGATGGAAAGGATCCTTCAGCGAGTGCCGACGCCATTGCTTGCGAGATCAGAATAGGAATGGAATATTACATTCCTTCCTCTGAGATCGCAGGCAAGGGCCGAGGACGCTCCTGGTTCAATCGTGCATGCGCCGATGCTGTTGGCAGGAAACAGGCGGCGTATCGTGCTTGGATCGGGGGTCGCGCTACGAAGGATCCCAACCTCAAGTCACTCAAAGCAGCCTATAACCGTGCTGCCAAGGTCTGCAAGAGGGCGTATGTTAAAGCGGATGCCCAGCGCGTCTCCAAGATTGGATGTGCTTTGGCCGATAACCCAACAAGCAGTCGTGCTTATTGGAGCTTGGCTAAGGCCGTCCAATCTAATTTCTGTCACCCTTCGCTGCCACCGCTGAGATATCGAAATGGAACACTAGCCCATAGCTCGCAGGAGAAGGCCGATTTACTGGCAAACCTCTTCGCGGCTAATTCGAGACTCGAGGACTGCAATGCTCATTTATCAACTACGCTGCCCGGTTGCGGTCACACAATGCCTGATATCCGTATCAGGCATTGTGATGTGCGGCGTGAGCTGCAGTCTCTCGACGTCCGGAAGGCTAGTGGTCCTGATGGTATCCCAGCGCTTGTACTTAAAAAGTGTGCAGCGGAGTTGTCTCCTGTACTGACGCGCCTATACCGATCGTCCTACCTCTCAGGTATTGTGCCTGAATCTTGGAGGGAGGCTAATGTGCAGCCGATCCCCAAAAAGGGTGATAGGTCAGACCCTAACAATTATCGCCCAATCGCCATAACCTCAGTGATGTGTAAAGTCATGGAGCGACTGATAAACAGCCAATTAGTTCAATACCTAGAGGATCACTCGTTGATCAATGACCGCCAATACGGTTTCCGTCATAACCGATCAACGGGTGATCTTCTAGCGTCCGTATTACATCACTGGGGGGAAGCGATTGACAAGCATGGCGAGGCTCTGGCTGTGAGTCTCGACATAGCCAAGGCATTTGATAGGGTCTGGCATCGTGGCCTTCTCTCCAAGCTCCCGGCATACGGTCTGCCCGACAACCTGTGCAAGTGGATTTCCGGCTTTCTGCATGAGCGTAGAATGCGTGTCCTCGTTGATGGACACGCTTCGCAGCTCATGTCAGTAAATGCCGGAGTACCACAAGGTTCTGTGATTTCGCCCACCTTGTTTCTTCTGCATATCAATGATATGTTGTCGCTTGGCAACATTCATTGCTATGCAGACGACAGCACGGTTCATGGGCGTTATAGAGCAGCAAGCCTCCTGGTTGCCGGGCGGATACTGAGAGGAGACGAGAGGATCTTGTCGTTGAGCTCAACCAGACCTTGGATCTCATCTCATCATGGGGTACCAGGAATCGGGTTGAGTTTAATGCCAAGAAAACCCAGGTATGCGCGTTCTCGTGCAAGAAGTCTCCGTTTTCTCCAATCCCCGTTCTTCAGGGTGTTCCACTCGCAATGCGGAATGACCTTAGTGTCCTAGGTATGGATATCCGCTGCGATCTTAATCCAAGGAGTCACATCGAGGGCGTAATATCCGCCACTTCACGCAGGGTCGGAATCCTGAACAGGGTGCGGCGGTTTTTCACGCCTGGTCAACTCTACCGCTTATATAAAGCGCAGGTGCGGCCGGGAATGGAATACTGCTCGCACCTCTGGGACGGTTCCGCAAGGTACCTTCTCGATGCCTTGGATGGGTTGCAGCGGCGGGCCATCCGCATTGTGAATGATGCAGACGTGAGTAACAGCCTGGAGCCGCTACAGCTGCGTAGGGATATTTCCTCGCTTAGCGTGTTCTACCGTCTGTATAATGGCGAATGCTCTGAAGAATTGTTTGATCTTATCCCATCCTCTCCCTTCCATACCAGAACCACGCGTACTGGCTTGCGGAGCCACAGCTTCGTGGTGTCTACTACCCCGGCCCGAACCAAGAGGTTCGCAAATTCGTATTTTTGCCGCACCATCAAGCTGTGGAACAGTTTGCCAGCTATCGTGTTCCCTCCCTCCTATGATCCTGGGTCCTTTAGGCGTAATGTGAAGAAGCTAAACAGCAGGCCGGCATGATTGTGTTGAGTAGCGGGGGACGGACTGTCTCTCGCTACTTGATACTCTATCTGGACGGCACTGCGCTTACCATCAGGTGCAGTGTGGTCACTTTGCCGCGCCAGAATAAAAAAAAAAAAAAACGTTTTTTATTGATGTCGGTGTACTTTTTGTGAATTAAAAACTTTTACTTATCTCCGATCATGTTCTATTTTTAAAAGCCCTCTCTGTTTATTAAAAAAACAGTTAACACCACCGGCCAGTTGTTTGGTTCAATCAGCCGAAAGATTTGAGATTTTTTTGATTATGAGAGTCCCGCCATATACCATCCCTAATCCACAATTACCTATTTTTTATCCTGTTTAACTGTGTAATAAACATGCTAAAGTTATGAAACCCAACACGACGAACAGGTGGTGTGACAACTTCTTAAATTTTCCAATGGACAAAAATATTGCTCTTTATTATAAGGTTATTTATTGCATGTCTGTTTATGCTTTCAGAGAAAAGTACATGGCTTATGACTTCCTACTAATTCACATAGTTGTTTCGTTCAGATAGTGATTTTCTACTGTCAGGTGTTATACCTTGAGACTACCAAATTTTTATATTTTCCAAATTAAGAACATGAATTATTATATTTTGTACTGAACTCCAAAGAACTCGTTCACTTAACGCTTGATCGGTCCATTCAGCAAAGGTTTCATTTGTCTAAAACAATTTATTATTTTTATAGAAACTGTCATTTTATTCAGCGATTTCTGAACGTCTAGACAGAGCTATATATCATATCTAGTTTTTTTTATTTGAATTGGTATCAGGTGTAATCTGATTTATATTCCAAGAAATTTGATATTCAGTGCAATATAATTCATAATCCTTTGGGAACAAGTCGAAAGAAAATTTATTTCTTTAGGTCACGTGTGTCCTTTGAAATACTAGACAATGAATTAAAGGGTCAATGAATCTTAAATAAACTTTTTATATGCTTTCCAAAGTTGAAACTATTTGCTGTGGACAATGTATATATGTATAAATATACACCAAACAGTCCTGACCTGACTTGGTCAAATCTGTATCGTGAGTATCAAGAACTATGAAGGACTACAACCCACCCAGACCTGAAACAAACATTTGTCTCGATGCGGGGATCAAACCCGCGGCCTTTTGTTTCACAGCCAGCTATCCACCGGCTGCGGCACTGAGGCTGTCATGCCATGTGAATGTAGTGGAACGTATTAATATGTATGGTGTCAATTGCCGGGCGGAATGAATGCAGAGTAAATCAAAAAATCGTGTTACACAATATACTATTATGATTCTTGACACAGTGTGAAATCAAAAATGTCTAACTTAAAAAGCCTCGTTAGACTGACAAGTACCAATTATAATAAATACACCCAACAGTCACACACATAGTCCACCTCAAAACCTGTATCGTGGGTATCAACAACTACGATGGACTACAACTCACAACACCCAAACCTGAAACAGATATCTGCCTGTCACATAAACATTTGTCTCGGTGCGGGAATCGAACCCATGGCCTCTCATTTCATAGCCGGCTATTCGCCCGTTGCCATGGAGTCTGTCTCCGGAATCCCATGCAGAAATATCGGAAACGTGTCAGCCGTATACTCGACGTCTACGAAATACCTACCTACGAAATCTTTCCTTGCCTTACAGCAACTAACCGGAGGTTATGTTTGCGTGCGAATCTTGACACCGCGATGTACAATTTTGTATTTAGCTGGTGTTGAAACAAAAAAAACAATGAAGGAAAACAGGAACATAAAATCGATTCTTTTAGGTAGCAACTTAATTTATATTTAAAAACAGTACAAGAAGAGAGTATCTTCATCTGTTAGACTTCATATTAATCTGGGTGTTCGGAGTGAGGAGCCTCCCCTAGCCCCCACTTGGCAGCTTTTGAGAGACAAATTTTCTATAAAGTTGTTTCAAATAAATCTGTAGTTAATCCATTATCCACTACTTTTGTTCAATTCATACCCCTAAATCTCGGATTTATACTCAGCAATATCTTTTCGAACAGATTAAATGAAATTGCTGCCTCCTCCAAAAACATAGTTAAATGCGAAACTTTATCTATTAATACAATTAAGATTTGCATTAATTCAGCCTAATCAGATGCCAGCCTGTTATGGAGTAAGAGCATTGAAATTTTCAATCCAGTCAGGCCTAATTGGATCGCTTCAGTCTGTCCGCCCTCCATATGCGACCAAGCATTGGAGTCGTAACATCTATACACGATACGGATATTTTTATTAAATTGGGTAGACTTTACAGCCTCCATAACGCAACTGGCGAGTAGCGGGTTCGATCCCCGCACAAAGATAAATGTTTGTATTATCCAATTTTTTTTTCGGAAAATGAGGAATTGTAGTTCCTGGTAGTTCGTGACGATACAGGTTTGACCTATTTTGGGGTCAGAACTATATGTGTGACTGTTAGCTGTAATAACAAATTATTTTTGATAGCCATTACAAAGAAATATAATACAGTTACAATTACTATCAACACTTTACTATATAATAACACCATAATTCCGTGGCATTAAAATATTCACATTTGCAGGCTCGGATTTAAAAACAAAACCGATACGTAATGAGGCATCGCGTGCTGAACTCGCATAAAGTATCGCTTGGAAATGAAAGCGTGATTATTGTTTTAAATTGCCGCCCGCCCGCGATGTGACAGTGGGCGGCGAGCGTAACTCGGCCTATTAGGAAAAAGGCTTAGTAACAACCCTAGGGAATCTGACTTATGGCCTGTTCACACACACGTGCGTGCTTTTTGATGTTACAAAAGCGATTGATAACTGACGCGTTAGACGTCTAAAAGCACACAATCCCAATCGCAGTCCCTTCATGGATGTGTGTAAATAGTTTTATAATATCATCATTTAATACTATAATTTCTAATGATAATTATAAATGCCTTATGAATAATTGAGTAATTGCTAGTATTGTAAGTGTATTGATGATGCTATGTATGTTATGTATACATAAGCTGATATGCTTTTTTAATGTCCTGACTTGCCATAAGAGCTATGTAATTGCCTACTTGATCAATAAACGATTTCATTTCATTTCATACCTTGATAATAGGGTTGGCGGTTATCAAATAATAAATTAAGAACGGTCATTACATAATCACATATTTATATTGTGTGAAATCAAGTTACATAAAAATGTAAATGGTATTAAAAGTAAAAATATAAATGGACTCGTCTATGCAGATTTTGTCTACAGGCGTACCTAAAGAGCAAACAAAAGAAACTTTAGTTTCAATAGTCAGCAAAATACGTTATGTCACGCTTATTTTGTTAATGTTTCTTATAAATTTTCATTTATTTAAATTTGAAATTCAATGTGGGTTTGATTTTACATTCATAAATTCTCATTCAAATGACACAAAAAAAGTCGATGGACCAAGAGTTAAGAAAAGGTACAACATTAATAAATGTAAGTAACTATGAATAGAAGGAATTTATCTTGGTCACTTAAACATATTTCTTCGCAAATACAATGCAGAAATAGTCCCTAAAAGCTATATCTCATCAAGATTATATTTATCATTACCATTCTACAGACACTTTTCTTGACTTTAACTTGACAAACCTTAACCAAGATTGAAGATAAAACTTGAAAATATAAATGTTTTGAATTATAACTTCGAATGCAATTTTTACACATTTGATTTCTATTACCAGTTATTACCAGATCTTTAACAGCAAATTATAATAAGCATATTATCATAAACTATTTTTCCATATGAAAACCTCCGTGGGGTATCGGGTTTGGTCTCATGAAGTCTCTTGTTCTCTAATCCACAAATATTTGTTTCGGGCCTGAGTGTTGTTGAACCGTAGTTCTTGATTCCTATGATATAGGTTTGACCTTTTTTTTTGTTGTCGCGGGGAAAGCGTTTTATTACTGCCGCCCGCTCCGGAAGGAAGCGGATTAAGAATAAAACGGGTATGCTGGACTAGCCGGTCTTACGACCCAGCATCCCCCTCGCACGGATGATGGCTATCCGTGCTGCCGCTGGGCCGAGTCCCTAACCCCTATATACAACCCACCCGACACTACCAGCTATAACCCCGCGGTGGCCTTCTTCGGCGCTTATGGAGCGATCCCGGGGTATTCTAAGGAGTGCTAGAATTGCAGCCGGAATCGCCCCTGCGCGGTGCTGCGTAGCAGCCCATCTCCATGGAGGGCTAAGGAGCCCCCGCGCACCGAACAATGACAGCGAATGAGGCCTTACCACCCGCGCTGCCGTCCATCTCGGGATCGCACGATGCTCCGAATATAGGTTTGACCTAGTGTGGGGTCATTACTATGTATGTGACTGTTCGGTGTATTTATTTATCCTAGGGAAGTAGACATAATTTTTTTTGAATATTGATTTGATTTTTTTTATTACACATACCAAATCTTTATGGTGCTGACATAAAATAAATATATCCAACGTTTTTCAAATCACTAGTGGTCCCGGGCAGACGTTGTCCTGCCATAAACCATCTTCTCGGTGGGCTGAATTTTTTTGTTAAAAAAATAACGAATTCAGATTTCGATAACAGTGCCACCTATTGGATCTAAAACTACCCTATATTTTAAGTTGGACCCAACCACACACGTACACTTTCATTGAATCGGTTGAGTGGTTTCAAAGTCTATAACGGACATAGGTAGAAACAATTTTTGTGTTTTATATAAATAGATGTTTAGCGTCGAAAGTCGGATTAACAATACAAACATATGTCGTAAACCGAATGCCATCCAAAAATAGCCATAAAACAAGTTGTCACACCATGGAAAAGGTACAGCCTTATAAGCAACATTTGCATAGTGTTTCGTGTGCCGTCGAGTCGTCGTGACAAAGAATGCCGCTCGCTATCTGTTGTGGCCCTGACAGCTGAATTATATTATTCCAACGGTATTTTTTTATTAGAAAAACAGACGTGTTTAGTGGAAAATAAACAGAAGTATTGATATATCGTTGAGTACACCGGAACATACCTTCCTCACATTGTTTGAAACTACCATTACGGACTCACAACTATTCATGACTATATAAATTGAACGAAAGCGGCAATGTAAGCGAAACAAAACATAAAAGTAGAGAATTTTAATTGATTTTTCCAATTTGCTAGTAGCAGTTTGTTCGCGTGCTCAGTTCGCGTGATTTGTGCGGCTTGGAATCGCGCGTGACGTCGCTTAGGGAAGCTTCCCCCACTGGGTGGTCAGACCCCGCATACCAGCGACGGGTGCAGTAACATGTCCGACCCCGTTCCGCTATGAAACGACAGTTTTATTTCACCCTAAGTCGACACAAGAAGTTAGATTGCTCCACTCCTAATTCAGCTATGTGTATTTATTTTGTTTCTTCTATTACAGCAGCAGTGATAGCCTAGTTTGTTGCGGACGGACGGTTACAGACTGTCAAGACGAAAGTTGTATGTTCGAAACCCAAATAGTATACACCTCTGACTTTTCTAAAGTTACGTGTGTAATCATTGTTAATTATCGCTTGCTTTAACGGTGAAGGCAAACATCTTGAGGAAACCTGCATACCTGAGAATTTTCATAAGAATTTCGAAGGTATGTGAAGTCTACCAATCCGCATTAGGCCAGCGTGGTGGGCTAAGGCCTTACCCCTCTCATTAGTAGAGGAGGCCCGTGCCCAGCAGTGGGACAATGCTAAATACAGGGCTAGTATTATTATTATTATTACAGCACTAGTATTTTTAACTTTAGTTTCCTAAAGTAATTTGTCTATGTCGTTTACAGTTTGGTTATTAGTTGCGACGCGCTAATTAGATATTAAAGTTCAATTGCTCAAGGGTTAGGGAAGTTTGGAGGACTTATTTACTTACCTTTGAAATTTCTGTTATATAAAATCCAAGTTAAATAGTGGTTATAATAAAGACAGGTTTATATTTAAAGACGTGGAATAAGATGTGATGGACTTGAAATGCAAGCCTGCTAAGTTTTTTTTTTATCCTAGCACTGCAAAGTGACGGCACTGCACCTGATGGTAAGCGCAGTGCGGTCCAATTAGAGTATCGAGTAGCGAGAGACGATCCATCCCCCGCTACTCAACACAATCATGCCGGCTTGCTCCTTCACACTACGCCATGGGCAAGAAGGTGAAGAAGCGGTCGAGGGTCTATTGTCAGAGTACTCAGAAGGCCGCAAAATGGCCAAACATTGTACCCCAACTCTAGACCCCCGAGAAAAACCGGATGTACACTGGCTGATCCCGGAACGCGACACACTTGCGTGTGCCACTATGGCGGGTTTTTCACCCTGTGTACGGTGGTCGCTATCCGGGCGGATATGAATATCCTACCACCAGTAAGAGTACAGTGATTTTTCTAGATATCAAGACCTGGTAACCAAAGGTAAACAAAAATTTAAAAAGGTCTCAATTAACATCCGCACTTAACCGGCACCTAAAGACGACATTAATAAAAGATATTTAGAAACGGATTATCCCTCTTCCTCGACGTGACGTCGCGAATTCCTGAAGTTGATTATCCCAGAACGAGTTTTGTGATGGAATTAAGCTAACCAGATGAGGTATGCTGAATTATAATAATTTTCGAAGACTAGGTTGGTCTGGAGACGACTTAATCTGCGAAATATATAGGGTTGAGTAAAAATTTCAAATCGAAAAGAGTTCATTTTTTTTAGTGCCTCGATAGGCAGACGAGCAGACGGGCCACCTGATGGTAAGTAGTCACCGCCGCCCATAGACTTCTGCAATACCAGGGCACAGCAAAGCCGCCTACCGTGCTACCTAATTTATGTTCAGAATCTAAACATAAATCGAATCGACAATTATTGCATAACTTGGAAATATTTTTATGCAAATTCTCACGATATTTTATGTCAAAGCAAGTGATAATTATCAATGAATACAAATGTTACCCAAAAATTCAGAGACATGCGCTCTAAGCCTTGGGATTCAGGCCGCCACTCTCAAAATATTTTTTTCCATTTCCTTTACTAAGTTATCGTCGCTTAGCCTCGACCTTAGACCTAGACGTTAAAAACTAAAGACATTTTCAAGCTACAGGAGCTAAGCTAATAAGAGTCAATAACTTAGATTTTGTGGTTTAAGGTTGTGGCCTATATTCAATGCATCTTTCTTATTATCCTGAAGTGGTCGTAAAACTTGACCGAGGAGAATTCAACCAATCAACAGATAGTGAAACCTGTGCTCAGCTCGATAGTAGAAGATAGTCTTAGTGACTATGCATCATGTGATGAAAAATTCATCATAAGAATTTCTGGAATTTAAGTAAATAGAATTTAACGTATAACTCTCATCATATCTAGTAATACAATATCAATGACGTTTGAAACCGTCCACAGAAGCAAGAGTAAAAATGAATGAATATTACAAATGATTCAATTTGGAGTGACATTATTTTTTTGTTGCTCTCTTTGCGCGGACTTGCGATTTCTTTAAGCGAAATCACTTACTCGTTCCTTTGTAATGACGGTAATGAAATTTTGCGTGCCTCCTGATGAGATGCTCTTGACCTACTTTGTGAATAACTACTTGAGAGACTTAATTCAGTTCATAATAAGAAGGATGTGTAACCACTGCTACGATAAATTTGTTCGATTTAGGAGAGACTTTAAGAACAATATCCTTTTTCAGTTAACATTAGTTTATTATATAGGCACTTGTGACTATTAATTTACCTTAGCCTCAGCTTTAGTCATGTCTCTTTAGTCAGTCTTCATGCCAACACACGGTCTAGCTTTTTAATTAATTTTCTTTCACAATATTACAACAAGGCAACTTTACATAAATTGAACTGCTCTAAACTAATGAATCAAATCGTAATTATATGTCCAAATATTACTAACCGGTGTCCGAAAAGACAAAAGCTAGACGGCTTGAGCTTCTTGCACGATATTCCCTAGCGAAACTGCATTCCGACTGGCTGAGTAAAAAAGATCGAAACTAAATAATATATATTGTATAGCACATGAATTCAACAGATACTTGATTTGCTTTTATATTTCGTGCATGAATCATTACTCGCAAGCTTACTTATTCAAATCTCTTCTTTCTTCAGAGGGAGCATGTTGTTGCTGCTGTTGTTAAATAACATCAGTCGTAAAACAGAGTCGAAAACCTAGTAAAGTAGTTTCTCAAATTTCTTCATTACTCTACCCACTTGTAATTAGGAATACTCAACTTTAACTCGTAAAGACTAGCCCACTTGCTAGGTAAGTGACTAATAAAATAGACATAGGGAAGTACACGTAATTTAAGGAAATGAATAGAAACAAAGCATAGAAGTTCTCTACAACGGCTACGCTTCCATGTAGTCAGAATTATTAATTTGACCTAGATACATCCGAAAATGACCTCGTCCTAATGAAACAAAAATCTTCAATTTTGTTTGCATTACGAATTCAATACCTACTAAAATGATATGGTCGTTTAAAGAATTAATGGGATAGTAAAATAGCTAAACATTCCAAAAAATTGGTTACTTAAATACTATTATGATACAATATGTTTTTTTTATTTTACTATTCCTTAAATAGTACGTGATATGAGGAGAATCGATTAGGAAAGTTCATTTGTCGTCTTACATCCAATAGTGATCTGACGCACCTTGATAATGATGTCATATTAATTTACATACTTCTATGGCCTCTTTTCATAGCAGAGGCCCATAAGCATTTGGATCACCTGCGGGCAAGTCATCTTCACCACCCATGACCACATACAAAACTAAAAAGTCTGACTCATTCAACAAAACATAACAGCTGACTGTCATTCACATCGGTCTTCTGACAATGGTGATACACTCTGTCCTAAGAAAGCTTTATCCATTTTGATGCCACTACTTTTGCTATATTATCTGTGCGGTCTTCCTATATGTCTCTCACCTCTTGGGCCTATGGCTTTGGGAATTAGATATTTTTAATTTCCCAGCCTTATATTATACGCTATCCCACGAACGCTACTGTGCACAAACCTTCTATACCGATGAGAAAAATAAAACAATAGTCCACCACGTTGGACTATTGCAAGTTGATAGCCATTTGTTCTGATTTCGAACCTGCAATATTTGTCTCGGCAGTCTGTCTAATCTAATAAATTCAATATTAAGACTAATAATACCATTAAGAAAACATATCATATTTTTTCAGACTTTAAAATTATAATAAAAAATGAAATGGAGCAACAAACGGCACGTGTAACTGGGCGTTGGCACAGAGATTTCATTAAATAGGTCGTGCAACCCGATATATTTCCAAGTACGTTAGCATCATAAAATATCCAAGAAGTTTATCCAAGCTCTTTACTTATTCTAACCGCACTTTTGTTAACCGTAATCAACAAGAAAAAGCTTTCTCGTTTGATCTTATTTCGCAAATATTCAAAGAGTTACTGCTATTTTCAGTTCGTCGAAGAGATTAACTACGTTGTTCGCTTTTCCTCCAACACATTTTCCGCATCAGAACGAATATATCTATGCATTGCAATTTCTTTGTAAGTGTTACCTACGGTATAGAATATTAGGTATGCTTTTTCTTAGTCGTGCACTCTTGGCAGAATGGTCGTGGTTACGTCGGGTCCAGTATCATCAGTAGGAACGGCTATCGCGATGCATCTCCATTGATCTCTGTTATTGGCATTGCGAGGTATACATAAGGTATGGGAAGTTCCCACGTATTTATCTAAAGCAAAATCTATAAATTTTTTTCACCATGAAATACTCTAACGCTATTGCATAGAAAAGTTTTGACAGTAAACTCTCAGAACTCAGCAATAAAATAGTTAAACAGCAGTTAGCAATAAACATGGTTTTGAATAAGGTAACTTATAAAAGTGCAGATTCATAAACTGTTCATAAATTTTCTTCTTTGTTTACTGAGCAGGTATTCTCTATACCTGAACGGCACACGAAAACCAATATAACTCAGAGGATATTTTTAAAATCCCCCAGCGTAGCACGATGGAAACTGAATACGGGATTTCCTGACAATAAGCAAGTGTTTCTCGCAAACTATTTTCAGCCAAATATAAATAAACGTGGGCGGAGGCTTTGTGCCTCAACGAAACACATTCAAGATATTTAATTCGAGATTTTCACTATTCATTATCTCAACAGTGAGAAGTCGATAGACTGTAATGGAGCTTGTATTCCTCTTGTTACTCAGCAAATCTATTTAAGATTATTAGCATCGAATATATCAGGAATTTATATCAATAAATACTTCTTTCTTTAAAATACGTTTATTTAACACATTTTGCTGAAGACCTGTTTTATAATGTTCAACTAAATGTTATCCTCCAGATATAAGGTGGCGAATTTAGGTATCAATTCAACATATTTTTTTGGTGTATCTTACCAGCCACATATTCTTGTATTTGGATGTTGTCGATTTTATTTGATAAATAGTGTTTACTCAGACATTCCTGTCATTACCCTAATTTAATGTGTTTATTTTCCTCGTTAAAGCTGAGGCCATATATACATTAAACTTCTTGAAATAGTAAGTACAGTACATTACACATATAATATCACACATTGAGATATATTTATAAACCTTAAGTCCATAGTTTAGCCCCATGTAAATTATAGACCTAATCTTAAATATCAAAGCAACTTTATTCAACTGTCCACATGTATTAAGAAATCGAATTTCCCTCCGTTTTATATGCCTTCTCAGAAATCGGCAGGCACCGCTGGCCGCTCGCCAACTTCGGAACTCTTGTGGTCTTTTTACATTTAATGCTCTTAAGTTTGATGTAGTGGACTTTGCAGCTTGGCTTGCGAGATTAAAACTGTTTATTTAGCTAAGAGGTTTAGCTTTGATTGCTTTTTAATAAAATTATTGTTGCGTGCCTTACTGCCGAATAAAAGGAGTGTGTGATATTTGTCATTTTTGTAGAGGTAACGTACATTTTTTTTGAAATTACATATTTTTCAGTCACAAAATTTATAATTACAACTTTATTGAAACACTAACTTTAGACATATAGCCTCGCGGATTTTTTTGTAGGTAATAATGAGTACTGCAAACATGTACTACAATATTTTATGTAACATTATAGTTTTTGCAGCGCACGCAAAATTATAACATTTCTTATCAAAAGTTTATGTTACAATATTGCTATTTTCATAGGGTTTTTTTAATGATAAAACATAGGTCATGTTTCTCCGAAATAATGTAGTTTTCCATAGGTGAAAGCATTTTTTTATCGGTTTAGCTGTTTTTGTGTTTATCCATTACAAACATATTTACAAACAATAACATTTTTCCTCATCATAATATTACTATAGATTAACATACACGACCTCTAGTTTCACAGACCGTTACAAACCGTTACAAGACATTCATAAGTAAAAAAATATTCACATTTAACTGTCGATACTTCTATATTCGGTTAAAACATTAACCTTTCCTTAAAAGATGACCTATCATTACTTATACCAAAAAAAACCTTTCTATACAATAAAAACACTGTGTCAAAGTTGCAAGTGGAATGAGGTAATCACTACGCAAGTGGGTCACTGTGGCGGCAGATCCCATGTCAAATTAACGCTTCCCTCTGTCTACCGCTGACAAACGACGCGAGCACGATAAAAACTTGCTCATGAATGTTGCCAGCTCAAAATAAAGCCATACCTCTGACGTTTACAACAACGCAGAATCGAAATTGCACGGGAATTAAAAATGATATAGTCCAAATGGAATGACGTGATTCTGCTTTTCGTTGCATTTTTTAATCGTTTTTGAGACCAGATGGTGAATTAATAATAATGTTAGAACTAATAATGCTAGTTCTAATTGAACAGGGTAGTTTTCAAATGACTTCAAGATAGAGGAAGTTCTAGTTGAGACTGTGTTTATTTAACCTATACATATTACGTATCACTTCCACCATATGTAGTCTTTGGTGATTCTGTTTGTATTCGTATGGTTTGACTCTAGGGTATTCCCTACAAGCATACAAATTTGGGGGGTACTAGATTTCATATGGGACCCAAATTTCATAAAACTACAACAAAGTCAAACAGATTATAAAATAAATTATTTATATTGCAAACCTGATCCTGCTTTCGTAGATATTGTTACCACGGCCAACGGACTCACTATGCCAACTAATTTAGAGCAACAAAATAGGTTAAAGTATTAAAAAACGCAAAAAGCAGAGAACACAATAAGCTACAGTTACCACATCGCCTCCGAGAATTTAGCATCATATATAAAAATATATCAACGAAAATCTAACAAAACTGGCATCCTTTGGAGCAATGTCTAGACACTGATAGTTTAAAACTCGTAAATATCGACTCCCAAACGGCTGCATGTTAAATCTGATGTATGAAAAGTTCATAACTAGGAAACTAATTGGTCCCCGGTGCGGTGATAGTCGTTGTGGATGGTTCCCTGGGGCTGAAACTGGACCTGGAATATTCAGGAGTAATGTTTCGTTAAGGTTTGTTTATACATTTTATTCCGAACCCTGGGATTTAGTTTCGATATTAAAATTAATAAGTTATTTATAAATACTAGGCACAAATAGACTCGGACTTAGATTTAAATTATTTTTAGTAGCTATAAGCTTTATCCAGGATAATCCAAATTAAAGGAAGCCGTCAACAAAATATCAATAAAACAAAAGGAACACCAACATTCCCAAAATAAATTGAAATTAAAATATACAAGGTGTCGTTCACAAATTTAAATGCTCCAATTTAAGTGCCGTAACTGCAAATCATAATTTTAATAAATTGAATAAAACTGACGTCGAGCAGCGCAAAACGGCATCGTCCAAACAGTCGGCTTCGAGCACTTTCCGATATGAAAGCCAAATTACCCTGACACCCCGTACCCTTTCCTAATAGGTGTAAATAAAGGTGCACGGCTGAGATTGCAGGGGTCAAATTAAATCAGACACGTTGTATTCAAAGAGCGAGAGATTTTATGATCCGTGAATATCACGCAGGCATTTCTAGATGTTCGGATCACATTTTTATTGTTATGGAAATATGAGTTTCCCGTTAGTTGGAATTTCAAAAGGGTCGATTAGGACGTCTGGTTTTGAAGGTTCTGCACAATACGCAGCTTCCCCATCTTATTTGTAAGATGTGCACTCGACTTGACTGAATTCCTCTCGAGGGCTGCAGAATTTTTAACCCCAAAGGTTCCTTGTGGCGTTCCCGCGACTTTTAAAGTTTGACTGTATTGAATTACGATTCCTTTGCTCTATTGCTTCTTACCCTAGTGTGAAAAATGTAATCCTCCAAACATTTTTGTTTTTAATATTATTTCTTAATGTTCCAACATTTGATTCCCAGAATTATTATTTAGATCGTTTATTCTCCTTGTTATTGATCGTTTATTTTTCTTTCTCAAAGTTACAATTATTATGTACTTAATCAATACTTTTTTTGCAGTTTTGCAAAAAGTAATAAAATTATATGATTATTTTTCAGTGCCAGCAAAACCCACACAATTGTATCAATTGTTTATTACGGATTAAAGCGGTGTATAAAAATAAAATGTATCTGATTGGCAACAAATTAAGCCAGCCAAACTGATCACAACGAAAACTATGAAATCACGGATAAAATTTTATTGAATTTTCCATCCAATATGAGCGGCGAAGCGTTATTGATGGACGCGTCATGACATGTCAAAAGCGATAAAATGCTTCACACGCGTTTTTTCCAGAATGATGGGATCTAATGAAATGTTTGATCAGCAAAATTGTAGTTTCGAATTTAATATTGAATTTGTCTTATTTTCAACTTGGAATTCAAAGCTCATAATACAGGACTAATATTATTGTCCTTGTTTAATCTAACCTAGAATGATATATCCCTAAGATGAGTGGTAGTTCCTACAATTCGCCATCACGCACTACACATATCTGATGTACTTATAATATATATGGATAATGATATACCGGATCAATAAAGAGAGTAGTGGGTGAAATATGATACGTTTTTGACATTGCTATGACTTAGCATGTTTTTTGTGGTGTACGAAGAAGACGTAAGTGCAAACCTTTTATTGAAAACCGTCATATTGTAAAACATTTTAATATACATGGCCACCCGCGCCTGCATTCCTTGAAAGGGTAGGCATAGGTGTTAATCAGTAGACCCACATTTCTCCAAACTTATTACCGTCCCATGATGTGATAGGGGGTGAGCCTATTTCCTAACTGGGCATAATTCCAAACTCTGGGTTGATACTGAGTATTTTGTTAAGTAATCTTATATGACTTTACCCCATCTCAGCACAGCAGTCGTGCCGCGCTAATTATAAAAAGACGCTTTAAAATATACGTGTTAATAACATGAGTTATCCGTCAATGCGATGTTCAATATTGTATTATAGATGCGCGCAACAACTTAGCGCCGCAATTGGTTACCCAACTCCGAACAATGTTTCATATCAAATTTTTGTATAACTTTGTATGTATTTATACGCGCGGTCGGAAATCCATCACTAGTGCCGGTTATACGAGAAACTGTTAAGAAAACTTGTGTATGATCGATCGACACCAAGCAATAGATACAATGATTTAGAGGTTATGTCAAAATTTGTATTAATTATTATCAGATTATTGTTAATCATTATTGCTACAGTGTGGGTTGTTGAAATGAACTAGATGGATTTGACAGAATTTATATTACGTTATATATTAAAAATCTATTCTATTACTGGACGTGTGGAGGTTATATAAATAAATACATCGAACTGTCAGGCACGTAGTTCCCACCCCAACTAGGTTAAACCTGTACTGTGGGTATCGAGAACTACGAGGGACTACGGCCCTGCAACACCCAGACCCGAAACAAATATCTGTTTGTCACACAAACTTTTATCTTGGAGCGGGAATCGAGCCCACCGCCACTCGTTTCAAAGCCGGCTACTCGCCCGCTACACCACGTAGGCAGTCATATAGAATTATTGTCACCAAATAACAAAATCACATTTATTATAAACTTAAAATGTATTCACGCTTAAAGACAGGCAGTAACACGTGACTAATTTATTGAGGATAGTGTAAACCGAATGTCAAGAACTCGTGATACCAAAAAAGGCGACCACGAATGTACGCGTGGTCAGACAGGGGCATAGAGAAGTGCCGCCAGCTAGACTGACCATAAAGTACATGGACGACGTACACCTTGCAACATTCGCGATATTCTTTTTTCAAAAATATCATATACTTTTTCATCATCAAATCTAGTTTCGTTAGAAAAATTGTTAAAGAAAAAGGTTTCTAAATGTAATGTTATTATTACGTTTTCTTTTTTGTGTATGTGCCTACATCACAGAGATAGAGACTATTATGATGACGTTTTCTTTAAATTTTTTTCCTGGCACGGCAAAGTGACCACACTGCATCTAGTAAGTGCAGTGCCGTCCAATTAGAGTATCGAGTAGCGGAAGACAATCTGTCTCCTGTGGCCTGCTTTTTCATACTCCTTCATGGGCAAGAAGGACTTACATACTTGGACTTCACAATACACGTGTAATCTCATAAGCATCACGTGTAATCGCCATGACGTATTAGTCCCGCAACATAAAATCACCTTGTCTGCAACACTCGAATCGGCGTGCGACGAATAGCCGTGGAGTCACGACTCTCACCTCAGCCTTACACCATACACGGCAGGACCCTTCATACGACTTTATGGGGTCCGATTTATAATGTGACATGAACTTGTGGACAGGTTACAGTTACCGCGGTGAAGTACCCTGTTTAGACTTTCTGATTTGGTTCACTACTTTAACTGTTTCGTTTGAAATTGTTGCGAAGTGAGTAGTTATTTACAATAATAGAAAGAGGTTTTTATTGATCAAAATGTTCACAGTTTTACATGAGGCCCATGTCACGTGGCTGTAAAACATATGTTTAGAGTAAATAAGATTAAGAAAATTACAGTTTACTGTTACGATAATTATAAGTTATAGAATGAAAACGTCAGGGGAACACGTAAAAAAGATAAGTCTCTTAGTATTTAGCATCTAAACATAGTTAACATAGACGAATAAAAAGTTAATCCAGATCATAAAACAAATGATAAACATTAACAAACAATGCGAACTAAACATCACACCAGACAAAATAAGACAAAATTGAAGTAAATATTTCAGTGTTACTTTACAAAGCACCGTATCAACGGAATGAAAACTGACAAAGCAAAATTTCGTCCATTTGGATCCAATTCAAACAAACATAAAGATAAATAAATATTACATATTGTAGTCTAAAGAACTCGTTGTGAAATAGAACAAATAGTAAATTATTCAAAGCACTTAAATTTTCCGTGCTTGGTATATTGAGGTTACAATGGCGAACATAATTGCAACAAACGTCAATAATAGCAAATAATTAAAGCGAAACCATCGTTCAGTGGAAACGGAAACGTGAATAGAATAGTGCAAACTATAATTTGTAGTTCTATTTCTGATTTGAAAAATATGCTGCTATTGCCGAGTTATTGACGGTAAATGTTATAAATGATTGATGAGGTCTTAGCAATGCAGTTATTTTGTAAGAAAGTCAATTATAAGTATTGTACTATTAAATGTGGGGGAAATAGCTTGTCTCTACAAGTTACCTTAAAACATAAGCAGGTGAGAAGTAAGACACTGAAGGGTTACTGTTAGTTTTTAATTACTACCCAATAATGATCTCTTCATCCTTAAAAAGTATACTTTTCTTACTACTCTATTTGGAATTCTATTTTTTATTATATTTACTTTAACTTTCTTATTTAACCTACGGTCTGTTTTGTGATCAAAAGTTCATTTTAGAACGGTGGTAGTTAAGGTCTGAGCTTTATAAAGTAATAGAATCAGAATTATATTCAACACTCAAGGAGTTTTCAATCAGGAAAATCAACTTTAAAATATATTTAGCAAACACATTTACACTTTGTGTATTTCGGGGTGCAGGACATTTTCAAGCTTGGTCCGAATATTTTTTTGTTGCTGATAAATCCTACTAATATTATAAATGAGATTGTTTGGATGGGTGGATTGATGTTTGTTACTCGAGATCTGTTTGAAATTTGGCACAGAGATAGATTATAGTCTAGAATAGCATACAGGCCACTTTTTATCCCGGAAAATGCAAGCTTCCTATGAGATAGCAAAATATGGGCATAATAAGGTGTAAATAGCTTAAGATGCCACCATTGATTGTATACCTTTTCTTCCAAAAATAACCTCCACGCGGGCGGAGCCGCGGGCACCATCTAGTAAAATATATAAAAATTAAGTACTCAAATACTCGATGTGATTAAAATTACTATATATTCTAAATATTTGTTGTGTGTTGTAAAATTTATCCGCAATAATAGATCTCGGATATGTCTGTTATAATATTATTCTATTATAACAAAATCAGTACTAACAAAACGAAATTCATTGCTGTCAGTCAAACATCTTTCTTGATTTGGGTCACCATTCACGAATGACACTTCGCGGCTTAATACCAGGCTTCACTAAATAATTCCAGCGTTTATGTTTAAAGTCGGCCTTGCGGCTGTAAAAAAACAGAGTCAGTCAGGCGTTACGGGATGAGTCGCGTTTGAATAATTTACACCTAAAGACGTCGAAAAGACGGTTTAAGTTTGCAAGCTATTTCCTCACATCAAATATATGTTTAGCTTTTATTTTAATTGGTTTAAAGTTTAATTTACTTTGTTCATTTGCTTTTGTTACTGCAAACATATCATTGTGGGCTTGGTATCCTGTGATCTCCGGTTGTCACAGAGTCTCCTTTATTCGTATCCACGTCTCGATGTCAGTTTTTGTTGCTTCTTATTTTATGCCGTTTCGTTTTAAGATCGTTTTAATACGCGTCTTATTAACGCGGGTGTTCTCATTATAATAAAATTACAGAATTTTGATACGTTAAGGATGTCGGAGTAATAAGATCAAATAAATTTATTTATTCCTTTTGTCAGTGTGAGACATTTATAAACAAAGATGATAGGCGTGAAAGATTAACTGGACAATGCATTTTATGACTCAAAAATGAAATCTTAAATCAAATAACTGACCATACTAATATTATTAATTTATCAACAACCATTTCAAGTTTATTATTAGAGGATATCTAAATGTATCTGAAAATTAGTCAAGCACGCATTTTGAATTTTCGCATTGAAAGCACGTATTGGAACTAACATCGTCTGCTACTTACTAATATACATACATACATCACGCCTGTAATCCCTGAAGGGGTAGGCAGAGGTGTAACGAGTACACCCACTTTTCGCCAAATTTCGGTCCCATAAAAGTGATAGGGGGTGAGCCTATCGCCATACTGGGCACAGATTCCGGGCTAATACTGAGGAATTTCTAGATAGAAAAACCCAATATCACTTTACCCGGCCCGGGGATCGAACCCGAGACCTCAGCACAGCAGTCGTAACGCATGCGCAATTACCACTGCGCCACCGAGGCAGTCTACTTACTAACTAACATCAAATATTAAATTAAACTGAATAGCCACAAAGACGGGAACTATATTCAGTAACTTCTAAGTGGAAACTACAAACTGTACTTGTAAACTCTTTTGCCTATTATTCGCTTCGATTATAAATTGATTTGAACGATACTATCCAAACTTCTGATTTTTAAATAGCTTAAAGTTTGCTACGAAAATTTAATATTTGTCATGATTAAGTATAAGTATGTCCACTTAATCAATAATATTAGTATTGGCATAAAGGCGAAGAAACATTAATATTACCTTTAGTATTTAGAAGCAACGATAAGCTAGTTCAATATTGAGAAATGCCGAGACGAAAATCTCAGGTTTGAAAGTAGCCCCAAGTGCTATTTTCGCTTTACTAAGTTATGTATGTGTTCAATATGAATATTCGTTCGCTTTAATGATAAAGAAAACATCGAGAGGAAACCTACATTTCTGAGATATTCCATAAAAACTTTTAGGAATATGTGACGAAGGCACGTGATATACTGATCCTCTCATTAGTAGAGCAGACTTATGCTCAACAATGGAAGAATTGAAAGACTGTTATTGTTACGGATAATAATTTACATAATGATTTCTTATGTTTATTTATTTATACACTTTATATACATACATTGTATATAGGCGGACTTAATGCCAGAAGGTATTCTCTACCACTCAACCTTAAAGTGGTCCAGAGATGAACAAGGTAGGTGCATAAAGATATAGGAGAAGAGACGCAAATATTATAGACTGAAATGAAACTAATTTTACGGATTCTATCGCGGTTTATTTAAAATTTTAATCCCCACGTTTCGAAAGCTTTACAGACTTCATGGTCACGGGGAGGACTGAGTCTGACTAGAATGCGATAGAATCCGTAAAATCAGTTTATCAAGTGAAGGGGTGCCGACTGCGGCGTGGATACCGAATGAAATGCGGATCGTTACGACGAAACTTGTTTATTGCAAGAATAAATACAGAATGTACACACTACACGTAATACTACTAGCGATGTCTTAGCTTTCAGCAAATAATCCCAACAAGGTGGAAGTTATTTACATGCCGCTTCGACTGGTAGTAGGACGAAGGACTATAGACAATGAACGTTACATAATTAATGTTGGACGTTAGATGATTGACAATTCAACAAAATCTCAGTCAAGATCTTATACAAAACTCTGAGAATCTTGACACTGCGATCTAATCTTATCTAACTTTGTTGCGGCGCCATCTGTTGCCGTATTTCTGAACTTCCGTTAAGTATGTGGTGTTACAAGTTTAATTTCAATGGATAATAATTTAATTGAATTCACAACAAGCCATAGTAGGTCACAAAGTCGTCATAAGTATAAAAGCAGTAAACATCTCAGCCTAAGAGCACAAAAATCATTACACATCTTATCTTCCCATTTAACAGCTAATTACCGGAACGGAATGCTCTGATGCGGGCGTAAAATTCCATTAATGTCCACTCTGACACTATCCATCAAGCGATGATTGATGACACATTGAAACTTATCTAGATTTAAATTGCTGTTTGTTAAGCATTCGTTATTCTCGATATTATCTTTGTGTTCGTTGATATGCGTTTTTATTATTTTTATTGGGGGTAAATAATATACTGGAAATGATGTCATTCATATTAAACGCAGTGTCGAATTGATGATGTGGTTTTATATACATAAATAATACACTGCCTCGGTGGCACAGTTGTAATTGCGCATGCGTTACGACTGCTGTTGAAGTCTCGGGTTCGATTCCTGGGTCGGGTAAAGTGATTTTCTATCTAGAAATACTCGGTATTAGCCCGGAGTCTGGAATCTGTGCCCGGTATGGCGATAGGCTCGCCTCCTTTTACATTATGGGACCGTAATAAATTTGGCGAAAAGTGGGTGGGTTACACCTCTGCCTATCCCTTCGGGAATTACAGGCGTGAGTGTATATGTATGTATAAATAATACACCCAACGGTCACACACTTAGTACTGACACCTCACTGGATCAAACCTGTATTATAGGTATCATGAACTTTTTTTAGTGCCTCGTAAGTAAGAATAAATAAGATTATAGTTCGAATGACACAAATGCTTAAATATGGAGTGCGATAATTTATCCCCGTCCCTGAATCTCATATATTTTACATTAACCTAAATGAAAATTAAGTATTAGATAAGTATATCGATTCAAACCTTCAGACATTACATACTAAGGAAATCATACTAAGCCATGGAGTACCAGTACCATATGAAATTCTACAATTAAATCAGTATGATTGGTGATTATATAATGACAGCAGTACAGACCGTCCTATTAACCTTGCAATACCTTAAAATGTATATAGGCTGGTAGTGACTATCCAAAACATTAATCCAGCAATAGATAAACATAATTTTACATCCTCTAACGTTCATTATAAATTAGGCACTCGAGCTACATTACCCGGACCGTATACAAAATTTACTAAGCCACAACTTAAACAAACAATACCAGTAGTTAGTTTCCTTTGACCTCACACATCTCAAGGAACGAAATCCTTTAAATTATCTCGGTACAGTTTAATTTACATACAAATGGGTCATTACGTGAGCCGGTTGGCCTCGTATAATGGTTGTTGTTCTCATACGCAGCCATTTACAGACTCTCATAATCCGTAAACGAATGATAATAATGTTGCGGTTATTGTTACACAAATAGCTTTTATATTACTGCTACTCCGTACGTTACATAGTGCGAACCGGGAACTCCGATTCCTAAGTTGGACAATCATTTGGGTGAGATAATGAGAATGAAAAATTTGAGTTGCTGAGTTTTTTTTTTTATGGAAAAAGGGGGCAAACGGGCAGGAAGCTCACCTGATGGAAAGTGATCACCGCCGCCCATGAACATCTGCAACACCAAAGGGCTTGCAAATGCGTTGCCGGCCTTTCAGGAAAGAATATGCTCTCTTCTTGAAGGTTCCCAGGTCGTAACGGTTCGGAAAGACCGCCGGCGACAGCTGGTGCCACAGAGTGGTTGTGCGTGGCAGAAAATGCCGTAAAAATCGCGCTGAGTATTGAATTTGTTCTTCATTTATAACGGTTTTGCTTCACAGCACGTTACAGGCTTTGTTTCACTAATAGAATTGAAGTGGCTGTAAAACGAGAGGTCGTGGGTTCGAGTCCCACATCGGCACAATTTTTTTTTGTGACATACAGATGTTTGTGACCGGGGTCTGAGTGTTGTGAGACCTAAAGTCTCTCGTAGTCCCTGATACCCACGACACAAGACTCGTATCTTAGTGTGGGATCATAGACAGTGTTATTATTATTCCTGAATTAAGATGTAAGTCTTGTGTCGTTAGCATCATCATGGACTATAATGGACTGGATTCTACAGAATTCAATCCCAAAACAAAAATTTATGTTGTTGGTATTATGATGTTCGATTTTATCAGACTAATGGATGAGGTATGAGGTAAATCCCACGAAGAATGTTATGTGTGAGGTGTAAAATTTTCCGATACGAAATGTGGTGTATTGATAGCACCACTCCTCTAGGAATAATGATAATTGTAGGCCTAATTATTAAAACTCGTAACACCTTTTGGATATTATTGACAGTCTCCGTTCAACTAGTTGAAGAAATGTGACCTAAAACCTAAAAGTTTTTATAATCGTCACCTTCTGACACTACTTTTAAGTCCAAGAATCTACACTTTAAGCAACCCGTCTAGCTACCGGTCCACCTACGGGTTATCGAAATATATGCTACTTTTATAAATAACTAGCTGTTGCTCGCGGCTCCGCCCGCGTGGAGGTCATGTTTGGTTGAAAAAGTATATTATACAAAATACGAATTTTGATGCGTTTAACTTATAAGTAAAAGTTTTTTAATTCATAAAAAGTACACCGACTTCAATAACAAACAAATTATGCGTCACTATAAAATTTTAGGGTTTCCCTTAATTTTTCTGAGATTCCATCATCAGATCCTGACTTGGTGTCAATGGGACCACCTGGGAAGTATACCCTTTTAATCAAAAAAAGAATTTCTCGAATCGGTTCAGGCGTCTTCGAGTAATCGGGTAACATACATAAAAAAAATCCTCTTCCTTTTTTGAAGTCGGTTAATAAAAGTGAAGGATTTTCATACAAACATTCATCCCCTATTTTATCCCCTTAATCATTCCATTTTGAAAAAAATGTGAAACATGTATTTCTTTATTTCCTTCCAAAAGCCTAACTATGAATTTCCAGATCCCTAGGTCAAGGAATTATGGATTTCCCATACAAACTTTGAACTCCTATTTGGCCCCTTTCAAGGTTGTTTTTTGAGAAAAAAAGATAGCCTATGTCCTTCTACAGGATATAATCTAGCTCCTTGCCAAATTTCATCACAATCTGGTCAGCCGTTTAGTCGTGAAAAGGTAACAAACAAACAGAGTTACTTTTACATTTATAGTATGGATTTCTGACCCAATTCTTACATTTTCATACTAAAGACAATGAAATATTGCACAATACTCTACAAGGTGAGACTTCTATATATCATTCAAGTTATCTATGCATGCTCCAACGACTTTGGAGTAACAGAACTGTTGTAGAGACACGTGCCGAATATGTACACCACACATTTTAGATATTTAGTACTAGCTGTTGCTCGCAGCTCCGCCTGCGTGGAGGTTATATTCGGGAGCAGAAGTATACAAACCAAGGAGTTGTCTTCTATACTGAGGCACCTGTAGCGATTGTCCAGCCTCTCAGTTGTTGTGCCTGAATCTTGAGATTGCATCTAAAGAATACCCCATAAGTTTAACCTCACTTTGCCCCTTTTAGGGATGATTTTTCAAAAACGTTGAAACACGTATTTCTTTATTTCCTACCAAAAGCCTAAATATGAATTTCCAGATCCGCAAGTTGAGGAATTATTGACACCTTTCGATATTGTTTTTTGAGAAAAAAGAAAGCCTATGTCCTTCTCCAGGATATAATCCATTCCCATACCAAATTTCATTACAATCCGTTCAGCCGTTTAGTCGTGAAGAGGTAACAAACAAACAAACAAACAGAGTTACTTTCGCATTTATAGTATTAGTATGGATGTTCTATCCTGTTGCAGGTGAAATTTCTCTTTTATGCCAGTTATTGGTGAGGCCACTTGTGGTTGAATAATATAGTAGTAAGATATTGGTGGCAATCCTATCAAATAGTTGGTAACCAACTGCACTGACGGGACTAATTTTTAAAGGACAGATGTACACTGTATATCTACAGTCAGTTTAATCAGATACATATGAATCTGCAAAGGTTGATTTTGAAACGAGACATAATTAATAATATAAAATTTAGTAAATCTATCGATTGACATTAAAATTAACTAGCATTATTTATTTTACTTTGAGTTCAGTGATACGACTCAAAAGTAAAAGGCTGCTACAAAGGTTTCGCTTGTTCGTAAAGGGTATTTTATCCTGGCACGAGAAAGTGACCACACTGCACTTGATGGTAAGCGTAGTGACGTCCAGGTAGAGTATTAAGTAGCGGGACACAATTATGTCTTGCTACTCGACATAATTACGCCGGCCTACTGTGTGGCCTCTTCACACTACGCTAAAAGGACTCAGGATTATAGAAAAGAGGGAACACGTGGGCTGGCAATCTGTTCCACAGCTTAATAGTGCGGCAAAGATACGTATTAGCGAACCTCTTACTTCGGGCCAGGACAGTAGATACTTCTAAGCTGTGGATCTGTAAGCCAGTACGTGTGATTCTTGTGTGGAAGAGAGAGTGAGGATATCTTCTTTCGTATAAACGCTCGTAGCAACAGGAACAACATGCCAGCAAAGAGGAATTCGAAATTTGAATTGCGCGTCTCTTTCTAAATTTATCTAATTAAAATTACAAGTAACAAAGTCTTTTAGTAAACACAAGGCTTTCATCACCTTTTTTATTTTATTATGCCGACATAATAAAGTAAAAACTGCATATTGTGATAGTACCAGCTGTTGCTGAAGTTATTTTTGGGAGAAAAGGTATACAATCTGAGGAGTTGGTCTCCTGCACTACTGTACCTGTACCGATCGTCTTGCCACTCAGGTGTTGTGCCTGAATCACAAAGAGAGCCCAACGTGGAGCCGATCCTCTGAAACAGTGGCCGGTCAGACAATATACAATTATCGCCCAATCGCCTTTACGCAGCGCACGCAACGGAAGCTCTCAAAAGGAATAAATGTTCCCCGTTTTTGCAACATTTTTCATTGATGCTCCCCTCCTGTTGGTCATAGCGTGATGTTATATAGCTTGTAGCCTTCCTCGATAAATGGGATATCCAACACTAAAATATTTTTTCAATTGGAACCTAGTTCCTGAGATTACCCCTAATATCCAAACTCACAAACATTACCTCTTTATAAATTAGTATAGAGTGTAGATAGTGTAGTGTAATTCAAAAGTAATTCCTAAATGGCAAAAAACGTTGCATCTCTCTGCAGTTGACAGAATGATATCAGTTTTTCTTAATTGGATGTATGTGGCCGCTTTTCTGTCTACCCCCCGCGTTAATAAACTTCTTCGCAACGCTAGTAAATTACATTAGCACTGCAAATTCTGTATTTAATTCATTCAGTACGACACGCCACCCGTATCCTGCGCTTTATTTACTGCTTCTACTTCACAAAATATTTACACACAACACATAATTACACTAGCGTTAAAGCCAACGTCTTTGAAAATGCAACCGCAAGAAATAAAGAACCACAAAGAAGGTTGTAGCCTTTACCAAGAAGACGTAAAGGTGTTGCGTACTTTTTGTAAATAACAGTAACAAAGCGCACTCGGCAAAACATTTCCGAGCGTAAATTCCAATTTTAAATTTCCCGCGTTGTGCATATTAAAACATTTCATTCGCCATTTCAGTAGTTGCTCCGCCAGGCGTGCACGGCTCTACGGGCGGTTGAGTGCACACTACAAAGGTCGGCTGCGATATGTTTTCCTTTTATTTATGCCAGCCTGGTACTGCCGCCACATGGTAATGCGGACTTGGCGACTTAGAACCTTATTTCTATGAAAATAATGGTATTTAGAGATTTTTCCGTGCGATTAAATTGCGTTTATTTTTCCGGTAAAAGTTTCATTTCGGGTGGAATTTCTAATTTATACGCCAACACGTTATTTGAAAATGTTCCTGAAGTGCATTCTATGGTTTTGTGCGCAGTGAATTTGAGCACTTTACTTGTTGCCTGAAATTACTTTCAGTTTTGAAAACCAATTTCATACTTTTATGATACAGACTTTTTTAATAAAATGCTTAGTTCATTTTAGTAAATTCTACGTATGTATCCCATTATCAAATATTATAAGTAGGAACATAGAAAAAAGGTTGTTTAATTCATAAAAGTAAACCGACTTTAATATAAAATAAATTATGCGTCCGTTGCCCTCGATTTTTCTGAGATCCCACCATCAAATCCTGACTTGGGGCCAATCGGACTACCTGGGAAGTATACTCTTTTAAACAAAAAAGAATTTCTCGAATTGGTCCAGGCGTCTTCGAGTAATCGGGGAACTTCAATAAAAAAAGATTCCGACGAGTTGAGAACTTCCTCTTTTTTTTGAAGTCGGTTAAAAATATAACGATAATACAATATCCGATAAACAATGTTTAGAAACGGTATAAGATATTAAAATATTGCTGTCAACATTACTAATAGTTCACGTTAATAAGAAAAATGTGAAACAATTACGCATCTATCGCCCTCATGCAATATTTCTCTCATTCTCTATCTAAAAAATCCAATTTCGCATCCGTCTGTAACACGTGACGCGGGGTGAAAAACTCAGAGGCTGACAAAGCCGTCATAAAGTTCCCAAGTAATTCATAAAGTGGGAAAATGCCATTCCGGTTGTGCCGCCGATTCGTACAACAGAGCGCTATTAATTTTTACGATCCATTTAATTCTTTAACCTGGCGGAATCGATTTATAACAGTTTTATCGCCGGACGAGATTTAGCTCGTGTTGTAAAGCTTCTGTTGGTGTTGGTTTGTCACGGATTTGAATCTGTTGGGGTGAGTGAAGATATACGACATCTGATAATGGTAATAAACAGTAATATTCAGTATGTTAAATCAGACAAGCTTACACATGTGCTGGGGCCTACCATATACCATATACAACCGACTGCCAATTCATATTTTGGAAGCACCTAGCAATTTAATATTTAAATCTAAATTAAAGACGTGGCTCATCGAGAAGACATTCTATGATGTAGATGATTTTATTAATTCACACATTCCATAATGTATTTCATTGACATAGATAGAAATGATAATTATTAAATGATGTATATGACTGTATATTGTATTAGAGATCAAGCGAGTCAGCCAGTAGATCTACTGGCTGATCCGTTAGATCTAATTATTTTAATTTATTTAAGTCTTAATATTTATATTTAATTTGAAATGTATTAAAAAAACAGACGTGTAAATGTGCTTTACCAATAAATTGATTATGATTATGAAGATTTCAAAACTTAATTGTTAAATTAGGAAATGGGTCTTAATTAGGTCTATCAAGCTAACAGTGAAAAGTTAGCAAAAACATTTGAAACTTATTTAGGAATTAGTTGCTGCTATTTCGATTTTGTTGCTCAAGCCAGTTCCTCAGAAATCGAGTCACTGCTATCTTTCACATAAGCTAGCAGTAAAATAATGAAGTGAGCACATATTGAGTCGGTTATTGGGTCTGAATTTGTTGCTAATTTGTTGCTGTAAGATAGTATAAAAATATTGAAAAAATATTAAATATTTAAAAAATTATTAATATAATTAAAATATATTTTTTCTTTTATTTCGATTTTTTCCTCTTATGACAGCGGTTGTTTTTGTTGCTGGGCGGCACAATATCTACGAAGGTGCACCGGACCAGCAACTAATTAGCAACAAAAATTCTGCTGAACATTTAACCCGTTATCAAGGTCATTAAGGAAAAATGTCATTTTTTCCGATTAAGACAGCGGTGGATTTTGTTGCTGGGCGGCACAATATCTACGAAGGTGCACCGACCAGCAACTAATTAGCAACAAAAATTCTGCTGAACATTTAACCCGTTATCAAGGTCATTAAGGAAAATGTATTTTTTTCAATATTTTTATACTATCTTACAGCAACAAATTCAGGCCCAATAACCGACTCAATATGTGCTCACTTCATTATTTTACTGCTAGCTTATGTGAAAGATAGCAGTGACTCGATTTCTGAGGAACTGGCTTGAGCAACAAAATCGAAATAGCAGCAACTAATTAGCAACTAATTCCTAAATAAGTTTCAAATGTTTCTGCTAACTTTTCACTGCTAGCTTGATAGACCTGTCTTAATTAGATTAAAAACTAGTACGAAAAAATATTTTTTTCAGAACACAGATGTTTTCTCTTGTCTCTACAGTTTCTAAAGCGCAACTCAACTTCGTGGATATAAAAATATATCCACGAAGTTGGCTCGAACCATCATAAAACGCATTAGATCTACCTCGGCCCTTTATTGGATAAAAAACATCAGAATCAACAAAATCAAGCTCAACACTTATTAAATTAGCAGGCATGCGTATATCTAAACGAGCTGGTGTGCGTGAGAGTCCCTCGTAAATCAACCACTGCACTCGCTTTGCATAACCGACTATTAGCACGAACCACTGCGCTCATAGCGTTCTGTATGAGTGAAAATTGGTTTGCTGACCGTTCTGGGCATTTTGAGAATGTTCTAGAATTCTAATGATACATACATATACACTCACGCCTATAATCCCCGAAGGGGTAGGCAGAGTAGTGTATGTAACCAGTACACCCACTTTTCGCCGAATTTCGGTCCCATAATGTGATAGGGGGCGAGCCTATCGCCACACCGGGCACCATTCCAGACTCCGGGTTAATACTGAGTATTTCTAGGTAGAAAAACCCAATATGACTTTACCCGACCCGGGGATCGAACCCGAGACCTCAGCACAGCAATCGTAACGCATGCGCAATTACAACTACGCCACCGAGGCAGTCGGCAATTCTAATGATGAAAGTGTTTATTAAGATATGTATAGATGACAGCCTCTATGGCACAGAAGGCGAGCAGCTGGCTGTGAAACGAGGGCTTGGGCTCCATTCTCAATTAATCATGTGAAACGAGAGGCCGTCGGTTCCATTCCCGCAACGAGACTAGTGTATGTGTGAGATACAGATATTTGTTTCGGGTCTGGGTGTTGGGTGTATTTTATTTATTCCCGCACTGAGGTAAAGGTTGATATCCACGATACAAGTTTGACCCAGTATGGGATCAGTACTGTATGTGTGACCGTTGGGTGTATTTATTTTTTTATAACCAGAAGAGGAAAACTTGTCACGAATCACTAAAGGCTATTTCCAACAATGGCAGTATGGTTGCTGACATAATAGGTACCGTAAGTATACTGATCAGTGTTAAAAATTCACACAGCTGCATATGCCTTTATATAAGACAATTTAAGAGGTATCAAGTCACTGGTAATATAATAATCTGCAACTCATCAAGTAAATTGCTAACCTAATTTAGTTAAAATTCTGACTTTTCGCTGATAATTTTGTCATACTTTTACGGCCAATATGCACCACATACCTCTCCATTAGTTTCATATGCCATGTGTGCGTTCATATACTGTTAAACAATAGTAACAACAAAACATAAATGTATAGTATTCAGATGTTAAAATGAATCTTAAAAATAAAAAATATATAATGGAAAATATTGATACTAATAATCGCTAAAATACAAAGCGTTTGTAGTTTTATTAATTTCGCTAAGCTTGTCGTCTATTTTTAACCGACTTCAAAAAAGGAGGAGGTTAATATGTCGTCGTCATGTTTTTTTTGTATGTTCCCCGATTACTCGAAGACGCCTGGACCGATTCGAGAAATTATTTTTTTGTTTAAAAGGGCTTCCCAGGTGGTTCCCATTGGCACCAAGTCAGGATCTGATGATGGGATCTCAGAAAAATCAAGGGCAACCCTCAAATTTTATAGTGACGCATAATTTGTTTTTTATTGAAGTCGGTGTATTTTTTATGCATTTTTTTTTTATTTGTATTTATGAAAACCATCATCAATTTGAAACTGCAAGATCAATCCAGAACATTTTATTTTATAAGGAAATATTTTTATAGTATAAGCCACTGGCGATGTTAATAAATAAAATAATTAACTAAATACTACTTAAAAATCCAGTACTAAATATAAAGCCAATTAAAAAATGGCATCCTCATTACAAATAATCGAAAAATCACCAAGTTCACTCATTACCTTAACTCTACCAACAGTGAAAGCTATTTAATTTAAAACAGTAATAACGGAAGCCATCGCTCCAATCAGCAAGTTTGCAGTGCATGCATTGAAATCATAAATCAATCGTGTACAGCCTATTACTTTGTGTGTTCAGCCATTAGCGAGCGATCCGTCGGTAAGTGCTTGTCCCAACTCTGCTACTTCGCTAACTATTACCTATTTAACTCCTTTGTCTGTAGTGTTTGATTTTGCATAATGCTTATCCAATATTGAAGTTTGAACTTTGCTATTTGATTTTAAAACTTAATTTTGTTCTAATTAGATTATGATATTTGCTTTTAATTATACGTCGCTTGTCTTTAGTGTCTTGGTATTTTTGTTTAGCAGCACCTTGCATGGGCGTGTAAGGAATTCTGAGTTTGACTTCATAGAATGTCAATTTAAGGTTTTCTAGCATTACTTCAAAATATTTGGATTTTTCCAATGAATTGCGATTTAATATATTATCATAAATCTTCAATACCAACAATATTCTATATGATATAACGATCATTTAAAATATCAACTCTTTTTTAAAAACTACTAGCAAAGGCAAAACAAAAGGGAGTTTATGAACGCATACAAGTTGTGACTGATGGCGGAAAATCAATTTCAATCGACCCCTGACGTCTCACTTACATCCCCAATTCACCCCCTACCACTGACCTAGCTGTTTTTCACCTTCGTTACACACGTCAAAATAACAAAAAATGATGAATTGTACAAGAGTTTGAGAGGAAGTCGTCTAATATGTATTTAAATATGAGGGGCCTATGGGTTATTAAACACATTAGCGGCTGGTGTTTACAAAGGATCAGTATTCTATAGTAAGGGGATTTGCCAGTAATGTGCCATGATACTTTCCTGGATATTTTTCGGGTTCGGAAATGGATCCTCGGTAATGTAGCTATATTTTTCGTGGTACTGAGGGAATCTTTAGGGCGAGAAGACATATAGGGTCTGTCATTGATAGGCTTTCATATAAAGGGGAAAAAGATTAAATAAGAACAGTAAATAATAAAGGAAAACAGAGTTTAAGAAGACATAATTTTTACATGTTTGAGAAATATTTCTTAAATTAATTTATCTATTTAATTAATAATATCTAATTTAATAAATTTACTATCTTAAATAATAAATAAACCGACAAGTCAGAAACATAGTTCTGGTCCTACACAAGGCTAAAATTACATCGTGGGTATCAAGAACTATGGTCCCACAACACCTAGAAATAAATATCTATATTTCACACAAACATACGTTTTTGTCGGGGGTCTAGAGTTGGGGCACGATATTTAGCCATTTTGCAGCCTTCTGAGTACCCTGACACTAGACCCTCGCCCGCTTCTTCACCTTCTTACCCATGGCGTAGTGTGAAGAAACAGGCCGGCATGATTGTGTTGAGTGGCGAGATAAATCGTCTCTCACTACTCGATACTCTAATTCGTCGGTACTGCGCTTACCATCAGGTACAGTTTGGTCACTTTGCCGTGATCAAAATAAACATTAGTCTCGCTACGGGAATCGAACCCATGGCCTCTCGTTTCACAGCCAGCTACTGCGCCAGGGACCGTAAAAGATGCAAAAAGTTTATTTCAGTAACTTCAACCCTCTTCAGGAATTGTCTTCTCGCGTGTAAACGCTCACGTGCAGCCGAGTCGCGATTGAAATCTGTTTAAATTTATTCACCGCACTTTGAATGGTTTACTTAATAACCCGAAAATATGGATCCTTGAAACTTTTAATTGTTTATCGTTTATCGCCGCTTAAGTATTAAGCTTTAATGATCGAGATATTGTGAGGGTTACTTTGCCGTAACTTGATTGTTTATGGTTATGATTTCACGTTCCTTAATTGTTTGACTATGTATTTGAAGCTGAATGGAATATACAGAAATATTATTTATTTAAATTACATAAGCGACTGCATCTGCGAAGGTGTAGCCAGAGGAACAACCAATACACCATGGTCCGCTTATATCGTAGAATCGTCTATAGAGCACAAACTCTAATTCTGAGTGATGTATTATTTTTACATTAAAAACTGAAATAGTAATGATAATGGGACCTAAAATTTTATTTCAGAACTTTATCGATTTGTCAGCAACATTAAAAAAGAAGGGAAAAAATATATGGTGTCAGATTCTTCCCCAAATGATATAATAGAACGAAATATTTTGCCAGTATTCGGATACCAGAAAAAAAAATAAAAGAAATAATTATGGAGTCAGGTTTTGCCTCTAAGGTAAACGTGGCAGAAATTGGAAAATATATTGTCAGTATTCGAATATCATAAAACAAACAAAAAAACAGTCAAACATTAAGAAGATTGAAGAATACACAACGTATATTGAATCTACCGCTTTAACAAGACATCCTACATTTCCCCCATTTGTTGCCAGCATAAGTTCGACTTGAAACTTGGTCGTGAGTTAAGTGAGGAAAAAAATAAATATTTCACCGCTCCCTCAGTAGAGCCCTTGTTGGTGGAATCACGCGTCGCTTGCGCGTGTTTTCACGAAGATGGATCATTGGTACACGCGACGTGTTGCGATGTAGACGGGTGGGAAAATCCCTGCTTGAAATATTTACTAACAAACTATTGCCCGCGGCTCCCGCGTGGAGGTTATTTTTGGAAGAAAAGGTATACAATCCATGGAGGCATCTTAAACTATTACACCTTTCTATATTTTGATATCCCGTAGGAAGCGTGCATTTCTTGGGGTAAAAAGTAGCCTATATCATTTCCTGATCCCTAAACTGCCACTATGCAAAATATTATGTCGATCTCTTGCTCTATGAAAAACTTAACTATCCCACGGGAACTGTACATTTTTCCGCGATAAAAAGACTCTTATGTGCTATTCCAGAATATTTTATAATCTATCTCTGTGCCTAATTTCAAGCAGATCCGTCCAGCCGTTCTGGCGTGATTGAGTAACAAACATCCATCCATCCATTCATACATCCAAACATTCGCATTTATAATAGTAGTAAGATAAGATAATACTTCTAAAACCATGCTACGAAATGATCATTGGGTCGTCATATGAGGCCAAAAGTAGTAATAAGACGTTAAGTCAGATATAGATAGTTAGCTATATCCCTTCATCCTAAACTTATTAACAGGGCCGGCAGCATGCGCTTGTGGATGAGCAATTAATTGTGATCATTAACCAACTACATTAAAGTGGTTGAATTAAGCATAAATTACTTAATCGACGCAGGACATATCATTAACCATAGTGTGTGTGATATGAGTTTTTAGATTTCGCGACAGCCGTATTCGCGAAAATGCAGATTGCATACTAGTACAGCACCCCTAGCTGATTGTATTGAAAACGTATTAATTTTCGGTCGGCAACGCGCATTTGATGCTCCTGGTGTTGCACGCGTCCATAGGCAACGGTAACCTTACCATAAGGCGGGCCGTAAGCTTATTTGCCACCATCGTGGTAAAAAAAAACATGCTTCATACATGTTTCTCAAATACGAATGACGTAATAAAAAATAAGGTCTTTGTTTTGGTCACTGCTCTTACAAGATTAGTAAAGTTTTTATAGAAAATAACAATGATATACCTTTTATAATGACAGCCTCCGTGGCGCATTAGGCCAGTAGCCGGCTGTGAAACGAGAGACCGTGGGTTCGATTCCCACACCGGGATAAATGTTTGTGTTAAAAACATTTGTGTCCAGGAGCTGGGTGTTGTGAGACCAAAAGTCTCGTAGTCCCTGATACCCACGACACAAGACTCGATCTTAGAGTGTGGTCGGGGCTATGTGTGTGACTGTTGGGTGTTATTTATTTATGAAATAAAACGCCCGTTTGCTCACTATAGGCTCCCTCGAAGATGGATCATCGAGACCGGCGGGGGGCAGCGATCGTGCGATAAACCGACGCGATATGGAAAACTGGAATATACGAACTGAACAGCGACACGCCCTTTTAGTAATACTTCGCTATTTTACATCGTATTTGTGAGGTTATTGAAATATTTTCATGTTTTACCAACAAATGTTGGAATGCATGGTTGAAATAGTGGCACGAAGTGCTGACACGTTAGGAATTATTGGCACGAAAAGAACTTGGACAAAATAAACTAAGGGAACTACAATTTTAGTAGAGAGAGACACACTATATCCAATTTTGTACATCGTCAATAGATCAAGTCAATTAGAATATTGCTTCTTGCCCATAAAACCTAATGAAGAGCTATTTTCGCTGATGTATTTTGGATCCTTAGTGTGAATCTTTTGACTTCCTTTTGATAGTTCCTTTGGCACTCAACAAATAACAGTTCGTATATGATCAGGTCAGCCTACATGCTACATTGGTAGATTTGTACTTTAAAAAAATACTAAAATTCTTAACTAGCTTCTATAGATTATTCATTGTTTAACGGCGAAGGAAAACATCGTGAGGAAATTTGCATACCTGAGAATCCTCATAAGAATTTCAAAGGTGACGTCCAACCTTAATAAGGCTAGCGTGGTAGACTAAGGCCTACACCCTCTCATTAGTTGCCTCCTGTCAGCAATGGGACAATGTTTGATACAGGGCTGGTTTTATTATTTATCTAGGTATGTAAGTCCATAAAATAAATAAAATAATAAAAATGAACCTTAAAATCCTTTGTAGACGCTGACGTATTACCTCTTTATACCTCCATGTTCTTAAGAAATAATGTATATCGAGATATAATAACGTAACGCTTTTTACCAAGCTCGTCATCTAAGTAAGAAAACTTGTTAATACATTCTAACAATAGGCACCCTCTGTGCAGACATGTGTGCCTATGAAATATTGGAATAAGTTTGTCAGGCTTGAAAAACATAATACATTAACTGAGTAAAGAGAAACTTTTAAGATAAAAAGGCTGTTCTTGAATCTTGAAATTGTTATTTCTGTAAAGAAACTAGGTTTTGCACGTGATTCTGTCGACGTAAAGTACTTGGTTAAACTGATGTTAAATAATTGATAGGCTTATTTCAGGATTCACATCACAGTATCGTTACTTTAAGACTTATGTCATGGAAAAATTTGCGAAGATATACATAATCTATAGGTATATTATAAACCTGAAGACGTTGTTTGAACGCGCTTATTTCTGAAACTACCAGTCAGATTTGAAAAGTTATTTTTGTATTTTATGGCATATTGATTGAAGAAGGTTATCTGTATATATAAAAGAAGAAACTGACTGACTGACTGACTGACTGACTGATCGATCAACGCACAGCCTAAACGGCTGGGGTTAGAGACTTGAAATTTTGACAGTAGGTACCTTTTATCACGTAGGCATCCACTAAGGAAGGGTTTTTGGAAATACCACCTCTAAGGGGGTAAAATAGGGGATGAAAGTTTGTATGAAAATCCGTCATTTTTGAAGATAAATTCATGAAAATTAGTATTTGGCATTTTAGTTAAAAATAAAAAATATATGTTTCAGGATTTTTGGAAATTCCGCCCCTAAGGGGGTAAAATAAGGAATGAAAGTTTGTATGAAAATCCGTCATTTTTAAGTTAAACGCATGAATATTGGTATTTTGTATTGTATACTTTTTCTCCCAAACATGACCTCCACGCGGGCGGAGCCGCGAGCAACAGCTAGTAGGTTATATAACATCACGTTAAGACACACAGGAGCAGAGCAAACGACTGTCACGTGGGTGACCCTGCAAGCAACAGCTAGTAATGTTATACAATTTGATCTCTAAAGTTCTTTAATTTACTAGAGTGTAGAAAATAAACATGAACAAAATTTTTCATTGATATCTATTCCGTAGTAAATTAATGAATTAATAGAAGGTAATAAATATATAAGTAATGGAAAACAGCTTCAAATATGATATGTTTTAATATATCGCCTTTTATTAAACAAAAATACGACTTATTTTAATATCGTAACTAAACTAACTTTTCCATTAGCACCGATGGATTTTGAACATCAACATGGTTTTTCAATCTTGCATAGGTATAATATTTTAAAATAATAACTAAAGTAAATACTCATACAAACTTCTTCTCAAAAATATCAAATATTTAAACCAAATATTAACATTTACTCAATGTCGCACGTCCCCTTTGCATGACGTGACATCTTCAAAAAGAAATAGGGATCTTGACAATGTGAACTCTCCTGCATTTGATTTTCTTTTATTTTGATTTAATTTTTTTACATACAGGATTTAAAGGTCACTCAGTTATCACTGTACGGCAAGTAATTGAATCATTCTATATTGTTTAATACAATAGACTGATGAATGAATGAATCGCAGTAAGTAGGTTATTTAGTATTAAGTTTTTATTTTTACTAGACCTTTTTTTTGTAGTGGTAGCTACTATGTCGTAACTGTTCTATTTATTTTTGACTTTACTGTCGCACGCAGTGCAAAGTTTTTTAGTGTTCATACATTCTGTCTATCATATTTCTTTCAGCGAGGAACTATTATTAGCTTACTGTCTATCATTATGTTTCTATGTGTTGATATAGCTGTTAGTTTTCCAAATAAATAATGTTATTATTTTTTAAGTGACAACTTCTTTAGGCGCATTTCTTTGATGGGAGAAATCTTATTAGTTCGCGTCACCAACATCCTGTAATAGTAATATGTCAGTAGCCATAGTTATTTCATGTATATAAGGGTGGTTTCCTGTATTGAATTGTACACGTAATTCGATATGCAACCAAATATAATACGCAAAAGAAACCATTTTGCTAAAACAGAATCAAAATTGCTTGAAAAATGAGGTACAATATTTATTTTAAATATTACTATGAGCAAACACGGGTGCGTAGTGGGAATATCTCTCTATCTCCCTCACACGGCACAGTAATGGCCATTCTGAGAGGTGATGTCACGGATCATATCATGCATGATTTTACAGTCTCTTTTCTTTTTTTTTTTTTTTCTGGCGCGGCAAATTGACCACACTGCACACACACACTGCATTTGCCTTCCAACCGTTTGAATGTACTCTAATTTACTTATTTTTATTCGGATTTATAATATTATTTAGATAATAGGTTGTAGGTAATATAAATTGTTGATTAAAATAATAAAAAAAATCATGTCAACTACTCTATGGTTGTGTGCGCTAGTGCCGATAGATATGAAAACCAGACTCTTGTTAAAGATTTTAATTTTAAAATTAAAAAAAGCTCATTGTAACCCCACAATTAATTTGTAAATCCAAAAAAAAAGTACTTTCATAAGTAATTTCCGTGAAAATTCTCTTTTTATTTGAACTCAAATTAAAGGACCAGAGGTTTATACTTCATCTGAAAATTGCATTCTAATGTATTAATTCAAAATTTTATCACGGCTTATAAAGTTTATAAAATGCCTCCACTGAACACACTCAAAAGCGCATTACCTACTTATTTTTATATTAAACTTGAACCAGGAGGCAGTAATCGCCTTAAGCTTTCCATCATTCAGACGCAGCTGTCGCTGATGCATCCCCCTAGACAAACTTCTTGGAGGCTTTGTTTACTAAGTTTTATTGTTTTAAAATCAAATAAGCATGGTAGAAGAGGGAATTCAACTGCATTTATATGAAAAAACTCTTTTTAACCGACTTTAAAAACAGGAGGAGGTTCTTTTTTATGTATGTTCCCCGATTACTCGAAGACGCCTGGACCGATTCGATGAATTCTTTTTTGTTTAAAAGGATATACTTTCCAGGTGGTCCCATTAGCACCAAGGATCTGATGATGGGATCTCAGACAAATCGAGGGCAACTCTCAATTTTTATAGGGACTCATAATGTGTTTTTTTTATTGATGTCGGTGTACTTTTGAGGCCATCATAATGGTTTTTTCGTTTATCTGTAATACTTTTATTTAGTAGTTGTAACGCGGCAACCCTAATTAAGTATGAAAATAATAATTTTAATTAGTCCGTTGATAGAGCACGTCAAAATTAAAAACACTCAAACTCACGATAGTGAAAATCATTGGGTCATTTTCGATAATGTTTTAGTGACATTTTAATGTGTCTGTTCTTAATATTGTCACATGTAAGAACAATATATTTTGTAAATTATATTAGATATGACTTGTTCAGTCATACAATATTTTTTTTAACTGACCACACTGCGCCTGATGGTAAGCGCAGTGCCGTCCAATTAGAGCAGCGAGTAGCGAGAGACAATATATTCCCCGCTACTCAACACAATCATGCCGGCCTGCCTCTTCACACTACGCCATCGGCAAGAAAGTGAAGAAGCGGTCGAGGATAAAAGAGTTCACAACTTTTAGATGGCTGAACTGATTTTCATGTTACTTTTATAATGGACACGTCATGCCCTTTTATTTGATACCCCACTTGGGTATATTTTAAAATATTCGATTGTTCATCCCCACTTTCGCCCGTGGCGCAACGGGCGAGTAGCCGACAATGAAATAAGAGGCCACTGGTTCGATCGCCAAACAGAGACAAATGTTGGTGTGATCCGGAAATATTTGTTTCGGTTTTTGTGGGATAGTAGTCCATCGTCGTACTTAATACCCACAACACATGTTTGATCTAGTGTGGGGTCAGGACTATATGACAGTTTTTATTTATCTATTTATAATAAATTAAGAGCTTTTTATTATTTGTATATATATATATAAACACTCACGCCTGTAATCCCTGAAGGGGTAGGCAGAGTTGCAACCAGTACACCCACTTTACGCCGAATTTATTTTGGTCCCATAATGTGATAGGGGGCGAGCCTATCGCCATACCAGACACAAATTCCAGAATAGATAGAAAAATCCAATATCATTTTAGCCGACCGAAGGATCGAACCCGAGACCTCAGCACAGCCGTCTTAACGCATGCGCAATTAAAACTGCACCACCGAGGCAATCAATTAGCATCAGCATCAGTATTTTTTGTCAATTTACTTATAAAATATGTGGTTTTTGGCGCAAACCAAAAATCCCGAATATAAAAATTGTCGCATATCAAAAATCTCACGTTAGTACCGTTCAATACGAGTCATAGCATTACCTTGACATTATGTTCTAAACCCCGTAACCGTCCCTAAATAGCCAAGATCCTGTTAAAACATCCTCTCCCAACTTTTTTACCGATTGAACATATCTATTCGGTCGCTGTCCGATAAGTTGCGAACAAATTGCCTTGTATAATTCATGAAGGCTGCCAGGTGACAGGGGTCAGCCAATTTCAAGACGAAATTATGTGCATACATACACGGTCCCTTAGTAAATTGTAAAGAAAGTGTAGTGCCTGAAGCTATTCATTATTTTGAAAGCACAGTATCGTCCCCGTGGATATGAATTCGATGTAATATCTATTGGAACGAAGTTCCTTATCGCGCGTTGTGAAAGAGGGCTAGACGGAAAAAATTCTTACGAAAAGTTGTCACGACACTTTTATATTGGAACGTTTTTAAATGTATTTTAACAGCTGTCATTATGTTTATATGTAATTTTACTTGCTGCAGTTGTTGCTAATATTATTAATATATTATTATTAATAATTTTAATATTTTATTTGTTAATAATAAAAAAAATATTATTATAACTAAAAAAAAAAATTATTACAATTCCTTCACTAATTAATCGAAAGGAACTTCGTTCCATCCGGGTGTCCCTTGACACCTCTCATTATATTATTGGTACAGCTGTGTTTACAAAGGATGAATTGTTTTGTTTTATTGTTTAGGGTTCCGTATCTAAAACTTGCAATAGGGCCGTATTACTAGGCTGAGCCGCGCCTATCGCTTGTCTCTCTCTAGTTTTAAAGGGATTATCTTATAAAACGTAATAGTGAGCGTATATGTATGTATGTCAATATTTCCCATAGAGCCACAGCTTCGTGGTGGCTTCTATCAGCCCGAAACAAGACGTTGTAAATTTGTATCTTTGCCACACCTTTAAGATATGGAGCAGTTTGCCGGCTTTCGTGTTCCCTCCTTCCTATAATCGAGTTCTTTAGTTTAGTGTCACTACTCAGCTGGCTGGCATGATTGTGTGGAATAGTGAGGGATAGTTGACTGTTACTTGATACTCTATCTGAATGACACTTATCATCAGGTGCAGTGTAGTAACTTTGCCGTTCCAGTATAAAAAAACCTGGAGTACCCTAACTGGAGTTACAATGGCTGAGGTGTGGACGTGACTCGTTAATCCAGCTTAGCGAATTAATAAATAATACTATGACATCAGTCTCAGTATTAGCCTGGAGTCTGGAAACATGCCCGGTATGGCGATAGGCTCGCCCTCTATCACATTATGGGACCGAAATTCGGCGAAAAGTCGGTGTATTGTATTACAAACCTCTGCCTATCCTTTCGGGGATTACAGGGGTGAGTGTAGGTGTGTAGGTAGGTGTATGTATGACACTATAAAAAGGAACACCGGTAAAATTGAAATTCCCTCAAATCGATACGACCCGGAACTCAAGTTCGCTGCGCAAGAAAAATTTAATTTGCTACAAAGTTGGTATGGCCTCTCTTAAATTACTGACATGGTACCAGAGAAACTTTTCTTATTAAAGGTCCCAGACGTTACTGAACGACTAATGCAGGATACACCTGCAATTCAATTTAAATATTTCTTTACTGTATTATTTAATGAAATAAAAATAGTAGGTATCGAATCTAATCTTGAAATATTTATCAATATGCTATCTAAATGTTATGGTTCTAATCTACACCAATATTTTTTTATACATTTACGTTATTAAGTCAAGTGCTATTTGATGAATTTCATTTTTCAGTTTCATATCTGAACTATCGGCTTTGACGTCATCCAGTTTAATTTATAAGATTTAAAGAAATTAATTATAAACAAATTCGAGCTCGTGACTTCGATAAAAGTAGTTCTTTTTCTAAGAAAATACATACGAATCTGAATACTCCTTCCATTAACGTTGAAGAGCATTAATATTTGAAATGAATCCAACAAGAAAATTACCCCTAATTACTTGCTGCTCAATTTCTACTCAGACATCAAAAATATATAAATCTAGAATACCCTAGATTACTTTCTGGAAATTCAACTGGTTACCAATCAAAATCAATTCCGCTCTTTCACAGATAAACTTAAGCAAACAAACAAAAACTTGAATTGCTTATTTGGGTTTTGGTAACGTACAAATAACCCTATGAGTATGATAAAAATCTTCATTTCGAAACCACAGACACTTTATTTATGTGTATAAGATAAGACAGTGTCACTTTCTTGAGAACAGTAAAAGGATTCATTTTACTTAAATAACTTACTCAATAACATTGGTAGATGAAACTGAGTGTTAAATATATTAAACTAGCTTACATTAACTCGTCGCACTCAGATTCAGTAATGGATCATTAACTCATCTATTAGTACATATTTCAAAATTGGAACACATGACTGAATCCTACATCAATGTCAGTAAAAATGTTGACAAATTCAGAGAATTTTGCAGTAATAATCGAATTTAATGCAAGACATAGCCAGATACCGATATAAATTGACAAGGCCGATAACCTATGCATCTTTTAATGTGTTATAGGTGAAGTAAGGATCATATTGAATTGTCAGAAATTCGATTCCCGCTCCGAGACAAATGTTTGTGTGACAGATAGATATTCGGGTCTGGGTGTTGTGGGACCATAGTCCCTTGTAGTTCTTGATACCCACGATACAGGTTTTACTTAGTCTGGGGTCGGAACTATGTGTGTGACTGTTGGGTGTATTTATTTATTTATATGAGTGCCGGCTAATTAATTAATTGAATGACGACCGGACAATGACTAATGCAAAATGCTAATTTAAAGAAACTCTTTAAGCAATCAGTCTTTTACTAATGGAATTATTTTAATAATTTGTTTAAATTAATGAATTTATCGTTTCATATGTACATTCATGTGAAGGTACAGAGTTGTTCTCATAGTATACGTCACCATGACCTCAGCAAAAATTAAACTATGTTAGACCTTCACATCTATACTTTTCCTCACGTTACCCCTATCTAAAGGTCTCGGGTTGTATCAGTCTGCAGTAAACTTGTAGGCTGTGACTTTGCTTCTTGCGAATACTTGGAGTAGCCTGATAAAAAAAGTTTGGAACAGAAACTATTGTTCTGCTTATATAGTTCAGCTGAAGGAGCATTTTCAACGAGTTTTGAAAGTTCTGAGTTTTATTTATTACGAAATTGTATATTTTTATTTACGAAGTGCGTTGATGTTTTACATGATATTGCTTATGTTTTTCAAATAGCTAAGTAGGAAAGGTTCTTTATATTTGAATAGCTTACCCCACGTCAGTATCTAGTTCTTTTTGCAGTTATCTTTTAATAGAGAATTGTATAAATCAGTATCTATATAAAACAAATTCTATACTTTTAACAACCTGGAGTGAACTCTTTTAAATACACCCAACAGCCAGCACACATAATCCTGACCCCACTCTAGGTCAAACCTGTATCATGGGTATCGAGAACTACGAAGTACTACGGTCCCATACAGATCCGAAAACATTGTGGATCATACAAACACGTATAATGATCCGGGGATCGATCCCGCGGCCTCTCACAGCTGGCTACTCGTCCACAGCAGTACGGAGGCTATCATATAAACACGAAATCCAAATAAAGCCAATTTAACCCAGAACTACTTAAATAAATCATTAAATGAAGCAATTTACCTTCAACGAGAAAATGCACACCATTGCATCACAACAAATTATGTTTCCGAACAATTTGAGTAGCGCATTCCTTAGGAAACGCCGAGGGAAACTTAGAAGATAGATCTTTAACGGTCGATAGAGTTTTGAGATATGGCTAAAGAACTTTCTCCTTGGATAATAAACATTTTTCCGTAGCAAAGTATGCGAGAAATACGCGACAGCTTGCGACGGTAACTTTAACGGTACTTAATATGACATATTTCGTTCATAAAATCATTTTAGAAAAATACAATTTTGGAAAATTATCAAATTACTTAAACTGACTTGACTGCCTCGGTGGCGCAGTTGTAATTGCGCATGCGTTACGACTGCTGCGCTGAGGTCTCGGGTTCGATCCCGGGTCGGGTAAAGTGATATTGGGTTTTTATATCTAGAATTTCTCAGTATCAGCCCGGAGTCTGGAATCTGCAGAAATTGCGCACCTCTAGAGCCACACTACAACTGAACCAATTTCTAAGTCATTTTCAGAGGCATGGGTAAGCTTGGGCCAATGATTAAGTTTCCAATAATTTACAATGATTATTTATCAATCGATTAAAATCAGAGATAATTTATGTAAATTTAAAATGTGTATATTGAAAATTTACATCCAATAATACACCAACGGACATTTTAACCCAAATAGAGATAAGATGAAGTCTAAATAAGATTTATTTAAAAAATATAACGCAAGCAAATCACTAGTACATAGTCTCATGGATACATTACAATTCTATGTAAACATTTCCAAATCGCTTCACGGCAACAATTCACTCTGATTTATACATTCAGGACTTAGAAGAGTGACGTAACAACAGAACCATTTTAATATTATCTCCAAGGGAGAAAACAAAGAAAAATCCACAACTCCTCCACGGGGAAGCGTTACTTCATATTCTTTCGTATAATAAATCTAAAGGGGAGACTCGCACGTCAAAAGTATAAAATGTGTATTTCTTGTAACGCCCGTATTTTCTCTTACTTAAGGAAAATGCATTTGGATTTCATCTGTCGGAACTTTTTAGTTTTGAATGTTGTTACGAAGGTTTACCATTTAACCTCATATTTTTTCGTTCTAGCATCATGTACTAATAAGTATAGTTAGTCCTATGTAGTAAGACTACAAAAAAATTACAATTATATTTTTCCTTAATGTAGATTTTTTACTACGCAATTTATTAAGAAATTAATGTACACGTTGTACATGGAAAATATGAAAGATCTTTTTCTTTCTAACTGAGCAACAATAAGTGACACCACAGACGTAAAACTAAACAGATGCTTCACATGTGCCTTCTTACATATACAATCACGTCTGTAACCCCAGATGCAGTAGTGTAACCTTTTTTTTTTTTTTTTTTTTTGTCGCGGGGAAAGCGTTTTATTACTGCCGCCCGCTCCGGAGGGAAGCGGATTTAGAATAAAACGGGTATGCTGGACTAGCCGGTCTTACGACCCAGCATCCCCCTCGCACGGATGATGGCTATCCGTGCTGCCGCTGGGCCGAGTCCCTAACCCCTATGTACACCCCACCCGACACTACCAGCTAAAACCCCGCGGTGGCCTTCTTCGGCGCTTGCGGAGCGATCCCGGGGTATTCTAAGGAGTGCTAGAATTGCAGCCGGAATCGCCCCTGCGCGGTGCTGCGTAGCAGCCCATCTCCATGGAGGGCTAAGGAGCCCCCGCGCACCGAACAACGACAGCGAAAGAGGCCTTACCACCCACGCTGCCGTCCATCTCGGGGTCGCACGATGCTCCGAATTTGGGAGTGCATCGATACGGGCTGGCAGCCCTCCGCTGCGCGCCCGCGACCCCCGATGGCCCCTATTAGTCGCCTCGTACGACAGGCAGGGGTTACCGTGGTGGAATTCAAACGCCCCCATGCCACAGGGCGGGAGACGCCGGTCAGTCGTCCACCCGGCGCCTCCTACGTCTTCTCTGGCGACGGGAGGGATCATTTCGTTCCCGATCCCTCTCAGCACTCTCCTTCTGCGAGATGACGTTCTCGCAGAAGTGGGCCACCGCACGCCAGGACCTCCGGCTGGCGACCATGGACGACACCACGGCCGGCAGCGAGAGGTCTCCTCCAACGACTGCTCTGAGAGCGCTGCGCTCTTCATCCCAGGCTGGGCACTCCTCCAATGTATGCTGGGCCGTGTCCTCGCGGCAGTTGCCACAGTGGTGGCACACGGCGGACACCTCCTTCCCGATCCGACACAGGAACGAACCGAAACACCCATGGTCCGTTAATACCTGTGTCAGTCGGAACGTAGGCGCCCCGTGGCGCCTGTCTAGCCATCTCGCAGTAGTGTAACCTGTACCCACTTTTTGCCGAATTTATTACACATCTGTTAAACAAAAAAACTTTTCGTAAAATAAAAGCTCCCAAAAGTGGTTCAGGGACGTTTCTCGTTACTAAATTGCTCTTGCATTATATCAAGTACAAATATATGTATTTAATATATTGTATGTTTCATACACGAAAGTTAACTTATTGGTGTTTTTCATATACAGGAGGTGTTGCAATGAATGGATAATACGGTACCTGCGGGTAAAGGCCATTTTGCCGGTTCAGATAAACAAATGTTGTGTTCAGTAAACGTGTCACGATTTCCGAGATATTCGACATTTTCGAAATATTAAAAATATTTCTCTCTTCGTTTTTTTTTATTCTGGCACGGCAAAGTGACCGCACTGTACCTGATGGTGAGCACAGTGCGTTCCAAATAGAGTTCTGAGTAGAAAGAGACGATCTATCTCCCGCTACTCAACACACTCATTCTGCGCCGGCTTCACGCCGGCCTGCTTCTTCACACTACGCCATGGGCAAGAAGGTGAAGAAGCGGTCGAAGGTCTAGTGTCAAAGTACTCAGAAGGCCGCAAAATGGCCATTGTACCGCAACTCCAGACCCCCGACAAACACCGGATGTACACTGGCTGATCCCGGAACGCGACACACTTGCGTGTGCCACTATGGCGGGTTTTTCGCCCTGCGTACGGTGGTCGCTATCCGGGCGGATATAAATGTCCTACCACCAGGCAAATCGTTATTCATTTTGATGCCATGATTGCAAATTAAGACATTTTTCCTATCTTTTTTTGGGTAGTATTCCTGAATGTGCTATCGAATGTAAATTATTATTTTTATAACACAAACATAGTTTTTTTTTTAAACTAGGGGTAAACTCTAATTTTACGTTTCATAATTATTTTTCGTCACTTTCACCCTACCGTGGTGTAAAAAAATGTATGGTCGCTTGAGTTCCAAGTTAATAAAAAAACATGCCCATTTCATCGAGATTCCGAAATGGTATAACACATGGTATTTTCCTCGCTCGATTCAAAATTAATTCGTTTTAAATTGAACTAGAGCTAATTTTTATGAAACTACAAATAGTATTAATATTTATTTAATTATCTAAAATGGAATAGAAAATAAAAGTTTGAAAATTGTTGATGAAATAAAACGAAAGAATGACAATTTCAATTGCATTATTTATTACATAAGGTGTTCAAAATGACTACCACGCGCTCTTATACATGCTCTGCACCTTCTTATAAAAGATCTTTTTATTCTATCCGCAATCCTTTGTTCTCTGATTTTCCGTGCAGCTAATCGCACTCTTTCCCATAGCTGGTCTACTGTGTTGATGAGATCGTGGTCCCGATCCATCATCAAGGTTACACTGCATCGAGATGTTTTCGAACACTTTGGGCATAATGGGCGGGTCAACCGTCATGCTGCAGCCACATTCTTCGGATCTCTTCTAATAACTCTGGGAGATCGTGCCGTAAAAATTGAAAATACAGTTCTGCAGTCAAAGTTGCAGACAATTCCATTTCGATGAGGTGTACCGTCGTCGATGGATCGGGCGAGCAGGGGGACAATTTTGTGGTCGATCGTTGAGGTCGGGTGCCACAACCCTTCAGACATTTTTTACTGGGGTTGCCTTAACGAAAAGGTATACAGCAATGAACCCACCAATACAGTAGACCTGCTACGGGAGAGATTGCGATTAGCTGCACAGAAAATCAGCGAACAAAGGATTGCAGATAGTATAAAAAGATATCTTATTAGAAGATGCAGAGTATGTATCACAGCGCGTGATACGCGGTACTATTTGTAGTCTCATAATAATTAGCTCTAGTTCAGTTTAAAACAATTAATTTTGAATCGGGTGGCGGAAATATCAAGTGCCATACCATTTCGGAATCTCCATAAAATAGGCATATTTTTATTAACTTGACATTCAAGCGCCAATACCTTTTTTTACACCGCGGTAGGGTGAAAGGGACGAAAAGTAATTAAAAAATGTAAAGTTAGAGTTTAATCTTAGTTTTAAAAAAAACTATGCTTGTGTTATAAAAATTATTTTGTTTATTTTGGTTTACATTCGATAGCACATCTATTCAGGAATACTACCCAAAAACAGATAGGAAAAATGTCTTCATTTGCAATATTGGGGTCAAAATGAATAACGAAAAGTGAAATATTTTTAAAATTTCGAAAATGAATATCTCTGAATCCGTGACACTTTTATTGAACATAACATTTGTTTATCTGAACCAGCACAATGACCTCTACCCACTGGATACTTATTATCCATTCATTATGCCACACCCTGTATATTAAAAGTGTAAAGTTTGTATTATTTCATCAATGAATTGCGTTAATTTTAAGGAATAAACATCATTGTAATTTTTTAAATGCGGCGTCTATTGAGTTTTACGTCTTAAATTGTTTCAGATCTTTAGCTACGTAAATACCATAGAAACATTTAAGCCTAATAGTATTCAAGTTTAAAACCTCTAAATTGGAGTTTTAACACGTTTATAAATGTAATTTCCAGCCAGTACCGAGAACATTATTGGCCTAAATAGAACGATTCAAAACCGCAGCGCGCGTCTCACGGCTGGCACCGGCCCGCTTTGATCACTGGCATCCGTAAATGCCCAGTTGAAGGAGGGCGTCGGTCATGCAGAAGTTATCGCTTATTGAAATCGACCCACCGCCGATATTTTTCCCAACACTATTAACGTAGTGACGTGATGTATTTTGCATTCTATGTGGTGATCGTGGTGTTTTAGCGTTTCCCGGTTTGAATTTTGCAATTTTAATATTAAGTTTTAATAAAACTACGGATATCTGTGTTTTATAAGAGAATAATGCAAATGGTCTTGAGCACATAACATCAAAATTATCTAGATATCAGAACTTACAAAAGATCTTCAGTTTAACACTACTGACACTCGAAACAATACTTATCACAATAAAAATTATCTGGACGTGGAGATTGAACATTATCCGTGAAAACTTCTCGTTACAACCTGCTACTCAGCATATTTTTTTATTTATGACCACATTCATAACAAACCACTTATAAATTGAACACTTGCTTTATCAATAACCCAATAAATAAATACCACCCAACAGTCATACACATAGCCTCGACCCCACACTAAGATTGTGGGTATCGGGGACTACGAGAGACCTTCGGTCTCACAACACCCAGATCCTGGACTCAAATATCTGTCTGTCACACAAACATTTGTCCCGGTATGGGAATCGAACCCACGGCCTCTCGTTTCACAGCCGGCTACTCGCCAACAGCGCAACGGCGGCTGTCAATAAACTCAAGATATGGAATTCGCTGTATTCCTTGACCAAGTTGTATATACATCTCATCTCCTATAACACTTAGTGACTCAATTTTTTTTAATCTTTTTTTTTTAGTGCCTGGATAGGCAGACGAGCAGACGGGCCACCTGATGGTAAGTAGTCACCGCCGCCCATAGACTTCTGCAATGCCAGAGCACAGCAGAGCCACTGTCTACCGTTAAAAAATCTAAAAATATCAACTCTATTTTCCAAAAACCCTTACAATATCATTGCATATCGTTATAATCGAAACATCGACAAAGGACGGGTATCGTTGTCACCTTTTCAGTTTCGCATCAAAGGCTTCCTTTTGATCGGTTTCCACGTCCCTAATTAGCAGAACCTGTTCAGTGACCGCTCGACTGGAAGATATTGTTTATTGGCAGCGAATCTACCAACAGGAGTACTGGTACGGAAAATTGAGGCACAACCATCTACTGAAACGGCTGCCCCGGTTTTGCGAGGGTCTTCTATTATTTTAATATTAAGATAATAAATGTAAATGGGCAATTATGCTGTTGCTATGAGAGTATTTTCTGATGGAAGTTTATTATGAATTTATTATGGGCAGGTTTCATTTGAGTGTTGTTTTGATGTATTGTTTTCGATTATGTGATTATAAAGAAAATGTTTTCTGAAATTATAGAACTAAACTAAAATTGAAATTTCAGTTTAATCTGTGTTCAAAGTACGTAACTGTAGTAAGTAATAAAAAAAAGATGTAAAACACTGCAACGAAGTTTTATCCAATTGCAGAAATCAATTATTAGACTCTGGTATTGTCTTGGTGTACTGGCGGCTTTTAAGGATTATTATACATTCCTTTAATCATAATTACGTTAAATACAAAATATATAATGTATTTTATATTTCAAGACTTCGAGCCTTTAGCAAAGTGTTCTTAATTAAAAATACTTACTAGGTCATTTAAAATTAACAACTTTCTTTGGAAAGGTTGTTTCATAGCAAGAACTTCTAAATAGTTTTACCCTCTATCATCATTTATTTAGACCTTTACTACAAACTTTAGTTACTTTAATCTTTGATTAAGTCAACGAAATGTTTCAAAAGGTTCTACCTTCGAAGAAACAAGATTTACAAATTATAATGTTATCACTAACAAAAGCTGAAGAACAGTGGTAAATATTAACATTCTACGAATTTTATTAGGACGTAAAATAACATTAAATCCTCAAAAGATAACCATTATATTTTACTATATTACTTCAGATGGACAATCCATCCTTCTTGCCCATGGCGTAGTGTGAAGGAGCAGGCCGGCATGATTGTGTTGAGTAGCGGGGCATAGATCGTCTCCCGCTACTCGATACTCTAATTGGACCGTACTGCGCTTACCATCAGGTGAAGTGCGGTCACTTTGCCGTGCTAGGATAAAAAAAAATATCTACAAAATGATATCAAATGATATTGTATTTACAGATAGTTGATACCGGTAATAGAATAGTAATAAGGTACACGGTGTCGACAAAAGATAACAATACAACAAGAACGATTAAAGGAGATATTTACTTTGTTTCTAAATTTACATACAAAGGAATGTAAAGTGGAAATTCAATAAGTTTTTTTTAGTGCCTCGATAGGCAGACGAGCAGACGAGCCACCTGATGGTAAGTAGTCACCGCCGCCCATAGACTTCTGCAATGCCAGGGCACAGCAAAGCCGCTGCCTACCGTTAAACAGTACAAGTAATAACCCAATATTTTTCAATAAAAGCCAAACCAACAATATAACAGAACACGTTGCAAAATGAAATGTTCAATAAATAATAAAAGCATAACTATCTTAATATTATCAAATCTGGTAAAACTAAAAATAAATTAACGGAGCCAAAAGTCGCTCGTTCGGAAAATATTGGTTATTGGAAACTATTATGGCGACATTACTGCGGCGATGGGCATCTATCCAGACGATATATTAAATCTACTATTGCAGTTATTACTGTCTTCCCAATAAAGATGAACATCTCAGTTATTGCAATCTCTCATAAAGCAATGTCAGTTTTATTTGCAACTAATAAAAGTCAAGAGCTCAATTCACAATATAAAAATGCATGTGGTTCTAAAAGATTTAAAGTATCAAACGAATCTTTATCCACTTTATCTGCTTAAAGCTACTTACACTCCATAAATACTAAATCAAATCATTTAAGAAAAGAAAATCTCGTCTTTGTCTGTCATTAGTATAAGTAGTGTCTGTCATTGATCAACGAATGATCATCTACGTAGTGAATCAATTGGCTGTTTATTCGCTCCATGATTTTACACATCACACACAACGGTAGGCAGCGGTTTTGCTGTACCCTGGCATTGCAGAAGTCTATGGGCGGCGGTGACTACTTACCATCAGGTGGCCCGTCTGCTCGTCTGCCTATCGAGGCACTAAAACAAAAAAAAAACACATTGCTGAGGTTATGGCGATACTTATATAGCCTGACCAGTCACCTTTTTTGAGGATCGGCTGCAAATTAGCCACTCTGCAAGATCAGGCACAAAACCTGAGGAAGCTCGATACAGGCGGGTCAGTGCAGGAGAAAACTCTTTGGATTGCATACTTTTCCTCCCGAAAATGACCTCCACGCGGGCGGAGCCGCGGGTTACAACTATATACTATAAATCATACGGTTTTGTAATAATAATAGTAATACGAGGAAGTGAAAGCTAACTGAATAAAAATGTCATGTATCATTCGGTAGCCGGCTACCGGGCAAAAACTGACAATACTCGCCCGTATTGACGTGAGTTTTAAGCGTATTTGTAACGTTAATATTATGGAAATAAAGTTGATATTGGCCTGTCTTTTTACTTATCTATTTATTACCTTTTTCCGAACACCGGTGTCCCTGTGATACATAAGTGGTTAAAAGGAATAACTCATACATATACTACAAATGCCTGAAAATGTTGTCTTAATTTATTCCTCTAAATATTTAATATCAGCAGCAAAAACATCCTTCGCGATAATAATCTCTGCAGACAATTCGAAATGTAGTCCGCCTGTCAAAATCGATAGCGGATTCTAAGTTTTATCAGCTGTCAACCGTAGCCGGCGTGTTTTTATTGAAACAAACTTTATTTTTGAGTTGATGACTTATTAAAATGAAAATGTTCCAAAGTCGTTTTGAAAATTTAACGAGGACTCAAATGTTTCGCTTAAATCTGTATTTACGGCGTTTTCAACTATGAGTTGTTAATGTTTTAGTATTCGAGCAGATTTGAAATTTAGTAAAGTTATGACGAGAGCTGCGTTATCAGTAATTGATCTAAAATATATATTTTCACGTTCGTTTAGATGTGATTGCTTCTGCACTATTGAAGTCGGCGTCCATTTTGCGATCATACAAACTGTTATGTAAAATGGTACACTAAATATATTTCAATCATATTCGTATCTGTTTTGATCACACTTTTTAAAAACCGTTTTTGACTACATACTTTAACTGGATTCTATAAATGAAACACATAGTATCAGTTATTCGTGCTACATTTAATAAGAAAGAAAAATATAATAGGATTAATTAATATAATTATTGTTAGATTCACAAATATATGACCCATATTAATGCATAGAGTACCGATTACATTCGAGTACCCGACGAATATTCCCATTAATAACTTATACATTTTCAAATATTCTAGCAACATTTCTGTCTATATAATTGGACAAATACGAATTTCAGCTGTAACATCGAAAAAAATCTAATTTCACCTTACAACACACCGAAAATTATTTAATAATTCACAGGCAACAATAAATTCTGATCAAGTCCAAATGCGGCAATAAAATACCACGTGGTGAGCGGTTTATTGCCTAAAACGGAAATTTAATTAGACGGTTCCTATCTTTAAGACTGGGGTGGGAATTTTAATACCCAATATTTTTCAATTATACTTGGGTGTTAATATTGTATTCTGAGATGTAATATGAATTGAGCCAAGGTTTATGGAGATGGCTCTCATTTTACTACAAATAGTCGAATCGAGCGATGATAACAGTAACTATGCAATAACCTCAGTATTATGGCGAGCCACCGTTAGTTGTTTCAGGGTATTTCATTTTTGGGGTCAGTCGGTTAACATCCAGTCACTTCACCCATCCTGAGATCCAACACCACTTGACAGTGCACATGAAATTTGGGCTGCACTATACTTAAGATCACGTGCAATTTGGTCGCTGTAATGCCAGAATAAAAAATCGTGCAGCAACGACAATTACAAAACAGTGTGCTTTAGAAGAATACAACAGTAATGTAAGAGAATAATAATAATAAGAAATAGGTAGGTACTAATTTCTAACCATCATCGCCTTTATTATAAGTTGTCAGTTTAATAACTCTTTAGGTAGTAGTAAAAATGGCTTAGTTAGATTAAACCAACATTTTCATCCACTAGACCCAAAAAAATAATACAGAATACCTGAAGAAAGAAAAATAAACTATTTGCCACAGTTAGTAACTTCTTCCATAATGGGCATAAAAAATACATTCTTGGTCATGTACGGTGCGTCATGCCTGTGGCAGATAGGGGGACCACTCAACATGATGCTATGATGTGGTGCGAATCAAAACTCATCAATCAGCGCTGACTTTCAGTATTTAACAACAATCACTTGTTAATAAAGACCAATTTATTATTCTTGTCGCCGTGTTAGCACTTTACTTACAAGCGGACTACGATGTCTTCAGACGACTCCATTCCTATTAAATAAGTAAAAGCTGAAATCTCTAAGAATAATCTTCGTCTTCGAATCCTTAATATCTCCCAAACGTGAAATTAGGCAACATGCTTTTTGCAAAACTGTTGAAAAAATTATTTGACTACAACCTAAACGAACTTCAAAATTTGACTTTGTTTTTACGACCGTCTGTCCAAAGTTAACGCTTGTTGGATCCAGTGCCGGATGCATTCCCTAAGAAAAACATATCATAAATTATTAACATGGGCATTTAGATCGATAATATGACAATGTGTAATGCTTGGCCATCGATCCTCTAGCTAGAGTCAGCTGCACGATCCGAGGACGACACTTACTCAATTATTTACCCGCTACTTCCAGGGTGAAGCTCGTTTGTTACATCTCGAGTGTGGTTCAGCTCCTGTATTGCTATTCCCATTCTGTAGGGTTCCATAAGGGATTTGGAAAGTTTTAGAGAAAAGACAGCATAGTCTCAAGTTTGGCGATTTCAATGTCAGCGTTCAAGTGTTTCTGAAACATCTTAGTCTGTAGTTAATTGTTTTTTTATATTTATTAATATTTTGTACTATGAATATATACCTAGATATTATAATGATACACAGGCTTCTTCTACTTGCGAATAAATGCATGAAAATAAACAATCAATTATCAGGTTTCTGATATTGCTGATCTGATCTTGTTTATGTATATGGACACTATCAATATTTCATAAATAGTATTCATTGACTCAGATGGAATGTACATGAGGCATTATATGTCTATCTCCTTTCTCGAGCACTTTCCTCTCTCATATTCCTTTGAAAGATGCTTTTGTAAAAGTGTCATAATGACAAGACTACGAAATTGAATTCAATAAAAGAACAATGATTCAAGATACATACATCAAAGAAATCAAACTAAGACTCAATTTGAAGATGAGGCCGCAATGAGTGGGTGCATAGCTTATTTTATCTTTGTATTCGACCACTTAAAAATCAAGTAGACGTCTGTTAGAAATATCTTAGGTACAAAGTTTTTATTTCTTTGATGTTACTAAAATGAATTCATTATCTGTTAAGGTACAACTGCTACATATACTTTCTGATTTCTAGTAATTTTAGTAAATTCACACTTTGATATATGATTTTACCCATCACTTAATTTTTATGTTTTATATGCTATAGCGAAGCTATGCTTAATTTTGTCAACATAAACCTAGCCAATACGATGGTATCATTCTCTTTCAGAATACGTTTAGTAGCAATTTTGGTGTAGCAATAGGGACTCCCATTGTTGGTTCGATTATTATTATTGTAATTTTTTATATGTGTTACTTCTATTTTACGTTCCTACAGTAAAAAATCTTTTCTTTCTTTCTTCTTTCAATATTAATTTTATGAGGGAGTGAGTTTACATTTTTTTTTCCTTTAATCGCAAAAGGGTTTGTCCTATTATTTATGTTTGCATTCGTGGGTTCGATTCCCGCACCGAGGCATATGTTTGTGCGACAGACAGATGTTTCGAGTCTGGGTGTTGGGGGTATCGTAGTCCCTCGTATTCCTTGATACATATGATACAGGTTTGACCTTGTGGTGTCAGAACTATGTGTGTGACTGTAGATGTAATTATTTATCTATTTTAAGCCAGCATAAACAATGGAGCACATATTTCGACACCGATTGCTGAAGCTCGGTGAGTTTTTGGAATACGCAAATTCCTAAAAACTCAATCAAATGTCTTTAACTCGCAATGAATATAATCAAAATATAGATCCACTACGCATAACAGGCTTCTGGAAAATAAACCATCAACGGAACCACCATACTATTCAGCCAACGTAACTTAGCTAGCAGCAATGTTTTGAGGGAATTCATTTATCCACGTCTGCTAACTTTGACGGCCGTGCCTTAAATGTGAGTGTTAATAAAAATTCATGTTTTTCGGGAAGTTCTTTTTATCGCTCCCGTGACGTCTCCCGGGTGCATAAAAGGAATGATGCATTTTAAAGAGGTCATTCTTGTTTATTACATTTACATATTCGCATTCCTTGCTCATGGGATTTGAGGGGAGAGAACGGTGCAGATATTTGAGATGTCACATGTGGCAAAAGTAGGGTAGATTAATGTAAATCTGGTGTTTTTATTGTATACCAATTTAATTATATAATACTAGATGTTGCTCGCGGCTCCGCCCGCGTGGAGTTATTTTCAGGAGCAGAAAGAAGTATACAATCCAAGTAGTTGTCATCAGTACTGAGGCACCTGTAGCGATTGTCCAGCCTCTCAGTTGTTGTGCAGTTGATATTGCATCTAAAGAATACCTCATAAGTTTAACCTCACTTTGCCCCTTTCAGGGATGATTTTTCAAAAACGTTGAAACACGTATTTCTCTATTTCCTACCAAAAGCCTTAATATGAATTTTCAGATCCCTAACTTGAAGAATGATAGATTTCCCATACAAATATTGAACTCTTATTTGACCCCTTTCAAAGTTGTGTTTTGAGAAAAAAGATAGCCTATGTCCTTCTACAGGATATAATCTATGTCCTTGCCAAATTTCATCACAATCCGGTCAGCCGTTTAGTCAGTGCAGACGTTTATATTAAATATGTAATGCAATCTTATTTTAATTTATTATCAAAAAGAATTAACAAACCTAATGAAGCATGTAACAGAAAAGAGTAAAAGAACGAATATGTTTTTAGTGCAACGTATCCTCTACAGACTTCTTGTATGTGTCTATAATCATATTCCCGAAACCCTGGGTCCTAAGGGTAGTATGAAAAAGCTACTCAGTAAAGCCGGCATGATTACACAATCATCACACACGTGTGTGAGTAGCGAAGAATAGTTGTCTCTCGCTACTTGATACTCTACCTGGTCAGCACTACGCTTACAAACAGGTGCAGTATGGTCTAATCATATAGGGCCATATTATAAGTGCGAAACTATGTGTTTCAATTTGTTTGCAAAATCATCTGTTAATTATCTTACTAATATTATAAATGCAAATGTTGCGAAGGGATGGATGAATGATTGTTACTCAATCACGCCAGAACGGCTGAACGGATCCGGTTGAAATTTAGCACAGATATAGATTAGAGTCTGGAATAGTACATAGGCTACTTTTTATCCCAAAAAATGTACGGATCCCGTGGGATAGATTGGTTTTTGTTATAAACAGCAAAGGAGTGACATGATTTTTTGTATAGTGTTAGTTAAGGGGTCTGGGAATGACAAAGGCTACTTTTATCCCGGAAATGCACAGTTCCTATGGGATAGCATTTTATAGATAGCATAAATGGATTTATAAATTATTTGATAATAGATTAAAATAATAAAAAATATTGTATCAACCTCCGTACTGTTGCATAAGCCAGTGACCAACGAGCTATTTACATAATAAATCGGGTAAACCACTAGTGTAGGTAATGTGCTGTATTTACCGTTTCATGCTCATCAAATTATACAGCATGTTCACAATAATTATTAAACAAGTAATTTGTTTAATGACGTGGTTATGACTTTTGTTATGCACTGCTATAGTAGTTACTATATCAGACTTATAGCTGGTTATTTTTTTTTATTTTTCCATCGTAGCTGCATAGATATAAATTTTATGTAATATTTAATACTTATACCAGAACCACGCGTACTGGCTTATGGAGCCACAGCTTCGTGGTGTCCACTACCCTGGCCCGAATCAAGAGGTTCGCAAATTCGTATTTCTGCCGCACCATCAAGCTGTGGAACAGTTTGCCAGCTACCTATGATCCTGGGTACTTTAGGCGTAGTGTGAAGAAGCCACACAGCAGGCCGGCATGATTGCTCCGTAAGCGCCGAAGAAGGCCACCGCGGGGTTTTAGCTAGTAGTGTCGGGTGGGGTGTACATAGGGGGTAGGGACTCGGCCCAGCGGCAGCACGGATAGCCATCATCCGGGCGAGGGGGATGCTGGGTCGTAAGACCGGCTAGTCCAGCATACCCGTTTTATTCTTATTCCGCTTCCCCCCGGAGCGGGCGGCAGTAATAAAACGCTTTCCCCGCGACAACAAAAAAAAAGGCCGGCATGATTGTGTTTTGTAGCGAGTGATAGATTGACTCTCACTATTTGATACTCTAACTGGACGGCACTACACTTACCATAAGGTGCAGTATGGTCACTTTGCCGAGCCAAAATTAAAAAGAACTTATCATTGGTGAGTGACGTTTCTGGTACCTATTAAAAATGTGGCCATTTCTGTACGCAGAGTGTTGTACTGTGTAACTGTCCGTGGCATTGTAGCGCATAAACGAATAGACCAATTTTGATGCAGTGAATAGAACAATGTTTATTCACATATAAAAAAACAATATTATAATAATCCCTAAGATGTTTAATAACAGACCGGCCTAACAGCGTTATATGCCTATTACAATCTTAGTTAGGTACTCCCATAACCGATAGCGTATTACGACAGCTTACGGTGTAATATGTATTTACCAGTTGTAACCTGTTCGACATAGTGAATATTAGTAATCCTTGTTTATTAGTCGGGTAAATTAAGTAATATCACATTTTTAAATACCAAGTAGACCGAATTGTACCTATCAGATGTTAGAGTAACATAGATTCTCAGAAATATATTTTTTATTAATGACAACTTTTATTATAGAAAAATGTTTAAACAATCTTAAATATTCGAGGTTTTTATGGAATTATATATCGATGGTTGAGGAGCTATTTGATTTCAACGGTAGGCAGCGGTTTTGCTGTACCCTGGCATTGCAGAAGTCTATGGGCGGCGGTGACTACTTGTCATCAGGTGGCCCGTCTGCTCGTCTGACTATCGAGGCACTAAAAAAAAGCTATATTTTTTGCGATATTGAATTATATACATATTCGGAATTAGCTAATTTTTCTTAACATTTTGAGCCTAGTTTCAATTGTTTTGTGCACTTTTTGGCACTCAAATCAAGTGGTAAAACAGGACGTATTCACGTGTGTACTATACTGAAATGAATGTTGTAACATCTCAAAACAATGAGACGTATAATGCTTAATAGTAACATTAACATATAAAAGCCATTATAAAAACCATGCCGCCCAGCTGGAACTTCAGTGCACAAAACTTCCACTTATTATATACGACACAGCGCTCAAATCATATTTGAAGCGGTACACGCAACGATTTTGTTCCAATTTAGACATAAGGAGACAAGGAAACAAACGACAGCCTCCGTGGCGCAGCGGGCCGGCTGAGAAACAAGAGGCCGTGGGTTCGATTCCCGCACTGAGATAAATGTTTGTGTAACAGGCAGATAGTTGTGTCGGAGTGTTGTGGGACCGTAATTCCTCGTTGTTCTTGACAACGATACAGGTTTGACTTAGTGTGGGGTCAGAACTATGTGTGTTACGGTGGGTGCATTTATTTATTTAATACAAACATCTCTCAATGTAACGCAAAACCGTATGACTTTCCCAGATTGCATGCGTATTCAAATTCAATTTGAAATAGTTAAATAATATTATGATTTTTAATTTGTTATTGTGTTGCACCATTGTTAAATGCACTGTTCTTTGTATAGAATATATAAGAATGTCTGAAGACTGTATATTTATATGATAAAAACCTCAATTTAGACAGCGGGCCAAATGTGTACCACTTTTTACAAGTTTGCCCATTTTGCAGAAACTTTCATAACTTCGGTATTTTCTACTTTAAGTTCATACTATTGTAGAAAAATAATCAATGTATGATGTGACCTTAAAATTAAACTTCTAAACATTCAGTTTACCTGTAAAAACTGAATGGGCAAAGTCCCAAAAAATATTTTGCAATTTTTCATACAAATAAAATAATGGCCTAGGGTTGTCACTTTTTATTGTTAATCAATAAGAACGAAGCAAGTACATTACAATAACGTATATCAGGCTTTAACATTAATCTTAAAATATAATATCAAAAATCCTTCAATCCACATATCACTGGGTCATTTGCCATAGAAATAATCAGATCGTGAATTTTGCTACGTAGTATAAATAACATTTTTACACCAATTTTCGTCATAGGACTGTCGAAATCTGCTGAAACTACCAACACATTTGCCAGTTTTCTTCCTCTTGAGTTTCTTTTGTCCCCCAGCCAACTACATGTGTATTTTTTTTATTTTATTCAATTTAGTCCGCCGACGGATCCTAAACCTATTTCTGCCTCTAGACCTGATATTCTGTTATTTTCTACCAAATAGATTGCTAGTCCCAACATATTGAATAGTTTCTATGTGGTCTCCATTCCAATACTCTTATTTTTTTAAATTTTTAGGCTTAGTATTATTCATTCTGAAATAAATATTAAAATTATCATGGAGGTGACAACCATAGCGGTATTACTTTGGTGGGTAAAGTCGTAAAAACTGTTTCAGAAAAACTGATTTGACATTGCCCACCATCATATTATCTAATCTATGAGAGATTTAGCGTACGAGATTTGCTCTTTCTTCCTTATTTCTTACAAACCAACAGCAGCAACCAACGTTTTTAACGTACTTATCTGCTGTAATTACAAATCGAGTTGTGGAGAAAGTTTCATGTCTTTTGGCCCGCAAAATAAAATACCAACTTTGAAGTGGCCTGACAGACAATTGAACTGACATTGCCAAAAGTCACTCAGTTAGTGTCGCCAGAGACATATTCAAATTTCATACCCGAATTAAATCATAAACCTAAACTTAAAATGTTTCCAGTTATTTAAGTTTTTGTTACGTGCACTTTGCTGGGCAAATTCAGATTGGATGGGCAATCTTATAATGTTTTACGGTACTATTTTCGCCATAAAATACACTTAAAGTTTCAATATCAGATTTTAGGTAACCTTAAACCAATCCCACACGATCCCACTTATCAAAGACATAATACCCCACACCCCATGTGCATCATAACTCAGTAGCATAATATGCCCCAAACGCGGGGTAATGTACCGCACCGCTGCAAAGTGCCCGTGACATTTTTGGATCGTTTAATGGGCCAGCATTATTGGCTCATACGTTCGGGGCTGTCCATAACGGAATAATGATTTAGGGTGTACATCATATTGAAATTAAATAGACCATACAATTTTTCACTTTTCTCTTACATATACATATACATTCACGCCTATAATCCCTGAAGGGGTAGGCAGAGGTGTAACCAGTGCACCAACTTATCGCCGAATTTATAACAATCCTATAATGTGATAGGGGGCGCGCCTATCGCCATACCGGGCACAAGCAGCACCATTTTAATCAAGGTCCCAGTAAAATATGTATGATGACTAGTCATTATGTTACAGATGGCATCTAGGCCCTGTTGTTTAATCCATAGTCAAAATTAACTACAGTTAAATATATTTTTCTAGACAAATAAAACTTCAGCACGTTATTTTAGTATTAATCAGATTTGATTTTCTATTTTTATATTCACATTAGCTAGGTATACCATAGCTATTATTATAATAAGCTAAAGCTAAGCTATATTTAACTATTACTAGACTAACAGTAGTTATAAATATTTCCAACTGCTCTCTATATCCCAATTTGATAAACGACAGTAAAGCATTCCCAAAGACTCGCCGAGTTTCATTACTTGGTTTCGAGGAATTCGTGCTATTGACATTCTTGGCTAAACAGGAGTTACAATGGCGGATGTGTGGGCGGGATAGTCTCTATCAGTCATAACTTACCTATGTTTGAAACAACACGGCCCTAGTATAATCAGGTAACTACTGTGTCGAAAAAATGTGCATATCTTCAAACATCCCTGTCCTTTGTAATATTTACCAAATCACTTAAGCCTCAATGTGTTTTGAATTGATTCAACTATACAAAGATGAAAGTGATACAATGTTCTATTTGTTCAAAACACAAATATCGTTCAATATCGCTATTGTTTCAATTCTATAGAAAATATTAAATGATAAACTAATGATAATTTTAATTTATTCAAAACGATTTAATAAACATTATTGTCTTTGTACATTAAACTCATTAAATTATTTATATTAATATTGTTCATAGTAGTTGCTTATTCTAATAAATGTGTTGCATTATGCAAATGCCATTCTATATATAACACATAATTTAAAACTATAATTCACTATTAAATCGTGTATCAACTGTACATATCTACAAAACTTAAATATTTAAAACATGAATTTTCATCGCCATGGTGGTGTCCAGTACTCGTTTGTCTGAAACTGCTGCTACTGTAAGCTAATTATAAAATACAAGCTGTTACAAAATACTAGTTTCATATGTCGACTCAATCCAATGTTGCCAACAACCAAATCCATAATTTGGAAGAAAATATAATGAGAATTAAATTATATTTTATGTTAAAATACAAGACGAAGACCATATCATTTATATTATCTAAAAGATAAGCAAGAACATAAATGTTACGTATTGCTAAATCCTATCGTTACAGTGAGCTTATCGCTTCAAATTACACAGCTATTAGCCATATCTTTGCTCGACGATTGTCCAATTGTACAAGTTTGACGATTAAAAGGCGGCAAAAGTTGGGCATTTAGCTGTGGAACCCTGAACCTCGGAGCGCGGGGCCAACTAAGATAAAACTTCTCCAATCGACGATTGAACACTGGACTTAAATTTTGCAGTTACAAATTTAATAGCTGATATCTAACAGTTATAATATTCACTTCTGTTCTCGAAGATTCTTTAAAAAGTTGTCCTATTTTTCTGTCTATGAGAATATCCATATACACCTAATAACTAAAAGTTTTACAAATGAAAGTTTCTATACTTTAAAATTAACTGTTTATTAATAAAATGTTACAAAGTTGAGCACATGAGACTAATAATTATAACAATTTCTGGGCGTTTCTTTACAAATAACGCGACGGTGGCCTAATTGCGCGGGTTCTTGTCTTACGATCTCGGGGACGCGCCGGGCTCTCTGTGTGTGCCGGCGACACGCGCTGTATGGCGTGGTCGACAACAGTTGCTTCCCATTGGTCGGTTGCAGTGGCGTCGCATTGGGGCGCGAATTTCAATTGAGCGGGCGTTACATACTCCCCCTCCAGGTTGGAAGAACGTCCCGTTTCCGACCTGGTATTTTGACTACCTACACCTGAATGATCACGTCGTGGCCTTCCACGACGTTTCTTAGGTACAACTGGATAAAAATTACAACCTTCAGATGGAGATTGTATAAATGGAACTAAATCGGTACTGTGATATTTTCCTATGACAGTATTAGAAGAATCAGTCAGGATAAAAGTAGTAGGACTAACAATTCGCTTTATTTTATAAGGCCCGTCGCGTTTGGGTACAAATTTACGAGTGATACCTTTACAAATACTGCTCAATTCGTGTGTTCTAACCAAGACCAAATCACCTACCGTATATTTCGGTGCGGGGCGACGAGCGGAATCTGCAATTAGCTTCCGATCGCTGTTGTAGCACTGGAGTTTGCAGGAGCCCTGGGGTTTCTGATTCGTTGCTTTGTATCGCTGACAATCTATACAATTTTTCAAGTATTCAGTAACATAACGGCGCATACCAGGAAAGAAGTAACGCTCACGTAAACGGTGCAAGGTCCTTTCAATTCCTTGATGACCAGCCGTAGGAGAATCATGTAGTTCCTTGAGAATTTCTTCCCTCTTGGAGGCAGGTACTACTAATTGGACTTCTTCAGAATCGCCGTCAGGGTCGTAACGATACAACACACCCTGCGACATCAGGTAGCCACGCTCCAACCAACGACTGGACGAGAGTTCATCATCAGCTTCTAAATCTTGTATGATCTTCAAGATTTCGGGATCTCCTAACTGTGCAGTTCGTAGTTCCGCAGCAGAGATCTGAGGAAGATCTAGAGTAACCAAGCAAATACTAGAAGAAGCTTCATCACAAATAGGTCTGCTTAAAGTATCCGCTAAAAAATTAACTTTTCCTGGTGCATATTCAATGCGAAGGTCGTATGACTGAAGCTTGAGAGCCCATCTAATTAGACGGCCACTGGGTGTTTTGAGGGTGAACAGCCATCTCAGAGGCTGATGATCACTTTTAACGATGCAAGTATGCCCATCTATATACCCCCTAAACCTATCTACTGCCCACACAACCGCAAGAGCTTCACGTTCGGTGGTGGTGTAGTTCTTTTCAGCTGAAGTAAGAAGGCGACTAGCATATTCTATGGGTCTTTCTTCATTGCCATCTCCTTGAAGTAATGCTGCCCCAATTGCATAATTGCTGGCATCAGTTCGAAGGAGGAATGGTTGAGAGTAATCAGCTTGAATTAATATAGGTGCTTGACATAATTTAGATTTCAGGGTATCAAAGGCGAGCTGTTGAGCTTCGTCCCATTTCCATGGCTCATTTTTGCGGGTAAGTTTAGTCAGTGGTTCAGCAACTTTGGAAAAGTCTTCAATGAATTTTCTAAACCACGAACATGTTTGTAGAAATGACTTTAATTGCTTTATATTGTTTGGAGGTGCCCTTCGTAGGATGGCATCAACCTTCGACAAGTCTGCACGGATCCCTTGAGGTGTGATAACATGGCCAAGGTAAGTCACTTCCTGGCGGGCGAAGAAACACTTTGTTCGATTTGCACGTAGGCCGAAATGACGTAGTCTGTCGAATACCTTTTGAAGGTCACGAAGATGTTCCACAAAGTTACCCTGGGTAATTATCAACAGGTCATCAAGATACGCTAGTAGAGTCACACCCTGTAAGGATGCCCCAGAACGGAAACGGTCAATCAATCTCTGGAACGTTGATGGAGCATTCTTCAATCCAAATGGCATACGCTTAAATCGGTAGGTTCCAAATGGTGTGACGAAAGCGGTTTTGTCTTGATCTTCAGGAGCAACTTTCACTTGCCAATAACCAGCTTTAAGGTCGATGGTAGACATAAAACAGTCACGCTTGGTCATCTGAAGAAGTTCGTCGATAAGAGGAATCGGATAACAATCAGTCTTAGTGATAGCATTGAGACGCCGATAGTCAACACAAAACCTTACCTTTCCATCTTTCTTGGGTACCAACACTGCAGGAGAAGTCCAAGCAGATTCGCACTCTTCAATTATGCCGTCATTGAGCATTTCATCTAACTCGTTCTTCATTAGCTCTTTCTTGGCAGGTGTGAGTCGATATGGCGGAACAGAAATCGGCGGGTGATTGCCGGTATCGATATGATGTTCAGCGTATGGTGTGGGGGCTCCCCCTGCTTGGAAGATATCCTGGTTCTGCAGCAGAAGGTCGGACAGGTGCAACCGTTGTTCGGCACTAAGCATTAAACCTTCATCGGCTCGCAGAAGATCAGCAGTGGACAATGCAATACATGACTTGGATGCTTCGTACTCTAGTGGATAAATACGTTCATAACCTGAAAATTTCCACGTCGCAGAAGCAAAGTCGATAACGAGGCCGGCAGCATTAATGAAATCTACGCCGAGAAGCGTTTCGCTGCACAAGGCATCGGGAAATATAATAAATTCTGTTAAAAGTGACCTATTTGGTTTTATTTCAACCTGAACTTTGGTCATAAGAACACGGCGTGTTTGCGTGGAACCATCAGCTAGCTTTATTCGTTTAGTAGCTTCTTCAAGAGGATGTTTCTTTTGTACAAGTATACTATAGAGCGAAGAGCCTGCGATACTACCTTTCGCTCCAGTGTCCAATATAGCCGTACCTTTAATACCTAGAATTTCTATGCCTAGTATCGGCCTTCGATGTTCATGATTTTCACTGTTTCGAAAGTAAACATCTTTAGGAGAATCAATCGCAGATAACGAGACTACTTGTGATTTGGTCACCGTATCCGAAATGGGAGACATTGAAGATAGTGGCGTATGGCCACCAATAACTGAGCCACATGGACTGCCTCCTTCGGACTTCATGGTCATACTAATATTCTCAACAAAAAACGTGCTCATACCTGGAACGTTGGTGGGGAGCTCACCGTCTCGAGACGAAGGAGAAGCGACCACGACGCTTCCGTCTCTCGCAGAACTCATGGACACCATACAAGTCCTGTCGAAGTCTAAGGTAGGAGCTTCCTGAACCTGGAACTGAGGACTCGAATAAACGTTACGATAAACGACTTGAGGTGTGGTCACCCTAATTTCGGGTAACGTATCGGAACGATCTCCTGAAACAATTTGTTTGCGAGATGAACAATTTTCCGTGACGACACACGCATGTCCGTCGGACATCATGGTCACCCTAGCGTTCTCTTCCGAAACACCGCGTAATATCTTACTTTTGGTCAGAACACACTCATTTTGCATAAAATCACAAGGTAACTCGTTATTATAATCGCGGGAAACAATACAAGAAACAGATTTCTGTGATTGAGGTAAGTTAAGTAAATTAGGTAATCTACAAGACCTAGAGTTAGGCGCATGTGCACTAATGTTAAAATATTCTTTAGGCATTATAGTTTTAAAATCAGTGGGCAAATAGCTTTGCTTATTTTTATGTTCTACATTAAATAATACCGGAATGGCCGCTCTAAAATCGGTAGGTAAATACCTAACATGGTTAACAGAATCCCCGAACATAAATAAGTTTTCCTTATTTTTTTGTTTGGAGGAGGAGTCTGTACATCCGCTCGTAATGACAGAGGGGCTGTTTTGTACTTTATAAGGACTCACCTGGAAATTTGTATTACCCGAAAAGGAATCGTTGGATTCGCGGAGTGGGCTAGGGGTCATTGAACTCGTACCAACCAATGCAACGCCGCTGTAATCAAACATACAGTATTGAGAATTACATTTCGAACATTGCGAACGAGTAACACCTTTTTCACCACACTCATAACAATTAGGCACTACACTCGCGTTAATATTATTATCATTTTTTTCGGCTACTTTCGGACACTGATCGCGTTTATGTTCTCTGCTTTTGCAGTAGACGCAAAATAATAAATTAGACGATCGTGTCATGGGCTCCGAGGCGATTCGTGATGCACGACGAGCAGTTAAATATCCAGCGGTCGCTGCTGCGGGTGCAGGCAGCGACGGAGCGGGTGACGCGGGCGAGCGCTGCGCCGGCGGCCAGCGCGCCATCGGCTTGGCGGTTGGCGGCGGCTGCGCGAGCGGCAGCGATGTCGCAGGAACGGCAGCTCCGTATGACGGTCCTGCATCTGCATGTCGGGACCGTGGACTAGGACGAGTAGGGCGGTCATCTTGAGATTGTGAAACTTCGGCGGCGGCGTCTTCTATTTCTCTTAATTTACTTTGAAGTACGTTGAATGAATTAAATTCATCTCGCCGAAGGCGTTTGCGTATTCTCGGATGTAGCAACCCATAAATCATGTCCAGTTCTACCTTTTCCGATAGATCTCCATGTGGAAGTCGTGCTAATAATGATCGAGCTTTCGCGACAAATAATTCAGTTTTCTCGTGCTCCTGGGGTCGGCTAAATAATTCGCGGTAAATACGATGAGGCGGGCGTGTGTCACCGAAGGCACTACGTAAGCCTTGTATGGCGGCATCCCACGCAGTGATAGTCGCCTTTACTCCTTGCCACCAGGTCGCAGCGTCCTTGGTCAATAACATGGAAAGACCTCTAAGGGCGTTCACTTCACCAACGTCAGCACATTCTTTGTAGGCTTCAATGGCGTCAATAAAGGTGTCGAGTGACTCGCCGGGGGCGCCGCTAAATCGGGCCGTACACGCCGAGAAATTCCCGGGTACTGGCACGATGGCTACTGGGGTTGAAGTCGGAGATTGCCGTGAGCCACTAATGTTGTTAAACAAACGCTCAAGCGTTTCGGCTTGCGAGCGTTGTAGTGACGCAATCATGGCGGTTACGTCGTCACGAGAAAAACTTTGTTTCGCCGATGGACTCGCCGCGGCCGTTTCTTCCTCGGCATCCGCGAAGTCTGATTGGCGTCGGGATTGTCGTCGCGTACGCGTCATTTTGTTCGGAACACAACTCACTAAGTCCACGCGAATGTTCTCGGCCTCACTGTTGGGCAGCCACTTTTACAAATGAAAGTTTCTATACTTTAAAATTAACTGTTTATTAATAAAATGTTACAAAGTTGAGCACATGAGACTAATAATTATAACAATTTCTGGGCGTTTCTTTACAAATAACGCGACGGTGGCCTAATTGCGCGGGTTCTTGTCTTACGATCTCGGGGACGCGCCGGGCTCTCTGTGTGTGCCGGCGACACGCGCTGTATGGCGTGGTCGACAACAGTTGCTTCCCATTGGTCGGTTGCAGTGGCGTCGCATTGGGGCGCGAATTTCAATTGAGCGGGCGTTACAAAAGTAGCATAAACATATTAATATTATCCTTTGCATTAGTTTTTACTTTCAAAAGTACATTTGTACAAGTTTTGAGTTCGTTTCAGTTGAGTTTTGATTTAGTTTTATAACTTGGTCATATTTAACTTGAAGCACTAATTTTTCTATCATCAAACGATATATAAAACTTATCTAAGTAAACACACTGGAACTACGCACTAAAATAATGAAATAAAAGTAAACAGTTTTTGCAAAAAGTGTAATATTTAAATAGTATAAATTATTTCACAAATGCTTGAAATTGAATCAAACTGTGCAGCTGGTAATTCCTGTAGATGGATCATCTGCTAAAGCGAAGCAGATTAGATTTGACAGTCTGTTCCTGGCTTGATTATGAAGTTCCATGTCATTTTCGCCATTGAACGAGATGGAAGGAACGAAATTAATGATTTGCATAGGCACCCTAGCCGCTTCTTCTGCCGCCTGGTCCAGCTGATCGAAATTCGGTCTAGATACGCAGTTATCTACGTCAATAAGACGGAGTCCAGCTGATTGAGCACAGAGGTAACTTCCTTGTCCGAATGCAGGGAAGGGTGATGTGAATTCACATTGCATATATTGCAATTGAGCGGCTTGGTCACCGCGCAACATATTCAAGGCGCATCTGTGAAGCCTGTTGGCCCAGCAGTCGTTTGTTCCGAACTGACAGACCAACGTTCCGTCTGCGTTCCTTACGGTCCTGCCCCATGGAACAAATTCTAAATCTATAAAGTTGCCGTACAGTGCATAGGCGTCGACTAGTTGATCGTTGATGAATCTGACAGTGTCGCTGCAGGCAGATGTCGTTCCGACGGTAATCTTAATCGTTCCATTGACAGTCTGGAGCCCTGTTGCCGAATTCAAGCCGATGAGACTCACTATAGCGAAAACGTATCGTGCAGCCATGACGTCTGTTAGTGTGCCGAGTGCGATGTGAACTGAATGTGTTATAGCATTGATATCATACGATTATCTTAATGTACGTCAAATTTGGATAAGATATACTTGATTTATATCTTGAAGTAAATACCCGCATAATCTGATTCATAATCAGGTTGAAGTAATTTTTATTAACGCCACCGAAAATCAATATGAATTAGTTAATTTGATCTTCAATATTAGTTTATATTATAATGAAAATGTATGGAATTTGACTAAGGAATTAATATGAGTAGAAAAATAATGTGCAAAAATAGTTGTATTCCTATTTTTTTGTAAAAACACTTTATCTCAGTTTTGAAATCAGAAAAGAAACAAAAATTATAAAAGTTACTTTTAATTTATCTTTAAAATTTATTCGATTTCACCAGAAAAATCCTTAAGAAAATATTATAACTCTTAAACTTCTTGACACAAAACCAAGTTTAAAACAATTTCTCTTTACCAGCCCTCTCCCCTTTGAAATTATTTCAATGTAATCACTTGAGATTACATTACAAAAAACCCGGAAAAGTTAAAGCCATGTTTCTTTTATGGGAAAAATATGTTTCAGTAGTCAGATCCCTTTAATGGAGTAATAAATATGAAACTGATTAACTTTCCTTAGAAGTTCTTTGTGAAAGTTATTATTCAAACATTGTTTTGGTTTTACTTTAGGGTTTAAACCAAAAAAAAAAAAAACTTCAATAGATGAGGGAAGCCCTTTGTGACTTTTTTATTCAAACATTTTTTTGGTTTCACTTTAAGGTTTTAACCGACTTCAATATATGAGAATCTCATCATTTCGGTCAAGTCGGTTAAAACATCTATCAAGTCACGTTTTGATTAATGTTACGCAATATTTCCGACAAATGTGGATAGTCTAAAGATACTCTTTGTATTGGACAGGTCTCAAATCTCAAGTCTCAGTCAAATCTCATAGCTTATATGTCATACAATCTTTAATAATATGTGATGAAAGTGTACGAGGAAGAGATAATAAATAAATACACCCAACGGACACACACACACACAGTCCTGACCCCACAATAGGTAAAACCAGAATCTTGGGTATCAAGAACCCACAACACCCAGGCCCGAAACAAATATCTGTCTGTCACACAAATATTTTTCTCGGTACGGGAATTGAACCCAAGTTTTCTCGTTTCACAGCCGGCTACTCTAAGTAAGTAGTATGTTTAAGTTACTCTTGTGCTGTCCTTGTGAAACCTTTAAACGATATTTATGATGTATATCAAAACGGCAAAATAATAGCTGATAATTACATAAATATACACTCACACCTATAATCCCCGAAGGGGTAGGCAGAGGTGTAACCAGTACACCTACTTTTTGCCGAATTTAGCTGATAATTGTATACTTATAATTTATTTACATATAAGATAAAAAATTACCTGTCCGTAAAGTCACATTGAAATTCGTTTATCAAGCCTCAGAACCACTTTTTGTAATGAGAAAACGAAAACCCAATTTTATCTCCAAATAAATTTCTTGCTGATCACTAATTTAATAAAAGTATGTCCTAAAAATTTTATTATCAATTCGGAGTTGTTATTCCATAAATAATGGAATATAACTTACTACCTCCCTTTAAAAGGCAGGAATAAACCCTCAAGCTTATATAATTTAAAAGAAGAAATCTTGTAAGAAACCGGAAAAAATAATATCAAAATTTGCTATAACAGACCCTCTAGTGATTATAAAACTGAAGACCATCTGAACCAAGCTAATCTTAATTCATTGCATACATCGAATTACTGATAATAAATTTGAAAAAGTACCTCTCCCCTCAAATAAGGTACCAGTATTAATGAAATGAATACCTTTGGGACCGAACCCTGCTTACGTGACGTTTCCTTCGGTCTGCGGTCGCATTGTTCCGACAGTTGAAACAAAGGTACGGATGCGTCTAATAAAATAGTTATTCGTAGTTTTGATCAAAGGCTTTAGTGCTTTAACAAAGGCTGAGGGTTTGATAATTGAAAATCTGATTAAAAAGAAATACATCCAACAGTCACACACTAGGTCAAACTTGTATCGTGGGTAACAGAAACTACTAGGGACTACGGTCCCACAACACCCAGATCCGAAACAAACATCTGCCTGTCACACAAACATTTGTCTCGGTGCGGGAATCAAACCCACGCCTAGCCTCTCTCGCACTCTCGCACTGCTGCGCCACAGAGACTGTAAAAAAATATCTATGTATTATTTCACAAAGGTGTGTTTTTGTCGGTGCGCCATTACTTACATAATTTTTCATCAAATTAATGATTCCAACACCATTTTAATGCTTATGTAATACCGGCAGTATTAACGAAATGTTTTAAAATTATAGGGTTCGCGAAAAATATATGAAAATTAACAGTGCCATCTGTTGACAGTATACTAAACTATATCGTTGCATTGTTAATTTTGGATTACGAGTATAGGCGATTTAAGGAACTGGCATTTGTTGTCGTATAAGACAAATTTCATATCTATTTTGGAGATCAAAATATTTAAAAATAATAAGTAATTACATTTACTTATTTCTACTTTATTATATATCGTAACTGACCAGTATTGGTATGAAGTATTCGCACAGGTCATCTAGTTTAAATATATTTTGATTTTATTTCTCTACTGCTGGTATATTCAATTCATAGTTATTAATAAAAAAAACTACGGTTCCAAAATGTTCTTTAACTTCTAAATGTATAGTCAGAACACCTACTGACTTATTTCTACTGTTTTTTTATATCATAGTCCGACATACGAGCCAGTGGGTTACCTGATGTTAAGTGATCTCCACCGCCCATGAGCATCCACAATACCGAAAATATCACGTATGCGCTGTCGGCCTTAAAGGACAGGAATAGGGATTATGGAAGGGAAGGGGGAATCTGGACCTCCGGATATCTCACTTACCATACGAAACGCGACAGTGAACTGTCACAATAATCAAAACTTGGCAGTATCCGTATTATATAATATTTATATTTTTTGTCTTACATAAATATAAATAAATGTTTAAAACATTCATCGAGCCGTAAACCCAAATCCTACATCCGAGTCTATCAACAACTTCCTTCATTTCTAACCCCGAAACTTTGACCCAAACTGATTTAAAGTTTTTACGGGGGACCGCACAATCTCACACATCGCTCACAAGGGACGCAACTCCCCCGCTAATTTTAATTAATACAAACTGCATGCTACAAGTCAAAACTTCTAAACTCCCTAAAAACAGACGTCTGCCTAAGTTAACGCGTTTATACCCATCCGTAACAATGGGCTCATAAAATTAATACCTCGCCTCGAATTGACGGGGTCGCCTCTCCAGATAGTAATTTCCTCTTAAATATTTAAGTTTTGTACAACCCTCCTCCGCAACAAGATTCAATTTCACGCCCTAAAAAGGGGTCTGTTGAGCGATTGTCGGTACCTCAAATGTCAGGAGACATGAAAGCATCCAGTGTAGTTTGGCACGTAGCAATTAAACACTCGTACGTTCTTGAACTGTAGCTAGGTGTTGTCAAAGGCTATGGGGATCTTATTATACTGGTTAGTACAATGAGCAGAACCCATTGAAGTATAACTCGGTTGCATGCGGAATAGAAATGGTGAAACTCAATTGAGTTAATCTTGCGTCAAATTGTAAACGTTTGAGCAGATATGCTTTATATGAGTAAGAAATATGTCATGTCAGTTATATGTATTTTTTTTTTTAATTATTTATTTATTTCTCCTCACAAAAAGACTTTTACAAACAGTATAGAGTAAACATTCTACTTGTTATTATTTCACAATCTATTATATGTGAGGAGCTGGTGTCTGAAGTGGGCAAAAAACCTGTAATACAGATCACCAGGTCCTCACCCCACGGTATTAAGTTTTACAAGTTATTATATTGTTTACGTATACTTATATTTTGAATACAAAAAAAACATTTTTAGGGAACAACAGGAGAATTATATTATTATTACAATGGATACATAAAGTGCTTTAAATACTAAAAACTCGTGTTTTATACTAAGGTGTTTATGCAGGTGTGTGTGTGTTCGTGTATGTGTGTGTGTGTGCGTGAGTATTATTTATATTTATACGAGTAGAAGATTTTCTGTAACGGAATAATCTTTCAGAATACATTTATTTCTAGAATAGGAGTAAATAGACAAAATTTTATTTAATTTATTGTAAAGATGACTACCTTGAAAACAGAAGAAACGACGTGAAAAACTAGTGTTAAAGGTTTTTCTTTCACAGATTCTATCTTTTCTACGCAATGAACGTTTTTTTTCAAAATCATATATTATTAACGAATGCTGTTTAACAGCAGTATGAAGGATAAACAGCTGACGCATGGTCAGTACTTTGACCTGTTTATAAAGGTCAACAGTAGGGTGATAAAACGGAAGAAAGTTACTCACTTTCAAAACGGCCCTTTGAGCTCTAACATAATAATATTTCATCTGTCCAAATAGTAAGACAGTAAAGTATCTGCTCAAGGTCTCGTAAATTGAACTGGCATTACGTAAAAAGGACAGAATATCGATGCTGGTTGCACTATTATGATAAGGGCAACTGTAGGAAGTGCTGTTTATTCCAGAAAAGAATGTCATAGAGGCAGAGCCATTAGTAAATAAAGGTTAAAATTCTTTTAAAAAGCCCGTGCACGATAAATCCTCAGGTACGTATAATCGTGGCGATCGTTGAGGGATACAATGATACTTTCGGTCGACACTTTATTTCCCATATACTGCACCTAAAATTGGATGCAGTATAAGCTATGCCAGAATAAAAAAAATGTTACAGACTCAAAACATTGCTATTTTTTATATAGGAAATGTATTATAAATATTTTGATATAAAAGGTAATAATAATAAAAGCATGCTTCATAGACAATATTACAATAACGCGATGAATGTATGATCTATACACATTACAGATTGATCCATTAACGGTCCCATAACACCCAAACCCGAAACAGATATCTGTCACACAAACATTCGTCTCAGAGATCGAACCTGCGGCCTCTCGTTTCACAGCCGGCTATACATAATGCTTGGTATTATTTATTTCTGTAATTAATTTATTATTTTACATAATCATCCATTTACGGCGGTAAGCTACTCAGCAGGCCGGCGTGATTGTCGAGGAGCGAGAAATAGTTATTTCTGAGTACTTGCTACGCTACTTGAACGGCACTGCGCTTACCATCGAGTACAGTGTGGTCACTTTGCCGTAGGATAAAAAATATCATAAAATTTTGTAGCAAATGAAAGTTCGTATACCGAGAATGCTGCTAAAATGTTGGTACAATTTGCGGTGTTAAACTCCGATCACGTTCGATTCGATGTTATTATGACCTCTTAAATCTTGTAACAAACGTAATTCATGGTTAATTCCATTAGTTACGTGTTTGGGATCAATAATACATAATGCATACAGTGATTGCTAATTTATAGGTGAAATACGAAGGTGAAAATCTCAAGAGAAAATTCTATTAAATAAAAGTAATGCTAAAATAAACCGCGATGGAATCCGTAACATTAATTTTATTTTAAGTTTACATAAGAAACCTTTAAGAATATTTTGGTTTACTTTTTATTTTATTTTTCTTTTTCTGTTACTGCTAGGAGTTGGTCCCGAAATTGCTCAATATAATATTAGTTTATACCACAGAAAATTCATTCAATTCATGGATGTCAACGCCAAAACAAGCGACAAAGGATCGCGATAAGTAACCTTAGTGAATCGTCGACTTTTAATGCAATTACATAGTTTGGATATATGCTGCCACGACAGGACGATTTCATACATTTGCATAGAGTGGATTTGTCACTCTTATCTGAGTTATATCGCATGTTGTAGTCTTCTACCGCAGTTGCATACCTCTAAGTCTACCACCCAAACACCTAAGGTGGTGCAGTTGTAACTGCACCACCAAATTGGGTTGGGTTCGATCCCCGGGTCGGAAGTGATATTGGGTTTTTCTATCACGAAAAGCTCAGTATTAGCCCGGAGTCTGGAATTGGGCCCGATATGGCGATATCGCCTATCACATCATGGGGCAGTAATAAGCTAAACGTTGGTGTACTAGCTACACCTCTGCCTACCTCTTCGGGGAATACAGGCGTGAGTGTATATGTATTATTGAGAATGAGTATCGCCCATTTAAATTAATAATAAATATACTCAACAGCCGCAAATATAGTCTTATTGACCTCACAGTAGGTCAAACCTGTATCGTGGATATCAAGAACTACAAGGAACTACGGTCTCACAACACATAGACCCGAAACAAATATGACACACAAACATTTATCTCGCTGCGGGAATCGAACCCACAGCCTCTTATTTCATAGCTGTCTACACAAAATGTCTTTTAGATTATGTTTTATTTCATCGACCTCAAATGTATGATTTTTAAACTATGATAATGAATAAAAATAATTTCTACTCTATTTCTTCCCATCGAAGTTTAAACCCAACTAGGAGCGGCAGAATAAACCTACAAATCATAACAGGCCATAGTGCGTCCTACGCTACATTAAAGGATGCCAAAACAATTTATTGCAACACTATCGAGTAAGGGTTAACTCCGCTCTGCTACGTATAAGGACATACAAAATTCAGGGTTGCCGCTCCACGACCGTATGAATAAAATCAATGAGTGGAGCTTGGACATGCGATAGGGTCGGCAAATAAATTTGTTTTTCTCAACGTGCTTTGCTATTTTGTGGTATCTGTTGACGAATATATTAAATACTAGCTTTTGCCTGCGGCTCCGCCTGCGTGGTAGTTATTTTTGAAAGAAGAAGGATAAAATCCATGGCGACATCTTAAGCTATTACACCTTTCTATATTTTGCCAACCCATAGGAAACGTGCATTTTTTCGAGATAAAAAGTGGCCTTTGTCATTTTCTGATCCCTTAACTGCCACTATGCAATAAATCATGTCGATCCCTTGCTCTGTGAAAATCTAAACTATCCCACGGGAACTGTACATTTTTCCGGGATAAAAAGTAACCTATCTGCTATTCCACTATAATCAATCTATCTCTGCCAAATCTCAACCAGATCCGTCCAGCCCTTTTAGCGTGATTAGTAACAAATATCCACCCAAACATTCGCATTTATAATATTAGTAGGATAGTTTGAAATTTAAAAGTTCCAAATCCTGAATCAATGCAGTGGCAGATAGTAATTTCGACGTGTCTGAGATATAAGTGTATGAAATAATACTCCTTTGTTATACTATACACGGGCCTCCTCTACTAAAGAGAGGGCTAGAACTTAGTCTATCACTGCTGGCCTAATGCGAGTAGTATCACGTGAATTACTATACCGAATTCTTAGGTGTACAAGTTTCCACTTGAAAATAACTAATACTCGCGTAACATCTCAAGTCAGAAGTCTTAAGAAGTGAATTTTAACCTATGGCCTTTGCATTAATAGATGGTTTCACCCTTTGCCTTTACAAGAAGTGTCAGAAATTGACTAAAATGTAATTTAATATACAAAGTAGATAGTAAATATTTACTTACACTTAGGTCATATTAATATTATCATATTATATAATTTTAAATTTTAACTTGAAATACCAATACCATATAGCAGCGATAGCCTAGTTGGTTGCGGTACGGACTGTCAAGACGAAAGTCGTAGGTTCGAAACCCAAGTGGCATACACCTCTGACTTTTCTAAAGTTATGTGTGTATTAAAATGTTAATTATCGCTTGCTTTAACGGTGAAGGAAAACATCGTGAGGAAACCTGCATATTTGAGAATTTTTCGAAGGTATGAGAAGTCTGCCAACCCGCATTAGGCCAGCGTGGTGGACTTAGGCCTAACCCCTCTCATTAGTAGAGGAGGCCCGTGCCCAGCAGTGGGACAATGTTTAATACAGGGCTAGTATTATTATTATATTATTAACTTGATATACACCATTTAAATAAATCTAATATATAAAATTCTCGTGTCACAGTTTTCGTTGCCATACTCCTCCGAAACGGCTTGACCGATTTTGATGACATTTTTGTGCTTATCCGGTATCTATGAGAATCGGCCAACATCTATTTTTCATCCCCCTAAATGTTAGGGGTAGTCCAACCCTAATTTTTTTTTTTATTTTTTAGACAAAATTTTTTATTTTTATTTTTTTATGATACAACATACAAAAAAACATACAATCCTCAATTTTCATCCTTCTACGATCAACCCTTATTTTTTAATAGCCATTTTAGTAATTTAATCATTTTTCCTCTCCGGTCGAAAACTGATCAATCGTCATTTAATTAGTTATCCCCGATTATTTATATGGCAAAGCAACGTTTGCCGGGTCAGCTAGTAGTATTATAATTTTTAATATATGTACATTAATACTCTTTAGTTTTGCTCAAAATCAATCGTGTGAACCCTACAAATGTTATGATACAAAAGTTATTAGCATACAAAGAGGGCCCATGCGTTTTCCCTTGCAGCAGCCCTGTGCCACGGCGTGCACAAACTGTTTTGTATTTGGACAGCCCTAATAACGTTATTTAAATTGCTTTATTAGCCATTTGAAGGTACGTATTTAATATTTTGTATGGACTCATATTATTTAAAGTCTGTTGTAAACTAATGTAGCCGGTGTGATTGTGTTGAGTAGCGAGGTATAGTTGTGTCTCGCTACTTGATACTCTAACTGGACGACACTGCGCTTACCAGTGCAGTGTGGACACTTTCCCGTGCCAGTATAAAAAAGCATACAACCAAATATTTATTTTGTTGAATTACAGTCCCGTTTCACTGGCCGCTAGATTTATACTTAAATAATTAATTGGAACCCATTTTGAAATATATCCTATTAAAAGGAACATATTGAATGTTGCGAGACTGGAAGTTCCTGATAATTTAAAAACTAACAACAATTGTATATTTTTTAATGTAATAATAAATAATACTAGCCCTGTATTAAACATTGTTCCACTGCTGGATACGGGCCTCCTCTACTAACGAGAGGAGTTAGGCCTTAGTCCACCACGCTGGCCTAATGCGGGTTGGTAGACTTCACATACCTTCGAAATTCTTATGAGAATTTTTAGGTATGCAGGTTTCCTTCCAATGTTTTCCTTAACCGTTAAAGCAAGCGATAATTAACATTTAATACTAATATTATTTTATGTATTTGTTTATTATTCACAGTGGATGAATACCAAGGTCTTTTTTTTATACTGGCACGGCAAAGTGACCACACTGCACCTGATGGTAAGCGCAGTGCGGTCCAATTAGAGTATCGAGTAGCGAGAGACAATCTATGCCCGCTACTCAACACAATCATGCCGGCCTGATTCTTCACAATACGCCATGGACAAGAAGGTGAAGAAGAGGTCGAGGGTCTATTGTCAGAGTACTCAGAAGGCCGCAAAACAACCAAACAACGTACCCCAACTCTAGACCCCCGACAAAAAACCGGATGTACACTGGCTGATCCCGGAACGCGACACACTTGCGTGTGCCACTATGGCGAGTTTTACACCATGTGTACGGTGGTCGCTATTCGGGTGGATATGAATATCCTACCACCAGCATATTAAAATATGCTGTAAGCTCGAATTCGTATGATCAAAGCAGTGAGAATTTAATGATCAGCCGACTATTAGGCAAGAGGCCAGCACAACTTGAGGCGGAATCACTTGAGCTACTTTAATCTAGGATTGAGGCGGGCTCAAGAAGATATTCTGGAATATTCTCTCTGTATTAATGCACGTACTGTGAAATAGTTTTTTAGTTTTATTAGACTGCTCTGATATCACTGCCTCCTTAGTAATTAATTACATGGAATTATCTATACTTATATATAAAGCTGAAGAGTTTGTTTGTTTGTTTATTTGAACGCGCTAATCTCAGAAACCTACTGGTTCGAATTACGCTATGACTAATAGGAGCGGAGTAGCAATGAAAAGTATTGCAAAAACGGGGAAAATTTATTCCTTTTGAGAGCTTCCGTTGCGTGCGCTGCGTTAACGGTTGAAGTTACATGACAATCATGTATGGCGGAATTGTTCGTCTTAAAAATTTCTAAAAAAAAAGTCCGCGATAGCATATGTCTATCTTTTTAGGTTAGCTCACTATAACCTTTTTAATGGTTATCGAATTTGTTCCTAAACAATGCATTATTTGGAAAGGGGTTTTTATAAACATGGTATTAATCCTTATCCAAATAAATACTTTACTCATCACAAGTATTTAATTTTGAACGAAATTGCCCTTACGTTATTTGATTTCAATGAATATCTTGGGAGATATAACAGTTTTAAAATATCTCCAATGCAAAATTAATATTGTTGTTTGTATGTCTGGTTGTTACCTTTTCATGACTAAACGGGTGAACAAATCCTAATGAAATTCTGCAGAGGGATAGATTATATCCTGTGGAAGGATCGAAAAATTATCTTAAAGGAGATGAAATAGGGGTTGAAAGTTTGTATGGGCAATCCATAATACCTAAACTTAGGGATCCGAAAATTCATATTTAGGCTTTTGGTAAAAAATAAAGAAATACGTGTTTCAACGTTTTTACCAAATCATCCCTAAAAGGGGCGAAGTGAGGGGTAACTTAAGAGGTATTCTTTAAATGTAATCTCAAGCTTCAGGCACAACACCTGAGAGTCAGGACGATCGCTACAGTTGCCTCAGTGCAGAAGACTCCTTGCATTGTATACTTCTGCTCCCGAAAATAACCTCCACGCGGGCGGAGCCGCGAGCAACAGTGCTCATATTGTATGTATAATATAGAACGACCATTTAGGTTGAAAATTATGCTTTTTCCATAAAATTGCCTTAGTGTGTTTATCTTTGGTAACCCATACAGTTTGAGAAGTCTTGAAAAACCTTAGCAGACCAAAAAACCTTGTTATAAAACACAAATCCTAGAACACCGATTTCTACCTAGGACGATCCGCGAGCCTATTGAAATTAAAAAACATCAAAATTTCAACAGAAAACATGGTGGGAAGCTAGCACCAGCCTAGTATTATACATCGTGGAGGATTTTAATTATGAAGGATAGAAACATTGCACTATGCTTTCATGACGACAACAAATCAGTCCGCCCTGTGACCATGAAAGCTGTAAAGCCTTCGAAACATCGGGTTAATAAAGTAAAACAATGTAAAGAAAACCACGATAAAATCTGTAATATTTGTTTTATTCCACCAATATTTGTTTCGGGTCTGGGTGTTTTGGGGCAGTAGGGAGCGTAGTTCTTGATAATTACGACACAGGTTTGACCTAGTGTGGGGTCAGGACCATATGTGTGATTTTAGGGCGTATTTATTTTTTTCTCAATAAGAGTCTCATAGTTATTTCTCTGTATGTACAACATGGTTTGGGAATGAAGCCGATGATAGCGCTTGCTGAAGATAATAATTACAGTAACGCAGCAGTAATGTGCAGTGCGCTTAGAATGATTTTATCAAATAAAGATAACCATTACAAAAATAGGGAAAATAAATAGGTTAACATCGTAGTAGTAATTGATTACAATGACTATTTTAAATATTAATTTTAAAAGCTTCAACTAGTGAATAAAAAATAATAAATATAAAAATAAATAAAAAATACGTACAAATGCAATCGTTGTTATAAAACATATCAAATAACATGTCTAAACTAAAACAAACTTTACGCCTATATAATTATACAATAATTTCCCAATTATCCATGCGGTATCCCAATAATCCGGGGATTACCGGAGCACACTCCAGACGGCTTCCGAGTCACTGGGCCAGACACTATATCCTTAATCTATACGTTGCCTTTAATCTTACTAGATTTGTGATGCTAAACTATTATTGCCTATAAAATGGATTCTCAAGCTTCGAACAGATTAATGGATACTGATAATTTATTATTATCACCTTAGGAGGTACCATTTTGCCTGCTAAATGGAAGACTAGTCACTAGGGCTATTTTATACTGTCGTTCTAAGAGTTAGTATGATGATATGAGAATACTACGATAAATTATAGGTCACTATTTTACCCCCTTAGGGGTGGAATTTCCAAAAACCCTTCCTTAGTGGATGCCTACGTCATAAAAGGTACCTCGTGTCAAAATTTCAAGTCTCTAACCCCAGCCGTTTTGGCTGTGCGTTGATCGATCAGTCAGTCAGTTTCTTCTTTTATATATACAGATTGTTACACAATTTAGCGTCTAATAACAACAGCCCTCTGTCAGGATTTATTAAAGTAAATTCTAATTCATTTCAAGTACTACTATACTTATATTTTTTATACTGAGTGTTTTAGTCAAAACGCTCTTTGATATTTATACATACAGATGTACAAAGCCATTGTAATCTACTACTGTTAGTATAAATCGGTAAGTAAATTAAAAATAACTTTTATATAATTTGTATGACTACAAAAAGGTCTTTGTTTACATTTATTTTAAAAGTGCTCTTGGAAAAAATTCCACATAAAAAGGGCCAACTACGCTAGTTTCCTGTGATTAATTTTGTATATTATTTGATATGCAACCAAAAAAGAAACCCTCCACCAGAAACAATTTCAAGGTATGAGCAAAAGTATTAATGGGAACATCTCACTATCTCCTGCACACGGTCGCACCGTACCGGCCATTTTGGATGGTGAGGTGATGACACATCGTGCATCTTCTTCTGTCATTTGACAACTACCCTTCCATCAAATTTGAATGGCTTTTAACTTACATTTTTGTGAGAGGATTTATAAAATTCCTACAATAATAGGTTTAAGGTAAACTAAGTAATTGATTAAGGTAATACAAAATATCACGGCAACTACCCTATTACCACGATTAAACTAAAAGCGCACTGCAAAGTATCGTGAGCAAACCTGCATACCTGAAAATTTTCGTAAAAATTATAAAGGTATGTGAAGTCTACCAATCCGCATTAGGTCTGCTAGGTTGACTAAGGCAAACAATGGAACAATATTCAATACAGAGCTTGTATCATTGTTTAAAAGCGCACTTGCAGGCCAAAAATACCTGAAACGCAATAATGACACGTGAGTACCAGTACAACAAACTAGATATACTGTTTACGTAATGCAAACCACATCAGAATTTCCACTTATCTTAGACAGCGCATCTCGTCAAACACGAGCGCGGATGTAAGCAAGCAAAGACAATAATCATTTTCCACCTACACTGGAATTAATTGAATTCTGTTGACAAAGATAACAACTCTACATAATTACTTGTGCATTTACACACGCATCGTCTGTGTATCGTTCATTATTCATTTGCGGAAGCCGTCGAGATGGGAACCAATTAGAGCGATCAAATATGAAAGGTTCACTGCCTTCAGTAAATATTTCAATATTCACCCTTTGAAGACGGAAAGCTAAGAAACATTGCTTTAGTACAAAGATCAAAATCATTTTCGATGTTAATATTACTGCCGATGGAATATCTTTTTATGGCTCGAAAGTAAAAAAATCTATTTAAATAAAAAGATTTTTTTTATCCTGGCACGGCAAAGTGACCACACTGCACTTGATGGTAAGTGCTCGCAGTGCCGTCCAATTAGAGTTTAGAGTAGCGAGAGACGATCTATCCCCCGCTACTCAACACAATCAAGCCGGTCTACTTCTTCACACTACGCCAAGGGCAACAAGGTGAAGAAGCGGTCGAGGGTTTAGTGTCAAAGTACTCAGAAGGCCGCAAAACGGCCAAACATCGTACCCCAACTCCTGACCCCTAACAATAACCGGATGTATACTGGCTGATCCTGGAACGCGATACATTTGCGTGGGCCACTGTGGCGGGTTTTACACCATGTGTACGGTGGTCGATATCCGGGCGGATTCATATCCGATATTCATATATCCTACCGCCAGCGGCGGACCAACTTGCGACCAATTCGCTTGCTTGGATATTGTCAAAAATATTGTCATGCCCAAATACAGTCTGTAAATTTGTATCAAAGCGGCATTCTATGATCCATTTTCAAAACTAAACAACTGGAAAATACGTTAATATCTCTCACCAGATAGATGGCGCTGTTACTGAATGCGAAATTAAAATCTTTGCTTTGACACCATTATGTCTAAACGATTACTGGATTGTACAGGAGTTTCTACATAGTAGAATGTAGGCTAATAACCTACTTCACAGGGTTTATTAAATTAAATTGGAACTACCAGGATAAAGATAACATGGAACGAGCAAATGGGAAATGTGGCAGAAAAAACTATAGAGTAGGTGTGTAGTAACAAAATTAACATGCAAATAAATATAATATTATTCACTTGTTAACTTGTTGCTTTAACGCTGAAGGAAAACATCGTGAGGAAACCTGCATACCTGAGAATTTAAAAAAAGAATTTCGGGTATTTGAAGTCTACCAACCCGCATTAGGCCCGCGTGGTAGACTAAGACCTAACACTCTCATTAGCAGAGCAAGCCCGTGCCTAGCAGTGGGACAATGTTTAATACAGGGCTAGTATTATTATTATACCTAAGCATCTTATAAATTGCCCTCGTCGCTTTCAGGTATTTTTATTATTTGGCAACTTCATGTCTCTCACTGGCTAAGTTCTGCGGCTTGAAAAGAAGCATATTTTCAAGGCGCGACGTCGTTGGGTAAACACCTATAAGTAGTCTCGACAAAATATCGATGCAGAACCGCGGAAAATAATCTCGTAGCGCGACGCGTTTGCATAATCTCAATCGAAAGACTCTACTACGGTAGAGTTGGCCTAAACAGTTTTGTTTTAAATTAAACACGTGAGTTTAGCCTGTTTCATTTAATAAGGTTTTAGGAACTGTGATGGTTTTGTTGTTCAAATTGTTTTTAAATGTTCGATAGAAGAGTAAATTGAAATTAAGAGTAGGGGAGTTAATGGTAGTTTGCTGATGACTTACGTTGAATGATTGGGATTCGAAATTCAAATGATATTATGTCGCTCCATGCTTGAAATATTCCAAAATCCAAGATACTGGCTAATACCAGCATTTTTTTTTGTTTAAATTACAAAATATTCAAATTTGATATTCTAGTGGAGGTATAATAATACTAGCCCTGTATGAAACATCATCCCACTGCAAACCACGGACGTCCTGCACTTAGTAACAGGGGTTAGGCCTTAGTCCACCACGCTAGCCTAATGCGGGTTGGTAGACTTCGCATACCTTCGAGGTTCTTATGAGAATTCTTGGTGTGCAGGTTTCCTCACGATGTTTTCCTTCACCGTTAAAGCAAGTGATAATTAACATTTAATACACGCGTAACTTTAGAAAGTCAAAGGTGTATGCCATTTGGGTTTCGAACATACGATTTTCGTCTTGACAGTCCGTACCGCAACCAACTAGGCTATCGTCGAAGACAGAGGTATACTTTATACATATTTATAGAGTCAGGCGGTGTATACCCAGTTAATTCCCCAGATTATATTTACACTGCACTGTACTTACCATTATACCAATATAGTGTCTGCCCTGACTGGATAAAATAATTACATCATAAAACTAACTAATACTATCCCTTATAAATATACTCATTAGGACAATAACTGCCTAACACAATTGTTTCATAAACCCCCTACCATGACACTTGAATAACTTATCGAATAGTCGAGAAGCTGAACAATTGAAAACAGCAGAACAATCCAAATTTGAGCCCCAACCGGGAAATGTACACGGATTTTCCACCAGCGATATGATTCCGTACGGATGAATACGCAATATGACTGAGTAGCAATTAGATTGAGCAAACACATGCGAAGCACTCGCATGGAACAATATGAAAAAGGGCGCACCGGCAACAAACAAAAGCGTTATGCTAAAGCATTGCAAATTTGAACCTTATTACCAAACAGGTGGGCTGTTACAGGAAACTGCGTTGATTGGTCGAGTCCAGACTGTGGTGAAAATGCGTGATATACTTATAAATATTTGTATAAAGATTTAAAGAAGGGTTGAGGTCGGGATTTACAAATATTTGTGGTTTACAGAATGATTTGTCTTGACGCCAGTATCGAACCTGAAGCCTCTCGTTTCACATGCTACTAGCCAGCAGTACAATACAATACAAAAACTCTTTATTGTGCGTACAAAAAAATATATATACACATAGAAACAAACAACATACAATCAAATTAGAATATACAATGGGCGGTCTTATCGCTTTAATCGATCTCTTCCAGACCCCGGCAGTACCCCAGAGGCATCAGCCCCAGCTTGCACTTCAATACAAATATTTATTCGTACTATAATACTGAAAGTAAATTGTACACCGCAACATTTTGACATTAATAAAATAACAGATTGCAATTACAAAACCGTACAATACAAAATCAAAATCCTATTACAGTGCAGAGGAGCGGACAATTTGTACCGCCGTCCGTACTCTGTGGATGAAGCTTCCACAATGAAAGCAACTGTTAAGAGCGAATAAAGGCAAAAAGGGTGAGAGTGTACACGTCGATAATCTATAGAAAATATGGTATATTATATATAGATATATAGCATTGTACCCAGCTTTGTCAATAGCACGAAGAAGTCGGGTAGGCCAGGAATATGGCACTGTCTTGGAAAAAGAGATCTGAAGTGGCAACGTTTCGTGTCTTCAGCAAATTTTTATCCTGTAAATTTTTTTTATCCTGGCACGGTTTTGCGACCACTATACACCTGATGGTAAGCGCAGTGCCGTCTAATTAGAGTATCGAATAGTGAGAGACAATCTATATCCCGCTGCTCAATACGCCGGCCTGCTTCTTCACACTACGGCATGGGCAAGAAGGTGAAGAAGCGGTCGAGGTTCTAGTGTCAGAGTACTTAGAAGACCGCAAAACGGCCAAACATCGTACCCCAACTCTAGAGTTGGGGTACGATGTTTACAAATTGTTACAAAAATAATGATAATTAAAGTTGATCAAAGTCCAAAAAAATTCTCCTTCTATCGAAATTATATTTGGTCCTGAAGGGGTCACTAAGGCTAAAACGTTAAAATGACTGCTTGCTTAGAGTTTTGGTTGCCTACTCTAAGCTGGCTTGCAATTTATTTCTAGAAATCCTTTTCAAGTGATTGCCCTATGAAAAAGATAATATGTGGCTTTATAACAGAACAATCAGTTTCAATAGAAAAATAAATGTACAAAAATCCCCAATGAATAAGAATCCGATTTTCAATAAATATTTTCTTTAAAAATAGTGCTGTGGTATTTGAAAAAAATTGTCTCGCTACATTATCAACGTTCTTAATAAAAAATAAAGGGCACATACCTCTCTGAATTTTTGAAGTTGACTTGACATTATTAAAATTACGGTATAGTTTTTTTACTGTTTAGTTTTATAAAAAAAGTTTAAACCGTTACAATATAAAATATTCATTCAGTTTATGATTTTCGATTTTATTTACGATAGAAACATTTTCTCTCACCCTAAAATCCTATATGGAAAGAAACCGAAAGCTTTTGTTATATCCATTGATAATACGCTGTATGACAAATTGGAATTTCAACTTGGTGAGACAACGCGCCATTCTTTAAAGCACTCACAGATGTCTTTTTAGTCGCGTTAAACTTGGTCTATAGAGAATATTTGTATTTCCTCGCGTGTTCATATAGCATTACAATATATATGTTTTATACATTTATTGAATGTTTTTTAACTGAATTATCCCCAATATGTAGGGGAGGTTGCTATGCGAGTAAAATTTTAATAAGATCTACGCTGTAGATAATAAGTTTTTAACATGAATAATCCGGTTTAACTGTCTCGCAAAACCCCGATGAAGTGGCGGCATTGCTGTTGCATTTCATACAGTGACTTCACCGGACGCCTAAAATATCTTCTATTCTCTTACAATAGTATCACATACCACCAATTCCTTGGTCTATTATGTTTGATAATTATTTCACATGCTCGTCTACCGGATTCCAAAAAACCTTTCATTCAACGATATTTTCGTGACAGGTGATATCTTTAACCTAGTGACTAGGCTTATTCTCGATTCATATATAAATACACATACTTATGCCTACACCCCATGAGGATAGGCAGAGACTATTGCGCCACAACCAACGACCCACACACACTTCTATCGCGTCCTCTCTACATTCATAGATCTTCTAAAACATTAATTTCTTCTTGCTTCAGTTCCAGATAAAACTCATTTACAAAAACTTACATCAATAATCACAGTGTCTGGTAATAATAAAAGCTGACACCTAACAATTTAAAGACGACATAAAATATTATTTCTCTATTCAGTTGTGTCATTTTATCAAGTTAAATATCCACCCTCGTAAAATCGCCTCAATCACCAGCTAGACCGCCCTCTACAAACCCTGGCACTGTCTGACTCGCCTATCAGACGCCTACATTTAATCAAAATGCAAATTAAAATGCCGTTGCGAGTTCGCGTGACGTGACAATACATAGTTCGGCCCCCCGATGTGTGCTTAACGCTAACTTAGACGTTTATATTCTATGCGAAACACGTCGTCGTTAAACTTGTTTTAATTTTGTGAATTTTATATAGACAGTTCTTTTTAGTTTGTAGTCTTTATGGTCCAGATCTTTATATGCTCTAGAGATTCTTCTTTTAAGAAAAATATTAAAAACATAATGTGGGATGTATCGAGTAAGAAACTAGCAGTTAGTTTAGGTTTCGTGTTGCGTTGCCTGTAGTTGCAATTTCATTTCCATACGAAAGGCAGCGGCTTTGCTGTTCTCTGGCATTGCAAAAGTCTATGGGTGGTGACTACTTACCATCAGGTGGCCCGTCTGCTCGTCTGGCTATCAAGGCACTAAAAAAAAAATTATATCGAATTGAACCCCGCAAAAGCGCCTTACCTTGTCGGGTTTAAGGTATTTCCTTTCTTAGCGTATTCTACCACCTGTATCATGGGGAATGCTCCGAAGAATTGTTTAATCTTATCCCATCCCCTCCCCTCCACACCAAAACCACGCGTACTGGCTCGCGGAGCCACAGCTTCGTGGTGTATATTTCCACGGCCCGAACCAAGATGTTCGAAAATCGTATTTTTGCCGCACCATCAAGCTGTGGAACAGTTTGCCAGCTACCGTGTTCCCTCCTTCCTATGATCCTGGGTCCTGTAGGCGTAGTGTGAAGAAGCTACACAGCAGGCCGGCATGATTGTGTTGAGTAGCGAGGGATAGACTGTATCTCGCTACTTGATACTCTAACTGGATGGCACTGCGCTAACCATCAGGTGCAGTGTGGTTACTTTGCCGTGCCAGGATAAAAATAAAATTGTAAAATTAAACAGTCATCAGCATGCGGGTGCAGCTGTGCAAGCGAATGTCTTATCCAACATCACATTTGTATGAATATAGCGTTTTGGTTTTATCGTTTTTATTCTGAAACCAATTTTTCATGTCCATTGTTTGTTTAGATACGTCATTTTTACAAGCGAATTCTTTCTATCAGAGCTTCTGATCAATTGTTACTTTTGTGTTTTATTGTTATAATTGAAATAAAACTAAATTTACGGATTTTACGTGGTTTATTTTTAAGTCCCTATAATCTACATGTTGAAAGTTTTACAGCCTTCATGGTCATTGGCGAACTGAGTTGTATCTCGTCACGAAAGGATAGTGTAACGTTTCCTCGCTGAACATAGATCTTTTAAATTGTATTTGTTGTAGTCCGATCTACGCAGAAGAAACTCACATTGTCTTGAGGTATATCAGTTAGTTTTTTGGATTCGGATTTAATTAAATGTACAATTGGATCTCGGTGGCGCAGTTGTAATTGCGCATGCGTTACGACTAATGTGCGGAGGTCTCGGGTTCGATCCCCGGGTTGGGTGAAGTCATATTGGGTTTTTCTATCTAAAAATTCTCAGTATTAGCCCGGATTCTGGAACTTGTGTCCGGTATGACTCGCCCCCTATTACATTATGTGACCGAAATTCGTCGAAAAGTGGGTGGACTGGTTACACCTCTGCCTACCCCTTCGGGGATTACGGGAGTGAGTGTATATGTATGTACAATTGGATCTCATTTTATTTCAATATGTAATATTTGCATACATATAAAAAACATTACGGGTACTCTATTTCATATAATAAGTAACAATCGGACATTTCCTTGTTCATCTCATTAGTCTAGTGATGTGCAAGGGGATCACCTGATGGTAAATATATATATATATTTATTATATTTGTGTGTATGTCTACGTATACTATATTATTAATTAACATAATATCTAATATATTCTGTTCTATATATTTATTATTTATATATATGTATATTTATTATGTCTATTTTATTAGGTTCATTTATTTATGTATTAGTATCTTGTCTTTAACACTGATTGTCAATATATTCTTTCGTACTGTATGTACACCCATATTGTCTCGTCTCTGCATCACCCGTAGGTAGACTGCTAGAGAATGCCTCTGGCATTAAGTCCGCCTTTATACAATGTGTATATAAAGTTTTAAATAAATAAATAATCTCTACCGCTGAAGTAAACCCACAATATCAGAAAAATCATAAGTGCGTTGCCGGCTTTAAAGGAAATAATGAGTTTTTTTTAAAGTAAAGGCTACGGATACGGATACGGATACGGATATCAGGCATTGTGTGACCGCAACCGGGCAACGTAGGTGGTACATGAGCATTGCAATCCTCGAGACTCGAATTAGCCGCGAAGAGGTCTGCCAATAAATCGGCCTTCTCCTGCGAGCTATGGGCTTGTGTTCTCAATCTCAGCAGTGGTAGCGAAGGGCGACAGAAATTACATTGGACGGCCTTAGCCAAGCTCCAATAAGCACAACTGCTTGTTGGGTTATCGGCCAAAGCACATCCAATCTTGACGCGCTGGGCATTAACATACGCCGTCTTGCAGATCTTGGCAGCACGGTTGTAGGCTGCTTTGAGTGACTTGAGGTTGGGATCCTTCGTAGCGTGACCCCTGATCCAAGCACGATACGCGCCTGTTTCTTGCTAACAGCATCGGCGCATTCACGATTAAACCAGGAGCGTCCTTGGCCCTTGCCTGCGATCTCAGAGGAAGGAATGTAATATTCCATTCCTATTCTGACCTCGCAAGCAATGGCGTCGGCACTCGCTGAAGGATCCTTTCCATTAAAGCAGCGCTGCCGCCAAGGGATGTATGCGAAGTGATCCCGCATACCATCCCAATCTGCCGATGAGTAGTGCCAGACCCAGCGCTTGACCTTCACGGGACGTGAGGCAAAGCGCAAGGAACCGACGTCCCAACCAGGCAGTGATCGGAGGTACCCAGGGGAGCACCAACCGTCACTTTATACCCGGTCGGATGACTCTTCAGCAGTAGGTCCAGCAGAGAGAGCGCATGACTTGCCACATGACAGCATTGGTCAAAGCGAATGCATGAGCAGTCCTGCCGGCATGGTCAGTTCTGGAGGAGCCCAACAACTCGTGGTGGGCGTTAAAGTCCCCCAGAACTACCAATTCCACTGTAGGAAACTGCTCCAGCGCGTCGTCTGTCGCCTGGCTAATATAAATAAATAGCCGAGTTGTCTTTACGTCCCCGTCGTGTGACCTGTAAAGGCACGCGTAAACCCGACTCTGGGAGCCGAGATCGACGTGCACCCACAGGGTGGAGAAGGAGGGGTTCTCCATGCAGCGCAGACGGCGACAGCAGACGTCCGACCGAACATACAGGCATACCCCGGCCCTCGGCCTGAAGCTTTCTTCAAATGAGTAGCCGGGGTAAATCAAGTATGAAGTATCGGTCGGACTACAAATCTGCGTCTCCGTCAAGAAGAGCAGAGCAGGCCGGGCCGTCTCAAGATGGTGGTGGACGTTTTTAAGATTAGAATGGAGTCCGCGGATGTTAGCGAACTCCATTGTGAATGATCCGGGAACGCGACACACTTGCGTGTGCCACTATGGCGGGTTTTTCGCCCTGTGTACGGTGGTCGCTATCCAGGCGGATACGAATATCCTACCACCATCAAAGTAAAGCAAAGTTAGGAAGAAGAGTGTGATTGCGCAGCTAATATCATACCCACTCATGCCTGTAATCCCCGAAGGGGTAAACAATGGTGTAACCAGTACACCCATATTTCAGCGAGCTTATTACCGTCCCATGATGTGATAGCCATACCGGTCATGACTCCAGACTCCGGGTTGAGACTAAGTATTTCGTGATAGAAAAACACAATATCATTTTTACCTGACCCGGGAATCATAAGTGAACGTAAAACATAAGTGCTGGACACTGCTTGGTAGTAAAATATTTGCTAAAAGTAGGTCGATGTATCATAGTATATTTTATCGTACTTGACTTTTCTCTAGCAAGCGATCTATACTTCTTACTGTGAATAAGCTAAGCCAATTTCGATAAGTTCTCATTCGTCCCCCGAGTCAATGGACACAATTCCACTGAGCGCATCCCGATAAGTGCTGCTGAGTCCGGCGATGGTTTGTAACATTCGTAGACGAAATCTAATTTACTTTTCAAACTTTAACAGTTCAACGTCTAGACTCTAAGGTCTCGGTTACATATACTTTTTTAACCGACTTCAAAAAAGAAGGAGGTTAACAATTCGTCGTAATCTTTTTTTATGTATGTTACCCGGTTACTCGAAGACGCCTGAAACGATTTGAGAAATTATTTTTAGTTTAAAAGGGTTATACTTCCCAGGTGGTCCCATTGGCACCAAGTCAGGATCTGATGATGGGATCTCAGAAAAATCAAGGGCAACCCTCAAATTTTATAGTGACGCATAATTTGTTTTTTTATTGAAGTCTGTGTACTTTTTATGAATTAAACAACTTTTATGTAGGTGAAAGTGAAAAGAAACTAGATTGCCCCCTTCCACATCAGAACCACGCTTACTGGCTTGCAGAGCCACAGCGTCGTGGTGTCTACTAGCCAGGTCAGCGTTTGGCGTTGATATTCTTGTGTAAGGCGTATAGAACCGTTAGTACTGAGGCTTTACCTGTCCTTGCGGGTGTACTTCCAGTGGATCTGGAGGCACAGCGTCGCGCCGCTATGTATTACTCTACGAGAGAGGATATGGACAAGAACTTTGTTACGTCGCGTGAACTCTCGAGAATCGGTAGACTTTTTAAACAGCGTTCCGAAATATGCAACGAACTGCTAAACGAATGGCAATGTCGATGGGATAATTCAATTAAAGGGCGGCATTTATATCAGTACTAGCTGTTGCTCGCGGCTCCGCCCGCGTGGAGGTCATGTTTGAGACAAAAAGTATACACTACTATTTTACCCCCTTAGGGGTAGTATTTCCAAAAACCCTTCCTTAGTGGATGCCTACGTGATAAAAAGTCCCTACTCTCAAAATTTCAAGTCTCTAACCGCAGCCGTTTAGGCTGTGCGTTGATCGATCAGTCAGTCAGTCAGTCAGTCAGTTTCTTCTTTTATATATACAGATTTTCCTTTGGTTCGCGATCGTCTAACAAAAACTTGGCTGGAAATTTATCACTGTGTGCCACAATTTCTCACCGGTCATGGCAACTTTAAGAGCAAACTATTCTCATTTAGGTTGGTTGATTCGCCTGCGTGCCCATGTTCTACACCAAACTGTGAGTACGAACAGTCCGCGCATCATGTTCTTTGGGAGTGTAGTCTCTGGCAAAATGAGCGCAACATTATGCTTGACAGTATGCAGATAACATCTGGAGTTGTATACTATATGGACCTTGTGGAGACTAGGAGGAATTTCCGTGCTTTCCGGCGTTTTTGCCATACCTATTATTGGAATCAAGCGTAACAGCTCGCATGATAGGACCCGTTAAGTAAATTCCGTGGTGCTTTACGTCTGGCTTCTCCAGACGTAAATGTCCTTTATTGAGGTTAATACCTCTTTAGTTCAGTATTTGTCTCCCGCTTTGCTATGAAGGGAAGTGGACAATTTATATTTCCAACTCCTCCCTATATTTCTATTTGATTAATTTCGTTGCGGGATAAAATACAGTTATGAAGCATTCCCAGAGACTCGCCGAGTTTCATTACTCGGTGTAGAAAAAATGCGTGCCATTGTTGATCCTAAACAGGAGGTACAATGGCGGGTGTGTGGGCGGGATAGTCCCAATAGCCAGGTCCGTACCAAGTGAAGGGCTTTTTTTATCTTTGCCGCACCATCAAGCTGTGGAACAGTGTCCAGCTACCGTGTTCTCTCCTTCCTATGATCCTGGATCCACAGAAGGCCGGCATGATTATGTCGAATAGCGAGGTATAGTTGTCACTCGCTACTTGATACTATAACTAGACTGCGCTTACCATCAGGTGCAGTCACTTTGCCGTGCCAGGACAAAAAAATTGTATCAGTAATAGTAGTAATCAATAGATACTTAATAAATTGAAACAGTCAAATGATTTGTGTGAAAAACTTACACTATCTCTTACTTTAAACAACTTACTGTATCATAAATGCTTTATGGTCTTATTCATAATGAGTTATCGGAGCTTTATAGAGCCTCTTTTTAAGGAGCTTGTTAAAAAATGTTGAGCGTTTTTTTTATCGAAATAGGCTTGCGTTTGACCACTATCTCGCCTGATGGAAAGTGATGATGATGTTTGTTTTATCTCTATTGAGCCATTATCAATAACATTTTTTAACAAGCTCCTATTAACGGCCTTATAAAGCTCCGATAACTTATTATAAATAAGACCGTTAGTTGTTAGTTTAAAAGTATAAGGTGTGCTACCGTGCGAACAGGGCCTTAGCACACTACCAGATCGCCGGATGTTCTGTTTCATTTCAATTATTCTATGATATGGCACTCGTGAAACATTTTATTTCTCAAAAATTTTAAAATAAAATATTTATTTAATAATGCGATTTCGAATTCAATTTCATTTTGTGACTTATACAACTACAGTTTTAAATTATTCCCAAAAAATATCTTCTATTTATTTCGTCATCCTACTAATATTATAAATGCGAAAGTTTGGATGGATGGATGTTTGTTACTCAATCACGCTACAACGGCTGAACGGGTCTGGTTGAAATTTGGCACAGAGATAGGTTATACTCTGGAATAGCACATAGGCTACTTTTTATCCCGGAAAAATGTATAGTTCCCGTGGGATAGTTTAGTTTTTCACAGAGCAAGGGATCAACATGATTGTTTGCATAGTGGTAGTTAAGGGATCAGAAAATGACATATGCCACTTTTTATCCCGGAAAAATGCACGCATCCTATGAGCTATCACATATATACACACACATATAATATAGAAAGGTGTAATAGCTTAAGATGCCTCCATGGATTGTATACCTTTCCTTCCAAAAATAACCTCCACGCGGGCGGAGCCGCAAGCAACATCTAGTTAGGTATAAACACACGTATCTGATAACAAATATTGTAAACTAAATGTATTTATAACAATCTTCTTAATCTTCATTTGCTATGGCAAAATTATCATTAATGTTAAAATTATATGCTAAAAATAATGTTAGTACAGACTCAATTCCCTTGCCACTTACTGGGATTAGAAAAAGTCCATATTTTTGTATATTATGCACACGGAATATATTTTATCTCCATTACAAAGTATGCTTTTAAACGCACTTTTCTGACTGAAGCCGCCGGCGTTTTTAATTACAAAGTAGTGTTTCATTTGTATAGAGCACGGATTAAATATATATAACGTATTTTTTCTCATAACAAGAACGTAATTATATTTGTTTACATTTTGTGTAAATTCCTTAAATCAACAATCGTTGATATAAAAAAATATGTCTACATAAAGTCTCTTTTAAACAAAATGTGTTAATTTCACGCTGTTTTTGCCATTTTGCTGGCAATAAATTCCATAATCTTTGTATTTTCATATCATATGATAGCAGCGATAGCCTAGTTGGTTGCGGTACGGACTGTCAAGACGAAAGTCGTAGGTTCGAAACCCAAGTGGCATACACCTCTGACTTTTCTAAAGTTATGTGTGTATTAAAATGTTAATTATCGCTTGCTTTAACGGTGAAGGAAAACATCGTGAGGAAACCTGCATATCTGAGAATTTTTCGAAGGTATGAGAAGTCTGCCAACCCGCATTAGGCCAGCATGGTGGACTAAGGCCTAACCCCTCTCATTAGTAGAGGAGGCCCGTGCCCAGTAGTGGGATAATGTTTAATACAGGGCTAGTATTATTTATTTATTTTTATTATGATGTAGGTACTATAAAAAGGTGTATATATATGACTTTTTAATAACGAAATCAACAAGTACATTATTATCTTTCTTAGCCAACATCTTACTATTCTTCTCTTCAAATCCAATTCATGTAAAAGTTGTCTGGAAAAATCGCAGTTAGCGAAAATACCGCTGTTTGTATGTACAATGAACATGTATGTTGTATGTATGTTCTATTTTAAGTTTATTGAAATGTGCCTACTGTTAACCGTTTTTATTCTGGTTTACAATAAAACATAAATAAAAAATACAGCTATAGTAGATGAATATTCGATTCGATACATAGTGCATAGTTTACAATATATCAATATTCAGGCTTGTCTACTGCCTTTATTTATTGCGCTCCAAAACAAGCAAAACGCCTCCAACGCTAAAACCCCGATAGCCGTCGAAGCAACTATGATTTACAATACAAGTATATGCAGGGTATTCAACTATAAAGGTATGGAATGTGTATTATTGTTTGTTCATTTTTAATTATTGTATGTATTGTATTATTGCTTCTGTTGTTTCCCAAATAAATAAATAAATAAATAAATAAATAAATAAATAAATAAATAAATAAATAAATAAATAAATAAATAAATAAATAAATAAATAAATAAATAAATAAATAAATAAATAAATAAATAAATAAATAAATAAATAAATAAATAAATAAATAAATAAATAAATAAATAAATAAATAAATAAATAAATAAATAAATAAATAAATAAATAAATAAATAAATAAATAAATAAATAAATAAATAAATAAATAAATAAATAAATAAATAAATAAATAAATAAATAAATAAATAAATAAATAAATAAATAAATAAATAAATAAATAAATAAATAAATAAATAAATAAATAAATAAATAAATAAATAAATAAATAAATAAATAAATAAATAAATAAATAAATAAATAAATAAATAAATAAATAAATAAATAAATAAATAAATAAATAAATAAATAAATAAATAAATAAATAAATAAATAAATAAATAAATAAATAAATAAATAAATAAATAAATAAATAAATAAATAAATAAATAAATAAATAAATAAATAAATAAATAAATAAATAAATAAATAAATAAATAAATAAATAAATAAATAAATAAATAAATAAATAAATAAATAAATAAATAAATAAATAAATAAATAAATAAATAAATAAATAAATAAATAAATAAATAAATAAATAAATAAATAAATAAATAAATAAATAAATAAATAAATAAATAAATAAATAAATAAATAAATAAATAAATAAATAAATAAATAAATAAATAAATAAATAAATAAATAAATAAATAAATAAATAAATAAATAAATAAATAAATAAATAAATAAATAAATAAATAAATAAATAAATAAATAAATAAATAAATAAATAAATAAATAAATAAATAAATAAATAAATAAATAAATAAATAAATAAATAAATAAATAAATAAATAAATAAATAAATAAATAAATAAATAAATAAATAAATAAATAAATAAATAAATAAATAAATAAATAAATAAATAAATAAATAAATAAATAAATAAATAAATAAATAAATAAATAAATAAATAAATAAATAAATAAATAAATAAATAAATAAATAAATAAATAAATAAATAAATAAATAAATAAATAAATAAATAAATAAATAAATAAATAAATAAATAAATAAATAAATAAATAAATAAATAAATAAATAAATAAATAAATAAATAAATAAATAAATAAATAAATAAATAAATAAATAAATAAATAAATAAATAAATAAATAAATAAATAAATAAATAAATAAATAAATAAATAAATAAATAAATAAATAAATAAATAAATAAATAAATAAATAAATAAATAAATAAATAAATAAATAAATAAATAAATAAATAAATAAATAAATAAATAAATAAATAAATAAATAAATAAATAAATAAAATTCTCATGGATTCCCTTAATGGGAATGCCATGGGAATAAAACCCATGGCAAAAAAACTTTCTGTCATGTAACAAAAAAAAACATTTCTCTTATCATTTGGAGAGCAAAAGAGTAATATGTATATTTACTTTCGTGCAGTCTTCTTGGAGCAGTGGGTGACCAGCGTACTGTTAAACGAGTGACCACAGATTCGAACCCCGCACCACACCCCCAAATGTTTGTGGGGTCCACAAATTTTTGTTTTCATTTTAGGCGTGGTGAAATGAGAGTTTCTCGTAGTTTCCAATATCCATGACACAAGACTCGGCTCTTTATATGGTGTCAGGACAGACATGACAATTGGGTATTATTATCATATACTTTAAGTACATATAACTTATAGAAATATTTTAAACTAGCTGTTGCTCGCGGCTCCGCCCGCGTGGATGTCATGTTTGAGACAAAAAGTATACACTACAAAATACCAATTTTCATGCATTTAACATCAAAAATGAAGGATTTTCATACAAACTTTCTTACCTTATTTAACCCCCTTAGGGGTGGAATTTCCAAAAACCCTGAAATATGTGTTTTTAATTTTTAACTGTAAGTACCAAGTACCAAATTTCATGCGTTTAACTGCAAAAATGACAGATTTTCATACAAACTTTCTTCCCCTATTTTACCCCGTTCGGGGTGGAATGTCCAAAAATCCTGAAACATATATTTTTTATTTTTGACTAAAACGCCAAATACTAATTTTCATAAACTTAACTTCAAAAATGACGGATTTTCATACAAACTATCATCCCCTATTTCACCCCCTTAGGGGTGGTATTTCCAAAAACCCTTCCTTAGTGGATGCCTACGTCATAAAAGGTACCTACTGTCAAAATTTCAAGTCTCTAACCCCAGCCGTTTTGGCTGTGCGTTGATCGATCAGTCAGTCAGTCAGTTTCTTCTTTTATATATTACTAGCTGTTGCTCGCGGCTCCGCCCGCGTGGAGGTCATGTTTGGGAGAAAAAGTATACAATACAAAATACCAATATTCATGCGTTTAACTTAAAAATGACGGATTTTCAGATAAACTTTCATTCCCTATTTTACCCCCTTAGGGGCGGAATTTCCAAAAATCCTGAAATATATATTTTTTATTTTTAACTAAAATGCCAAATACTAATTTTCATGAATTTAACTTCAAAAATGACGGATTTTCATACAAACTTTCATCCCCTATTTTACCCCCTTAGGGGTGGTATTTCCAAAAACCCGTCCTTAGTGGATGCCTACGTGATAAAAGGTACCTACTGTCAAAATTTCAAGTCTCTAACCCCAGCCGTTTAGGCTGTGCGTTGATCGATCAGTCAGTCAGTCAGTCAGTTTCTTCTTTTATATATACAGACAGATGTAATGTTTACGAGTTCGGGTATCAGAGGATATCTTATCCGAAACTACCGATAAAATTCTAAAAAATCTTTCTCTTGTAGGAAGCTATTCCTTGAGTAGGTAATTTCATGATAAAAATATTTATTGTTTTTTTTTTAATATTTAATAATAAAATGGGTTAACAGTTAGACATCTACAATGACGCGAGCACATAAAAATGTTCTTCACGGCTACTACAGAATAATTCTAAAGTATATAGTTAATTCTAAACAAAATATTTTAAATATCAGTATAATTCAAACTCAGACGAATAGTCCGTCAGGTTCATTTTGAAATAAAGTTTTCCATGGTGCAATGCATCCGCGCCGTGCAATATTGATTTGGTAGACGGAACCGGTAAACATGGAACAGTATGGGAGTGGACTCCTTTGGGGGTTGGGGGACTATTCTCACACCCGAAATTATTTTAGATGTCGCGTGCGAGATTGTGGGCTCATTTAAAGAGTCACGTCGCATGATGCGTCATCGCTACGTGTCATCATCCTACCACCAAATACAAACATGCAGCGATATACGGAGACACAGAGTGGCCTTGTGTTGCGCTTATTCCACTGCGAATAACAAAAAATAAGCAAACGCTCACATACATAGCCATGTGTCCGAGTTAGCGTCCTCCAAAGAGCCACGCTACTACGTCAAGTTAACAGCGAACAGAAAAATATGAATATTAAAAAACATATTTACAACTACTTAATACAATTCCTTGAAATAGTTTATGTGATTCTAGATTTCATATAGAGGCTTAACAGTGTCCTTAAAATCTTTGGTATTGGTTAATTTATAATCGACTTTACTACTACGAAAATATTTCTTCGAAAACCTTTTAAAAGACAATATACGTTTATTTCATTGCAAAATTGACGAATGATACGCTAATACGTCTATCTAAAAGAAGAACACTGGATAAACCTATCACCGCGTATGCTCGACTATTTTGCAGACACGTAGATGTGAACATTTGCAAGTTCTTTTGGAACTAAGAATAGAACCCCGTATCGACATCGAACTCTTCGACATTAGGCTAAGTTTTACTGCAGAGTATTGAAGTCTAATACTTTTAAGACTATACGCTGTTAGGTAATCTCCGTCTTATTTTGGGGAAGCATATTTAAATAGAATAGAAATAGAATATCTAAGTTATACAAATTCAAATAATCAACCACAACAATACAAATTTTATAAATAATAATTATTAAAAAATAGCAAATACTAATATATCATCACAAAACTTATATATCGATAACCTTATTTCTATATCTGATACGATAAAAGTAACATTTCAATAATTCATGTAATACAAATTTAAAGCGAATCATATTTTTAAACAAAAACCATAATATCTATTTAGGAACTTGATAACTGTAGTGTGATGCTGGAAACAGCAATTATTTTCAACTGCAGGCAGCGGCTTTGCTGTGCCCTGGCATTGCAGAAGTCTATGGGCGGCGGTGACTACTTACCATCAGGTGGCCCGTCTACTCGTCTGCCTATCGAGGCATTAAATTATCAGTTGTATGACTGAACTGCCAGCCTGTTTGATTTAAAGTATTGGACTTTGAATCAAACCAACAACGATAATTTACAATTACTGGACGAACAAAGCTACAACAATATTGAAGTAATTCAGTTGCTTTAAAAAACATTTTTAAACGTTCAAGATACTGCAAAATAAAACTGCTTTTCATCGTAAAACACCAGTGGTCGGTTAATAAAAGTGTTACGGAAACTCTATTTCGGCTTCGCATCGTAGCAGAAAATTAACTTATCATAGCCAGGTGAAAACTTCATTCTTTAACCCTCCGTAATTTACATTAATTAGTTTACAACAAAACTTCAGCATTTTCGGTATTTCAGAAACTTTATACTTTAGCTACGACGTGGCAAAAAATATCTTCTTTGGAATTCAGTGTTTCTTTTATAGGAAAAAGATTTTTAAGCTTAGTGATAACAAATATGTCAGAATCATATGTCACCTTAAACTCTCATAATTGCATTAGGAAGACTGGAACATTTTGCTCTGACTCGAAATAATAATTATTAATTATACTATCCCTGTATTAACTAATTTCTTGCTGCTGGGCACAGGCTTCCTCTACTAATGAGATGGGTTAGGTCTTAGTTCACCACACTGGCCTAATCCCGGTTGGTAGACTTCACCTCACCTTTGAAATTCTTAATTAAGAATTCTGTTGTCCGGTTTTTCACGATGTTTGCCATCAGCGTTAAAGTAAGCGATAAATTAACAATAAATATACACGTAACTTTAGAAAAGTCAGAGGTGTATGCCATTTAGGCTGGTATCGAACATACGACTTTCGTCTGACAGTCCGCACCACTACTAACTAGACTATCGCTGCGTTGATGACAGGAAAATAATCATGCGCATTCAAAACTCGGGTCAAGGTACTGAACAAAATACTTGAATAAAATAATCATTTGCAAATAAGTGTGAAGATAGAAACGAACTAAAAAGAGCAGAAAGGGCCAACGGGCAGGACACCGGTCGTAAGGACGAGCCACGCGGAATACCGATGGACCCCCGCGGCAGCATGCATTATGTATCCCCTAAGCCTCGCCAAATGAATGCACCCGGAGAAAAAAACCAAACGAGACACGTTTGTTTGTTGACAACGTTTACTAGATGTGGCTGGTCTTTTTACTAGCCTTTTATGTTATTTCGTTAGTAGTCAATTCTCGGAAAATTTCAAATTAGTAGCAGTAGAGTTATGGTATACGAAATTCTAGCTTACTTATGTTAGGAACATCAACAAAACTATAGTCTCCTAAATACCTCCGTTATACCCTGTAGAATTAATTTCAATTTAATTAATTATTTTATTTTCATTAATGTATTTCTTATAATAGGAAATACCCTAATACTTATGTTAATTTTTATAGCAATTGGTAAACTATACACGTTTCACAATCAAATAGGACCTTATAAAACGAATGAAGCTAAAAAAATAATTTCAAAGTGACTACCAAGTATTTTAATAGCAGCGATAGCCTAGTTGGTTGCGGTACGGACTGTCAAGACGAAAGTCGTAGGTTCGAAACCCAAGTGGCTGTATGCCACTTGGGTTTCACCTCTGACTTTTCTAAAGTTATGTGTGTATTAAAATGTTAATTATCGCTTACTCTAACGGTGAAGGAAAACATCGTGAGGAAACCTGCATATCTGAGTTTTTTTCTAAGGTATGAGAAGTCTGCCAACCCGCATTAGGCCAGCGTGGTGGACTAAGGCCTAGCCCCTCTCATTAGTAGAGGAGGCCCGTGCCCAGCAGTGGGACAATGTTTAATACAGGCCTAGTATTATTATACCAAGTATTTGATGGTATTTTTTTCAATCCAGACATAATTTCTGTCGGCATTACTGGCCTACTGTGACTTGATATTTACCAGCTAAGTACGATAGTCGATTTGCAGTATACAAATATATGTCAGATACCCTCGCAACACCAGTGTATAGAAACCATTAGTAAAACTGACCTTATCTAGACAAACAATGAACGTTGGTTGATTCAACACATTGTCACTATCCCGCGGCTGTATCGACGTGTATCCGAGGCTAAACGACGGAAATAAAAATCCTATAAATATTGAACGACGATATTTTTCTCACTTTGTCGCGTCGAGGGCCCATCGTGTCGCCGTGTTGCCGCGTCTCGCATTCGTTCCCTTTTACGGCAGTTGTACACCGCTTTAGAGTGTTTACACACTGGTAGATGTACGTTACAGCTGTCTTTAAATAATGTAAGAAGAGAAGGTCTAGTATCGCTGGCTCTAAGAGAAGAAGGTGAAGAACACTAACTAAGCAATCCTGATGCTATGAAATACTTTGAAAGTGCTTCTAGGATGACACTGTGTATACACAAATCATTTATAATTGTCGTTAATGAGATTCATTGCGTTTAAATATCGTCAATTTCGTCATTAAACTTACCATCACGTTCATTAATACATGTATCCATATCTTTTGATTCCTTGAATGAGTTTAAAAACCTGCTTAGATTGGGACTACATTTGCGCATGATATGCAAGTGTCACTTCGCGACACACTTGCGTGTGCCACTATGGCGGGTTTTTCGCCCTGTGTACGGTGGTCGCTATCCGGGCGCATATGAATATCCTACCACCAGCAAATTAATAATATGTTATCAGCGCTGTATTAACTTTGCTGGGACCTAGTTTCCTCAATATTGAGGAGAAGTTAGGCTTTTCGTCCACCACGTAGATCTGGTGTAAGTTGGTAAGATCTCAATTTTTTATGGAGACATCTCAGATATGAAAGATTTATTACAATTAACAATAAGTAGTGCCTTCGGAAATCAGAAATACGAGCCCTGATTTAAGCTAGAAACCTATGTCTTGCCTTCTACTCCTGCTTGGCTATCAATGCTTATTACGTAACTCCTTCCTATGATCTTGGGTCCTTTAGGCGTAGTGTGAAGAAGCTAAACAGCAGGCCGGCTTGTGTGATGATTGTGTTGAGTAGCGAGGGATAGACTGTCTCTTGCTACTTGATACTCTATCTGGACGGCACTGCGCTTACCATCAGGTGCAGAGTGGTCACATTGTCGCGCCAGAATAAAAAAAAATTGTATATGTAGCTATCCCAGTTTATTGCAGGATCCGTCTTTCTGATTAGATGCCAATCACAGCTACGTTCAAGTCACCTAAGCTGCCTCGGCTTTACATTGACATTATAAAAATATTTTCATCTTTCATTTCACTGCATTTACATACCATGTAAAGGTTCCCTTCGTGCACGCGTTGAGGTTTCTATCACGATTTTCACGCTTCCACCAGTGACTGCGCGTGCTTTTATAGCCGATCATTTTTTGAGGGATCAACGGAAAATTGCTTTCCCTTTGTACACTACGGATTTCACATACAAATAGTGTGATCAGATCGAATAGTGCGAGGTGAACATGACAATAAACTTCAATAAACTCCTGGCATGGTGACATGTGTATAGTGTTGTGGCTTGTTGTAGTATTTTAAGTCCTTGACGTCCTTAAAGACGTCCGAATGATTTTAGAGTAATCAGTAGATAAGCGTAAAACTTTAACTTCAACTGCTACCAATGCTTATAGTTCAACTATATATCAAAATGGTGGTTTATGAAGGTATTATAAAGATTGACTGATTGCCCCCTTTCACATTATGGGACCGAAATTCGGTGAAAAGTGGGTGTACTGGTTACACCTCTGCCTTCCCCTTTCGGGGATTACAGGTGTATGCGTGTATAAAGTTTTTTATCCTGGTATGCAAATTGAAAAGTGACCACACTGTACCTGATGGTAAGCGCAGTGCCGTCAAACTCGAGTATCAAGTAGCGAGAGATAATCTATCCCTCGCGGGATAATCTATCCGGGCGGATACGAATATCCTACCACCAGCTAATGATATCTTAAATGACGCAAAAAGATCAAACAATTACGAAAGTATAGACAAAACTAATATTTCCTAAGCCATATTCTGAAGTCATCAAAACGTTACCATCAAAACAGAATGCACATAAGAATTGCCATTTCCCAATACAGTAGCTAGGTTAAATTAATGTAATGGCCTTCCGCAGCGCTATCGTCTACGGAACGTTAAGCCAAAAAAGGTAATACTCTGTCGATAAAAATTCTCCAGGGATCACAGACCACACGTATATTCTCCGTTTATTTGTGTGGGTTAATTATATTGAGGAGTTTATTTGTAATACGAGTGACATCTTCATAATTAAGGAGAATTGTTACATGCCATGTTTCTAGCAAAAACGTAGACATATTCAGAACCAAAATTCTTCACACATAGTAATGATATTTATATTATCAAAGTTATTAACGTCTTTCTAACGAGACCAATTTTAGTAATAAATAAAATATTTTCGTATATTTGAATCCAACTTTTTATGTACCACTGTTTTTAGTTTCTGTCCAAAAAGAAATATTCTTTAAACACTGTTGTGTTGTAGGTAATAATACACCCAACAGTCTCACACATAGTCCTGACGCCACAGTAGGTCAAAGTTGTATCGTGGGTATCAATAACTATGAGGTACTACGGTCCCACCATACCGAGACCCGAAATAAATATCAGTCACACAATAATTTGTCTCGGTGCGGGAATCGAACCCACGGTCTCTCTTTCCACAGCCGGTTACTCAAACGCTGCGCCACGGGGGCCGTTTAGTCTTAACATTTTATTCTTCGTGGTGATCACAATGCGGTTAGGTAGGCAGGCAAGGCGCGTAGCATCAGGCAACCGATCTGATAATTTTAGATTATTATAGTTAAGTAAAAAAAAACAATGGTACAATGACTCATAAGGTACAAGATAACGATTCCAGTATTAAGACTGTATGTACTCTTGAGAATAGTAACAATAAAGACAGCTTAATACCGGTTGAAGAAAATATATAACGATAAAAGCCTAATCAAGTGAACGACATCTGAGGAGTGCTTTTTACACTAATGGAAGGCAAAACGCTTCGGATATGATGACATTCGAAACGATTTTGCAACAATTTGAATAATTTACCGCACTCCATGCGTGAAATGGAAAATTATTTTTAGATGAATTACTTAGGAATATATCGACTGTGGCGGGGAGCTGTCGGAAATCTTTGAATTAAGATCTAATTTAAATACATATATCAGCGATTGTACCAATGAAATTAGATTTTCATAGTTAATATAAAACAAACCTAAAAGAATTTTATATATAAGATTGAATTTGCTAAAGCGAAATTTACATATGTTCTATATCTCCTTTCATATTTTAATGTAAATGACGGAAGTATTACAAATTAAATTAACACTGACAATTATATTGAAATGCAATATGGGAATAATAGAGTTGTGTTATATAATTCAAGTGCACCCACTGGCTTTATGGCCTCGACATAGTTTCATACAACAATTTTTCTTAACTGACCAAAGAGACTTTGTGTAGAGGGAGTATTTGGAGCACAGCAATTTAAAAATGGAAGATTGGCGACGTTCGTAATGCCGTTACTATCTTCAGTCCCAGCGAACTTGAAGCCTTCAGTATTCTTTCCAATTATATAAACTGCTAAGAAGCACAAAACTCAATTACGTGTAATAACAAAGAATAAAATCCATCACGTAAAGGGATGTCATCGGATTATTTTCATTAAATGCATAGTTTCTCTGCGGGAATCCTGAGTAAGATACGTGTTGTGAATTGTCAATTCGTACCGCGACATGTTATTGTGGAATTATAGGGTTCGTGCGTTAACTTAGTTGTTATGATCGGTTCTATGTTCTCCATTAAATTACAGTTTAATATAGTTAGTGATTCTATACAAAGTTATGTAAGAGGGAACGTAAATTTCATTATAGCATGGTTTCATGTTTTTGATTCTTTGAGAATGAGTGTTTTTAAAACTGTTTTAACTACAAGATATATTTATTCAAAAATTTAGTTTTATAACGCCTTTATTGACTAAACAGATTTGCTTTTATTTCTAACGGATTTATTTCAAGAATAATTTTAAAAAACTGGCGCAGTTACAGTTAGCGCAGTACTGTGCTAAGGTCTCGGGTTTGATCCGATTGTAGGGTAATAGTGAAATTAAGTTTTACTACCTAGTCTAATCACTACTACTCTGACATTTTGGCTCGTATGGCGATATAGGCTCGCCACCTATCACATCATGGGACAGTAAAAAGCTTGGCCAAATGTGGGTGTACTTGTTATGCCTCTGCCTACACCTTCGGCATTACAGGCATGAGTGCCTTTTAAAACTACCAAACTCAACATTTCATTTTGGAAATCTCATAAACACATATCACCCAAATCTGCACAAACGCATGTCACATTTCATTTAATATTCCAAAACAAATATAACACAAAACACACCGCCCGTTTCATATGACATCTCAACCACGTCCGCGGTGAAAATATTGCGGGAATTCCAACGCAAGATTTCCGGGCAAAATTAGGTGGGTCGGCAGTGACCAGTGACAACACTGGCTTGACGTGGGTCAACCTCGTTAAATTTATCCAGGTAACAAGCCCGACTATACACTGGGAATGTGAATGGACGGATTTGTGTAATAAGGAAGAAGCGAAGGAAAAAGCTCTCGAAAAGATACGGGTAGGATTTTGACGATTTATTTTGTGGCACATTGTCGAGATGTTTTTCAGATTTCGCTCGGATACAATTATGTTAAGTATTGCTGCTGTTTATTTATCTTACAATGAGGATTATGGTGATATACAAACCAGGTTCTCGCAAGTTTGCTTAACAAATCTTACACTGTCATTTTGCTTGATCTGACTAGCTTAACTAATTCTATACTAATTGTCGTCTTGCTTGAGTCTGTTATGTATTCCAAAGAACATTTAATTTTTTATTTAATTTGAATATTAAATATATATTTGAATATATATGAGTCTTTCAAGGATCAACATCAATCACAAGTCGTGTGAAATCACAAGCTGAAATGCCATTTAACTTTGTTACGTTGTAACAAGATAATACATAAAAATAAAAAAAATGTTAAAATAATTACAAACATAAAGACAAAATAATTAAGTTGTTACTACGGAGCGAAACCACGCGAAATGATCTAGCAATAGCGTATAGAACCAATCAGGGTAATCCTTCTGTCTGAAACACGAATCCCCACTAAAAAATATCAATTATCACGCACACAAGGAAAAAACCCTTCCTTTAAATACAAGGCGCGGGACACAAAACGACAGTTGATTCCAATACGCACAGGAAACAGGTCGGCTTACAAGTAAATACCACCAGTTAAAATAAAGTAGTAAAATCAGTGCTTAATCATCATCCCCCTTGGTAAGTTAATTATAATTCTTTAGGCTTTTTGCTGTTAGCTAATTCGTGTCTGGTTTTATCCGATTTAAATTCTTCCACCGTATAATAATGGTTTAATTACGTAGAGAAATGTGACGCGTGGTGCAGTAAAACATAACCTTACCTTACATATGTTCACTCGGGTTAATTTCATTTAAATACTATTGCCAAATGAAGATGGTCTAGATCAGAAATTAAATGACCACTTGTATTTCACGCGTGTGTTCTCAATATCGGTGGTTTTCTTTCTTTAATGTAACTGTAATTTAGTAGACTCAAAATTAATCATTCAATAGTTAACTTAAATAATATCCACCGTAAAAATGTATCTTATATTTAATTTGTAGTAATGTATCTAGAAATGTAGATTTGATAATAACTTAAATTCGTTAGGTTTTAAAAGAAATTATATAATATTACTCCCATCTAAATCGCTGGGAGTCTATTGTTAAATCAGTGAAGTTTTTTTATGTACCGGCGTAGCAAATATCGCAGGTCATCGCTTCGCCGATATGCTTGTCTTTAACTACCTACTAGTTTGTAATTATTGCATACGAGAAGGAAGTTATTTTTATTTTTGTACCTCATGGCGTAGTGGACTGGTGATCGACCGGTAAATAGTTAGATGAAGTTCGGTTTTGGGTTTTCAAATAATTTTATATTTTTTTTTTGTTCTTCTACTATTACCGGATTGGTATATCGCCACTCCACTGCGCGTATTGTATTTTGTTGTTTTTTATTGTTCGCGAAAGATGCCGACACCCACACATGGTCTCGACTAGTGCTTGGGTCTCGGGGTCTTTTGCGCTACAAACGTCCTGTCGACGCGTTCCAGGAATCTGGGGGACCACCGTACGGGTTGCAGCTGGGAGGTACCAACTCCCGTACCGTCCAACACTGACTCGACTACGGCTCCGAGCCGGGAAGGAGTGCGACCGCGGCAGAACATAGTCGCCGACCTCTGCTGACCTCTGCGCCCGGCACGCCGCTGCATCGCGAGCCACGCGGCGCCCCCGGTCCCTACCACGCCGGCAGACATTGGAGCGTAGTTAAGTCCCCAGCGCACATTGCCCGTCGACCATCACCAAACGGAACTTTCTCTGTGCCGAGAGCTCACGCCCTGAGTGGTTCTCCTCTACCTCAGTAATTGTTTTTTTAATAAAAGTATTTTTTTCTTCGGTAACTTGTTATTTTTGTGCCCCGCCGTCAGGCGGACCGTAACAAAATGGCGCTCAACTATTAAAAGCAAGCACAGAGAAGTTTTCGTTTGGTACTATTGTGGTGTCGGTATTTTTTTTTTTCTCAACCAGGTGGTAAGCCTATGCGGACGAGGCTGAACGGGGAGGCACCACCGACCCGTTTTCTCTTTATAGAGGAACGGGTAGCCGAAATTTTGTCTTCTGGTTCCGCAGGGTAATCAAATACCATCTATGGTTACCCACACACATACGCGTGAACTGCAAGTGGCATAACATCATAATTTTATTTTCTCATAACATTGCATTCTGATTTTTGTGCATTTACATGTTTCTTGTTTAGCAATCGTTTTTGCATTTATGTATGTGCGTAGTTAAACATTTCCTTTCAGAGATTTTTTTTGTTTGGTGCATTTCTGCATTGATATTTTTTTGTTGCAATCATTATTGTTTTGCAAATTTTATTTTATACTCTGAAAAGATAATGATAGTAATGTACATTATTTTACATCGTACTTAATATTTTATTAACATTGCCACTTTCGTGTCACATTTCGTCGCGTATTGTTAAAATTTTTAACTTCGAATATTTTTTTTTCGATTAATTTTTTTTTTTTTGACTCGGACTTAAATTTTTTTAACTTCGAATAAAAATTTTTTTTTTTCGGATTTTTTTTTTAACATCGGTTAAAATTTCTTTTTATCTTCGACTTAGCTGACCAATAAAATTAGATTGATCTTTCCGGATCGTTTCGGTTCGTGGGTTCGATTCTTTCGGTTCGGTTCGTTTCTTTTCGGTACATTTCATTTCGGTTCCTTTCGGTTCTTTTCAGTTCGTGGGTTCGATTCTTTCGGTTCGATTCGTATCAAGTAAATTTTTTTATATTTAAAAATGGACCGTACCATTAAACAACTACATCTAACTAAACCGGAGCTTAGGTATGAAATAGCCATACGTAGTTTAGAACCTATGAATAGGGTTGACGATTTTAGGATACCAATAGATAGTCACACCGGCATTTCTAGCGTACGGTGGGAAAACTTATACCATGCGGGTCGCATCATATTATAGATGTAGACCCAAGTGCCTGAGTGCTCTCACCGCGCGATAAATGTACGGATTTTATCGGAATTTTACCGGGATTTTGTCGAAATTTTCCCGGAGTTTCTCGGATTCTCTCCTTCGTAAAGATTTTTTTTTTGGTGTTTTGTCACACTTTTAAAGTTATCACGTGAATTATACACGATGGATAACCTCATCAATTTTGTCCTGTTTCATAGGATTTTTTTTTTTAGGATTGTTAAACAATTCTATAATATGTTAACATTCGTTTATTATCCGTTCTTTAGCGAGTTAAATAAGCCTACACGAATTTTTTTGTGTGTATTGACTTCTATATAGGTCTACACACGTTTTATTGTTTTGCGTTTTGCAAAATTTTAGCGGAGTATGACAGTTTCTCGGTATAGGTCTACTCGTCTGCTGTTTTCTTCTCTCCGTTACAGCGGGTCGTGACTGTAACAAATTCGCTAAAGAATAGACATACTCGCAATGTCGTTTAGCTATTTTATTTAGCTTGATCAAATGATCATTTATTCATCGAAGTCATTACCGTTAACAGTTCAATTCAGGTTTCCTTGATTCATAGTGTTCAGAAAATGGAATATTTTTTTTCTTTTCTCGTCTACAATTATTACAAATTAAAAATTGTTACGTTTTGGTCTCTGTACACATTGTCTTTGATGAATTAAAATAAGCCTACACGTTTTTTTTTGTGTGTATTGACTTCCTTATAGGTCTACACACGTTTTGTTTTTGCGTTTTGCAAAATTTTAGCGGAGCATGACAGTTTCTTGGTATAGGTCTGCTCGTCTGCTGTTTTTCGTTACAGCGGGTCGTGACTGTAACAAATTCATCAAAGACCAATGTATTTCACAGTGCCGATTCGTCAGAATGTTCACGTTGCAGTATTCTTCTTCTTAGACGCTCTTTGTCATGCAGTACTGTTCTCGAGTCCAATTCGTTAATAGAATTGTACTCTAGTTATACGGAAGTCTGTTGATTTTAAATTTCACCAGACAACTATGAAAGGTCGGATGCTAGGTCGCATGGTAGGTATTTGTTAGTGGAAGTATGAATGTGAGACAGTACTGGGCGGTTCTAGCGATACTTAGGCGCTTACCGCAGCGGATTTTACTACGTAAAATCCTTTCTCTGGGAGAGGGGGTATTGTTACGTTGTAACAAGATAATACATAAAAATAAAAAAAATGTTAAAATAATTACAAACATAAAGACAAAATAATTAAGTTGTTACTACGGAGCGAAACCACGCGAAATGATCTAGCAATAGCGTATAGAACCAATCAGGGTAATCCTTCTGTCTGAAACACGAATCCCCACTAAAAAATATCAATTATCACGCACACAAGGAAAAAACCCTTCCTTTAAATACAAGGCGCGGGACACAAAACGACAGTTGATTCCAATACGCACAGGAAACAGGTCGGCTTACAAGTAAATACCACCAGTTAAAATAAAGTAGTAAAATCAGTGCTTAATCATCATCCCCCTTGGTAAGTTAATTATAATTCTTTAGGCTTTTTGCTGTTAGCTAATTCGTGTCTGGTTTTATCCGATTTAAATTCGTATAATAATGGTTTAATTACGTAGAGAAATGTGACGCGTGGTGCAGTAAAACATAACCTTACCTTACATATGTTCACTCGGGTTAATTTCATTTAAATACTATTGCCAAATGAAGATGGTCTAGATCAGAAATTAAATGACCACTTGTATTTCACGCGTGTGTTCTCAATATCGGTGGTTTTCTTTCTTTAATGTAACTGTAATTTAGTAGACTCAAAATTAATCATTCAATAGTTAACTTAAATAATATCCACCGTAAAAATGTATCTTATATTTAATTTGTAGTAATGTATCTAGAAATGTAGATTTGATAATAACTTAAATTCGTTAGGTTTTAAAAGAAATTATATAATATTACTCCCATCTAAATCGCTGGGAGTCTATTGTTAAATCAGTGAAGTTTTTTTATGTACCGGCGTAGCAAATATCGCAGGTCATCGCTTCGCCGATATGCTTGTCTTTAACTACCTACTAGTTTGTAATTATTGCATACGAGAAGGAAGTTATTTTTATTTTTGTACCTCATGGCGTAGTGGACTGGTGATCGACCGGTAAATAGTTAGATGAAGTTCGGTTTTGGGTTTTCAAATAATTTTATATTTTTTTTTTTGTTCTTCTACTATTACCGGATTGGTATATCGCCACTCCACTGCGCGTATTGTATTTTGTTGTTTTTTATTGTTCGCGAAAGATGCCGACACCCACACATGGTCTCGACTAGTGCTTGGGTCTCGGGGTCTTTTGCGCTACAAACGTCCTGTCGACGCGTTCCAGGAATCTGGGGGACCACCGTACGGGTTGCAGCTGGGAGGTACCAACTCCCGTACCGTCCAACACTGACTCGACTACGGCTCCGAGCCGGGAAGGAGTGCGACCGCGGCAGAACATAGTCGCCGACCTCTGCTGACCTCTGCGCCCGGCACGCCGCTGCATCGCGAGCCACGCGGCGCCCCCGGTCCCTACCACGCCGGCAGACATTGGAGCGTAGTTAAGTCCCCAGCGCACATTGCCCGTCGACCATCACCAAACGGAACTTTCTCTGTGCCGAGAGCTCACGCCCTGAGTGGTTCTCCTCTACCTCAGTAATTGTTTTTTTAATAAAAGTATTTTTTTCTTCGGTAACTTGTTTTTTTTTGTGCCCCGCCGTCAGGCGGACCGTAACAACTTGTATAAAAATGTTGCACCTAAAATCAGAATACGCCACATTGTGGTAAGGACAAGGAACCTTCAAAAATACTATCATTAATGTCACCTATATATGTATTTAGGCTTTTGGTAAGAAACACATGTTTAAATTTTTTTGCAAAATCAACCGTAAAGGTATAGCCATACTAATCCACACTAATAGTATAATGGGATAGCAAAATATAGAAAGATGTAATAACTTAAGATGTCTCCATGGATTATCAAAAATAACTAACACGCGGGCGAAGCCACGGGCTAAAGCTAGTACTTCATAAAGAAGATCTAGCAAAGAAGTAACAAACAAAAAAATTCCATCGCAAAAATATAACTAAATGTTTAAGTAGGAAATGCCGTCTGGATCTCCAATGTCCTTATTTCATTTTATTTCTTTTTCCTTTGAGTCAGCTCGCTTTGAGGGCAGCGAAGTCTTACAAATCTGTTTAAGGAATGAAAAATAAATCATTACCCCTAATTTCAAGCCATGAGTTTCTTTAATAAAACTGTTTCGGAGGAATTGTGCTTGTTACTAATAATATTGTGTCTGACTATAAGTTGGTATTGAGCAATCGCTAACATTTCATAACTCCATGGGATTGATGTACATCCCTTCCCTTTTTACTGTATGGCCACGAATTGACCTTGTTTTTGGATTCTACTTACCATCAGATGGAGTGCAATCACTTTGGAATGCCAGAATAAAAAACAGCTTTTATAACGTTAAAACCATTTTATAAATTCTGCTGTTTAATATCGCAACTGTCATAGGCTCGGACACGTCAGATTCGTGTCAACGTAGAAATAATGACGTGACAATTTCACAGTGGAAACTTCACTCGTTAATTGCTTGTCACCCCTAACGACCCGGATTTACAGCGATAATAAAGCGTTATTGACGTGGAAAAATTATGTTAACATTTCATTGAAGTTAGGATTCTTATTTGTCTACTAGTAGTACTTCATATGTAGACCGTAATATATGAACTATAAATAGAAACAAATTATTTCTAATGAAATGCTCTTAGTGAAATAAAAGTACCGACTATATTTTATTAAATAACATGACATAAATTCACGTCTACATCCCTGAAGGCATAGGTAGAGGTGCTACAAGTTCACTCACGGTTCGTCTAGCTTATATCCGTCCCTTTAATTGACAGGTGGTCCGGTCACCACACCAGGCGCAATTTCAATCCCGAGCATCCATGTATGATTTTTAATTCAGAAAACTCTAACACAAATTTTAATTACCCGACCTGGAAACCCAGGATCTTCCCGATGTTTCAGCCTATGTACGCTGCTACAAGAACGATAAGGTCATTTATTGTATTATTTTTTGTCAATTCATATGACGTTCCTGTACCTTAATCGATCCTCTCTCTTGTGAAGTATTAAACTACTCGAATAAACACAAGCTGCATATAATATACTATAAATATAAACATAACTTAAAAACAATTAGACCCACCTTACATCCAGCTTTCAATACAAATCAAGCGCAGACGTCATTCAATACCAAGACAATGCGATTTAATTTCCCACTTCAAACAGTCTTGCGAGACGAATTACCATTTGTCTCAGAACAAGCCTCAATGGCCGTTATTCGATTAGACGTCGGACTAACTTCGGAGCACAAATAAATCCAACTGCGCCATACGCTTTGGGCTGCAGTGGAATCGGCCCTAATCCGGAGTAAATTGCTTACAGTCTGCCCGGGCTGGGGCGATTATCTTGTCTTTAACACCGCGCCGAATATTTGACTTGTTACCGACTTGCGTTTAAGAGTTGTTGAAACTGTTAAGAATATTGATCTGTTTGTTATAGGCTACTTATCCCTTTTGAAGTAATTTATTTATTGTAAGGTGACCACTGAAAACCAGCGCTGTGTTGTGGTATGTACTGTGTACGTGCCACAGCACAGCAATATGGTGAGTGGTCACTTACCTGTCACAGCTGCGACAAGCAAGTGCCATTAGCATTAGTTTTATTTATAATAAAATTGTTAATTGTATTATGCTATGTGCGTGTTGTTAGCTGTGCTAATAAATAGTTTTTCTTTCTTTCTAATAGTTCCCCCTACTATTCTACAGCGGTTGCAGTTAATAACTTGACTTGCTTGCTATGACTGGCTTGCATGTAGTCATATAGTTAGAGAGCCACCGTGGCGCAAAGGGCGACTAGCCGGCTGTGAATCGAGAGGTCGTGGGTTGGATTCCTGCACCGAGAAAAATGTTTGTGTGACAGACAGATATTTGTTTCGGGTCTGGATGTTGAGTAGTTCTTCATACCCACGATACAGGTTTTACCTAGTGTGGGTCAAAACGATGTGTTTGACTGTTGGGTGTATTTATTTATATTCAAAAAGTCGATATTAGATACTGAATAGTTTTGTAACACGAAACAACTACAATAAAAATAAACCATCTTATATGTGGTAAAGGTGGCCATAAAGAGATGAGATATATTATTATACTATCAAAGAAAGTCACTTCAAGAGCTAATACCCAGAGTTTACCAACTTTTCTATGAATGTTTTCTTTTACAGCGTCACAGATCAGTAAACTTTGGATATGTTTGTATGTAACTAAGCTAATATACAATTATTTGCTGGAACTCTGATAAACATGATATTATATATTGTTTACACAATAATATAAGTAAAAAAGTAATATTCAGGATAATATCTTTTAAAATACAATATAGTTTTTTAATTTGTAAATTGGTTAATGTTTTTCTGGTGGTAGGACATTCATATTCACCCGGATAGCGACCATCGTACACAGGGTGTATAACCCGTCAGTGGCACACGCAAGTATGTCGCGTTCCGGGGTCAGCCAGTGTACATCCGGTTTGTGTCGAGGGTCTAGAGTTTGGCCGTAGATGTTTGGCCGTATTGCGTAGGTAGGTAATCAGAAGTACTTACCTACTCTGACAAAAGACCCTCGACCGCTTCTTCACCTTCTTGACCATGGCGTAGTGTGAAGAAGCAGGCCGGCATGATTGTGTTGAGTAGCGGGGGATAGATCGTCTCTCACTACTCGATACTCTAATTGGACCGCACTGTGCTTACCATCAGGTGCAGTGTGGTCACTTTGCAAGGATAAAAAGAAAAGACTTAAAGGCACCACATCTTATCGAATGTTCCTACTCATATTCCGCATAGAGGATTTTTGTTGTGTGGTAATTTTTCGCGCGAGCGCACGCTACTATTTAAACTCTCACTATACTTTTGGAATCGAATTTATTGTTAAGAACTAAAGGCAATAAAAGTAATGTTTTGTTCAAATAGTTTTCTTGTAATGTTTACTAAAATGAAAACACTTCGTAAGAAGCGCCACATCTTACATTTATAAACAGTTGCACAATTACAAAGTACTTCATGTTTCAAGGAAGATTGAAACGTTATACTAGATATAACTCTTTTTAACCGACTTCAAAAAAATGGAGGAGGTTATCAATTCGACGTATTTTTGTTTTTTATGTTTGTTACCTCAGAACTCCATCATTTATTGACCGATTTAGAAAATTCTTCTTTTATTACAGAGAATATGCTTCCGGATTGGTCCTATAGAATTTTTATCAAAATCGGTTGAGTAGTTTGGTTTTAAAACCAAAATAACTTGAAAAAATATGTTGTCCGAATATACGAAACTGCGAATTTTGCTTTTCTGTGACTTTTTCAGTGGTGTTTTCTTTTGGTACTCTATCTAACGTACCTATTTTATATTTGTACCACTAAAAAGCAAAAAATAAATTATAACTTTTTAAATAAAAATAAAACCGCCTTCAAAAAAACCCAGATACAACTAAAAAGCAAAAAATAATTGGTTACATTTACGTCAATTAATTACATACAATTTAAATCAATTATTTGGAGCCGGTGCCAGCCAAAACATGGAAAAAACAGAATAATCAGGCATACAAAAAAAAATAGATCCATACTTGGTTTTTATGAATCTAAAAGTAAAGAAAACAACACCGGCACCGACTCCAAAAATAATTGATTTAAATTGTATGTAATTAATTGATTTAAATGTAACAAATTATTTTTTCCTTTTTAGTTGTGTCTGGGTTTTTTTGAAGGCGGTTTTATTTTTTATCTCTTTCAATTTTCATCTACTGTATTCTTTAAAACAAACCTCTTCATGTTGTTTCTTTAGTATAAATTATACTACTCTGTCTCTAAACACAAGACGTTTTAGTATTGTACTAACTAATTTATGTGATTTAATAAGTAAATGAAAATTAAATAATTCTCTAGAGAATATAAAAAATCAAGACACTCGCCTAGAGAGTTTTCAGAGTATTTTAACCGTCTCTTCAGTTATTGGTAGGGAAGTATTGCTTTTTAATGTAATTTCCGAAACGGAACACTCCGCTGCCGGCAGCCTCCTCCGGGATTCCACTAATGGATTCTGTTCATACTCTCCTGTCTCTATCAGTCAGACGTTACTTTTTATCTCATGCAGTTTCTTCCGCTTAGATATTAACTCCGTATTAAATTAAGTATTTTATTTTACAGATACTTTCAACAGTATTATGCTATCTGGATTCCTCATATTTTTTATTTCGTTCCCAACACTAATGTATAACAACATCCAATAAGCTATTGATATATTGACTATGCTTTACTAGATGATTGATTATTACTCGCTACTCTAATTGGACGGCACTGCGCTTACCATCTGGTGCACTGTGGTCACTTGCTGTGACAGGATAAAAAAATCTATTATCAATAACCATTATTATAATAGTTAATTAATTTGTAATTATTAGTATCAGCCTTCAGCCTAATTTGACAGCCTCCATGGCGCAGTTGGCGAGTAGCCGACTGTGAAACGAGAGGCCGTGGGTTCGATTCCCAAACCGGAACAAATGTTTGTGTGATAGACAGATATTTGTGTCTGGGGTCTGGGTTTTGTGGGACCGTAGTCCCTCGTAGTTCTTGGTATCCACGAAACAGGTTTTATCTAGTGTCGGCTCAGAACTATGGGTGTGACTGTTGGGTGTATTTATTATTATTATTATCTACTATTCATTCACTTGAGTTTCAATTGATCGTTGCCAGCATAGTTATAATATCTCAGTACCCTTACCCACGATTGTCAAAAAGCGACGCCCTTATAAACATCACATCATAATTTTAAAAGCGAACATTCGCAACCATCTCGAGATGAGACACAAATTAAATTTCCCCATTTTTCTACGAGAATACAAAAAAAACTAAGATGGTTTTAAAATAAAAACGCTCCCCAACATTTCATTTTCGAGCCATTCTTATTATTGTGACGACTTTAAACCGGGACCTAATTTGATCTTACAATTTTGTTGCCGGCGCGGTCGCTCGAGGCTCAATGTCGTTTCACTAGGGTTTCACATTACAAACTTACGGATACGTTTCTTAAACACATCCTCGGGCACAATTTGTGGATGATTCTTCCTAAATTAACGGTAAATTTAAGTTTGTCGCGAGCGAGAACGCGGTGCAGTGGTCATATTGCCGCGACCAGGAGGGTTACTCTTGACACTCGATTCCAATTTAAAATTGGGATTGGGTTCGAAAACTTTATAATTAGCACTCTTGAACGCAACACCAGCGCACTATTTAACTGAATACGGTGGAATAGAGTATTTACGATCGCTAGTTCGTAAAAAATCTATTTCTTTTAGTTGAGTGAGTTGGAGTTCCAATATCTTCTAGATTGGAATTGAAACTGTATCGAGTTCGAGATTGGAATTGATTTCAAGAGTAGGCCTACAGATAGACTTGAACATCTTCCAAGACTTGTGTTGGCATTATTAAAGCAGAATGTGTATTGTTATGGCTTGCTGTTCTGTTCTTATTAAACCGCTAGACGTGGACACGCTTGCCGGTTTATTATTTCTTTTATTATGTCCGCCATTCTTTTCTAGTGTTTGTTGGCACCATTGCATCTTTATTGTTGTCTATTTTAGGATAATTAATGTCGGACATTACTGGTGTTATCTAAAATATGATACACTCATTTGCAAAAAAACGGGCGGTTTTGATTTTAATTCTTCTTTAAAAAAATACGGTACCAAAATGATTTCAATCATTTGTACATGTTACTGGCCGGTTTTAAAAATGCCGTGGTGTTTAAAACAGTATGTTCTAAATTCAAATTTTCGTTTGATGCTCGTTTTTACAGAAAACCACTTTTTATCCTACATTTTTGGTGCGAAGTTCCAAAAGATAATATCGGTTTTCATAACTTTTAGTCAATTTTTATGAATTTATTTCATATTCTTAATTGTCAAAGCTTCATTTATTGCTGTTTAGCTGTCTCAATAATGTTAGAGAAAGTGGTAAAAGCTACCAAAATTATTGCGCTGCTCGAAGAGGGTTGCAGCCAATGCTTCGTGGCTCAGAGGCTAAGTGTGAGTCGCTCGACGGTTTAAAGGACCTGGCAGCGGTATCAAGACACCGGTTCCGTCGAGAGAAGGCCTGGTTCTGGAAGAAAACCATGTACCCAACCACGGGATGATCGTTTTCTTGTAAGTCGCGCATTGAGAAATCGCAAGTCTTCGTATGTGGACATTAAGAACAACCTCGAAGAAGTAAGAAATGTGCATATTAGTCTATGGACGGTCAGGAGGAGGCTTCTCGCGGCCAATATACGCAGTCATCGCCCGGCCCGCGGCCCTAAGTTACTCCGTGAGCACAGAGTTGCCAGGCTTAGGTTTGCTCGAAATTGTGAGTCATGGACTCAAGAAGACTGGAATAGGGTATTGTTCTCCGATGAAGCCAGGATATCTCTGTTCGGTGAAGATCGACGTCGGCGAGTGCTACGAAGACGAGGAGAACGCTTTGCAGAGGCTTGTTTTGAAGAAATCACACCTTATGGTGGGGGCTCTGTTATGTTTTGGGCAGGAATAAATTCAATGGATCGTACAGAGTTAGTCTTCATTGAAAACGGCTCACTGACTGGACATCGATACATAACGGAAGTTCTAATTCCTCATGCACAACCCGCATTGGCTGCTTTAGGCGAAGACTCAATTTTTATGGACGACAACGCTCGCGCCCACCGGTCTGGCGATGTGGAAGCGTATGTGCAAGAGGTCGGCATTCGTCGTTTGGATTGGCCAGCTCGAAGTCCCGACCTCAATCCTATAGAGCATGTCTGGGACGTTCTGAAACGACGCGTGAGATCAGTACAACCGGCTCCGCAGACCATCAGAGAGCTGAAGAATGTGATTACCGCGGAGTGGGAACGTATTCCACAAACAAGTATCCGGGATATCCTCGCTAGCATACCCAGACGAATTCAAGCTGTGATTTCAGCTAGAGGGGGTCACACTCGATACTACATTTATCTGCTTTTACTTTATTAAAGAAAAAACAAACAAAAATCTTTGTTAACTTTTACTTCACGAGCATATGCACTACTAGCGAGCATACACTACCTACTAGTGAACTTTAGCATTAAAACCCATAAATTTTATCAAAATTTTATGATAATACTGACGTAAACGATTATTTGCTTATTAATTTACAAAATTGTGAAAGTAAAACTACCTATAATTATCAAACAAACCAATAGTAACATTTGAAATGGTTCATTGCTTAGGTGCCCGTTTTTTTTGCAAATGAGTTAAAATCTGTATATTATTTATTTATTGTATTTTGTGTTTTTTTTTTGTTTTTTAACACTGCACCTGATGGTTAGTGCAGTGCCGTCTAGTTAGAGTATCAAGTAGTGTGAGACAATCGGTCCTCCGGTACTCAGCACAATCATGCCGGCCTGCTGTGTAGCTTCTTCACACTACGTCTAAAGGAACCAGGATTATAGGAAGTAGGAAGGTGTTTATAACTACAAGATTAAACGGACAGGTTGATATAGAATTTTCTCATAACTACGCCATTTAAATTACACCACAAGCCGTTTATTTCAGTGTCCGTGAACTCACTGTAGGTATTGTATTCAATAGGTAAAGAAATTTCTTTATTCAACATTCAAATTTAGGAACTTCAAAGTGAAGTATAAAAAAATATCCTACAAAACTGTAAACGTTTTTTAAAAGAAGAGAGATTTAATACCGGTATATTACTAAACTATTTTCGTTTAGTAAATCAAAGACGTGACAGAATTTCCTGGAGGGCAAATAAAGGAAGGTTTTAAGACGTAATCCCTTTGAGAACAAAGAGGACGTGTACACGTTTGTTTCCCAATTTTACGGTTTGCCGAGCTCGCCGAAAAGAATCTACTTACAAAATGAAATGTCTTCATTGTAGCCATAAGTTGGACTACGGGAGACGTTTTTGTATTTGTATTACCAATTAATACTTATTATTGGTTGTTATTTCTTGTTTGTTACGAAACAAACTTTGTTATTGGATCCTTTTTGCAAGATTATTAGAGTTTCGGTTCAAAGAAAAATAAAGACACTTTGAGGAGGTATTTTTATGTAATTATGGTTTTTTTTTATTCTGGCGCGGCAATGTGACCACACTGCACCTGATGGTAAGCGCAGTGCCGTCCAGATAGAGTATCAATTAGCAAGAGACAGTCTATCCCTCGCTAATCAACACAATCATGCCGGCCTGCTGTTTAGCTTCTTCACACTACGCCTAAAGGTATGGTATTCGTTATACAAATTCATTGGCCCAACACTGGCCCAGATACAACTCCAAATATGAAAGAATATATTATTTAATTAATTCTTAATCTTCCCTAGTCAAGGATCATTCGGACACCGGTGTCCGGACAAAACTGACGATACTCGCCCTTATTGACGTGTGGAAATTAAATTTATTTCGGATTGTATTTTTACTCACTAACGGTGACCTTTTTCGAACACCGGTGTCCTTGTTTACTTAAGAGGTTAAATCTAAGAATTCAGGCCCAATAACTAGGCTATTTAAGAGCGAATTTAGGTTATTTCAAATGGATCGTATTCTTTTTTTAGATAGTAGTGAAGATAATTTTCATTATAAAGAATGCAATGATATACCTCGTCTGCATCTTGCAAGCAAACCCTTCGCTGCACTGATTACCATATAAAGTGACATTTACAGTGCAACGGGTTTCAAAGACATGCACCGCCTTTGTGACCCATCTGCTTTGATATCACAGAGAAACGAGATTCGCATCATATATATAGAATTTGTAAACCATCTTCTGTACAAACATATCTATAATAAGTAAAAGTTTTTTTAATTCATAAAAAGTACACTGACTTCATTGAGAAACAAATTATGCGTCTCTATAAAATTTGAAGGTTTCCCTCGATTTTTCTGAGATCCCATCATCAGATCCTGACTTGGTGCCAATGGGAGCACCTGGGAAGTATACCCTTTTAAACAAAAAAAGAATTTCTCGAATCGGTTCAGGCGTCTTCGAGTAATCGGGTAACATACATAAAAAAAAGATTCCGACGAATTGTTAACCTCCTCCTTTTTTTGAAGTCGGTTAAAAAGAAGCAAAGTTCAGTATAAATTAAAAATAAGAAAGATTTAGGATAAAAAATGTGTCAAAGTCATGTAAAACTTATAAAAAAAGCATTGGATGACCCTTTTTTTTAGATGAATTATAAAGAAACTAAGATATGACCCACCTGCAATTAAATTAACCAGAGCAGTGTTTGACGTTCAGTTCCTTACCAGGACCGAGCGTACTGACTTGCGGAGCCACAGCTTTATGGTGTATACCACCCCGGCCCGAACCAAGAGGTTCGCAAATTCGTATCTTTGCCGCACTATCAAGGTGACACTTCAGATAACGCCTCTAGTTGTGCCTGAATAATGTTGAATACAAGCAATGATTTTCAGAAATAAATTTTCAGGGCTGCCAGATTGTATAATTGGATATAAAATGTGTATAATTTAGTTAGCTTATGTGTCCAGTGTGTATAACGAACTGCCTTGTATAAATGGATACAAAGTATCCATACTAATACTATAAATGCGAAAGTAACTCTGTTTGTTTGTTTGTTTGTTACCTCTTCACGACTAAACGGCTGAACGGATTGTAATGAAATTTGGTAAGGGAATAGATTATATCCTGGAGAAGGACATAGGCTATATTTTTTCTCAAAAATCAACCTTGAAGGGGGTCAAATAGGAGGTCAAAATTTGTATGGGAAATCCATAATTCCTCGACTTAGGGGTCTGTAAATTCATATTTAGGCTTTTGGTAGGAAATAAAGAAATACGTGTTTCACATTTTTACACGAAGTTAAATAGTGAGGGAGTGAGAGAGTGAGGGAGTGAGAGAGTGAGGGAGTGAGAGAGTGAGGGAGTGAGAGAGTGAGATAGTGAGGGAGTGAGGGAGTGAGAGAGTGAGGGAGTGAGAGAGTGAGGGAGTGAGGGAGTGAGGGAGTGAGGGAGTGAGGGAGTGAGGGAGTGAGGGAGTGAGGGAGTGAGGGAGTGAGGGAGTGAGGGAGTGAGGGAGTGAGGGAGTGAGGGAGTGAGGGAGTGAGGAAGTGAGGGAGTGAGAGAGTGAGAGAGTGAGAGAGTGAGAGAGTGAGAGAGTGAGAGAGTGAGAGAGTGAGAGAGTGAGAGAGCGAGAGAGCGAGAGAGCGAGAGAGCGAGAGAGCGAGAGAGCGAGAGAGTGAGAGAGTGAGATAGTGAGAGAGTGAGAGAGTGAGAGAGTGAGAGAGCGAGAGAGTGAGAGGATGAGATAGTGAGAGAGTGAGAGAGTGAGAGAGTGAGAGAGTAAGAGAGTGAGTCAGTCAGTCAGTCCGTCAGTCCGTCCGTCCGTCAGTCCGTCAGTCCGTCAGTCCGTCAGTCCGTCAGTCCGTCAGTCCGTCAGTCCGTCAGTCCATCAGTCCGTCAGTCCGTCAGTCCGTCAGTCCATCCGCCCGTCCGTTTGTTTGTTACCTTTTCACGACTAAATGGCTGACCGGATTGTGATGAAATTTGGCAAGGAGATTATATCCTGTAGAAGGACATAGGCTATCTTTTTTCTCAAAACACAACTTTGAAAGAGGACAAATAAGAGTTCAATATTTGTATGGGAAATCTATCATTCCTCAAGTTAGGGATCTGAAAATTCATATTAAGGCTTTTGGTAGGAAATAGAGAAATACGTGTTTCAACGTTTTTGAAAAATCATCCCTGAAAGGGGCAAAGTGAGATTCAACTTATGAGGTATTCTTTAGATGCAATCTCAAGATTCAGGCAAAACAACTGAGAGGCTAGACAATCGCTATAGGTGCCTCAGTGCAAAAGACAACTTCTTGGATTGTATACTTCTGCTCCCGAAAATAACCTTCACGCGGGCGGAGCCGCGAGCAACAGCTAGTAAAAAAATAAATATTAAAGTGTAAAGTAAAATATCCACGTGTCTTGAGCTTTTGAAAAAAGAACGTTTTTAAGGTGTTGGTTGGTAACAATGGTGTATAATGAATTTAGATTTTGTATAATGTCAGAGAGATGGCGGTATAAAATAAGTTTTTATGCCTTCTTTTATCTCTGCACCACCTCAGGTTGACTGGCAGAGAATCCACCCCGCATTAAGTCCGCCTATACTTAACTGTGTAAAGTGTTAAATAATTAAGTTATTGCTGCTGGCAGCCCTGTAAATTGTAGTCAGTCAGGAACCGCCAATAACATCCAAGCGTCTTATTATTATCAAGATATACAGCCTACCCTTAGAGTAGTTATAATATACCTTATACTCAAAGAGCCTACCACACGTTTTTACGTAAGCCAGTAATTACTTATTTCCTATTCGAGTGAGTTTCAACTCGTTGCAAATGCAATTAACTTCAGTTCTCTGTCAGGCCCCGAGGACCTTAGAGATCAACAACGATATCGCATGATCCTTATTCATATAATTATAATAGACATTATTATAATACTAAATTTACAAACTAGTTCCTTTTAGGGCGTTTTTAAGGACGTCATGATAAATATCGTCGAGATAATAAGTTAGTTTCCTGTGTTTAATTTTGTACGTTATTTTATATGCAACCAAATATAATACGCAAAAGAAACTTTTTTGCGACAACAGAATCCAAATTGCTTGAAAAATGAGTTCATAATATTTATTTTAAATATTGGTAAGAGCGAAAATGGGTGCGTAGTGTGAACACGTCACTATCTCGCTCGCACAACGGGACAGCATTGGTCATTCTGAGAGGTGACGTCACGACTCATATCATGCTTCCTTTTACTGTCATTTGACAAGTACCCCTTCCACTAGATTTAAATAGCGTCTAATTTACTTATTTTTGTTCGGATTTATAAAGTTCTTTTAATAATAGGTTTAAGATAATGTAACTTGTTGATTAGAATAATAAAAAAATCAACTACTCTATTATAAATACCCTTTCTTTTATTAACTTACATTACTATTATTACATTACTTACATTTTAATGAACATTAAATAAATAATCTTATTTGAGGCGGGTGTAGTACAAAAAGACCGCTATAAAATTACATAACCAACTCGAGGTTCAAAGTTAGCGCTCACTAAAATCTCACTTCCAGCCCGTTACTACGTTGGTTATATAAAAATGTTCTCATTTTAAAATCGTTAAAAAATATACACAAAGTCAAAATGAACTAGACCCACATTTTAATTTCATGTAGTACCGCAGAGCTCGAGATTTTATATTCGATCCCATGTCATGAGTATGTAGCGAGAATATAATTATGAATAAAAACACTGCAACATAAACCAGAAAATACTATTTTAATTGGAGTTTGAAGGCCTTTTAAGGTACCTGTAGTAAATTTATTGGTTGCCCGGTATTCAAAATTCGACATTCAGACATTAAATTTCTAATCTTGGACGTTGTGCACACTCCTTGGTGCACACAATATGCTTAAAACGGGAATAAAGTTTTCCTTCGCGTATTAATATATAGATAACATTATTAATCGCAAATTTTCTGTTTCACAAACACTGCCCGAGAATGAAACCTCTTTAGAGAATGTAATTGAGCCAGTGAAAGTTACTGGTCAGGGGTTGAACTTCTGCAAATGGCGGGAATGTGATGTGACGTTTTATTTGTGATTAGTGATTAATTAATTATTTCAGACATGGCTTTGGCCTTTAAAATTGTGACTATTTCAGATATGGCTTTGGAATTTTGAATTGTGACTATTTCAGACGTGGCTTTAGCCTTTTGAATTGTTACTATTTCAGGCATGGCTTTGGCCTTTTGAATTGTGACTATTACGGACATGGCTTCGGCATTTATAATGGAAAAATATCGGACATGGCTTTCTTTTTTTAAATGGATAACAACGACAGACAAGGCTGCATGGTGGAGAACCTTTGCCTTCTCTTTTATAGAGAGAACGAAAAAAAATTGCTGGTCAGATTTTAAAAAAAGAGACCAACCTAGCTTTCAAAAAAAGAACAAACTGACCAATGAGGTATTTCTCACGGCGCTCGTACCATAGACAGCTGTTACTACTGGCAGTCTGCAAGCCAGTACGCAACTTCATAATTACCTATTTCCCATTTCGCCTCGGGCCCGCCGGCTTTACTGCAACCCTTAATTAACTGCACTATGTTGTAATATTCCAAGCGGGCGTATAACAAAACAAATATAACATAGCCACCGTCCTGTGTCGATGCATGTTCCATGTTAACAATGTGCCTTAGAAATTGCAGGTAAAAAAAATAGTGTTTTAGTAGAAAATATACGTAATATAGAATATAATTTACCAAATTATATAATTTTAGTTTTATTATTGGATTCATCTAAACGGCTGTTAATAATTACAATGGTAATATTAATATATTCTGAAAAAAAATGACAATTTTAAATTACCATTAAGTGATGTACTACTAACACGAACACTCAATCTTTTAGAAAAACCTTAGATGAGACTAGATCTATAAATAAATAAAATAAAAAGTCTTTTATTTCTTGCTTTCCAAAGTTCGAAAAATATAATAATTAATTAATTTCTAGTTTCAGCTCGTTAGCATGCAAACTTAAAATTAAGATTAAGAGACTAAATATCGAAAAACATACAAGAGTACTTACTTCATCAAAATCATCAATAGAAATATACAAGAATGGGCAATTCAGTAAAAATACTTGCTACTGGACAGCTAGCAACACCTATATTACAAGCATAACTTGCAAAATCACGCAACCTCATAGAACAAAGGAACGACTTCTTCGCTAACAAGTTGAAACAGCGTCGGCAGAACTTTAATTTAGGCGCGATATTTGCGAATAGAATCGGAACTCAGCCCCCGCCCAACTGTCAACTGCAAAGAGCTTTCGTGTGAGGAAATTTAAAAGCGGCCACGCGGACTACGCGACGCTAGTCGACGCCGACAACGATCTAGGAAGACTGGATTTAATATGCACCAGACGTTACTGCTTACTTTGAACATAAAATTACTTGTGACTTTTTTTATATATTTTTTAGTGCCTCGATAGGCAGACGAGCAGACGGGCCACTTGATGGTAAGTAGTCACCGCCGTCCATTACGGTTACGCAACCGCAACGATGCAACGCAATTACTGCAACACGGTCTTCTTTAAGCGTCCACTCCATATTTAAAAATGAGTAAAATTCTAAAAAGTATACATTTTTATTTTCATGAACAATTTGAAATTCGAATTCAATAAACTTTTTTGTGGCCAGCATTCTAAAATAAAAGTTTTTACTGTGTGACAATACTTATGACCTGACTGTGTATAAGGGACCGTGATAAATTCGGAGAAAAATGGGTGTACTGGTTACACCTCTGGCGTGAGTATATATGTATCTATGTATTTAGTAATGTCGTTACCGGCTAGATTCACAACTGCATTAGTGTAAATAATTTAAAAAATTAAAAATCCGACTGCAAAAAAGACAATTTAAAAGTAATGCACTAAAAAGACCGAAACAAGATTGAGAATAGAAAATAAAATCAGGTGGGACCCAATTACAAATTATAAACCGAAAGAAAATTAATAGGTATTTTAGACTTTTTAATGTCCCGGCACACTCATATGATATACATTCATGAGTATAATGCGTTACTACTTGTTTGAGTTTAAGCAAAAATCGATACCCAAATTAAAATGAAAATTTAAGTATATAACTTATTTATATATTTTTGTAATCCCCTTTTAATTTGCTTTAGTTTAATACCCTACTCGATGATATAACATCATTGTACAACACTTCCTTGGCAGTCGGGTAAAAAACCAAGTTTACCTTTATTTCGCAATTGGTATATGTATCTTTCCACTTTCATAACCATTCAATTTGAATTAATGTTTACCCAGTGGCAGAAATTTAACCCTGATTAATTATTTGTCTAGTTTTAAAGTTCTTGAGGTTTTTTTGTCATAAAATATACCTTTATAAATATTGCATATAATATGCTAAAAAAATGAGTCCCATTTTTGCACTTCATGATTTGATATATGGATAATTGCCGTTTTTATCAATACGTAATTTTCTTAGCTAAATTTAAAAATATTTTAACGTTATTCTACGAATGCCGTTTCCATTATAAACACACATTGCAACACGAGGTTTCGGCAAACACGCTATATTCACGTCAAACTGTCTCGCGTTTGAGATTCAGGGTTTTAAATTAGCGTAGACTACTCGGAATACAAGGAGGAAACCACCCTTAATCTGTTTAAGTCACGCCACAACGCAGACTTGAATTGTAAGGGTTGGTTGAATTCTTTTTATAAAAACTACCATAGTTTTCTTGAATGAACGAGTTCAATGTTTTTTCTCCATCCCAACGTGCCTAAAGAAGTTTGTACTTAAAAAATCTGATTTAAAATAATGTAGTGGTAAAATATCAGTTAAAAATACCTTCGAATTCACTAGGTGTAGATTTAGTGACTTATTAATAATAAACAAATAAAAACACCCAACAGTAACACACATAGTTCTGATCCCACACTAGGTAAAACCTGTATCGTGGGTAGCAAGAACTACGAGGGACTACGGTCCCACAACACCTAGATCCGAAACAAATATCTGTCTGTCACACAAACATTTGTCTCGGTGCGGGAATCGAACCCACGGCCTCTCGTTTCACAGCTGTCTACTCGCCCGCAGCGCCACGGAGGCTATCATGATCGATAATATCTTTAAAATTTTGGGTTTTTCCTTCGCTAATAATATTCAACTCTGACTATACAAAAAGCTACAGTGAACAAGTATCGGGCGGCTGCGATCCGGAATTTTTAATGGTTTTTATTCGTTGTACATAAAAGCAAATTTTGTTCTGAATTTCCACCATAACAACATTTCAATGGCGCGAGATTCGAATCGAACCCTCAACTCGGATAAAGACACTTTATATTTGTAACCCTACAATGTTTATTTTATTACATCACTGAAAATCACTTCTTAATAGATCTTTGTTCTATAAAAATGTCTATAACTTAAAATACCGTAAATGCACTTAAAAGTTTTAAATAATTACCTTGTGGGCTTCTCATAACTACATAAATTGAGTCTATATTATTAAAATTAAAAATATTTTGCAAAATCAACATTCGTCGAATACCCAATTGCTTAATTCATAACCAATTAGATTTTATTAAAATCTTTTCTGCTTCAAGAAGTATTTCTTGAGCCACAAGTGAGTGTTATTAAGCAATAAAAAAGTCCGTAGACGTCTCAAATTACATTCAAAACTAAATCTAGACGGATTTTAATTAATTTTGTATTCGAAACGAATGAAAAGCTTTAAAAAATACAATGGCCTAACTGTAATGAATACGACGAGTTTTTTTTCAATATTCGTACATTATATTTTTGAACTAGCTTTTGCCCGCGGCTCCGCCCGCATGGTAGTTGTTTTTGAAAGAAAAGATATAAATGAAGTGGATGTGGAGAAAATGCATATGGAGTTATCTTAAGCTATTAAATGTTTCTGTATTTTGCGAACTATCAAACGCGCTACGTTTATATTAGAAAAGTTTATATATGCGTTAAGATTTTTTAAATATTCTAATTTTCCGCGCAGCTATTTTTTTTTTTTTTCTTTCACAAGAACTTGACAATAACAAACGCAACAATAAGAACATTTCGTTATTGTGATATTTTTCAAGAACACGTTTGATATTCTATTGATTTACCTTTGGCATTGAATTATTAACTGTATTTATAAATTATGTCACTGTTTTAAATAGGCACCTATAGTTTTTATACACTAAAACTGTACGTTTCATAATCATAAATTAAGTGCAGAAAATACAAGTGATGGAGCGCATTCATTTAAACATCATAGACTACACATTCTTTACAATGCAAATACTGCAATATAATATCAATGCTACTAGATCACAAAAACAAAACAAAACCACAGCAATTCAATTTGTATCTATTAAAATTCGACTATATTAAAACTGTACCCCACGTCTAAGACACTGGTGACGTAAATGCCCCATACAAAAAACGGCTGAAGCTACAATTTCGGGAGACCCAGATGCACCTTGTTTTATCTGTATTGGTAATTTTTTGTTTCGGAAAGCTGAAAATTTTGCTAGATTCTTTTGTAGGCTGTAATAAACGTTTTGTAGTATACAATACACGTGATAGAGTTCGTAGTTTTTCAGACAATTGGCATTAAAATTCTTTGCTATCTACTTTTTTAAGATTGTTTTTAATAATTTTATCTATACTTATATAAATTCTAATGAGGCAGTAAATTTCGTAATGAAGCCATATTTAAACCTATTTGTTTAGCTATTGGTTCAGCAAGTTTCATAAGAATTTCTTGGAACATGACGCAATGATTCTTCATTCGCGACAAACGGTCACAATTAGAAAATCATGCACATTAAAATATACTCTTTACTCCGTTGCGTCAAGGTCTACAATCCTTACAATTAATTCTCTCAATTTTCCATACGACAAATAAAACTAGTTAATTACATGGTCTGCACGCAGATTTGTAGAAAAGGCTACGTGCGAGAGGGTTATGGCCAATTATAAACTTTGTATTTCCTCTTTCCAATATATCTTGACCTCCCTACTTGCTTTGTAATGTTCAAAATGGAATCGACCGTGATAAAACCGCAGATCAAGCTAGCTGGCCGATGGCCATCCCCTGTTTGCTTGGAGGTGAAAACCAAATTCGAAAGTTTGACCTGAACTCTTGTTGGCGTTTTGTCACCAAACGAGATTTTGTTAAGCGTTGTAACTCGAGCGTATGCGAATACGCGGATGTTTGGTTTGTATAATATTTTTAGTCTATTTTATATTAGAAGTGATAGCCTAATTGGGAGTGGTATGGACAGCCAAGGCTTCTTTCTTTCTTTCTTTTCTCAAATTTAGTCATTCATTTTTAACTATCGCATGCTTTATGAAGAAAAACGTGAGGAAACCTCCGTACCTGAGAATTCTGCCTACAAATTTCAACAGTATGTTAAGCCGACCAAACCGCATTAGATCAGGTTGGTAGACTAAGGCGTAATCCTTTTCGTCACTAGATGAGGCCCGTGCCAATGCCAGTGCAATGGAACAGTGTTTAATACCAGGCCGTTCTGAACCTGTTCTGTTACCTGAAGAATGCCATCCAGATAAAAAAGCGACAGAATATTTAAAAATGGAATCTATGTTGTTTTAATAAAATACTGTTTTAGCTAAATTGAGAACAAACAAATATTACTATTATTCTAAAAATCTTTCATTATTATATACCAGACTTAAAATATAGTCAATGTAATTACGTATATGCATTATAATAACGGCGCAATTCTACGTCGATCCAAATGTGATAATAAAATATTTTATTACACACAGAAAACGTGGCATAACTTCGCAGGAAATAACCCCATGAGAATATTTCCAGTAACCATAAAAGAAGAGTATTAGGAGATATGATGGCCAGATAACTTCGTCGCTGAAAAGAAAAAACATTAAAATTGGTTTAATGGCTTTCAATATATACAATCGACATAGAAATTACCGCAATGGCACCATAATTTAATTTGTTAAACCCTCCCTGTATTTATCCCGATATCAAAAACAGTCAGTCAAAAACTGCTAATTTACATGGTATTGGAATTCAACTTTTTTTATATCCTGGCACGACAAAGTGACCATACTCCACTTGATAGTAAACGCAGTGCCGTCGCATTAGAGTATCAAGTAGCGACAAACAATCTATACATCGCTACTCAACACAATAATGCCGGCCTGCTATGTAGCTTCTTCACACTTTTCCACGGAGCAAGAAGGTGAAGAGCCGGTCGAGGGTCTAGTGTCAGAGTACTCAGAAGGCTGCAACACAGCCAAACATCGTACCCCAATTCTAGACCCTGACAAAAACCGGATGTACACTGGCTGACCCCGGAACGCGACACACTTGCGTGTGCCACTATGGCGGTTTTACACCTTGTGTACGGTGGTCGCTAACCGTATGTGTTACAGCTTTGTTGTTGTTTCTTTTGTATGTGTTACAGCTGGCGGGTGGTGCAGAGTTAAGTACTTTGTAATTTTTTTTTTCTATAATTTTATATATTTTTTATTTATATATATTTTATTATATTTATTTTATTAATATTTTGTTATGACATCTGATGATGAATCTTATTATTCTGCTTTTGAATGCCAATCCAGTGATGAAAGTTTCACTTCAATGGCTGAGGGGCTCGGTGATTTAGTGCAGCAAGCATTCAATCAGCAAGCTCGCCATCTTTTAAACGTTTGTCACATAAATGCACAGAGCATCCCCAGCCACTACTGCGACTTGTTAGAGACCTTCAGCAACGCTAACGTGCACGCAGTTCTGATTTCAGAAACCTGGCTCAAACCTCATCATCTTTCCGCTACTTACCCTCTTTCCGACTTTATCCTTATTAGGAACGATCGTCTTGGTAAGAGAGGGGGTGGGGTGGCTATTTATCTCCGAAGTTACCTGCATTATAAAATCGTTGCTTCGTCTTCTCCCACTTATTCTGCAACTGCAGAGTATCTTTTCTTGAGGTTTGTGTCAAGGGAGCAAACACCATACTTGGTGTTGTGTATTGTCCCCCTTCTGTTGATTACTTCTCCAGTATTGAATCAGTTCTGGAATCTTTAGGGTCCGAATATGTGCACCACATCATCATGGGAGATTTGAACACTAATCTTCTAACTCCCCATTGCCCTCGTTCCTATAAACTCCTTGAATTAGTCAAGTCTACCAAATTACACGTTTTACCGTTGCAAGCCACTCACCAGAATATTAATGCAGATGACACCTGGCTTGACCTAATTCTTACATCTACTCCATCCCTTGTTTCTTCCCACGGCCAATTTCCTGCTCCCGGATTTTCCCATCATGACCTCTTATACCTATCTTACTTTCTAAAACCCCCTAAAACCACACCTAGGGTGTTGCACGTGCGATCTTTTGGACGCATGGACTTGGCAAAGTTAAGTAAAGACGCCGCCGAGCTTGACTGGAGTCCGCTGACATCGGCTTCTTCTTTGGACGAAAAAGTACGTATTTATAATACAAATCTGTTAACGCTTTATGATCTCCATGCGCCCATTAGGAAAACGAAACTGAAGCGTCTCCCTGTGCCGTGGATGAATAGGGGTGTTCGGATGGCAATGAGACGTAGGGACCGGGCTTTTTGTAAATTTAAAAGGAATCGCTCTGATGAAAATTGGAAACTTTATAAGTGTGCAAGGAATCGATGCAACCAGATGATACGTAATGCCAAACGCCGACACATTCATGACAATATTTCCTCTTCTTCCCCTGCTAATATTTGGAAGTTCCTTAGGACTCTAGGTATTGGCAAACAGATAAATTCACATATCCAGAGTGGCATAAGTATGGACGATATTAATAAACATTTCACAACGATTACTCCATTGAACTGTCAAATCAAATGTCGTACTCTGGATTACATAGCTGGCCTCTCTGGGCCTGATATTGATTCCTTTTATTTTTCTCCAGTGTCTTCGGATGAGATCAAAAAGATAATCCTATCCATTAAATCCAATGCTGTAGGCTGTGACAACATCAGTCGCCGTATGGTCATTGAAATTCTTGACTATCTCCTCCCAGTTATTTGCCACATGGTAAATTTTTCTTTTAATGCTGGCCATTTCCCATCTCTGTGGAGGAAAGCCTACGTCACTCCCCTTCCTAAAATCCCTAATCCATCTTGTCCTAGCCATTTTCGACCTATTTCGATTCTCCCATTCCTTTCCAAGGTGCTTGAGGCCTGTGCTCACAAACAGCTGTCGAGTTTTGTTTACCGCAATAACCTTTTGAACCCTCTTCAGTCAGGTTTTAGACCTGGTCATAGCACAGTCACCGCTCTCCTTAAAGTGACTGGCGATATTAGGGCAGGAATGGATGATACCAAAGTCACTGTGTTGGCTTTGGTTGATTTTTCTAACGCCTTCAATACCGTCAGTCACGATATCCTATTATCCATCCTTTCCCATCTAATGATCTCTTCGAAAACACTGGAATGGTTCTCTGCTTATCTTCGAGGGCGCCAGCAGTCGGTACGTCTCGACGAAACTTCTTCGTGTTGGCGTGATCTTGACTCTGGTGTACCTCAAGGCGGTATCCTATCTCCTTTATTATTTTCTATATTTATTAATCTTATAACACAGGATCTTCAGTGTGCGTATCATCTGTATATCGTCGATTGTGCAATTACGAATCCTCAAGTTCTTTGGACACATAAGTCGTAACGAAGACTCCATAGAACGATTAGTTGTGCAAGGAAAAGTAGATGGCAAAAGAGCTCGAGGACGCGCTCCTACACGTTGGACGGATTTGATCAAATTGACGACGCACTCCTCTATCAACGAACGGTTAATGATATAATATTCACAATAATCCCGAGTAATCCATTGACATTAAGATGTGACAGCCCAACTTGGATTGGTACTACTAAGACGAAAGTTTTTCGTTCCAAGCCAAATTGCATACTTTTCTTAACGGAACATATATTCACTGTCATTTCAGTTCATGCATCGCTTGCTATACGGAGAAGGAGCGTTCCTTCACGATATAGCAAAACTTAGGTACCTGAGAATTCTCTATAGATTTTCAAAAACATGTGAAATCTGCCAACACACAAAAGGCATGTCTATTAGAAGCTCTAATTAGAGACCCGTGCCCAGCAGTATTTAAAACAGACTTTGTATCAACAATATATTTCCAACATAACCTCCAACCTCCAAAGGCCCGTGACAGCTATCTCTCGATTTGAGGCAAAGGTTCCTATAACAAAGTGCCAAAACATCTGAAGCTCGTTAATAAAGCGTCATTATAGATACCGATAATTACTTTCGCATCCCAGGGGCGGCAGTATAAACAGATTACCTTCACGTTAATATCTTTCGAAGTGTTAACGATCTTAATTGGTGTCGTCAGGGCCTATATTCTGCTTTTAATAACATTGGTTGGTTTGTTTCTTATTTTGGACGAGGAAGATAAAAGCAAATGTCGTTTAATATCGCTAATACAATCGCCTAATTAGTCTTGCCAATGTACTGGAGCGGGTGGTTAAAAATAGATCCTTCAACTTGATATGCGATTCGGAATCTTTTTAATCAACCCCTTAAATGGTTTGAATGTTTGGAAGTTAATTACATTTAAAAATAATACTTGTCTATTTATTAGATTTCTTACACATGAAATATAGGTGGACTTAATGCCGAAGGCTTTCTCTAACAACCAACCAAAAGTGTTGGAGTAGATAGAAAAATTACAAAAACGATAATAATACGTATCATCATTTTTCCCCTTTAATAGACACTTTTATGTTGAAGACTTATATGAGTATTTATTCTTACTCATAGTTTTTGTTCTTACTGAACTAGCTGCCGCATTCGATGCGCCGCCATCTTGAAATCCACAAAAGTGTTGCCAGTAAACCTCGGAATCTACTAATTAGCAACATGGTAGATTTAATAGAATATATCCTCCGTAGTTCCTTTTAATATATGGCGGTAAAGGAGGCCCAACTCTACCAAAACCAACCGCAAGCAAGAGTCACGTACATATTTGCACACACAACACAAACAGAGCGCAAAGCGCCTCCGAGCTCTACCGAAATACATTATTTTAATTAAACTTGTATAAGATGGAATTACTCGTGAGAGGCGTTGCCTGAATTAAAGCCTTGGTGCTTATATATTTTCGCCGTCGGTTGAACCGCGAAAAGCCTGCGAAAATACCAAGTAAAATGTGTGCAGTTAAGGAATAATGTTGGGATGTGCGTTGTAAAATTAAAATGGTTGCTTTAATTTTATTGATTTTACTTTTGATGGTGTATATTTAATTCTACAATATAAATTAATTTTCTACAGCATTTGTACAACATTTCTACAATATGTGTACATATTCACAACAAAAGGAGGCGAACTCCATAGACATAGAGAATGGACAATATCCTCACAAAATTGACCACTTTGTAGAAAGGGACAAAGCGACTGTGCGGCCAATACCTATTTCTTTTCGCTTCTGTAAATCTGTGACGTAGACCAATCAGAATTCTAGAAAAGACAACTGCTGGCCACACGTTCGCTTTATCTCTCTCATATTTTTATGTCAGTATTCACTTAATAGGTGGATAGAGACGCCCGGTCCATTCTCTATGTCTATGGCGAACTCAAAGTCGCGAGTGATTGATTTGTAACAGATCTGATTATTTTGCTTCGCGCATCTATGATGTAAAGTCACTTTTATTAATTCGAATTAATCAGCTATATACCTTACTAGCTGTTCCCTACGGCTCCGCCCGCGTGGTACTTATTTTTGCAACAAAGAAGGAAAAAAGGCATGGAGTCACCTTAAGCTGTTAAATCTTTCTATATTTAGCGATCTCATAGGAGCCGTGCATTTTTCCAGAGTAAAAAGTAGCTAAAAATCATGTAGATCCCTTGCTCGGTGAAAAGTAAGAAACTTTTCCGCGGGAACCGTACATTTTCCGGGATAAACAGTAGCCTATGTACTATTCCAGACTATAATCTATCTCTGTTCCAAATTTCAACCAGATCCGTTCAGCTGTTCTGGCGTGATTGAGTAACAAACTTCCATCCATCCATCCAAATATTCGCATTTATAATATTAGAAGGATTTACTTAGTACTTATTCTCATCGATGTCATTGCTAAATAATATTAGGTCTCGTGGAATTAAACAACTACCTCTGAGTTAGTAATTGAATATGATATATATTTTGTTGTTGAACGAAACCCTGTTATAAAAAAACGAACCCAATAAACCTACACAATATAGAACAATCATCCGAATGTCTGAACTTACACTGAAAAAATATATTTCTCCTATAAAACTTCTAAGGTTTTCGGAAACTTTCTAACATGGTACAAACAAAGAACTTCTCCATTATTCATATGAAAATATGTTTTATTGTATTAGTGATTTAACGATTTAATGTTATTTTAAATACAAATGCAACGAGAGTCTAGTTATAAATGAGTACTGACGAGACGAAAGTCGAGAGTTCAAATCCAGCCCAAATTTTATACACCTCTAATTTTACGTGCGTATTTATTAATTAACGCTTAATTATCGGAAAACATCGTAAAGATACCAACATACCTGGGAATTCTTCATAGAAATTTCAAAGGTATGTGAAGTCTATCAGCCAATGTGGTGGAGTGCAGTCACTTTGCCGTGCCAGGATAAAAAGTGCTATGTATAGCGATGTGTGGTCCTGGTTTCTATTCCCACGTCTTGTGAATGGATTTTTCAATTAACATATATATAGTCAGGTCATAAATTCTGTCACATGCTTAATATAAAATAATTGAAACAAGTTTATTCATTATGTAACCATTTATATACCAAAATGAACTTAACAAAACATAGATTCTTATGACACTAAAGTTTATTCAAAATGACCACCGCGATTTTGAATACAGGCCTTCAATCTGCGCGGCCAGTTGTCTATCGCAGCACGAACAAGGTCCATGTCAATATCGGCGGCTGCCTTAATCAAGGATGTCTTGAGTGACTCCAAATTGGGATGAGGCTTTGAGCACGCCTTTTCCTCCAAGTGATGCCATATCTTGTAATCTAACGGATTCAAATCTGGATTGGAGGAGGGCCAGTCTCCGTGCCGGATGAAGTCGATTTCACGCGCCGCCAGCCAGTCTTGTGTGCTCTTCGCTCTATGAGCTGGCGCCGAATCTTGTTGGAATACCCAGTGCCTGTTATTGAACATGGTATGAGAAACAGGTTCCACAAGGTTCGTCAGGACTGTATTTTGATACACAACTGCATTCGTTTTTACACCTTTCTCACAAAAATGTACCTCTGTTAAGCCCCAATAAGAAACTCCCAACCATACCATGAGCGAGGATGGAAAATGACCTCGTTGGACACTCGGAATACGGTTGCTCGCTTATTCACTACTGTGTGCGTACACCTTATCATTTTGTTTGTTGTAGCTCTCTTCTACGGTAAAAATTTTTTCATCTGAAAAAAGAATTTCCCGATATTTTTTTCCCGCGTACCGCTTCAACAAAGCGCGGTATCTCTTCAGTCTCAGGTCCATTAGACGAGCATTCAAACGATGTCCTGTTTTTCTTCGATATGCCCGAAGCCCTAAGTCTTCATTTAACACCCTTTTCACCGTGGTTCTGCTTAACCCCATCTGAAGGGCCAACAGTTTCTGCTTACGTTTGGGATTTCTTTGAATTCGCGCCTTCACAGCTTTTATCACTGCTGGAGTCCTAACAGACCGAGGGCGACCACTTCTTGACCTGTCATCTACACTAGAGTCTTCATTGTATCGTTTGATGGTACGATAAACGAATCTTTTGGTTAAATTCAAATTTTTCAGTATGTCAAAAATTTGAATTGGCGCGTAACCGCAACGATGCCACGCAATTACTGCAACACTTCTTTAAGCGTCCACTCCATATTTAAAAATGAGTAAAATTCTAAATAGTATACATTTTTATTTTCATGAACAATTTGAAATTCGAATTCAATAAACTTTTTTGTGGCCAGCATTCTAAAATAAAAGTTTTTACTGTGTGACAATACTGATGACCTGACTGTGTATATAAAACGTATGTGCTCAGGTTTGGAATTAGTGCTAAATTGATAATCGTCTGCAGAACGATGATTTCCTTCATATCAAAACACGAGTAACACCCTGTTTTTATGATTCATATTTTACTTCACAACCAAGTGCCAGAAGACCAAGTTTTTTTCCTGGCACGGCAAAGTGACCACACTGCACCTGATGGTAAACGCAGTGCGGTCCAATTAAAGTATCGAGACTATCTAGTAGCGAGAGACAATCTATCTCCCGCTACTAAACACAATCACACTACGCCATGGGCAAGAAGGTGAGGAAGCGGTCGAGGTTCTAGTGTCAGAGTACTCGGATGGCCGCAAAATGGCCAAACATCGTAACCCAACTCTAGACCCTCGACAAAAAACCAAATGTAGACTTGCCGATCCCGGATCGTGCCGTAGTGGCACACTTGCGTGTGCGGCTTTTACACCCTGTGTACGGTGGTCGCTATCCGGGTGATATGAATATCTTACTACCAGCAAAACATGTTTTTACACAAGATATTTTCTGATAGAACTTAAATTATTCTCCTTATTATCGCATTGTTATTAAAGTCTACAACTTATTGGACCCATATCGAAATACATTACATTAATAATACAACCGGGTCGCGAATATTCACCCGGTTGTAGTATTAAATACTTCGTTCGATAAAGGAAACAGGAGACAATAATCATCCACTTCTCGAAAACTTTACTAATATTTTCATTATTATCTCGGAGATATTACGTAACCTCGACGCTTATTTAATAAGTCCTCAGAGAAACAGAGAGCACGACGCAACGGCGCGGCGTCATAATTGATATGTACCTAGTTATAAATATAGAATGTGTGGGAAGTAACGAATATGGGCACTTTGTGTACACATGTATTCACGAAAGAGAAAGCGGCAGATTTATATTTAAATAAAACGAAATTTACGGATTCTATCGCGGTTTATTTAACTAAGACATCTAAGAATGCAAGAGAATTATTTTGTTCTAACTCCATAGTAAATTGAATTTTATTATTAACTGAGTTAAGGTGATCTAAAAATGCAGTTACTTTATCCGATGGTAAAATTGTGAATGTGTCATCTACATACCGCTTGTAAAACCTTATTGGAACAGGGGTTGTGCTTAGGGCTGTCTCCTCAAAGTCCTCCATGAAGATATCGGCGACTACTGGAGACACGGGTGAGCCCATAGCTACTCCATCCACTTGCATGTAGAATTGACTATTCCACAACATGTAGCCAGATGTAAGGCAATGGTTGAGCATTTCTGCATATGCTAGGGGCATGCTGTTCTCGGCTAACTTCTTAGAGACAATTTTGATGCAGTCTTGTATAGGTAAACTTGTAAAGAGTGACTGAACATCAAAGCTTACCATGGTTTCATTGTCAGCTAATTGTAGGTGTTTAATATCACTGACAAATTGGTATGAATCCTTCACAGATGCTCTGGTCTTCCCTCTAAGTGGTGAAAGCACCTTTGCTACGTGCTGAGCCAATCTATAGGTTGGTGTGTCGATCTGACTCACTATGGGACGTAGCGGAGCATTAGCCTTATGTATTTTTGGTAACCCATACAGTTTGGGAGGTTTTGCACACGATGGAATGAGTAAACCGCGATAGAATCCGTAAATTTCGTTTTATTATAATGTATAATATTCGCGTAAACATAAGAAACCATTAGATTTATATTTAGCTAAATATCTATAATTACCAGCAATATGAGAGAGTGTTAGAGTTTTCAAAAGCTAATATGGATGTTACTTATGTTCCATAATTTTCCAGAATAATATTTCTTAATACATCGGTGAAAATGATGATTAATGAATGAATATTAAAATTATTCTGTTGAGATATGACATGCTGACGATATTTGATTTTCAATAAATACAAATTTTATATAAATAAACGCTTACAATTACACACATAGTACTGACCCCACGTGAATATACGAGTCTTGTGTCGTGGGTATCGAGAACTTGTTTTCTATCCTGGCACGGAAAAGTGACCACAATGCACCTGATAGTAGGCGTATTTTTTTTATTCTGGCACGACAAAGTAACCATACTGCACTCCAGTGTATCAAGTAAACAGAGATATCCTCGCTACTCAACACACTAATGTTGTCCTACGTCATTTCGGACCCACAACATCCAGACCCGAAACAAATATTTCTGGATCACACAAAGATTTGTCTCGGTGCGAGGATAGAAATTACGGCCTGCGGTTTTACAGCCAACTGACCCATTGCGCCATGAAGTAAATTAAATAATTCCTTTTACTTTCAATTCCTATTGTAATTCCTAAGTATATGTTATGATGAAAATATATATATATGTTATATGTTATGATGAAAATATATATATATGTTATATGTTATGATGAAAATACAAAAGACCTACGGCTGAGTTTCTTGGTGCTTCTTCTCAGACCAGTGGGCATTTCCGAAGCACCAGTAGATAAACTTAAACTTGACATGTAAAAAGTGCCCCTAGTGGCCTAATTTACAAAATAAATGATTTGATTTGATTTGTATCTTTAGATACTGCCTTGGTGGCGCAGTTGTAATTGCGCATGCGTTACGACTGCTGTGCTTAGGTCTGGGGTTCGATCCCCGGGTCGGGTAAAGTGATGTTGGGTTTTCTATATAGAAATGCTCAGTATCAGGCCCGAGTCTGGAATTGTGTCCGGTATAAGTGACCACACTGCACCTGATGGTAAGCGCTGTACGTTCCAAATAGAGTAGTGAGAGAATCTGTCCCCCGCTACTCAACACAATCATGTCGACCTGTTTCTTAACACTACGCCATGGGCAAGAAGGTGAGGTCGAGGGTCTATTGACAGAGTACTCAGAAGGCCGCGAAGTTGCCAAACATCGTACCCCAACTGTAGACCCCCGACAAAAACCGGATGTACACTGGCTGATCCCGGAACGCGACACACTTGCTTGTGCCACTATGGCGGGTTTTACACCCTGTGTACGGTGGTCGCTATCCGGGCGATATGAATATCCTACCACCACCAGCACCACCACCGGTATGGCGATAGTGCCCCTATCACATTATGGGACCGTAATAAATTCGGCGAAAATTTGATGTACTGGTTACGTATTATGTATGTAAGTATCCTTAATGCTCTTGAAGTCGTCCATGCGTCAAAAACCAAAACTGCATCATCGTTTTGTACGATATCTGCGTCAATGGCCTAGCAAATCGCGCTCCACCCGTTACAAGCAAGCCTAAAATCCACAGCATATTTCAACTAGCAGCGATACATGACTGTACATTCACGTTGGGAACGAATGTGCAGCCGACGCGGCTAGAGATTACGGTTGATGTAATGTTCTTTCAAATCAATTCATTGCTGACTCACTGTGATGTATGGTGGTTTGTTTTTATTTACTTGTATTTACGTATTATTTATTATTACGTATTATTATTACGTAAGTTTAATTGTATATGCATTGTTGCCTTAATAAACTTTTATCTATCTATCTATCTATCTATCTATTGGCTAATTGGGATTTGATTTTGGAATGTTTAGTCTAGTGAGCTCGGCTGTAAGCTTTGAGGTTTAGAATCTATACTTTTATTAACCGACTTCCAAAAAAGGGGAGGTTTTCAATTTGTCGGAATCTTTTTTTATGTATTTTCCCCGATTATTCGAAGACGCCTGGACCGATTCGTGAAACTCTTTTTTTTTAAAAGGGTATACTTCTCAGGTGGTCCCATTGGCACCAAGTCAGGATCTAATGATGGGATCTTAGAACAATCGAAGACAACCCTCAATGTTATAGTGACGCATAACTTTTTTTTTATTGAAGTCGGTGTACTTTTTATAATATTATAAAGAAGGTTTGTGATTTTGGATGTTCGGGGTAATCTCCGGTTCTACTGATACGATTTTGAAAATTCTTTCACTGTTAGAAAGGTATATTATCCCTGAGTGCTATAGACTTTTAATTTTGGTAAATATATATTTTCAATAATCACAACATGCGGATGGAGCCGCGGGCAAAAGCTAATTCGTAATAAAATTAAACAAAGGTATTGTTGGTATAAAAATGTAATCTCTAGACTTGTATTAGACTTCTCGATGTTTTGAGACTTTTTTCTTTCTTCCACATGACATGATGGAAATGACAATGTGCCGCAATAACATAGTAGCCGTGCTGTAAACGAGAGGCCACAGGTTCGAGGCACCGAGGGAAATGTTAGTATGATACTATATATTTATTTAGTGCAGCAAAATATCAGTGCAGTATTTATTCTGCCTAAATCTCCAAAGAATCACACATCCAGACTCTTTTCTCTTTTTACATAAAATTTACCGTCACAAACCAAACTAAAAAGCTTAAACAGATTAAAAAATCCCAAGAAAATATAACCAAAGGTAGAAGATAATTCTTTCCACATTCACCCCACGCGTTCGGTCATTAAACATACTCAAAAGAATTAAAAACTGCAGACTTCTAAACGGTGCTCTAACTGCTGAACTTTATACGTAAAGAGTTTCACGAGGTGTGGTAATGAGCCTAAGCCAACGCTTTGATACTAAATACACCGAGTATGTAGCGCTCAGCTCGAAAATCTGGTGTAATATGCTTTGTTAGTTAATTCCTCTGTTGCAGCTTGCATATTAAAAATACCTTTCATTTTAAAACTAGATAATACAGCTTTGGTATTGTTGCTACGTATATTATTATTTATCGTATTTTATTTATTTATAGCAGCGATAGCCTAGTTGGTTGACGGACTGCCAAGATGAAAGTCGTATGTTCGGAACCCAAGTGGCATACACCTCTGACTTTTCTAAAGTTATGTGTGTATTAAATGTTAATTATCGCTTGTTTTAACGGTGAAGGAAAACATCGTGAGGAAACCTGCATATCTGAGAATTCTTATACGAATTTCGAAGGTATGTGAAGTCTACCAACTCGCATTAGGCCAGCGTGGTGGACTAAGGCCTAACCCCTCTCATTAGTAGAGGAGGCCCGTGCCCAGCAGTGGGACAATGTTTAATACAGGGCTAGTATTATTATTATTTTATTATTATATTATTATATTATTGTACACCGGAATAAAAATATTAACAGTACATTGCAATAAACTTGAGCTAGTATGTACAAACCGCGCTCTTATCGCTAAGCAATCTCTTCCAGACAACCTTTAGATGGATTGGATTTGAAGAAAAACAAAAATGGGTGGTCATAGTAGGGAAATAGACATAACTGTTTTGTTACGAGTTGGGACAATCAATTACGGCGAGGAATGGAGAGGCGAAGAGAATTGAGGAGTGCAGAAGTGAAAAGGAGTGCAGATGAGAGAAAGTAGAGCGAGGAGAGGAGAAGAGTGTGCGAATAGGATAGGAGAGAAAGGAGGAATTACATGAAAGTAGCCAAAGAGTATTTATACTCTATCGATACTGGAAATTATTCATTTATGGAGTATTATTAATATCTGCCCTGTTTATTAAACTCCCACTGCTAAATACGGGTTTCCTCAACTAATAAGATGGATTACGCCTTAGTTCACCACTCTGGCCTAATTCTAGTTGGCAGGCTTAATATAACTTTGAAATTCTTATGCAGAAATCGCAGGTATGCAGGTATTCTCAAGATATTTGCCTTCACCGTTAAAACGAGCGACAATTAACAATGAACCCACACGTAACATTAGAAAGTCATTGTTGTATGCCATTGCTGGTTTCGAACCTACGACTATCATCTAACAGTCCGTATGACAAACTAGACTATCGCTGCTATTCATGCTTATATTATTAATTCCTCCAAAACCATTTTCAGTCTTAACAAATAAACACAAACTTAGCATCTAACCTCCTTAGCTGCTACTTTTTGCTCGAAGAAGCCCACTCTACCTTTTAGCGCCATATTAAAGCACACTCTGCATTCTAAGTACATAGTTATAATTTCTCGTCAACTTTCATAATAACATGTCCCAGTTTCGTAGGTGCCTTAAGGCGTTGTTACACGTTACTAGATTAGTGCGGACGTAGCGTCTTGACCTATTTTACGGCACTACGTTGCCACTTGTTAACTCCGACGCTAACGACCTAAAACAAGTTATATCTTGACACGTGAACTAAATAAATAGGTTGTCTAACATAATTTACGTTCTCCTTGGAAGGAGTTTAGTGTGTGCACGCCTTTACGTCAGAGGATATCGCTGCTTAATAATAAAATAGGAGTGAAAAAAATACAGCAGAGCCATTTAGAGATTGACAGATCTTATTTTTTAAATTACTCAGCTAAAAGACAGATTGGTACGCGCAATATATCATTAGACGCCTATTTGGAACCTTTATGAATATATATTTTTTTATCCGTGTTTATAAATTAATTTATAGAAGCAGATAAGTTAGTTCTAAATATAAATGGTAGTTATATAATCATAAATAAAGGCAACTTCGACTTTACCGAAAATCAGATTTTCAAATAGTCCATATATATTTTTTCCGCAATTCCATTTTTGAATTCGGACATTTTACATAAACAGTTTAAAATGAATTTCAATTAACACGAACGCGGGCGTTTTAATTATACGTCACGGTAGTGCGCGGACATAACTCGCTAAAGCTAGCACTTATTATAGTTTTAATTTTAATCACAGCTTGTACGTACACGGCTTTACTTACTTGTGAACACGCGGGTTCAATTAAATTAATGATGGCCAGCGATACTATTTAGTTTCTATGGTACGTGGTAGTACCAAATTTTATTTTGTCTTTTTCAATGTATTGTTTTTTTTAAGATGGAACATTTATCAATTCTTTCGAATGGTTTCAAATAAGTAAGTAGCAACAATTAAACTAAATAGATAAAAATTATGCGCTTTATTTAGTGAACGACTGCTGGTTTTTTTTTTAAATGTTGCGAACAAAAAAGTGGAGTCTTCTATGGCATCGCCATACGTAATCACGAACACAAATCTGCGGGAAAAAGCTATTGTTTAAAAAAAGTTTATTCTAAAACTCTGTGACCACTAATATCTTGAATCTAATTGTTTCAAGATTTCATAAACATTTTATTTAATGCAAATTATTGTAACTAATAAAAGTTTTTTTATTCATAAAAAGTACACCGACTTCAATAAAAAACAAATTATGCGTCACTATAAAATTTGAGGGTTGCCCTTGATTTGTCTGAGATCCCATCATCAGATCCTGACTTGGTGCCAATGGGACCACCTGGGAAGTATACCCTTTTAAACAAAAAAAGAATTTCTCGAATCGGTCCAGGCGTCTTCGAGTTATCAGGTAACATACATAAAAAAAAGATTCCGACGAATTGTTAACCTCCTCCTTTTTTCAAGTCGGTAAAAAATTTATAAAATGAAAAATGACCAACTTTATTTTAAACTGCAAGCACTGCAACATTACGAAACGCTATTTCGCATAAAAGTTCTAAAAATTCTCGAGTACCGCAGTAACTATTTCACGAACGGCAAAAAGCCGAAGTTCAGTTTTTTCTAGTTTCGGAAAAGGATCTGTTTGTTTATTTTTAATGTAATTAATGAACATGGAGTTAATTTTCATCGGGTTGTTAGCTAAAGTTGCTCCACCAGGCCGGTGTATATACTTAGAAATGTTGCCTCAAAAAATACCCCCAACAGTCACATACATAGTTTTGACCACACACTAGGTACAACCTGTACCGTGGGTATCAAGAACGAGGGACTACTGTTCCACAACACCCAGAAAAAAATATCTGTCTGTCATACAAACATTTGTCTCGGTGCAGGAATCGAAGCCACGTCATCTCGTTTCACAGCCGGCTACGCGCCCGCTGCGCCACATTTGTGTCCGGGGTCTGGGTGTTGTGAGATCGAAAGTCTTTCGTAGTCCCTGATACCTACAACACAAGACTCGTATCTTAGTGTGGGGTCGGGGCTATCAAAGAGCCTAAGATAAAATAGTTTGATCTTTCATCCGTATTGTTATACAATACAATATGCAAACAAAACTGATCGTAACCTAGTTCGTAATAAACAAACTAAATACAAAGATAATCTAATAATTATTCTGTATTACCTAAGTACATAGTTGTAATATAATATGTACATAAAATATGCTGGATATTCACTGAAGGTTTCAAAGATTGTTTATTAAGTATACATATTAAATAATGAAGGTTGTTTGTAATATTATACATTGTAAACGTAATTTCCCAACGGCAACCATTTAATATACCTTAACTACTTCCAAATATTATTGAAGCGTGCTGCCAGGTATGGATTCAGTATATAGGTGGTAGGGACTCAGCCTAGCGACTGTCCAGATTGCCATCATCCATGCTGGGTCGTAAGATCGGCTAGCATAACCATTTTATTCCTGTTATTCCGCTCTCCACCGGGGCAGGCGGTAGTAATCAAATTCGTTCCACGCGACAAAAAATGTACGGATTCAGTATAGATTTCTGTGTACGCTATACCGTCGATACAATTTTTCAACATATGATATTTCTCTATATTCCTCTATATTTCTATTTGATTAATTTCGTTACGGGATAAAGACATTTGAATATTCCCGAGACTCCGCGAGATACACTGCTCGGTGTAGAAAAAATGCGTGTCATTGTCATGCGTGTGAGTTTGTTAATAATTTAATAAAATCAAGATTAATTATTAATTTGTTAGCAACACTTTATTGATTGATTTAATTATCACTGTCACACATCTCAGTTAATATTAACATAACCGTATGTCAGGATTTACTAAAGGCTTCTCTTTATAATCAATCTCATATGCGTACGGACAGCATGACCCTCAAAGCTGAACTACGCGATCAACTGAACTCATTACCCTTACAGCACCGCGAACGTATCACAAATGAACTGACAACTAATTCGTCTGCTACACAATAGCAGGTCACTGGAAACATTTACTATACCCCACTTAGTAATTATTAATGTTCCTGCAGTTACTTTTTAAAATAGCTTCGATAAAACTTCGGTATTTCTAATAAAAGGAAATACCATAATATGTTCTTTACTGTCTCAATATCCTACCTATTCATCATCATCATCCACAGCCTGTTGAATCCCACTCCTGGGTATAGGCCTCTTCCATGTTATGCCACATGCTACGGTCTTGAGCCAGTCTCATCCAGATTCGACCTCCGATCTTAACGAGGTCGTCAACCCATCTTGCTGCTGGACGGCCTACGCTGCGCTTTCCTTGTCTCGGCCACCATTCAGTTAGTGATTTACTCCACCTACCATCATCTCGCCTAGCCATATGTCCCTACCTATTGATACTGTTTAATAAGAGAAAAGAAAAATTCTGACCTAATAAAAAAAGGTCATTAATGTATCTCGGACACATTTGAATAAGTTGCGGTATAATATATTTTCTTGCGCTGAGATCAACAGTAGTGTGACATTGGAATTCTTATAAAACTTTTGCACTTAACTTCACTAGACTCAATTTTATTTTCTTGAAATTTGTTTTACATGCATACGCACTCACGCCTATAATCCCCGAAGGGGTAGGCAGAGGTGTAACCAGTATTTTCCGAGTATATTATCGATGATGATGTAATAGGGGACAAGCCTATCGCCATATAACGCACAAATTCCATTTATATAAATTAGCACGCTAAAGTGGAAGTGGGCTGGTCATGTCTACAGAGGGACAGATGGAACAGACATGTGCCGGAGTGGAGACGTTATGTGGCAGGCGCTGCTGCACCATGGACCGACGACTTGAAAAAGGTGGGGGGTAGCGTATGGATGCGAGCTACACAAGACCGGGATGGTTGGTGTTCACTTGGGGAGGCCCACTTCCAACAGTGGACGGCAACAGACTCAGATGGTAACACAAAATAATATAAACAGTTCACATTTCAGTTCTTTATAAATTGGGCCCCTCAAAGCACCTTAATACATCCCTGTATATATCATAAAGTTAGGCTCTTATCAGGTATAGTTGTTTAATAGCTTCACCATAATTAAGCAGGCAAACGTGTACATACAAGTTTGTTTCACTTTGTTACTCTTAATGTATTGGCTCATTTGGATGCCCTCAAACTTGTTATCTTCTAAAATAATGACAAGGTCCCAAACTAAGGCTTTGAAGGATATTACAATATATTGTGGTTTTGAATGTGGAATACGATCTTATTACAAAATAAACTTGGTTCTAACATGTGTTAACTAAACAGTGTTTTAAGATTTACTCTCGTAATAACCGTTTCTAAGTTAATTTACTGCAAATTTAAATCTTGATATATGATGATGATGGAAAACATCGAGAGGAAACCTGCATATCTGAGAATTCTTATATTTTCGAAGATATATGAAGTCTACCAATCCGCATTAGGCCAGCGTGGTGGACTAAGGTCTAACTCCTCTCATTAGTAGAGGTGGCCCGTGCCCAGCAGTGAGACAATGTTTAATACAGGGCTAGTATTATATATTATTATATGATGACGGCTAGGCATTGTTTTAGCCGAATGCAACCAGTTAAACCTAGTTTTGGTTATGAATAAATAGAATCCACTTAAATTTTGACAACTTGTAACCGAATAAACCTAGGTGTACCCATATTACGGGTGCTAGGCGTAACTTATATATATAACTGAATAAGTAAGCAAGCAGCAATAGCCTGAAATTGCGGTATGGACTGTCAAGACGAAAGTCGCCTACACCTCTGACTTTTCTAAAGTTACGTGTGTATTGATTGTTAATTATCGGTTGTTTTAACGGTGAAGGTAAACATCGTGAGAAAACCTGCATACCCGAGAATTCTCATAACAATTTCAAAGATAGGTGAAGTCTACCAATCCACATTAGCCCAGTGTGGTGGACTAAGGCCTAACCCCTCTCATTAGTAGAGGAGGCTCGTGCCCAGCAGTGAGACAATGGTAAATACAGGGCTAGTATTATTATTAAATAAGCAAATGGATCACTTTCCCGAAAAAAATACTACATGGTAGTGGTGCAGTATTGCATAGTGCGTGTTCCTACCGAGGTATAAGTTGGTAATTCTGATGAGGAGTTTGACAGATTTCAATGTCTTCAATGTCCTTCTCATAGGATTGATTTACTGACGACTATGGATTTTTCATATACCTAACCATACCAGAAATTACCCTAAATAACATTCTCATAATACTGCATAAGTGTCTGGACTTTAGCCATTGTAACTCCTGTTTAGCCAGGATCGACAATGGCACGCATTTTTTCGACACCGAGTAATGAAACTCGGCGAGTCTCTGGGAATGCTTAACTGTCTTTTATCCCGCAACGAAATTAATCAAATAGAAAAATAGGAAGGAGTTGGAAATATAAATTGTCTACTTCATAGATTCAACTTACAAAGTGATGTAATTTCTTTGTATAAAAATGCAATACTTAACTATTATTACTGCTGAATAATTCAACTGGCCTATCCTCAACGACCGTAGCTACGTTAATCTGTTCTCAAGACTGATATTGACAGTTTTCGTAAACTAAGATCAAATCGATACTTGAGCAATGATCTCGTATCCAATATCGTTCAAAAATAAGCAACTACTTAGCTGAATCTATATATGAATCTAGTTTATATCCTTCTAAAATAAAAGCAATACTTAAGAACGGTTGTAAAACTAGATTCGTGACTGAGTATTGTTATGTAATACGGGCCTAAAACTCAAATAACCGAAATTGCATGACACACCTGCATCCTAAGAGAGCCCTATACAAAGATTTATGTCAGAACCAACACTGCTTAGGGCTTGATTTAATTATCAAACTAATTAAAACGTTTAAACTGTTTTAACGGTGCCAAAAGCAGACGTCTGTTGAGCTATTTTATAACGGGGTATTTAGAAAACGTCATATTGCTATTAGTTTGCGGTGGGGCGTGTTGCTGGTATATTGCGATGCTACGACAGTTGCAATAATGTCTGTTGCATAAATGATATATTAATAAACTAGAAGTCGTAAATTGGTCAAAATTCAACCTTTTTACATTCTAGCAGACAGTAAAGACGATTCAAACGAATCTGAAATCAAGCTTTAAATTATTAGCTATAAGACACATATTTGCCCAAATACCATCAGTGCGTGACGAGACCAGAAAAAGAAAGAGAACTCTTATGTTTACAGTGCTTCGGAACAAAAAGCCTCATATATTTATTAAATCTGAATAATCATATTCGGTTGTTACAAGTCATAGAGGAACGTAGTTGAACTACACTGTACATCTTGATTGCACACTAGGTCAATTCTATATCGTGGATTTCAACTTCGAGGAACTACGGCCACAACGCCCAGACTTAGTCTGACTTAGTAGTTAGACTGATTAGTAGATCACACAAAACTTGCGGTGTGGGATTCGAACCCGTGGCCTCTCGTTTCACATCCAACTAGCCCACTGCATCACGCTATCAATTTCCAATTTGTCAATATATCAGAATAAACAACAATGCCACCTGATTTCTAACTAACTCAGCGACATACCGGCGTCATGTCACGACTCATGGGTGATAACAGTCATGTGGCAGCGCGCGACCGCAACATCCTGTCCAATGCAGCATCACACAAATTAAACTAGCACATACCGAATAACATATATACATACAAGTCATATAGGCAGCCGCTATTTCGCTTATGTTTCCATGGCGCAGTGGACGAGCCGGCTGTAAAACTTAGAGTTGCGGGTTTGATCCCCGCATATTGACAAATTTCTGTCGATCCATAAATATTTGTTTGATTTGAGACCGTAGTAAGTACTTACTAGAGCGTAGTTCTTGATAACGATGCGGGTTTGATCTAGTGTGGGGTCAGGATGTTGAATAATAATTAAACATTTAGAATTGTTCAAATAAGTGTCGCATTAAATAAAGCATTTTCTCAAACTGATAGTTTCAAAAATTTCGAGGGGTTTTTAGCGAACCAATGCTGATTATTTCTAAATAAAAATCAAAAACTAATACATAAACAAAAACTATAACATAATATAAGTCATAACCAGCTATCTGAGTGAGCTGCAAGTTGCGGATGTATCTTCGGGTTTTAGATTCAGTTCAGTTCAGTTCGGTTCGGTTCGGTGCAGTCATCTGCAGCATGACTGGACCGGCTGGATCGATTAGTATCATTGTCATTTACAGACAACCGACGTTAAATCATAAATTGCTATTACCGGAAATTGCCGGAAGTCCAAATACCCTTTTTACACCGTCAATGTATATAAATAGTGATTACCCATACTTTTTCTATATAATCGATGTTTTCATAAAATATTGCCGGTCTCTGGAAAATAGAGCTAAAAATGCCACCTATACAGCATTCATAAAGAATTCCGCCATGTCTAACTCCACAGTTCCGCAATAAAATGAAGCGAGGCTGCTCACAATAAGTTGACAAAGAACAAAGTCAGTTTGTAAGAACCGTTTCTAATTTAACTTAGTAGTAGTTCAAACATCCTGATGCTTTCTGTTCTTTCTTGTCATTTCATCTTTTGTCTGTTAAGGAAGGAAGCACCTGGCTGGATTATAGAAAAAGATTTTAAAGTATCATAGAACAGTCTTGTAAAGATATCCTTAGTATTAAATACAGTAAATTAAAAATACTGAAGTCTTTACTAAAGTGGTTGTAAAATGTAATTTTAAATTTAAATGGTATTGTTGTAATTTATCTTTTACTAGCTATTGCTTGCGGCTCCGCCCGCGTGAATGTCATGTTTGAGACAGAAAGTATACACTACAAAATACCAATTTTCATGTATTTAACTTCAAAAATGAAGGATTTTCATACAAACTTTCTTACTCTATTTAACCCCCTTCGGGGTGGAATTTCCAAAAATCTTCAAATATATATTTTTTATTTTTAACTAAAACGCCAAATACAAATTTTCATAAACTTAACTTCAAAAATGACGGATTTTAATACAAACTATCATCCCCTATTTCACCCCCTTAGGGGTAGTATTTCCAAAAACCCTTCCTTAGTGGATGCCTACGTCATAAAAGGTACCTACTGTCAAAATTTCAAGTCTCTAACCCCAGCCGTTTTGGCTGTGCGTTGATCGATCAGTCAGTCAGTCAGTTTCTTCTTTTATATATACAGATTTGTTAATATTTCTTCTATACCCGGTGCGTATACTTCAAGTGAATTGTCGTTTGCATTTATTATTCTAAGAGTGAAACTTATCAATATGACATTTGTAAATTACTTATAATTGTTTTAACGGTATTACCTAGTGGATGCGACTTGTAAATAAATAACGAATCGGCTCATTCTTAGAAGTATGGAAATCATAGTCTACACGGTTTTTCAATATAAGGACGACGACTAAACCTGAAATTAGTTTCTTATTATATTCATAATTAATCGCCGTTAATAAAAATAATGACTATCGAATATGTATGTGAATGTAATCTACCAAAACAAGATCTCATTCTCAACAATCACTTCTCCTTAAATCAGTTCTAAATTCAAAGTGAATTCCTATCTACATCGCAGTGGGAAGTGTAAGCAAAACTTCTTCAAACGAACGGATCTAGTATCGTGTTTAAGTGCATGAGTGTGGCTACAATAGGAAGTGGTGTCACATCGTCGGTGTCTTTAAGAGGAAGTTAATACAGAATGCTTCAAACAATTTGTTCGCGCTTTAAAGCTTTACTGTTTACAAAAAGTATTTGTAAATTAATAAGATTCTTTTTACGCTTATCCTACTGATGTTTTCAGCGCTAATGATTTTTAATGTAACAAAAAGTTTGCATAAATTTTTTAAAGCTGCCAATGAACGTTTCAAAGAATTTAAATCGAGGATAAATATATCAATACTAAATAAAATAAAAATGGCAATCAAATCTAGAATCGCTGTTTAACGGACGTTTTCTACCAACAAACCCTTAACTAAAGTACTTCAAATAAAGCAAATCGATATTAAATCCTAAGACGTTAGAGAGAATGACAGACAAAGCTAAACATTTAATAATCGTCATATCGTTTCAACGTAGTTTAATTTCTCAGGCGGGTGAATGAATCGCTCTGCACAGTTTGCTTCTAATTGATAATATTTCAGAAACCCCGAGGGCTTATGTCAAGCCAGCTTTCGTCTTAGACTTGTTGACTGTACGTGTGAGTATCTCTAAATCAAGTGATAACCAGCTATAAACAATAGATGTGCGATAGATGAGTATAATTGACTTTAGAACATTCTGCGGACCGATTCGATCAAACTTGAATAAGAATCTATACTATAACTAGAGGACCGTGCAGACGTCGTCCTGCCCGTAAAAGCAGCGCCACACCGACTGCAGCGCCATCTGCCGGGCTGATTTGTGAATCTAAACCATCCAGGGCGCCATTCAAACTCATAAAAAAAATTAATTCAAATCTGTCCAGCCGTTTAGGAGGAGTTCAGTGACATACACACGTACAGTAGAATTATATATCTAAAGATAAAGCTCAAGAAGCACTTTGTTTGTTTAATATTTTTACAAAATTTTGATTGGAACGTATTTTATTATCGATATAGAACCCAAGACAATTGTTTTTGGAATGATTGTCTGTCTGTGTGTCTGTCTGTTAAGGCATCACGAACTGTATCAAAATACTGTATTACGACAAAAGGATCGACAATAAAATCATAGAGTGTATCATTAACATAATTTTAGTCTTTATTTCATTTAAATCTGTGCATTCAATCAAAGTTATACCTGTTTGAACGAATATCTATATTATGCAAAGAGTCGTTGTGAGATATGAAATGATTTTATAAATAGTATAAGATCTATAATATGATTTCCACGCGGGCGGAGCCGCAGGCAACAGATAGTAATAAAATAAAGCACAACAAGTCACCGTATAAAGGTAATAAGACAGATCTCATCTGGAAAACGCCAAGAGCGCGAGCCATTTTAGAAGTTTTCCGCATTCGTTCTCCACCTTCATTTTATATTCTTAATGGACTCACTCGCTGTTCGCGTAATACTTTGTAAATTATCGCTTTATTACCTACTTTGTTTTAAGTACATTAGCATAAGATATTTATCGTGTGTTTATAATATACTGTTAGCAACATAAAACCTTAAGAAGCACATAAATGATGACCACGGTAATGATCAATTTAATGATCACAATTACACACCTCAGTGCCCACCGTTAACAAATCCATGTCAACTCTATGCTGAACTGCCTTGAGGCCAATAGTGGTATAGGACGATGTGAACTGATTGGACAGTGAAGCCAATAAAGTGATAAGTCATTTCGTGGTCTAGCAGAGAGCACATACTACTATTTACTACTATTTATCACATATTTCACACTTACGACGTACTAACTATAACTATGTAATCATGTATTATTTTCATTATTGTTATTTTATTTTTTTAATATATATTAATATTTTTTACTATTTATGCTGGCATCCGTGTGACACTCCTTGGCCCTTGCTGAAAATCAGTGTCAGGTGGGCCCTCCTACCTGGCGGAAGCTGAGCCTGTGGCCTTTTTGGTCATGCTTCGGACACGGGTGGCTGGGGCGCATAAGTATGCCGGGAGACTTTTTTCTTGTTTTATTTGTGTACCTGTAGCCCTTAAAGTTTTTCTTATTTGTTTTATGTACTCATCGTTTATTGCCACCTAGTCTGGTGATTATGGCCAAATAAAAGATTTTTCTTTCGTTCTTTCTTTCACATAGCAATGCCACAGAGTTATAATTCAAGAACTAGGTAGTGTTGCTACAGTTCATAGGCTGGCGTAGCTCTTATTATCAGGCAAGCGATCTGAAACGGCGCGACTTGACATTCAACATAAAGATATTCATTATGGTGATAGTAACAATAACAACAATCTCATTGATGTAACGGCAACGTATTAAATTTGTGTCCGACATGGCGATAAGCCCGCATCAGATCTTAACGTAACGGAATTAGCTCGATCCAATATAGGAGTAGTTGCACTTCTACCAGCCCCAAGAGATACATGGCATACAGGCTTGAGCATGCGTTCAGAATATTATGGTCGTTCTTGTTACGGCATTTAAAAACCTCAGCTTAGAATAGATAGAATCCGTAAAATTAGTTTTGTTTCAATATTTTCGATTTTGGCATCGAATCTAAACCCCACGAATCATGACCCGCGTTCCATCTTAGAGTTCGGACCAAAAAAGTAATGTCTAAGCAATAAAAAACTAAAGTTACTATATACCTAGTCAGGTCATAAATTCTGTCACATGTTTAATATAAAATAATTGAAACAAGTTTATTCATTATGTAACCATTTATATACCAAAATGAACTTAACAAAACATAGATTCTTATGACACTAAAGTTTATTCAAAATGACCTCCGTGATTTTGAATACAGGCCTTCAATCTGCGCGGCCAGTTGTCTATCGCAGCACGAACGAGGTCCATGTCAATATCGGCGGCTGCCTTAATCAAGGATGTCTTGAGTGACTCCAAATTGGGATGAGGCTTTGAGCACGCCTTTTCCTCCAAGTGTTGCCATATCTTGTAATCTAACGGATTAAAATCTGGACTGGAGGAGGGCCAGTCTTCGTGCCGGATGAAGTCGATTTCACGCGCCGCCAGCCAGTCTTGTGTGCTCTTCGCTCTATGAGCTGGCGCCGAATCTTGTTGGAATACCCAGTGCCTGTTATTGAACATGGTATGAGAAACAGGTTCCACAAGGTTCGTCAGGACTGTATTTTGATACACAACTGCATTCGTTTTTACACCTTTCTCACAAAAATGTACCTCTGTTAAGCCCCAATAAGAAACTCCCAACCATACCATGAGCGAGGATGGAAAATGACCTCGTTGGACACGCGGAATACGGTTGCTCGCTTCTTCACTACTGTGTGCGTACACCTTATCATTTTGTTTGTTGTAGCTCTCTTCTACGGTAAAAATTTTTTCATCTGAAAAAAGAATTTCCCGATATTTTTTCCGCGTACCGCTTCAACAAAGCGCGGCATCTCTTCAGTCTCAGGTCCATTAGACGAGGGGTGCGAAGTCAGGAAACCTCCACGTGGTGCACCCTGGGCAACGGCGGTCACGTTGACCGACGGCCGATATCCTGACAAAAGGTGGATGGCAGTCGTCGCCTGTTGCGGCGGCTATCGTCAGTTTTTGTGCCTACTTTGGGCTACTCCCGGGTTCTGTCTCGGGGGCGTCGGCGGGCTCGGTGTGCGCTTACCCCGCCGCCGAGCTGGCAGTAGGGGAGATTTTCTCTCCTGTTGCCACCGTCGTATATCGTAATCCAGTCAAAAGGAGGTCTGTGGTCACGTCTCGCGCTCCGACTGGACCGAGGGTCTTGGCTTAACCGCCTGGGCCGCGAGGGAGAAAACCTCTATAAAAAGTCACCCCGAATCCCAAGCGGCGGCGCACCGCGAGGGGATGCATGGCCGATGGGTAGTTCGGTCTCTAGTGCGAACCACGCCGCCGGAGTACCTGCTGCCCCTCCGTGCGTGATACCCAAGGCTTACCCAGGTACAGGGGGCTCTGCCTGGGCGGACTTTTATATCCCCCATAATCGTGGGAACAACAATGGAAAAAAAATTAAAACAAAAGAACGAGTCTGTGGAGAATTTGTCTACCCTGGGGTACACTAGTGACCCTGGAATGGATGACACTGGGCATAAGCCCAAAAAAGGTACTGCCTTCCGAGGCCGTCCCAAGGCCAAGGCCAAGGCTGGAACAAGCGGCATTATGACGCGCTCGAAGAGGGCGCTGATAGCTCGAGAACTGGACGCATCTGCAAGCGACAGTGATGTTGAACCGGCGCCAAAAGTGCTTGCTCTCTCGGCAAGCCCGGCTGTGGTGTCTGATGAAGACACTGTGCCGATGGAAGGAACGGATGACCATGACTGGCGCTTGCAGATGTCGGCCATCATCCGGGACGTGGCAAAACAGTCCCCGCACCTAAAAGGGACGGAGCAGCGGAGGCTGAACCTCGCGGCGAAAGAGCTGATGGAGAGGGCCGAGGAGTCAGCCTCCGCAGAGGTGGCCAGGTTGGAGGCCGAAAAGGTGGCGATGGCCCAAGAAATCGCCTTCCTCAAGGCCTCCCTTGCATCCCAACAGCGGACCCTGGAGGAGATGATGGTGACTGTCCAAGCGATACAAGGACAGCCGCAGCCGGCGGCCCAAACTGGAGCCGTAGCTGGAGAGGAGGAGTGCCTCAAGCAGTTCAAGCGCCGATTTTTTAATATTTTGGACGCGCGCTTGAGCAATATATACGCGAGGCTACCTCCAGAGCCCATCATGCGGCCTCCTCTGGCCGCCGATAGGGCTAAAGCTCCGGCAACGCCCGCCGTTGCTGGGCCATCAAAGGCCCCACCAGTCGCTGCCGGCCCACCGGCCACCCCGAAAGGAAAAGGGCAGGGAAAGGGCAAAAGCAATGCCCAGCCCGCCCCTAATAATGGTCCTCGACCCGTGCCTACTGTTGTGGCTGGGCTTGTACCATCGACGTCCGCCACGCCCCAACTACCTCCCCTGAGTAAGTCCCGCAGGGGGGGGAACAGAAATAAAAAAGGGCGTGTCGCTCCACGAGCCCAAACACCCTGTGTGCCCCGGCCGCTGCCCCCTGCTCCTGTGTCGATGGAGGAGGGGTGGAATGTCGTGGCCAAAAAGGGGAAAAAGAATCCCCAGGCCTTGCCGAATACTGCTGCCTCCGCACCGAAGCCGCAGCCAGGTCGGCCAAGGCCACGGATTCACCTGCCTCGCAAGGCAGCCGTCACGTTGACGGTGACACCTGAGGGGTTGGCGCGAGGCATTACGTATGCCCATGTGCTGCGTCAGGTCCAGCGATCCGTTGATCTGGCCGGTCTTGGCATTGCCGAAATGCGAGCTCGCCTAATGGCGACAGGCGGGTACCTGTACGAGGTGCCCGGCCCGGAGTCTGAAGCGAGGGCCGACTCCCTCGCTAACAAAGTGCGGGAGGTGTTCTGCGGAACGGAACTGGCGGACGATGTCCGTGTTTCCCGCCCGTTCAAGACCGCGGAACTACGAGTATCCGGGTTGGATGCGTCTGCCGACCCGGAGATGGTCGCTTCGGCCCTCGCAAAAGCGGGGTGTAGCAATGAGGTGGAAAATTTTAAAGTCGGGGAGATCCGCCCCGACCGGTCGGGCCTTGGTGCGGTGTGGGTGCGCTGCCCCGCCAAGGTCGCTGACAAAATTTTAAGTTCGGGCCGTGTGCTGATTGGCTGGGTAGCAGCGCGCGTCCAGCTTCTTGAGCCGAGGCCTATGAGGTGCTACCGCTGCCTGCACAAGGGACATGTGCGGGCACGGTGCACCGAAGAGTGTGACCGCAGCGGCGTCTGCTACCGCTGCGGTAAACTGGGCCACAAGGCCAAGGAGTGCTCCGCGGAGCCGCATTGCGCAGTTTGCGCAGATGCGGGTAAACCCGCGGGGCACCAGGTGGGCGCCAAGGCATGCGTCGCCTCCTCCCGCCCTCGCCACGCAAATCGTGGTTGGGGGACGGGGGTTGTGACCCAGCCGGCAGCGCTCCCCGTAGAGGAGCAGATGGAGATCGCCCATTAATATGGCGCAACGTTTTCTCCAGGCGAACATTAATCACTGCGCCAGGGCCCAGGACCTGTTAGTCCAGAGCATGGCGCAGTGGTCGATACAAGTGGCTGTGGTCGCCGAGCCTTATTTTGTTCCCCCCAGGGAAGACTGGGCAGGGGACCTTAACGGTTTGGTGGCCATCATCACTCGGGGCGCCGCCGGCTCCCCGCCCTTCGAAAAAGTAGCGAAGGGGTCGGGATGTGTGGCGGTTCTGTTGGGGGGGGTCTGGGTTGTGGGTGTGTATTTCTCCCCCAATAGATCCCTGGCCGAGTTCGAGCACTTTCTCGATCGGCTAGGGGCCCTGGTGGTGCAAGGCAGTCAGCCTCGCCCCGTTCTCGTTGCCGGCGACTTCAACGCCAAGTCTCTGGCTTGGGGTTCGTCGGTCACCAGCAGGCGAGGCGAGGCCCTGGAGGAATGGGCGATCTCGGCCAACCTGGCCGTCGTGAATCGCGGGTCGGTTAACACGTGCGTGCGGCATAATGGCGGATCGGTGGTGGACCTCACGTTTGCCACCCCAGCTATTGCCCGCCGTGTCCGTGACTGGAGAGTTCTGGTGGACGAGGAGACGTTGTCGGATCACCGATACATTCGGTTCGACGTCTACTTGTCCCCTAACCCCCAGTCCAGTGGAGGACCGACTGGCCCGCGGTCGGACGGCCCGCGTTGGTCTGTAAAACGCCTCGATGTTGAGGCCCTGAAGGAGGCCGCACTGGCCCAGGCGTGGCTCCCTGCACCGGAGGCCCCGATGCAGGTCGAGCAGGAGGCGGCGTGGTTCGGGGCAGCGATGTCGCGCGTCTGTGACGTGGCCATGCCCCGAGTCCGACGTCTTCCAGAGAAGCGCCAGGCGTTCTGGTGGTCGGCGGAACTTATGCGGTTACGTGTCTCCTGCGTTGCCGCCCTTCGTCGTCTCGCCAGACACCGTCGTCGTCGGGTCCGTCTTCCCGGCGACGAGGACCAGGAACGGCTACTTCACGGCCTCCACAGAGAGGCTAAGAGAGCGCTGCGCATGGCAATAGCAAGGGCAAGTCTGCAGCTCAGAAGGAGTTCCGGGGAACTCTTGATAACGACCCTTGGGGGCGTCCATATCGCGTGGCGATGAGACGGTATCGCCCATGGGCGCCCCCACTGACTCAGAGTCTCCGGGGCGATCTAGTTGAAGAGGTCGTCGCAGCTTTGTTCCCTGCCACTGTGAATGTCACTCCCCCAGCGATGGCGTCACATTTATCGACGCCATCGTCGTTAAGTTCGGCAAGGGTTGTTTCGGAGGTATCGCCCGAAGAATTTCGGGCGGTGGTGCTTCGGCTACGGGGCAAGAAGACGGCCCCGGGTCTCGACGGTAACCCCGGGCGTGCATGGGTGTTAGCCGTCGAGCATCTGGGTACTAGGCTCCGTGGCCTGTTCTCCGCGTGTCTGGAGCAGGGCCGTTTTCCATCTCAGTGGAAAACTGGGAAATTGGTCCTGCTCAAGAAGGAGGGGCGGCCCACAGAGTCGCCATCGGCCTACCGGCCCATCGTGTTGCTCGATGAGGTCTGCAAGCTCTTCGAGCGTATTGTTCACGCTCGCCTCGTCGAGCATCTTGAAGGGGTCGGGCCGGACCTGGCACAATGCCAGTACGGGTTCCGGCAAGGCCGATCGACAATACACGCGATTTTGCGGGTCAAGGCACAAGCGGAGGATTCAGTGGCTCGGGGTGATGTGGTGGTGGCGGTGTCTCTAGACATCGCCAACGCGTTTAACACTCTACCCTGGGCCTGCATAATGGAAGCACTGCGGTACCACGTGGTGCCACCGTATCTTCGGCGCCTGGTGCACTCGTATCTCTCAGATAGATACATAGTGTATCCGGGCGCCAACGGTTGGCACCGAAGAGCGATGGCCTGCGGTGTTCCACAGGGCTCAGTCTTGGGCCCTCTCTTGTGGAACATCGGCTACGATTGGGTGCTCCGTGGTACCTACCCCCGAGGTGTCGCTGTCGTCTGTTACGCGGACGACACACTAGTGACAGCGTCGGCCAGGTCTTTCCAGGAGGCCACCCTGCTCGCCTCGTTCGCAACCGAACAGGTGGTGGGCAGGATTCGGCGACTGGGCCTTAAGGTGGCCCTCAACAAAACCGAGGCTCTTTGTTTTCACAGGCCTCGGATTCGGCCACCTTTTGAGCTCCACATAAGTGTGGAGGGGGTGCGGATTCCCATCGGCTGTAAGATGAAGTACTTGGGATTGATTCTGGACAGCCGGTGGGATTTCCGTGCCCATTTCAAGGAGTTGTCGCCGAAATTGGTGCGGGCGGCGGGCGCGCTCGGACGCCTGCTGCCGAACCTGGAGGGACCTAATAGCCCTTGCCGAAGTTTATACGCTGGAGTCGTGCAGTCAATGGCCCTGTACGGATGTCCCGTATGGGCCGAGTCCCTGAACGCCCGCTGCGTCGCCCTGCTGCGCAAACCGCAGCGTTTGGTGGCGCAGCGAATAGTAAGGGGCTACCGCACGGTCTCCCACGAGGCGGCCTGCGTATTGGCCGGCACACTCCCTTGGGAGTTGGACGCCAAACTCCTCTCGTCAGCGTTCCTCTGGCGGGAGGAGGCGTCCAGCCGCCGTCAGGAGAGACTGGCCCCGAGGGAGATTGCGGCCCGGTTTCGCAGAACCGCCGTGGAGGAGTGGCATACCAGGCTGGAGAGCCCGACTGCGGGCTTGAGGACTGTCGCGGCAGTGCGTCCTGTCCTAAAGAGATGGCTAGACAGGCGCCACGGGGCGCCTACGTTCCGACTGACACAGGTATTAACGGACCATGGGTGTTTCGGTTCGTTCCTGTGTCGGATCGGAAAGGAGGTGTCCGCCGTGTGCCACCACTGTGGCAACTGCCGCGAAGACACGGCCCAACATACGTTGGAGGAGTGCCCAGCCTGGGACGAAGAGCGCAGCGCTCTCAGAGCAGTCGTCGGAGGAGACCTCTCGCTGCCGGCCGTGGTGTCGTCCATGGTCGCCAGCCGGAGGTCCTGGCGTGCGGTGGCCCACTTCTGCGAGAACGTCATCTCGCAGAAGGAGAGTGCTGAGAGGGATCGGGAACGATATGATCCCTCCCGCCGTCAGAGAAGACGTAGGAGGCGCCAGGTGGACGACTGACCGGCGTCTCCCGCCCTGTGGAATGGGGGCGTTTGAATTCCACCACGGTAACCCCTGCCTGTCGTACGAGGCGACTAATAGGGGCCATCGGGGGTCGCGGGCGCGCAGCGGAGGGCTGTCAGCCCGTATCGATGCACTCCCAAATTCGGAGCATCGTGCGACCCCGTGATGGACGGCAGCGCGTGTGGTAAGGCCTCGTTCGCAGTCGTTGTTCGGTGCGCGGGGGCTCCTTAGCCCTCCATGGAGATGGGCTGCTACGCAGCACCGCGCAGGGGCGATTCCGGCTGCAATTCTAGCACTCCTTAGAATACCCCGGGATCGCTCCGTAAGCGCCGAAGAAGGCCACCGCGGGGTTTTAGCTGGTAGTGTCGGGTGGGTTGTATATAGGGGTTAGGGACTCGGCCCAGCGGCAGCACGGATAGCCATCATCCGTGCGAGGGGGATGCTGGGTCGTAAGACCGGCTAGTCCAGCATACCCGTTTTATTCTTAATCCGCTTCCCTCCGGAGCGGGCGGCAGTAATAAAACGCTTTCCCCGCGACAACAAAAAAAAAAAAAAAAGGTCCATTAGACGAGCATTCAAACGATGCCCTGTTTTTCTTCGATATGCCTGAAGCCCTAAGTCTTCATTTAACACCCTTTTCACCGTGGTTCTGCTTAACCCCATCTGAAGGGCCAACAGTTTCTGCTTACGTTTGGGATTTCTTTGAATTCGCGCCTTCACAGCTTTTATCACTGCTGGAGTCCTAACAGACCGAGGGCGACCACTTCTTGACCTGTCATCTACACTAGAGTCTTCATTGTATCGTTTGATGGTACGATTAACGAATCTTTTGGTTATATTCAAATTTTTCAGTATGTCAAAAATTTGAATTGGCGCGTAACCGCAACGATGCAACGCAATTACTGCAACACGGTCTTCTTTAAGCGTCCACTCCATATTTAAAAATGAGTAAAATTCTAAAAAGTATACATTTTTATTTTCATGAACAATTTGAAATTCGGATTCAATAAACTTTTTTGTGGCCAGCATTCTAAAATAAAAGTTTTTACTGTGTGACAATACTTATGACCTGACTGTGTACTTATTTACTAATTTCTACTTGACTTGACTGCCTCGGTGGCGCAGTTGTAATTGCGCATGCGTAACGACTGCTGTGCTGAGGTCTCGGGTTCGATCCCCGGGTTGGGTAAAGTGATATTGGATTTTTCTATCTCAGTATTGGACCGGAGTCTGGAATTTGTACCCGGTATGGCGATAGGCTCGCCCCCTTACACATTATGGGACCGAAATTCGGCGAAAAGTGGGTGTACTCGTTACACCTCTGCCTACCCCTTCGGGGATTACAGGCGTGAGTGTATGTGTGTGTGTGTGTGTGTGTAATTTCTACTTGCTAATATCCCTTGCACTTACTACTTCTTACATGCTACTTGCACTTTTTTTTTATTCTGGCGCGGCAAATTGACCACTGATGGTAAGCGCAGTGCCGTCCAGATAGAGTATCAAGTAGTGAGAGACAGTCTATCCCCCGCTACTCAACACAATCATGCCGGCCTGCTGTTTAGCTTCTTCACATTACGCCTAAAGGACCCAGGATCATAGGAGGGAGGGAACACGGTAGCTCGCAAACTGTTCCACAGCTTGATGGTGCGGCAAAAATACGAATTTGCGAACCTCTGGGTTCGGGCTGGGATAGTAGACACCACGAAGCTGTGGCTCCGCAAGCCAGTACGCGTGGTTCTGGTATGGAAGGGAGAGGATGGGATAAGATCAAACAATTCTTCAGAGCATTCGCCGTGATACAGACGGTAGAACACGTTAAGCGAGGAAATATCCCTACGCAGCTGTAGCGGCTCCAGGCTGTTACTCACGTCTGCATCATTCACAATGCGGATGGCCCGCCGCTGCAACCCATCCAAGGCATCCAGAAGGTACCTTGCGGAACTGTCCCAGAGGTGCGAGCAGTATTCCATTCCCGGCCGCACCTGCGCTTTATATAAGCGGTAGAGCTGACCAGGCGTGAAAAACCGCCGCACCCTGTTCAGGATTCCGACCCTGCGTGAAGTGGCGGATATTACGCCCTCGATGTGACCCCTTGGATTAAGATCGCAGCGGATATCGATACCTAGGACACTAAGGTCATTCCGCATTGCGAGTGAAACACCCTAAAGAACGGGGATGGGAGAAAACGGAAACTTCTTGCACGAGAACGCGCACACCTGGATTTCTTGGCATTAGATTCAACACGATTCCTAGTACCCCATGATGAGATGAGATCCAAGGTCTGGTTGAGCTCAATGACGATCCTCGCGTCTTCTCTCAGTATCCGCCCGGTAACCAGGAGGCTTGCTGCTATAACGCACATGAACCGTGCTGTCGTCTGCATAGCAATGAATGTTGCCAAGCGACAACATATCATTGATATGCAGAAGAAACAAGGTAGGCGAAATCACAGAACCCTGTGGTGCTCCGGCATTTACTGACATGAGCTGCGAAGCGTGTCCATCAACGAGAACACGCATTCTACGCTCATGCAGAAAGCCGGAAATCCACTTGCACAGGTTGTCGGGCAGACCGTATGCCGGGAGCTTGGAAAGAAGGCCACGATGCCAGACCCTATCAAATGCCTTGGCTATTACTTGCTTGCTTGTCTTACTTGCTTCTTACTTGCTACTTGCACTTGCTACTTTGGTTTCATTCGGTAGTCACGAACCAAAGACCTGTACAGAACTTAATTTACGTTGTAATATATGCATGCTTTGTTTTCAAAGAGATTAAAGTCCTTGTATGAAACATTAAACTATAGTATACAAGGTACTCAAGTGATAAAGCGGAGATGTAGAAGCGTGTAACATGAAATCTTGCCTATAATGTTGGTAAAGCAGTAATAAGATATCTCTCGCAACGTTTATGTTGCTGGCTAAAACCATCAGGATGTGGGAACTTCATGAGTATTCCTGTTTAACGAACGTAAATATGATTTCATTGCCCACTACTATTGGTCGAAGAATTTTTCTGGTTTTACTATGGCTATCAGTTTTCTTTTTTATTTGAAAAAGGTTCTCCAATAGTATATACAATTTTTAAATCTAATCTAAATTATGGAAATTCCATTCTGATGTGTATACCAACTAAAGGCACATAGAACATTGGCAAAATACAAGCGTTTTACATAAAAACAAAATACTTAATACTAAAGGACAATGGGTCAAGTGTCCCCACCCGTCAACAGGTTTGAAATTGGTCTCAATCGATTAATCTTAGCAAGGTGATGATTTTTTGGTATGACGACAACAACGAAAAGTATTGAGTTTTTTTTTTAATTCACATTTTTGTTTTATATAGAAAATTAATTTTTTGCTGATTTTACTATATTACGCCGTGCTATAACATAGTATATAGGTGGTAGAGCTACATTATAATGATTTTTTTCTACAGCTTGAATGGCCTACCTCAATGGTATGTTACCGCTGTCTTACATAAAACCGTCAAGGTTGCAATTTGCGGTAGCGACTCGCGTTCTCAACGAGACTACGGGGGACCTAACGAATGCTTCGTCAACTTTTTTTTTTATGCTGGTGCGGCAAAGTGACCACACTTCACCTCCAGATAGAGTAGCAAGACACAAGTCTATCCATCGCTACTCAACATAATCATGCCAGCCTGTTGTTTAGCTTCTTCACACTACGCCTAAAGGACCCAGGATCATAGGAAGGAGGGAACACGGTAGCTGGCAAACTGTTCCACAGCTTGATGGTGCGGCAAAAATACGAGCGAACCTCTTGGTTCGGGCCGGGGTAGTAGATACCACGAAGCTGTGGCTCCGCAATATTACGCTTAATTCAGGTTTATTTTTGTTACTAGGTTATATTTAATACTGGCTAGTTTTTAAGAGTTTTTATTTTGTATAACATGTGTACGTCGGGTTGAATTCTATCGAAAGCCTGTACTGCAGCATGCAGCTTCCGATAAAAAATCTTTTCTTTCTTTCAATCCAGTACGCGTGGTTCTGGTATGGAAGGGAGAGGATGGGATAAGATCAAACAATTCTTTAGAGCATTCGCCATGATACAGACGGTAGAACACGCTAAGCGAGGAAATATCCCTACGCAGCTGTAGCGGCTCCAGACTGTTACTCACGTCTGATCATTCACAATGCGGATGGTCCGCCGCTGCAACCCATCCAAGGCATCAAGAAGGTATTTTGCGGAACCATCCCAGAGGTGACCTTTATATAAGCGGTAGAGCTGACCGGGCTTGAAAAACCGCCGCACCCTGTTCAGGATTCCGACCCTGCGGGAGGTTGCGGATATTACGCCCTCGATGTGACTCCTTGGATTAAGATCGCAGTGGATATCCATACCTAGGACACTAAGGTCATTCCGCATTGCGAGTGGAACACCCTGAAGAAGGGGGGTGGGAGATAACGGGGATTTCTTGCACGAAAACGCGACCATGGAGTTTCTGGACAGTTCTTCTCCATAGGATAACTGCATTCGGAACTGGCAGTAGTTTAATAAACTCTGAAGTTATTACAAGTTATTTAACTCTGTTAAATAACTTGTGTTATTTCTACTGAACTATCACACGATTGCATTGTGATACTATATCTGATGATCGGAGAGGGATGTATAAGCCCTCTCGACAGCCTCGACATGATAATTATCATTTGTATATTTTTCCCGAAGGTTTAAATGTATACCTAATACTTACATAGTATATTTGTAGAATGTACAGTAAAGTCAACGTTTGATAATCGTATCGTCTAATTATATTTTCGGGTGATTACATTACTGTCTCTCGCTACTTGATACTCTATCTGGACGGCACTGCGCTTACCATCAGGAGCAGTGTGGTCACATTTCCGTGCCAAAAAAAACACTTACTCCGGCTAAACCATAAGGGTTAATCAAAATAATGCACTATGATTTTAAAATGATCTAGAAAGAGTTCACATTGACATGTACCTGTCTTCAAAGGTTGACTGACAACAATCGTGCAAACCCGGGGGGTCGTTAGTAAATATTATAATAAAATAGTATTATGTTTTTAATTCGTCTGATATCATTATTTTTATATGCAAAAAATAAGAAAAACCATAAATGAATAGTTTTTCATAAGACAATATTTATTTTAAATCTCTTTTGATATTTGTAAAAACAAAGTACTAAAAAGTATTCATGCCATCCATGCTATGAATGGCGGTCGTGTTGCACCACGTATGTAGGGTGTTTCTGTTATTGCTTAGGTTTTTAAACGTTTATGTCCAAACGGGACGTTTTTAACTAATGTAGTTCACGAGCTCCGATAATATTTTTGCTATTGCTATCATCTTTTGTGGAAAGATTTTAACTTCTGCAATTACACAGAGTACTAAACATATACGAGCAAACAAGACGTCTCTAACTATTACATTTTCCAAGATCCAGTTTATTTTTCCTTTCCCTACCATCATCAGATCAGCATCAGATTTTGTACTATAAATATGCCAAAGGTTCTAAGCTCAAATATCCAAACAGGCTGTTTTAGCTATTGGTAGTTCCTAAGGTTTAGTTACTTGGCGAACAGTTCCTGGTGAAATTGCCTATCAAATGTAACAAAATGTTACGCGACCATATTTCTTTATATATTTATTAAAAGTATATCAAAATAGTAAAAAAATGCAATAAAATAACAGTGTTTACTAAGAACATTTTTAATTTATGTTTTTTTATTTTGTAAGGAATCTCCATTGATTTATTAAATTTAAATGATGTGGTAAGAGTTTTTATAGTACACTTAATAATAATGTATATGTATGGTGTCTGTTGGTGGGTGGGGACAGGGCTCATACAAATTCGCCCATTGTCCTTTAGCTTAATATAGCAGAACATAAACTAGCTATTCAAAAATAATAAAAAGATTGTATGTGTGTGTTTATATTTTATAACTAAAAAACGGACGATCCGAATCGCGGTACGTTTGCTGTAACTCATTTGGGACGTTGAAGACTGGAATTTGTACCCGGTATGGCGATAAGATCGCCCCTTATCACATTATGGGACGGAAATAAATTCGGTGAAAAGTGGGTGTACTGGTTACACCTCTGACTACCCCTTCGGAGATTACAGGCGTGAGTGTATATGTATTATTACTTAATACTGTTTACTGTACAGTAAGTTCAATAGTAGTAGCCCAGAGCGGCAATATGAGTATGTTTGGCACAAATTACGTGGTTTTAGTTGAGATCTATTTTATTACCATTCGGGGTAAATACGTTAGTTAGAGTATTACTCCGTTTACTGAATAATTACATCCACGTAGTTTAATCTTCTAGAAAATTCTGGAACTATTCTATTCTGGATTATAGGTCTTTCCAATTGTGTTGCGCTTCAGTGAAATTCCCGTTTATTATATTTTGTGCAATCATTTAGTTAATTTAAATAATATAATCGCTGGTCGATTATTCGGTTGTAAAACCAGAGGCTTCAGTTTCAATCCCTGCATCAAAACACACGTTGGCGTGATTCACAAACATTTGTTTCTGATCTGGGTGGTATGGGATGGTAAGCCTTATAGTTCTTGATACCCTCGATTTTACCTAGTGTGAGGTCAGAACTATGTAGTACAGATGTAGATGGATTAATCGTACTAAAAGAGCAAACTTGGTACTTGTTCTTACCCAGAAAATACGAATGAAGGTCGTACGGCCAGCAATAATTAGGATTTACTTCAACAACACAAATCTACAATTAACTGAACATAATTCAAATCCAGAAATCGAATTCCACACAGCCAATTGTATCTCAGAACAAGTACAACAACTCTGATACAAAACGCGTTAAACAAAAGTAGGGTCGGAATAGACGTAATTATAGAACTCAATCGAGAAGTGTTCGACAAGTCTTCAAGACTTCGCAATTTAAAATCGCTTAATGAAACGAACAACAATGCTTAATTACTCTTCAAATTGGACAAGTTTTTGTCGATGTTGTTTGTCTGACGCTTTTTATCTGGAAAGTCTGTTCAGGTGAAGGATTTCAACGTTCCTTCTTGTTTGATATCTGAAACTGGTTTATTGTGATAGAACTGTGCTATTTAGATGCTGACAATGCATCTCTACTGATTCTTTGTTATATCCTCCACTATTTTAAGGTTCGAAATCGTTAGAGATAAGATTGCTTATAGACATAATATAGTTATTTTGTATTGTTTCTTTAAAATTATATTCAACTAAGAATTATCTATCTAATAGCTATGAACAAAATGTTCTTGTGATGTTTATCATATTTGCGTTTGCTCAATATTCACTCTTTTTCATTGTAAAAACTGTTTTTTAACGTTACTTACAGATAATTTAACTTTCATTTACTGATTTAATTTAATTTCTAATATTATCTGAATTAGAAATAACCACACAAACCTATCATATTTTTATTTATTAAAAAAAAACCAGGAGATGGACAATTCAAATTACCTATTTGCATGGCAAATTTTATGGTTCTAAAACTACCAAGTGATTTATTGTTTAAAAAAATCTGCAATTTGTGCTAATTAATTTTATAAATAGGGGTTAAAAAAGAGTTACACCAACTGGACCCTAATCCTAAGCAGAACGTAGTGACTGCTTGTTAAATCTGGCACTCTACAGTCGTCTGCGGTAAGCATTTTTACCTCGCAGCTTCCGGTCCCGATCCTTCCCGCGACGTGTGAAAAGCTAATTCTTTCATTCTCCGGTAAAGTGGAATAAATGAAGTAATTTTCACAATTTATGGATGTAATTTCGTGATGCGGGCTAATGTTGAATTCGACGGAAAGATTCCGTTTTGTACTAAAATTAAAATGTACAGAAAACTGTAATCTATCTTATCTCTTTACTCTATCGCTATTCTCAAAGTGGCATAAGCCAATTAAGCGTACGAAATACTAGACAATATTTGAATGAGACCGGCTGCTTATTGACCAAAGTTTTTCTTACATTACACTCAATTTGTGACAATAAAAAAGCCCACTAATCATTTTAATTAATAACACAAATCTACAGCATTTTTTCCCTGTATTCCTTATTAATATTTTTTTTATTTTCTGCAGTCAGATTCTTTTCGCTGATTCGTTGGTTTCTTGGGAAACCCTGTTGATGTACAATTTAGTACTTATTGTAAAGTTAAATGAACAATGATGGGAAATAAAAGATTCTACAATAATTCATGAATATCTGTTCGTGAAGTCTTAATGCGGTGACGAGAATGCAGGCTAAGTGCCACATTCAGACAGGTTGCTTAATTTAGCCTGATTGTCACTTAATATTTTAAGCAACTGTCGCTCTCAGAGACATAATTTTATCCTAACTTCACCTATAACATATTTACGGGTACAAGTTGTATCAGTAAAAAACTTTGTGTTACCGTAAATTAAAAAAATATATATTACACAAGCCGAGCGAATCCTTGAAAAACTTTTATAACCTTAGGCGATGGAGAAAACTTTAATTTACCAAATTCCAATTAGTTGATTCAATAAACCCCCTATCAGAACCCTCTTATTTACGCTCAAGGGGTAAGCAGACCCGCAAACTAAGTTTCACAGTACTCGCTGCTAATTTGTTAATCTATTACAGCGATTTCTATACCTTATATCAATGTATTTTTAACGCCTTATATATGCTGTCTCCCTTTGTTGAGTGATATTTAACATCAAAGGAAATAGGATGAAACACTGTATAACTAAGATGGGTACCGTAGTAAGGACAAAAATTATGAATATTAAAATATACTGCGGACAAGCTATGATAGTAAAAAACTATTTTATAAAAAAAGTCTGCATCAATATATAATGTACCAAAAATGCTAAATCACCAAATCTGTAGATACATAATTATTTGCTTTGATTGACTAACTGATTCATCAATACAGAGACTAAACCGCTGGAGCTACAAACTTGAAATTTTGCCAGGCACCCACTAGAAAGGATTTTCGAAAATTTCATCCCTAAGGGGGTAAAATAAGGGAAAAACGGTTGTATGAAAGTTCGTCATAACGTGTATATCATAAAACTTCTTTATTACATTCATGGCCGGCATTTTGTTTTTTTCCTTTATAATATGATGCCACATTTTAACATGTTAAACTTTTACCGACCCCTCTCTTCGAGATAGCCCATTTGTATTCAAGGGGGAGCAACGAATGCATTTGTCCGATGCATGCCGTGTCGATTCCGGACGAAATTTCATATTCTATAATATTTACATATTTTCTTACAAACACATAAAATCATCCGAATTCACATGTGCATAATAATATTATTAGTAAAAAAGAATAATGTTAAAAAGTAACTTATTACGAAAAAAACTTTAATTTAAGGAAAAAACTCCAAAACCATTAAACTAAAAAAAACAAGTTAGATGCTGATTGCTATCTTAGCATTAGAGATTTTGTTATCCTTGAATGGGAAAGTGACCACACTGTATCTTATAGTAAGCGCAGTGCCGTCTAGTTAGAGTAGTCAACAGCGAGCTGTCTATCACGACAGTTTGGAAAGAAAGAAAGAATTTTCTATGAAACAATGACATTACCCCGGACGAACCGGACCATTTTAACCACTTCAAAAATAGCATATGTACCAACCAAAGGCCTACGGCCAAGGCAGAATATCAGTACCAGGCAGTATTCTACTACCTTTTTTTTAGTGCCTCAATAGGCATACGAGCAGACTGACCACCTGATGGTAAGTAGTCACCGCCGCCCATAGACTTCTGCAATGCCAGGGCACAGCAAAGCCGCTGCCTATCTGGTGTACTATGTTGAGCCTATGGCCTTTTTGGTCATACTTTAGACACAGGTGTTCCAAATTGAGGAGTAGCTGGTGTATTGCTCCTTTATGTATTTCTTTAATTTGTATGTCATCTAAAGTCTTTAACCAAATAAAATGTATTTTCTTTCTTTTTAACTGTGAATTCATATAAATATCGAATAATTCGGCTATCCATTTTCATACCATTCCAAACATCAAAGTGATAAATTCTTTTAATCCCAACACGGTTCGTAGCTTACGCCTAGTCTATAACTCACGTTTAAAAGTAATTTGCGTTTCCCATATAAATGAATACTTACGTAAACCGCGCGGTATCCGTTTTTTCTCGAGAGCCCCTTTTCGCTAATAATGGGCACCGTGGTCCATTGGCCAGGACTTAGCGTACCGCAGTAGCTTCCAGTCAACGCAGTCTTATTCTGAACATAGAAGCTATAATGGTATTAAATGAACATATTGACGTCATTGATAGCTCGCCGAAGTTTATAAAATGTATAAAGTTCTGTTTTAATTTGACAAATTTCTTTTAAACTTTGTTTAGCGGTAGGCAGTTTAATTGAATTGTTTAAGGTGTAATTGTAGCGTATGTAAATATTTTATACTCATGATTTGGACACAAATTTTGGAGTGCAATCTAAATTATAACCACTAAATCTGTTTACTTTATTTTGTCTTTGATTGTATTCTGTAATGTGTCTTTAATAAATAAATAAAAAATATATATAAATTCTTACCTGACTGCCTCGGTGGCGTAGTTGTGATTGCGTACGCGGTACGACTGCTGTGTAGGTCTCGTGTTCGTTCCCGGGTCGTGTAAAAGTGATATTAGGATTTTCTAACAGAAAATGCTCAGAATCAGCCCAGAGTCTGGAATTGTGGTGGACGGTAACAAGCTTGGCAAAATGTGGGTGTAATCTAATGATGGTCTAATGCGGGTTGGCAGATTTCGCATACCTCCCAAACTCGTATGAGATATTTCAGTTATGCACGTTTCCTCACGATGTTTTCCTTCACCGTTAAATCAAGCGATAATTAACAATGAATATTGACATAGATTTTTATAAAAGTCGGAGGTGAACCTATGCCATTTGGGCTGGTTTCGAACATACGACTTTCGTCTTGACGGTTCGTAACGAAACCAACTAGCTCGCTACTCAAAATTGGTATAGTATTGGTGTAGTTTCATTCAAATTAATATAACTCTGATTCATTGGCAAAAATTTTGCGCGTTTATTAATACATCACCCATGGTACTAACAGAATACCAACGTACTAATGAGTTTTAACCCTTTCAATCGCTTCCCCTCTTCATGTAAAAAGATCAACCCTGTAAGCGCACTTCACTGATTAATTACAGACTTGCTATTTACTCAATAGGGAATGATTGCAATGGCACGTTTCATAAAGTCCATCCAACACCATTTATCAGATAAAATATAGCGAAATACAAAATTATGACGTTTTTAATGTATTTGGAAAACATGTCAAATCGATACATCCTAAATTCGCTGTATTTATAGAAATAAAACACAATGTTTCACACAAAAAAAAATTATAGACTTTGAAAACACTCAACCGATTTCAATGAAATGTTGTGTATGAGTGTGGTTGGGTCCAACTTAAAAGATAGGATAGTTTTAGATCCGATAGGTGGCGCTGTTGTCGAGATCTGAAGTGTTTATTTTTCAACGAAAATTAGTTCCACAGAGAAGGCGGTTTATGGCGGAACGTCTGCCCGGGACCACTATTAATATATAAGTATGCATTAGGCAAATACAAATCAGGCGTCGTTTATAAAAAATAATGTTACTTGCAATTATATCCATAATCATTTTCAGTCCACATTTACCTACTGCTGGGTAGCTCCCCCCCTATGCATGCCATTTCCCACAGTTCAGAGTAAACATAGCTTATGAATTATAAATGAAATGCGTACAAATGCTGCCAGTCTATGAAATACAAAATTAGATACAATAAGTAGATATCGTGTGGCCTTAGTTATAAAGCGCTTGAAGGAGGAACGAAAGAAATCAAACAAATCAATGCAGAAGAGCAAGTTCTTAATATTAACCCAACTTCCACTCCCAAGATCTTGTTCCCAGATAAAGATTACCGTAACGTGTCTGTCGCAAATTGGCTTTCCAATCTCATAATGTAGACAATCAGATCGGTTGTTAGGCAAACTGTGCACCCTAATCCGCTACTTTAGGGTTAAACCAATGAAGGCATCAATTTGAATGGAGTTGAGGGCGCACTCAACCCTCCAGCCAATCAAAGAGTGCAGGTAATATCGGTGATTTTATGCTAACGTTTTTTTCAAACATCTTTTGTGAATCGACACTGCTTTTCATTAATAATTGGATGGATTTTTCATTGAACCCTTTGGAATTAGGCACAAACGACCCTTCTTGACAAGTTAATGGTGCGCTTTATACCTAATGATAGACTTTCTGTTCATAGATTCGGTGTTAGCATTGATTTTGCGAATCAATTTTGTATAATGATTTTTCGATTCAAATGTTAAAATAAATTAGCTGTCGCTCGCGGCTCCACCCACGTGGAGGTTATCCTTGGTGTTTGGGAGAAAAAGTGTTGCCTCTTGCACTAACGCACCTGTACCGATCGTCCTACTTCTCAGGTGTTGTGCCTGATCCTCAATAATGGTGACATTGTATGATGTAAACGGCAAATATTATTAATAGCTGTACCCGCAAACTCCGTTTCGCCTTAAAAATATCTTTATCCCGGCCCGCCTATCCCGCGGGATAAAATTATCCGGAATAAAAAGTAGCTCACGTTACTCCGGAATACTGTAGCTATCCATATGTGAAAGAAGTTTTCGCACTACCAAAAATAACGAAGTTTTATACAAACTTCCAATCCCCATTTTGCACCCTCAGGGGTTGAATTTTCGAAAAATCTTTTCTTAGTGCACACTTGCGTCATTTAAGGAACATTTGTGCAACATTTCATGGTTCTAGACCCAGCGGTTTCAGCTGTGCGTTGATTGATCAGTCAGTCAGTCAGCCAGTCAGTTTCTTCTTTTATAGAAGACATAAAATTAAAAAAAAATCGTCGTGGAGTCGCTTCTCTAAGAATTTGTAATACATTTCCAGCTATTTTAATTAAATTTGTGAGCTATACCTACACTTTGAACTAATAAAAAAAATTAAACGAAAAAAGTTCTATGTATTAAACGTTGCATATGTTACAAACGTATTCAATACGTGATCACTTTATATCTTAGCTTTATATACACTAATGTAAACAAATGCAATATAGAGCTGCTTACTTTACAGACATGTCACAAGTCATTTGACATGTCAGAAAACGTACATATCCTTTCATTGACATTTCTGTGTACATTTTATATGTGATGGAAATGGAAGTTAAAACAGAATCAGTAAAGTAGTTGAATTTACATTGTATATATAGGTAATACGCTGCTTTTTTAAATTAACTTATACTTCCATTACTTTTGAAGTTAAAGCATAGAAATTAATAAATGTAATCCCACTTTAGAGAAATTAGACATGACATCTGTCTGTAATACTGCATAGAATTCTATACCTAATTATGAATAAAATAAGGTGATGAAATTACTTATTTTAGAAATTATTGATGCATTGACAGCCTCCGTGGCGCAGCGGGTGATTAGCCGGTTGTGAAACGAGAGGCCGTGGGTTCGTACCGCACCGCGACAAATGTTTGCATGACAGACAGATGTTTGTTTCGGGTCTGGGTATTGTGGGACCTTAGTCCCTCGTAGTTCTTGATACCCACGATACAGGTTTACCCAGTGTGAAGTCAGAAGAAAGTGACTGTTGGGTGTATTTATTTATTTACTAAATTCACAATAGTATTGACATTACAATTCTAATATTAATTTTCACATCATTCCCTACGTACATACATCTATTCTCACTTGTGATTTCCCAAAGGCGATGTTAGTTAATAATTCAAAACGTCCCTGTGTCCAAACCTTACCGTAGACAACATAGAATAATTAATACACTCCAGACTTTACTTGCGCCACTGACCTATTTAGCTACTATCTCAAGTACTGATATTTAAAATTAATAGCTTAATACTGGTAAGTATCAAGGAAACTTCAACGTCCCGCTGAAGTTTGCTAACATGAATTTGCGACGAAAATAATTAATATGTGTTTTATTGTTACTTCTTCACCTTCTTGCACATGGTGTAGTATGAAGAGAAGCGGGGGACAGATTGTCTCTCGCTCCTCGATACTTTAATTGGACGGCACTGCGCTGATCATCAGGTGCTGTGTCTTCATTTTGCCGTGCCAGGATAAAAAAAATGGGAGGTGCTTAAATTTTCCTTATAATTCTAATTTTGAGTGGAATAGCTTAACGTTTTTCTTGAGTTTATAACAAATTTAATATATAAGACAAAAGATTTCTAATCCTTGAAGGGCATATATAAATATGGATTAGGAGAATATATAAAAATACAATATATAATTCTAAGTAATCTGTCTACCAACCCAAGATCAGCGAATAGAGACAAACATCCTCCAATAATTCCAAGAAGGTTAGCTAGATAAATACATGAGCCTAAAATTAGATGGCATTTTCCTTTCCCCTACATCTTCCAATAACCCTCATGCGGAAATTCATAAATATATATTACCTACCCTCAAATCAGAAATACCCTTTTTTCTAAACAAATCGCGGCTACCTGTTTCGTAATGCAATAGAATTTATTTCACCCGCGCCCTTATTGTATTCATACATCAATAAATGGCGACGATGTCCCAAAAGTAAAATATTGAGGTGCAGAAAAACCGCTTAGTAAGCGCACTTCGTGTTATATTTGTTTACAGGCACAAAGAATAGTGCTTTAAGTCTTATAGGTGATTGTAATTTCGCAAATTGATTGTTCTATTTGTAGTCAACTTACTTATAAACATTGTATACATCTGTATAAGATATACGATATTTTGTCTCGCTGAGTTCAATTACATTTACCGTTAGAGGAAGCGAGACAGGACACTCTATCCATTTATTTAGGTTTTCCAGGAGGTTTAACACTAATATTACAATATAAATTATTATGACAGCATATCTTATATGTTAGCTAAGTAACATAGTAAGTAGTAAGTCGAATCTATAATCTCATCAGGCTCTTATCATCGATTTATCGATTTTCCTTACCAACAAATTAAAATAAAATACAAAAAAAAACATGCCAGTCATGGGGACTACCGACAGAAGTGAAAATTTAAAATTTAAAATAAAATTAAAATTTGGAATTACTTTGTTCTTTTTTGAAACAGCCTCCATGAAGTAGTAACTTTTGTTTGTTTTTGATTGCTTGTCAATAATTATAGAACATCATATAATCTGAGCGTGATAGTCACGCGAGTTCAGTGCCTATTTAACCGACTTCAAAAAAAGGAGGAAGTTCTCAATTTATCGGAATCTTTTTTTATGTATGTTTCCCGATTACCGAAACCGATTCTAGAAATTCTTTTATTCGTTTAAAAGGTGGTCCCAGGTGGTCCCATTGGCACCGAGTCAGGATCTGATGATGGGATCTCAGAAAAATCGATGGCAACCCTAAAATGTTATATGAACGCATAATTTGTTTTTTATTAAAGTCGGTCTACTTTTTATGAATTAATAATCTTTTACTTATTCCCATCCCAACAGTTCCCAACGAAGTTTTCACTTCAAAAACTTTTCATCTGCATCTGCATCACAATAACGCAGATCTATTTTTTTTTTTCACGGGGAATCCATTTACGGATCTTCCAAAGAAGTATGTCGGACTCACCGGCCTAGACCGTCCTACCGACTAAACCCCGCGATGTTCCACTCTCTCCTTTATGTCGAAAGTCGCGGGGTACGCAATTGCATGCAGCCGCAACTTCCGCAGGAGTCGGCCCTTATACAGGGCCAATCACGGTCTGAGGAATAGACCCCTCAGACAGAGCACTGGAAATGCGTGTGTGTTTTTTCACGCTATCATCTCAGGCCTTTATTTGCATGGTGACGGGCCGGTCTGTGCAATAACGCCGATCTGCTCAGAACACTCATGAATTCTGACATCGGTTACATCCCGTACGTACCTAACCAATCTATGCATATCTAATATGAGCACAGGTGCAATATTGCAGACACGTTGCATGCGTACACACTAACAAATATGTCGCGCCATGCCAAATTTACTGTCATACGGAATGTTCCACCTTGTTGTAAATTCAGACGTTATAATATTGATAAATAAAGTAAGTATATTTTATACCTCATGAAAAATTCATTTTTAATCAGAAAGGCATTATTATAATAAGGTTTTTCATGTGAAGAAAATTTATTTGTTTATTTTACTAGTATTTTTTAAGTACACCCAACAGTCACTTACATAGTTCTGATCCCACACTAGATGAACCCTTTATCTTGGGTATCAAGAATTACGAGGGACTAAGGCCCCAGAACACCTAGGTCCTAGACCCTAAACAATTATTTGTGGAAACACAAACATTTGTCTTTGTGCGGGAATCATCAATCACTCATCCTCTATACCTAATAAAGCTTTCAAAACATAGGTACAGAAACAACATTATGTTTTCTCAAGATTACCGATAGCGTAAAATATTAGACAATATAAGCTTTAGGCCGTAAAATTTAAGGCCTCGCGTTATTTGAGACTTCCTACTAACATCGTTCAAGAATTAGTCGATTCACTCCGATAGTTATGGGGTTTATCGATTTCCTTACCCTAAAGAAGGTCATTCTAATTGCCATATAAAAGTCCCATTAAAGGCCATTAACCCCGCGTGTGTACAAAAAACATGCAATAAATTGGCGAACCAAAAGCGTTTATCTTCCGGCCCCTAGTAAATTTCATTGGGTCCGAGATCCCGGTATTAAGGGGCCTTTATTGTGGTCTATTTCTTATGTTAAGCCATATACTGAAAACCAGCGATTTTGAAACATACATACATACGCGTGTATTCTCGAAAGGGAAAGTAGTATAAACATAGTTTGCCGAGCCTATTACTGTCTGATAACTTTCTTCGCTATATTGCAGTTTTTCATTCAGGGCAACTAATTACATTCTCCGAATATAAAATTCAAACACAAAATGTGTTTGCCCGACATGGGATTAGAACCCACGATATCATTGGTTTCCCAACCTATGTACGGTACCAGTAGAACTCCAGTTTATTTGTACAGTCATGGCAAATGAGTGAAATTAAAGTGGTAAGGCAACGCTGTAGACAGTTTTGTCTACATCATGAATTAACCAGCTCGGCCGGCTTATTACCATATCACAGAAAAAACACTTGAAAAGCTTGCAGTTGCCCAAATTTTCTTTACATTTTACACTGCATTTACCATCTAAACTTATCATATAAATTTACTTAGTCATTTTATATAAATGACTAACACTTCTTTCACTTTATGAAGGAAAAAAGAAATAAAATAAAACTTAAAACTAAATAATGAATAACAACCATTGACGCTAACCAGCCTATTGTTCAACACTAAAAATACCACTGGCTATAAATTTTATATGAGTACCAGGACAATAATACAATTAGCTGCCTCAGCGAAACCAAATGAAAACGATTCAACTAGATAATTTAACATTGTTAAAATAAAATCACTTGGTACGTAAATGTATAATATTGAAACTTATTTTTACTTGACTAGGGTTTAATAGTTATCCGCCCTGTGGAATGGGGGCGTTTTGAGAATTTCACCACGGTAACCCCTGCCTGTCGTACGAGGCGACTAATTGGGGCCATAGGGGGTCGCGGGTGCGCAGCGGAGGGCTGTCAGCCTGTATCGATGCACTCCCAAATCAGGGGCATCGTGCGACCCCGAGATGGACGGCAGCGCATGTGGTAAGGCCTCGTTCGCTGTCATTGTTCGGTGCGCGGGGGCTCCTTAGCCCTCCATGGAGATGGGCTGCTACGCAGCACCGCGCAGGGGCGATTCCGGCTGCAATTCTAGCACTCCTTAGAATACCCCGGAATCGCTCCGCAAGCGCCGAAGAAGGCCACCGCGGGGTTTTAGCTGGTAGTGTCGGGTGGGGTGTACATAGGGGTTAGGGACTCGGCCCAGTGGCAGCGCGGATAGCCATCATCCGTGCGAGGGGGATGCTGGGTCGTAAGACCGACTAGTCCAGCATACCCGTTTTATTCTTAATCCGCTTCCCTCCGGAGCGGGCGGCAGTAATAAAACGCTTTCCCCGCGACAAAAAAAAAAAAAAAAAAAAGAGTTTAATAGTTATATTTGAATACCAGCTGTTGGCTGCAGCTCCGCTCGCGCAGAAGTTATTTTTTCGAGGAAAAAAACTACGTCATTCTCTGACCCCTAAACTACCACTATGCAAAAAATCATGTCGATCCCATACTCTGTGAATCACATAAAACTATCCCGCGGGAGCTGTAGGTACATTTTTCCGGGTTAAAAAGTAGACTATCATTTGCGCCATCAAATGATCTTACTGTATTTCAAATTTCAGGATGTTTGATCAAGCCGTTTTTCAGTACAAACCGGACATACAGACAGACAGACAAAATTTTTAAAAATTGCATAATCGTGAACTTTTAGTCATAAAAAGAATATTTCACACAAAAGCGGGTAAATTACTCAAATGTACGTACAGCCGCTACAGATTTATATATAAGTACACATTATCCTTTTAATATGTAGTTACAAATATGTGTCTGGCTTGTCCTCAGATTTGAACTGAATGTCTTTTACAATTTTGAAAAAACAAAATCTCGAAAAAAACATCACGAGACATCCGTCTGCTGATCAAGACTATACCGCCCACAGACCCACAACTGTAACTCCTGTTAGCCATTATCAACAATGGCACGCGTTTTTTGACACTAAGCAATCACGCAACTATAGCTTAGAGTAGGCAACCAAAAGGAGACGCCATTACGCTCAAATCCTGGACAAAAAAGTCAGCAATGTCGGTGGGGGGCTTCGTACACCTACAAATAAACATGTGCACACAAATGCAAAATGTAATCACGTCGCTACGCACGCACACTACACCATATCATACAACACTGGCAAATTTATGTACACAGTTACAAATTTATCTTGGTGTGGAATGTATTTACAGTGTCATATATTGACAACTGTGTAAAACCAGTAGAGCGTGACAATGTCGACACGAGGTATAGGTTGCTTTGTCCTTATCTATCGATAGACAAAATATAACAATTATAATTTATGAAATATTTTAAGATTATTTTTTATGTGTATCATCCTCTATCGCTTTCTTGCAATCTCTGGGTGTGATTTCGTGAAAAGGGACGGAAGTAGAGAGGTATAGTTAAAAATAGTGTAAATTAATATTTCTAATTTAATCGAAATGCTGTAAAGATAATAAAGGTAATGAGTACTGAGAAAAATACAAGCCAAATAAGCAAAAATAAATTTTTTAAGAAAATGAATTTTAAATAATACGCCTTTCATTTATTTAAAATGGATATCCAGCTGTTGTTACATTACTTAGGACTAAGTTATAATGAGGTAACAATAATCTTACTATTAATGAACAACATTTTAAGGATACCACGACATGCGTTGAGAAAAAAAAGTAACACCAATATTCAATAAAAGTAAAAGGTTGACCATGACCAAATGACAATTTAATTAATAATTAAATATATATATTATATCTAAGTATAACAATATTATATAATTTTAGCTATAAGAAAAAATGGTTAGCTGTATGTACAGCTAACCATTTTGCCACAACAGCTTTTTTGAATTTTGGCAATTTATCAACAAATACATCATACATACATCGTTTCACAAATAGAGTTATATGATTTGGACAAACGGGATATGGTACAGAATTGTTTTAGGTCGGTTCTGGTCTCTTGGTTTCTTATATAAGTAAACTCGTCTTCTCCTGTTTTCCTAATGAAAACACGACCTTGCTTAATCTACACGAAGTTGTACTCTTTATCTTTGGGGATCTGGCGAGCCGCTGCGTGTATTTTGTTTTTAGGTGATAGGTGCTCAACATGTAAAGCGGCGATTTACCTCCAATGCCTATGTGAGCAGTACTGAACTTGTCGTTTGGATTTGCCTTATTAAAATTTATTGTTTTCGCTAAAAATGTATCCCGAAGCCAATTTAACAATGATTGAGTGAGGTCTCTTGTCGTCTCTGTTACTTTTTACCACACGAGTGCAATGATGAATGTCGGATTCTTTCAAGTCGCAGGATACCTTAGACAGCTGAGTAATCATAGATGGCAAGCTTTACTGTTTATGCTCGGGGACACACTCTATCTCAAGATTGTCAGAACGGTTATGCTGCACAGCAACCTGAAGCCTGATTTGCAGATCCTATAACGTATTTGTTAACTGAACGTTCTCTTTCTATAGCTCTCCCAGTGTGTCTTGGTATTTGGCGATTTGGTGGTTTCATAATTTTCATTTTCTGAATGACAACAAATGATAACAACATTATTCTCCAAAGCAGTTATTTCCTGATTTATAGATTGAAATTCGGTTCTCACCATCTGCTTAAGGGTTTGGTTAAGCTCCTGTGCTAAAGCCAATTTCATGACATTGAATTCCTCTTTTATTATTTCCCTAACGTCTTTCTTTGTAATAACTGACGCCGACGAGCTTAAGCCGGAACTTCCACTAATTGCGCTAGTATCAACAGTGGCTTTTTTTCGATGCGTAATATTATCATTAAAAGGTAGCGAGTCATTATTGTTCCTTGACTTGCCGGGTGAGTCAATGGGACGTAAAGGTGTAATACTGTTATCAGTTTTAGGTTGCTATGCACATCATCCGTGACACTTCCATTTTTTTTGGTCAACACTAATTGTAGAGAAGCTTTTTTCAGGTATGTCAGCACATGGAACACAACAATGACGGCCGTTGTTAATTATTTTAAAATGTATTTGATGATTACTCACTCGTTTTGAGGTATTCCGATTCAGCAAATATACCACCGGAAAGTACACATCACGACCTTTCCAATGGTATATAGTTTGTGAGAAAATGTTCTGTTATTCCATAAAATTTCGAATTAAATAAGCGGAGCCAAGAAATACAGTGTTACTGGTAACGAATGCGATTAGCGAATGTTGCGAATGAAATTATTGTATGTCATTGAGAGCGATTATCGCCTGTTTTGGTGTGGTAGCCGGCTAACGTCTATCTATTATGAAGAGCATATAAAAAGGGCTCGAGATCTCGACATGAATACAGGGTGTCCCAAAAGTCAACGTCAAGCCGGAACCGGGTGAAAAGGCAAGTCATACCGGTTAACAAAAAAATCTAAGTTGCGTGTTTTTAAAATTATAGGCATGGCCCGCGCTTTTTCAAAGTATAATCCTAACTTTGCGCATTTGTGTGATCTTACGTAAGAACTATTAAGACTCCCTCCCACCCCTTGTAAGAAAAAATAAGACATGATCGACTCCCCCCCCCTACATCATCTTACGTAATAAATGAATGGCGCCAAAATTTATACTTAAATATTTTTTAAATATACCAGATACATTTTTAGGTTCACATTTTTTGGACAAATACTTTATTCTGGTTTTGGTATATTTTGTGACATTCCTTGTGTGTTAGAACTATTTACATTAAAAGTATGTGTTTAGAAGACAGTCCAGATGGATTAGTAATTTTATCGATAACCTTTATAAGTTTATCTACAACACTATTTGAGTCTTGCATAAACGACAGTGTTACCACATAAACCACAAAAATGCCAGTATAATAAAGTTTATGAAATTGTAAACTTAGTCAATATGTCAACTCTACTAATATTTTAAATTATAAATTAAGTTAAGGAAGCATAAATAAAGTAATCCTACTAATATTATAAATGCGTATGTTTGGATGGATGCATGGTTGTTTGATATCCAATCTCGCGACAACGGCTGGACGGTTCTACTTAAAATTTGGCACAGAGATAGATTATAGTCTGGAAAAGCACATAGGCTACTTTTTATCCCGGAGAAATGTACAGTTCCCATTGGTTAGTTTAGTTTTTGACAGAGCAAGGGATCAACATGATTTTTTAAATAGTGGGAGTTTAGGGATCAAAAATGACACAGACCACTTTTAACTCGAAAAAATGCACGCTTCCTATGGGATAGCAAAATACCTAGTCAGGTCATAAATTCTGTCACATGTTTAATATAAAATAATTGAAACAAGTTTATTCATTATGTAACCATTTATATACCAAAATGAACTTAACAAAACATAGATTCTTATGACACTAAAGTTTATTCAAAATGACCTCCGTGATTTTGAATACAGGCTTTCAATCTGCGCGGCCAGTTGTCTATCGCAGCACGAACGAGGTCCATGTCAATATCGGCGGCTGCCTTAATCAAGGATGTCTTGAGTGACTCCAAATTGGGATGAGGCTTTGAGCACGCCTTTTCCTCCAAGTGTTGCCATATCTTGTAATCTAACGGATTCAAATCTGGACTGGAGGAGGGCCAGTCTTCGTGCCGGATGAAGTCGATTTCACGCGCCGCCAGCCAGTCTTGTGTGCTCTTCGCTCTATGAGCTGGCACCGAATCTTGTTGGAATACCCAGTGCCTGTTATTGAACATGGTATGAGAAACAGGTTCCACAAGGTTCATCAGGACTGTATTTTGATACACAACTGCATTCGTTTTTACACCTTTCTCACAAAAATGTACCTCTGTTAAGCCCCAATAAGAAACTCCCAACCATACCATGAGCGAGGATGGAAAATGACCTCGTTGGACACGCGGAATACGGTTGCTCGCTTCTTCACTACTGTGTGCGTACACCTTATCATTTTGTTTGTTGTAGCTCTCTTCTACGGTAAAAAAATTTTCATCTGAAAAAAATATTTTTTTCCCGCGTACCGCTTCAACACAGCGCGGCATCTCTTCAGTCTCAGGTCCATTCAAACGATGTCCTGTTTTTCTTCGATATGCCCGAAGCCCTAAGTCTTCAATTAACACCCTTTTCACCGTGGTTCTGCTTAACCCCATCTGAAGGGCCAACAGTTTCTGCTTACGTTTGGGATTTCTTTGAATTCGCGCCTTCACAGCTTTTATCACTGCTGGAGTCCTAACAGACCGAGGGCGACCACTTCTTGACCTGTCATCTACACTAGAGTCTTCATTGTATCGTTTGATGGTACGATAAACGAATCTTTTGGTTATATTCAAATTTATTTAAAGTATGTCAAAAATTTTAATTGGCGCGTAACCGCAACGATGCAACGCAATTACTGCAACACGGTCTTCTTTAAGCGTCCACTCCATATTTAAAAATGAGTAAAATTCTAAAAACTATACATTTTTATTTTCATGAACAATTTGAAATTCGAATTCAATAAACTTTTTTGTGGCCAGCATTCTAAAATAAAAGTTTTTACTGTGTGACAATACTTATGACCTGACTGTGTATAGAAGGTTAAAATGCTCCAAGACCTTCACGCGGGCGGAGCCGCGGGCAACATTAGTTAAAAATGAATATTAAAAAAACAACTTGCGTTTAAGATATTGAATGCAAATAAATTTTACACTACTGTAACTAAAAGTTTAACCTGGCAACATTTATTACCCGATGATAATTTTTAGAAATTATATGTTTTGTTGCTTTTAAGGATAATATTACTTTAAAAAAATACGTCCAGGTGAAAAATAATGTTGTATTTTTGTAAGTTTGATGTGTCAGATCTATTTTTACATGTTAATGCCGCTACAGGCTAGCATTTTCAAGGAGCTCCATTCGCACGTGATGTCACTTTTTTAGTGGCGGATCACGAAGCGCAACTAGTTTTATAGAACGTGTATGAGCACCGTGCTCTTACATTTGTCAAACGGGGTAAGCGCTCAATGGCGTCTCCAGTGTTATTTTTTTTTTTTTTTTTTTTATCGAAATAGGCTTGCGTTTGACCACTATCTCGCCTGATGGAAAGTGATGATGTGGTCTACGGTGGAGCACGCTTGCCTAGAAGATACCTATTCACTCTTGACTTGAAGATACCCAGGTTATAATTTTCGGGAAATATAGACTCCGGCAAAGAGTTCCACTCTCTAGCGGTGCGCATGATAAATGTACTAGCAAAACGCTTCGTGCGTACTGGTGGAATATCAACCATGTATCGATGACGCTTCGCCGAGTCTCTTGTCGTCCGATGATGGAAAGGGGTTGGGGGAATTAAATTATGTAATTCCAAGGCACACTCGCCGAAATGTATCCGGTAAAATACCGATAAACTAGCAACTTTACGTCTGTGTTCAAGGCTTTGCAGCCTTGCCTCGACTATGGAATCGTTGCCTATGAGTCTCTTGGCGCGTCTCTCGATTGCCTCCAATGCCTCAAGCTGGTACTTGGCTGATCCATCCCAAAGATGAGAGCAGTACTCCATGCACGACCGGACTTGCGCTTGATACAGATCAAGAAGCTGTCCCGGCGTGAAGTACCGTCTCACCTTCGCAAGGATAGCCAGCTTTTTGGCAGCCAATTGAGCTTTATGCTCAATGTAGGAGCCAAAACTGAGAGTTGGAGACAAAGTTACACCAAGAATCTTTAGGTGGTCAGTTATCGGTACGGACACATCTCTGAAAGTAGGAGTCAGTTCGAAGGGACTCCGTTTAGCAGAGAATAGACAAGCCTGGGTCTTAGTGGCATTAAACTTGACCAGGTTGGCATCGCCCCAATCGGAGACTGCCTTTAAGGACAAGTTCAAGCGTTCTACCAAGGCCTCCCTGAGGGCCTGGACTTGCACTCCACTGGTTCGTGCATTAGATATGTAACTTTCTACCACTGTGCTGTCATCAGCGTACCCAAAAGTACCGGGCTTAAGCAGATCATTGATGTGCAGCAGGAATAGAGTCGCAGAAAGTACGGACCCCTGAGGTACCCCGGCATTGATAGACAATAGATCGGAGGAGCAGCCATCAATGACCACTCGAATCAATCGTTCCCTCAAGAAGTCCGATATCCAAGCACATAGCCCAGTGGGCAAGCCATATGATGGAAGCTTGCTTAAGAGGCTATCATGCCACACTCTGTCGAAGGCCTTCGAGATATCAAGTGAAACGGCAAGCGCTTCCCCATGCTTCTCGACGGCCTCGCTCCAGATGTGAGTGACATACGCTAGAAGGTCTCCAGTTGACCGGTTTCGGCGAAATCCGTATTGTCGGTCACTTAGGAGGTCATTCGCTTCTAGATATGCCATGAGCCTGCCATTCAGTACACGTTCCATACTTTTGCAAAGTATGGACGTAACCGAGATGGGCCTATAGTTGGCAGGCTCAGCACGACTACCTTTTTTGGGCACAGGTTGCACGTTAGCTTGCTTCCAGGCTTGAGGCACTTGTCCAGTGACCAGAGAGAGACGAAACAGGCGAGTCAAAATAGGAGAGGGCTCAGGCGCACAAGTTTTCAGTACAATTGCTGGAATCCCATCTGGGCCATTGGCTTTATTCACGTCCAGATTACGCAACGTTCTTCTTACCTCAGTCTGACGAATGCGAATTTCTGACAAATGTGTCTCGCAAACTGGTAGACTAGGAGGTACTTCGCCAGCAGTATCTAAACGCGAAGATTGGGCAAAAAGAGAAGCAAACAAGTTTGCTTTCTCTTCAGCAGAGTGAGCCAAAGACCCGTCGGGTCTCAGCAGTGGAGGAAGTGAGGGGCGACGGAAGTTCGATTCAACTGATTTTGCCAGGGACCAAAACGCTTTACTACCCGCTGGGTACGAAGCTAGTTTCTTCCCGATTTGGCTTATGTGGTCAAATCTAGCTTGCCGTAGAGCCTTCTTGCATGATTTGGCAGCCTTGTTAAATGCTCTCTTCTTTAAGCGCAAGTCCTTTGCTTTGCGGTTTCGAGCATCAACCCATGCCAGGTATGCCGCATGCTTCCGCGCTTCAGCGCGTCCGCACTCAGCCCCGAACCATGGGCGAGTTCCGCCTGACATTGCTACGTCGGAGAATGGAATGTAGTATTCCATACCTTGACGCAGCACATCCGTCACAGCATCCGCGCAAGCTGAAGGGTCTTCAGAAGAGAAGCAAATGGGCCGCCAAGGATAAGATGCAAAGAAAGCTCGCATCTCATCCCAATCTGCTGACTTGTATCGCCACACCCGCCGGGTGCCTCTAGGGCTGGGATCGGGCGGTGAGTAGGCAGATACAGATTTCACCAGACAATGGTCGGAGCTACCCAAGGGTGATGAAACCGACACTGAGTAGCGGTCTGGATCAGTTGTCAACAGAAGGTCCAAGCAATTGGCTGTGTGCGTGTCAACATCCGGGACCCTTGTTGCCACCTGGACCAACTGTTAAATACTCTAAGAACTATAGTTATCTAGTAGAAATATAGGAAGGAGTTGGAAATATAAATTGTCTACATGTACATACGTCTGATCGTAAACGTATGTAAAAAGCATGTTGCGCCAACTATTCAAATAAGCAAAAAAACAATAAGTGTCTAATAAACAAAACGGCTCCAAATACTAATTGCCAAAATTGATCATTTCAGAATTCAAAAACATGACACTCCGTTGTTGGCAAAACTCTTCCCAACCCAAAATGATAAAATATCAAGTGGTCGCATACAAAATAGAACAAATCAAACATATGTCAGTGAGAGTGGAACAAGACGGGTGGAAACAAACATTACGTAAACAAATATCGTAAAGTCGGCTGAAAGTCATCGCACGTGACTGGAACTTTTATAGTGGCTCGTTACTCGTTTGTCGCGATGCCCGACAAACCTTAGGGAGAGGGCATATAAGATGATAGTTTTGTTAAAAATAAGGTTTGTTCGCGCTGGATTAGTATGTGGTAGTTGGTGAATATGATAGTAAAGTACTTTGGATCAAACACACATCAGTGTCTGAGAGTTAACGTCAGACAGATGAACCGTCTTAAAATCATCAGCAAAAACTTGCCAGCAAGAAGAAATTAGCAAGGTATTTGGTATCTTAAAAAGTAGTGGCCTGCAATTTAAATTGAAATCGTTTAATGATTCTTTAATATTCACATTCATATTAGCTTTGTTAGCTATCTCTCTTGCTCCAATTGTGTGAATGAGTCTATGACAATGGTGATGGTGAGCGGTTACCTAATACATATTTCTACTTGACTGAATATCATTGTACACATGGGGAAAAACCAACCATAGCAGCTAGTTCTGGCGAATTGCATTCCGGGTAGGTTAGTCTAATTACATCATGTGGACATAAATCTGGCGATCATCGAAGGTCAATCTCGAAACACCAAAATTTTATTTACTACGTTTTGGTGTAGTGTCATTTACCGTGACCAGATAAAAAGTCGACTTTTTGCTATCCCAATAGAAAATAGCATAAGCACTTAGAGACTATGCAACTTCCTATGGGTGAAAGAATTTTGTGATCAATAGTTACAGACATACCCTCCCTGCAAAGAAACGAAAAAAATTTACCTCTTTATATATTTTTTTTTATTAATGTTGATAATATATAATATAATTTTATTAATAAAACAATATCTAGATTAATATTGAAAAGAAATAACAAATAACTTGCTTAATGTTAAGTGCAAACACAATTTATTATTTCGACAAAAGGCAGAAAATGACACCAGACGTGCCGTAACTCTTATAAAAGTATCAGTTACTTGGGTAACTACATTTTGGTCGGAAAATAAAATTATAGAGTACCTTTTCGCCGAAGGAAAGCGTAACACACTCGGATCGCGCTCCGCATACTAAACGCAATGAAACACCGACGTGAAACGTCTCAGGTGGCTATCGATTTCTTCAAAATTGTACCGCAAATACATCTGGATAAAATACAATCGCAATAAGTACGAGAGCGCGCTGATGAATACCTATTTCTATCGGTGTTCGAGCATTCGTCTTATTTAATGTCACGTGCCTTGGCTTCCAAAGAGGTTGCCAGATTGAACAAACTTTTTAAACTATCATGATCCATCTGATGGGATGTGTTTGAATTTCGAATTAGTTTTGACAAGGGTTGGAAATGTTAGAAGCTAGGTTGGTAGTGTTCAAATTGTATAACCAATACTTAACCGCCTTGGTAGTGCGTTGGGCCAGTAGCTGGCTGTGAAACGCAAGGCCATGGGTTTGATCTCCGTACCGAAACATTTTTTGGTCACATATGAAAAAGTTTCTCGTGCAGAGACTCGTATCTCGGTTTGGTGGTAACTAGATATGTCACTGTTAGGTGTATTTATTTATTTAGTGTGCTGGAGTGACGTGGATTATAATTCAGATTTGGATGAAACTATATTAAACGTCTAATATAAAGTCTCTGTCGCTACAAAAGTTTCTATTGCCGCTTTAAAGTATATTTTAACTGTAGTTATGTCTACACACTTGCGTTGATAAAAAATATTGTATCTTTTAAAAACAAAAGAATCAGCAATTTTTTGCAGAGGACTCTGGAAAATAAAAAATAAATTAAACTTACTAATAATAAGTACTAAAAATATTTGATATGTCACTTCAGTATATTGAAATAATCAGGTTTATTCTTTTTAATACTAACCTTTTAACACTATACATTTTTGGCTGTATTTTATTCCTCTGCTAATTGTTAAGAAAATAAAAAAAAACAAAATAAAGTCAATCCACAATACGTGATGTAGCTGGAATACAAACAACAAATACAAAATGCTACGGATCCCGAACGGATGGGGTCAAGTGTACGTGTAGTGTATACCCTTTCAAACTGGAACACTTTAGAGTACTTTTGAAATTGGAATGCATTTTCAACTTGCGAACGTGAAGCTTTCCACTTTTGACAGGTGTCGATCTTATTTATCGTGAATTGAAATTTAATCGAGGTTCTTGGAGTTTTGTTGCCATGGAGAATTGGTTGGATACGAACATTTATATTTATTGATACGTAAATAATAAATAACACCCAATACATACATACATATACACTCACGCCTGTAATCCCCGAAGGGGTAGGCAGAGGTGTAACCAGTACACCCACTTATCGCCGAATTTCGGTCCCATAGTGTGATAGGGGGCGAGCCTATCGCCACACCGGGCACCATTCCAGACTCCGGGTTAATACTGAGTATTTCTTATCTCTTAGAAAAACCCAATATCACTTTACCCGACCCGGGGATCGAACCCGAGACCTCAGCACAGCAATCGTAACGCATGCGCAATTACAACTACCGAGGCAGTCGTAACACCCAATAGTCACACATATATCCCCGGCCATATAGTACAGCTATTTTGGGTGTGGGCATCAGGAACTAGTGGAGACATTAAGACCACAACACGACAGAAATATTCGTGAATCTTACAAACAGCCTTCGTGGCGCAGTTGGCGAGTAGCCGGCTGTGAAACGAGAGGCCGTGGGTGCGATTCTCACACCGGGACAAATGTGTGACAGACAGATATTTGTGTCCGGGGTCTGGTTGTGAGACCGAAAGTCTCTCGTATTCCCCAATACCCACAACACAAGACTTGTATCTTAGTGTGGGGTCGGGGCTATGTGTGTGTCTGTTGGATGCTATTATTTATTTATTACATTTGACTCGGTGCGGAAATCGAACCCACGGTCTGTCGTTTCAGAACCTCAACTCTCAAACTTACCGCCCTTAAAGATATTTTCTTTATTTAAAATGCAAGCTAAATACCGCCACTTACGCCAAATATATTTTCTAAAACTGTCGACCCACGCCGCTTGTTAAATCCTTGCAATAAAAAACATGAGGTACGAAAACATTTTTACGACTAAGCTCCGTGCGCCTGATTGAGTGGCCAAACCAAAGGAGCAATGGCGAATCCCGCCTGACCAAACACCACTCGAGGATGTCCACTTAACGTAAGAAAAAGAATAAAAGCCAGCGATCCAAGGTCTAGAGTAAATAGATGAAATTTCTTTTCACTCAACCAAACTTAAGTGAGGATTCGTTAATAAAATAATACGAGGCCTTGTTATTTCGTCTGAATGGAACGAGATAGTGATATATGTGTGCTTGTAGTGGGAGGAGTGTGAAGATAGATAAACAGATCCGACAGACTCGAGCTATATATCTCAATATATAGCCGAGTAAATATATTCCGTTACTGACAACAACGGCTACATATTTATTTATTCACAACCCATTTCCACGACACCAAGCTAGGAGTATTTGTGATTGGGTTTCTATTGTGGTTTATCACAGATATTCCGTTTTTATTTTGATTTGCTTTATACAGTATTATCATTGATATATTCATCGCATACCATTCTAGTTTCTTCTTTATGTGTTTTTATGTTATTTTATTTATTTACACTTCTTATACAAAGTATAAAGGGAGACATAATTCCTTAGGCATTCACAACCTGAAACCTGCATACTTGAGAATTCACAACAATTTTTTTTTTAGTGCCTCGATATGCAGTCGAGCAGACGGGCCACCTGATGGTAAGTAATCACCGCCGCCCATAGACTTCTGCAATGCCAGGGCACAGTAAAGCCGCTGCCTGCCTATATGAAAGATGTGTGAAGTCTGCCCGCCTGAAATAAGTGTGGTGGATTAAGGGTACCCCTCTTATTCGTAGTGGAGACCCGTGCCCAGCAGTGGGACAATGTATAATACAGAGCTGGTACCATAAAAGCGGCCTTATTGACTGCGCATAGACTCTTACTCTAGAATTGTTACTTATGAGTGAAACTATTCACTTAGTTTACCAGGTGGTTTTTGAATCGGATTATATTTTTGTCCTGTCTACGGCATTAAAAATCATTGTCATTAAACATCAATAACACTGCAAATATCTGGCTCAGTGACCTTTCTTCAACCCAGATAAATAAATACACCCAACAGTCACACATAGTTCTGACCCCACGTAAATCCTGTATCGTGGCTATTAAGAACTACGAGAGACGGTCCCACAACACCCAGACCCGAAACAAATTATCTCTGTAAATATTTGTCTCGTTGCGGGAATCGAACCCACGAGTATACGAGCATTGTGCATAACGCTCCTACTAAATGTATCGTATAGAATTGCTCCACAAAAAGATTCCGTAGAGCCAACATTATTAGGTTAGTATGAATCATTAATGTATTCAAGACGCGGGTATGTACAGAGAATTGTTCCTTTCCTTTTTCTCTTAATTACGGTCACTTAACTCGATTTATCTGAAACGAAAGTAGCACGCGAAGGCTGTCTTACTTTAGGGTTTACCTTGCGCTGTAAACATAACACTTTATGGAGAACCAATTTCAGCCCTTTGCGTAGAACTGGTGCTAATCTTTGTATATATGTTGTTTATTTCTAAGGTATTTCGTGATTATTTTTTTTACTATAAATAGGTTTGCGTTTGACCACTATCTCGCCTGATGGTAAGTGATGATGTGGTCTACGGTGGAGCACCCTTACCTAAAAGATACATATTCACTCTTGTCTTAAAGATACCCAGGTTATAATTTAGTTAAATATATTTTATTTATTTTTTAGATTTTACTTTAGCCTTACAGTTAAGGATTACATTATTGTAAATAGACGTGCAAAAATTAAATCAAATTAATAGCTTAGTTGGGAGTGGTACGGACTGTCAATCGAAAGTCGTAGGAGCAAATCCAGCAAAAATGGCATACACTTCTGACTTTTCTAAAGTTACATGTATATTCATTGTTAATTGGCTATTTGACTCATTTTCGATAATGATTTTAAACTATTCTTTATTACATAATAAGCACACTACATTGATATTTCAGGAAAATATACAGTATTTTTAATAAAAATCAATGTTAAAGTTTAAATATCCAAAACCGCGGCAAAAACGCTATTTCTGTAATGGCGCTGGTGTGACGTCACATGCAAGTAAACAAGCTAATAACTAGGGATGTTGATATTTTAAAAAATGACGGATTTTCGATATATCGATATTTTTAAATATATCAATATCGGAGTTTGATTAATCGAAACAACATATCGATATTTTATCAACATACCTACTAATAACCCTCCGAAAACGTAAAGTGAATTTCAGATGTTCTTCTAAATGAATTAGATAGCAAATCAAATAAAATCTCTCGAAACAGCTATGTTTTAGGGATGTGAAAAATAATCGATTTTTATATTAATTATTGTTATATTTGTGTAATGTTTTGTTTCTATTGTAAATGAATATAAGTGGTGAAATAAGTCACCCACATCAGTCACCCACACATACTCTTGCACAACCTCGAGAATGGCATCACCCACGACGATGTCGGGAAACTCGTCTGTATGGTGGCAAGTTAGTCTGGCACGCGGATCTTCCCCGTTCTGGGCCACAGGTGGACTTGATTTTTGAGTATACAAGTCCCCATTAATACCTTTCGACCTCTGCGAGTATCTCTGGCATAGAAGTGACGGTGGTGGTTTGTGATGTTCTGAGCTTTGTCAGGTGACAACTAGAGGTAAGTGGCTTGGCGAAAACTCTGATACCCTTGTTCTGCGTAATAGCATTTTCATTGTCCAGAGTATTTGGGCGTCTTATATCGCACCGTATTAGCTTCTTTATCTCTTTGTTAAAGTTAAAGTTGGTCGGATAGTCGACTTCATTAAGCGCGCTCGGTCAATTTTAACTTTTATATTCAGAGTGCCTCTTACCAGTCGGTGATCACTACCGGTGTTAAACCTACTGATCACAGAGACATCTCTGATTTTTTGGCGCTTATCAGTCATAATGAAGTCGATCTCATTCCTGGTGACATTATTGGGGCTTCGCCAAGTCCACTTCCTCTGGAAAAATGAATTCATCAAAAAGAGGCCCCGGTTCTCGAAAAAGTTGACCAGCATTTGCCCCCTGTGATTCCTGCACCCATAGCCGAATGATCCTACCCTCGATTCACCGTGTCCTTGTACTATTGTACATTGGCATTGAAGGCACCCATTACAATCCCCGGGCTACGGTAGGGTACCACAAAAAGCTATTTTTGGCGACGTACAACGGACGCTCTCTGCGGTTGGACGAGCACATCGCTGAGTTGGAAGAAGAGGTAAGTCACATTAACTATTAACTGGCATAGCGTAGGGCTATCCGATATCCGAAGACAGGGGGAGGAGAAGATGGCCCTAGATTCTGGTCAATTACTCTACTTCCGAGAAGGACACCAACCATCCCAAGGTGGCGTCGGATTTATTATCCACAAGTCACTAAAAAGCAACGCTGTGGAAGTTGGCAGCGGATCAGCTCGAGTGGCGTACCTTATCTTATCTATATACTCTGAAGGTTATATAAGTGTACGCCCCAACGTACGAAGACATAGGGAAAGCTATGTCTCGTACCAAGGCTTCCTACAGCGGTGAAATGGGTGACTTTAATGCCAAACTGAAGACTCCTAATAAATTGTTAATATTAATTTCTTACTACAGAGAAAAACATATTACGCACAATTTTAAGAAAAAAAGCGATTATTTTTCTTATAAAAAATCGATTTTAGAAAATCGATTATTATTCAAGTGAGAAAAATCGATTTTTTTCACTCAATGTCACATCCCTACTATGTTTACTTGCGTGTGACGTCACCAGAGTTGCAACCAATCACAGAGCGTTCACAACACAGATAAAATTTTAAATAAATGTTGTATTTTATTTCGTTTAATTTGCAAAAAATATACATTATTTTGTTTAAAATAACTTTAAAAAGGCCGAAATGTTTTTCATTAAGGCTGATTTCGAATCTTCGACTGTCGTCTATACATTAGCAACTTGTATATCGCTGCTCTCAATCTCAATCCAAATAATATATATTTAATCTAGTTCTAGAATAATATTAAAACTTTCATAAGATTTATTGTCTACAGGTTGTTTACGTGGCTACAAGGTTGCTCAAGAGGCGTGCAAAAATGTACCCTTGTAAAAAATAATCCTTTTATATTTTTTTCATAAAGTCAGGTTAGGTTGTATCAGAGCTGTTGCCACGTCTCCATCGGTGTTTATTTAACGAGTTTCTGTTATAGCGAGGTGGTTCTCAAAGTTGGAAAAATAATGTAATGTCATAGCGAGGGCCTAATTGTCAAAATTCGAAACTCCTTTTCGTAAATTTTTAAAAGAGAGAATGAACTGTTTGTTTATTTTAAGATATTCTACTAGACAATGGATTCACGTATTTTTATTACACAGAAATATTCAATTTTGTGTCATTTTGCGGGAAGAACTAAAGAAACTACCACATTGGAATAGTTGAAGAAATGTACACTGATGGCATTAAAAACCAGTATCGAATTTTGGAAAATATTTATGGTTAACGTCATGGGAACTTAGAAACCACCATCAAGGGCTGGTAGGCAATGATATAACGTGGAGGACGAGACTGGAAAGGAGAAAAGAGGAAGACCACAGAATGAAAGGAGGGGAATCGTGGCTTTCGATAAAGGAAGTGACGGGAGATGGTGATCAGGAGAAAGAGCAAGAATGGGGGGGAGAAGTCGAAAGGAAACTGGATACCCGCGACACAGGCTTGTCATTTGTGGGTCTATATATAGGTGTATTTGTGTGACTAAGTTGTATTTATTCACTTTGAGATTTATCAGAGGTATGGGAAGTTGGGATCCAGGACTCAGGTTTAGAAAATCTTCTGTTCACCTCAGTAACTAAGTCTAAAACTGAAACTTATGTTTATGTTACATTATTTATGTTATGAAATAAAACGAATTTTACGGATCATGTCGCGGTTTATTTTACTTTTTTAGCCCGACGTTTCGAAGGCTTTACAGCCTTCGTGGTCACGGGGCTGACTGAGTTGTATGTCGTCACGAAAGTATAGTGCAATGTTTCTATCCACCATATAGTTGATATTAATTCATTTTATTTCAATTATAATATTCGCGTAAATATAAGAAACCATTATTTATTGTTTTTTACATCTTGTAATACAAAAGTTTGAACAGCATTTACAAAGCGTATTTACCCTGGTTAGCAGGCTGTTTGTTTTCCCAACTAAATCTTTTGGTAACTTAACATTGTGTCTAGTGATTTTTAAAAGAAACACTGGAACGCTCGGCATCTCGTTTACTTTTATTTAATCTACTTTGGAATCTGTCTGGATGTTTAAAAGATCTAATTTCTAATTTTATTCAGCGAAATAAGTGAAATTGTTATACCTAATCCTTAAAAATACTTTTTAAGAGCTGTTTTTTATTATTATAAAGGTGTTTGCACATTGTAGCACCTTGAGGGTAGTTCACTGTGCCACGCGTTCATTGTGTCAATATTCAAAACTCTTCTACTAATACCTACGCAATCTCAGTAGTGTTATTTCTTGTTAGCCAGTTAGTAGTGTTAGGAACATCAACAAAACTATGCAAAATGGATATTTAAAAGGCACAAATACAATATTTATAATTTATTAATTGATTTACACGACACTGTTACACATCTCAGTACTTAATATCAACACACACGCATGTCAGGATTCACTTAAGGCTTCTCTTTATAATTAATCTACCGGCATTACCCTTTTAAACTGAACAACGCCATTAGACTGATTACCATTTACACTGACTATACCGAACCAGGAATATACTGGCTATCGTCTTGTCTTCCACTCAACTAAACTGAACTGAACCCCGGAGCGGGGAAGGCACTCTGTTTTATATTAAACATTTACTACTCCCACTTTGGTTGTCATTATTAACTACCCCCAACTAGTCTCCTAAATACCTCAGTTATACCTTCGGTATTTCTAATAAAAGGAACTATCCTAATAGTAGTAATAGTATTAGTTAGAGATCCACAAATATTTGTTTCGGGTCTGACTGTTGTGAGACCGAAAGTCTCTCAGATTTGCTGATACCCACAAAAGAAGACTCGTATCTTAGTGTGGGCATAGTACTATGTGTGTTACTGTTGTGTGAATTTATTCATAGGTGGTATTTTAGCAGTCACGTAGTATAGTATTTAAAATGCCAACGCCGTTGTCGCACACATATATATCGACCTATCAGCATCATAGTACGTATGAGTTTCATATCATTTTAATGGTAAAGAGAACTGATGCGTGCGGCGCGGTGCGGCGTGGCGCAGCGCGTACATTACTGACAAATGTGCAATCATCCTAATAGGGTGTAATCAAATTGAAACGTGTTAGCAACATCAACAAAACTATAATAATACTAGCCCTGTATTAAACATTGTCCCACTGCTGGGCACGGGCCTCCTCTACTAATGAGAGAGGTGGGCCTTAGTCCACCACGCTGGCCTAATGCGGGTTGGTAGACTTCACATACCTCACATATATTAACAAAACTATGCAAGATGGATATTTTCTGTTACACATCTCAGTGCTTAATGTTAACACAACCGCATGTCAAAATTTACTAAAAGCTTCTATATAATTAATCTCTTAAGCGTACGGACAGCCTACCCTCTAAGTTGAACTACGTGACCATTGCACTGACTGCACCCTGAACGATCTACGAATATACTGACTATCAACTTGTCTGCTAAAACCCAACCCTGGAGCGCGAAAGCGCTGCCTTTTATCCCAAACATTTACTATTCCCCACTTAGGTTGTAATTATTAATGTACCTGCAGTTACTTTCTAAAATACCTTCGATATATAATAAAAGGAAATACATTCGTATATTGTACATACAATTTTCAACATTCGTATAATAAAATAAAAATAAAATCGTTACGTGATATAAGATGTCTTCCAGTTCAAACAACAAACAAAACAATATTCTTTGTATTTTCTTAATTTTATAATATCTCCTACCATTTTACGTTAAAACCACAGCACCACTTTTCTTACCATATCATCTATTTTAAAAGTCTCACTGTTAATTTTAAAAAACAATATACAACCAGCCAGTCGTTCAGATCAAGAAGGCTCAATCAGCCTAATGCACCGCTATCTATGCTCCCTAATCCACATGATTAAATGTAAAATAAACATACTAAAAATGATGATTATCGTAATGTACGAACGGTGCACGAGATACGATTCGGTCTGCTTTTCACTAAAGCTAGGTTATATGTACGAAAATTCAATTTTAAAATTCGCAGACTCGTTTTAGTTTGCACAATAACGGAAATAAAGCTTGAAACGCGTCCGACCGGGCGGAACAGTCGGACACGTGTCCGAGTTTAGTGTCCGGACGTGTTATGTACACCGCGTGGCCACGGGGTAAGCGGACGCCGGACTCTTCGCTTGGTACAAGTTATTAAATATACCTATATTAAGACTTTTCCTACATTTTTTTTAACTCTTTAATGATTTAGGAAAAATACATATACACTCACGCCTGTAATCCTCGAAGGGGTAGGCAGAGGTGTAACCAGTACACCCACTTATCGAATTTCGGTCCCATAATGTGATAGGGGGCGAGCCTATCGCCCTACCGGGCACAGATTCCAGACTCCGGGCTGATACAGAAAATTTCTATATAGAAAAACTCAATATCACTTTACCTGACCCGGGGCACAAACCCGAGACCTCAGCACAGCAGTCGTAACGCATGCGCAATTACAACTGTGCCACCGAGGCAGTCCGATTTTTTAGGAAAAATATTATAGGAATAAGGGTTTATTGAATGCCCATCGCAATGCGTCATCGTTTTTGATATTCCACGGGTTTACACACCTTATATTCAGACAGCATCTGGCATGATTTTGTGATTGATTGTTTTGACCTGTGCTATATATGAAATAAAAGAAGACCAGGATACCGCCTATATTATAGCCAAGCCAATCCTCCAACCAATCCAATCCAATTAACCGTGACACCGTGCACGATCAAGTTTTATAAGTATTCGAAAAGAAAAATTTCTAAAATATCTATCGTTTTTAACGCATTGCGATTACATTCTCGCAAGCTGTTCTTCCTAAGCTCGCCATACTTCAAATGTTTTTAATACACGTTCGCTATTCTTCAATATAATAAAAGACACATTGTAGGTTCTGCCATATAACATCCACTCACATAATATCTCTTAATGGTAGTCATAATTATACTGGCGTACTGGGACTGTGTCTCAATAATCAGTTTCGATTCCTGTTAATTATTCATACCAGCAAGGGGCAATTTGTTGTGGGAGTAAATAATAAATAAATACACCCAACAGTTACACACATAGTTCTGACCCCACACTAGGTAAAACCTGTATCGTGGATATCAAGATCTACGAAGGACTACGGTCCCACAACACCCAGACCCAAATCAAATATCTATCTATATGTCGGTGTGGGAATCGAACCCCGCCTCTTGTATCACAGCCGGCTACTCGCCCGCTGCGCCACGAAGGCTGTCATAGGGGTATAACAATAATCTTTTTTTTTTTTTTTATTATTTTCATGGCCACAATCTCATCTCGTAGCCCCGTACTTGTCTACAATAATATGTACAAATGGAAAACGTAAAATGATTTGTTTAAGCCTCGTAAACATTTATCTCCCACTTTTGGTACTGCCAACTGCTTAAGTGTTTATCGCAATGCATGCTACTATACCTGCTTAAATTTAAGGAAATGTGAGACTAAAATTCTGCGTATATGAATTTCGATTATTTTTACGTAATTATTTTTGAAGTTATACTTATTTAGTCGCGTTATGAAAAAATTATGAGAGTGAAATTTTAAGATGCGCGCGCATACTGTGACACATAAGTAACAGTCCGAAGTTGCCCTAAATGTCAGGCTGGCATGAAACGTAAGGAGATTTGATACCGATTCATTTCTAGTGACTTCTAGGTAATAAAAATGCAAGGTTTGTTTGTTCCTAGGTACTTCTTGTGTACGTCATCCTACGTCACTGTCATTATTCACTTTAAGTACCAGGCTGGCATGAAATGTAAGGAGATTTGATACCGTTTCATTCCCAGTGACTTAAATCAGAACCGAGGTATCATGTGTCCACTTGTGACATTATAGAACGTCGTTATTGTTATAAGTATGATTATAAAACGTTTTTCTATGTTTTTGAATAATTATTTTTAGATTTTAACCAAATTGTGTTTACTTTGGCTGTTTAGAATATTCGATTTTATATTTATATTATTCTTCATCGTTCATTAAAATAATTTATATACAAACCTAGTCAATTTGACGACTTTTATAAGTATAACTTCTCACGCGCGTACATATAAGTAGAATACAGATTCCCTATTGCTTCCACATCCATAACTATACGTATATTGCTCACATATGGCTCTTATTCCTAAGTAAAATATATGGTTGTTCGGAGAGTAATTTGGTTTGCTGAACTAAGGACTAAATTGTATTTTTTTCACATCTAACTTCACACTGAGCATAATGCTTGAAAAGCAACATTGTCGGAATATTTTTCCTTTTTTTTGCCTCGATAGGCAGACGAGCAGAAAAGCCACCTGATGGTAAGTAGTCACCGCCGCCCATAGACTTCTGCAATGCCAGGGCACAGCAAAGCCGCTGCCTACCGTATCGAAAAGATAAAAATGCCGTTCAAGCAAGAAAAAATATCCGATAAGTATTGACTAGTAACAATTTGTCTTTCATTATCATAAATAAAACGAAATGACTTTCTCAATATTTAAAACATCAGTATAAGATATAAGTATTTATTATTTTACTCACTGTGAAAATATATTTGACCGATAACATTAAAAAGTTAAAAGTGCTTCAGTTAACGCGAACGGTGAACGATTAGCGGGTGCTCAGTCAGTGTCGGCCGTTTAACTAAAGCATTTTCTCTCCTAGTTTGGGAATGGACGATTTAAAAATTTAATTTAACGACTCTTTTACGTGACGGCTCATTGGCTCTGCATCTTACGGTTTAAATAGACTATAAACTGTTTCTGCAAATTGATTCGAGTTTTTTTACATTACTACAAATAATAGTGATGGTAAATAAATACACCCAACAGTCACACTCATAGTTATGCCACCACGTTAGGTCAAACCACTATCGGAGAATGCCTCAGGCATTAAGTCCACCTTTATTACCTTTCATTTGAATGTATGAAGTGTAATTAAATAAATTAAAAACTTCATGGAACTACGGTCTCAGAACAACCAGACCCGAAACAAATATTTGTAGACCACACAAACATTTGTTTTGGTGCTAAACGATCCCGCTTTCGTTTCATAGTCGGCTACTCGTCCGTTGCGCAATAGACATAATCAAACCTATAATTAGTCATATTTCATCAGTATAATTAATCATTAAAAACTTTTCATCAATGAGCATTTTATTAAAACAGAGCATAATATTAAATTAGAGCATAATATTAGTTTTAATTAGCATCAGCAGCGATAGCCTAGTTGTTTGTGGTACGGACTGTCAAGATGAAAGTTGTATGTTCGAAACCCAAATGGCATACACCCCTGAATTTTCTAAAGATACGTGTATATTCATTGTTAATTATCGCTTGCTTTAACGGTGAAGGAAAACATGGTAAGGAAATCTGCACAACTGAGAATTCTCGTACCGATTTCAAAGACCAGTGTGTGGAGTTTACCAACTCGCATTAGGCCAGCGCTGCAGCGTGGTGGAATAAGGCTTAACCCCTCTCATAAGCAGATGAGGCCCGTGCCCAGCAGTGGGACAACGCTTAATACAGGGCTAGTATTATTAGCACCATGGTCTAAAGCATAAAGCCTACAACAACAAAATGTACAAATACCCAAAACGTAAGCTTTTCATATCAGCAGAAACAAGCGTCCTCCAGCAGATTACATCCCGTACATATGTACAAGTAATTATCTAAATATTCAGACGGTTGGTCGGGCCTTTCACATAAAACAAGCGAGTTTACGGCGGTCTCATAACGGGTACACGGCCGCATATTGCTTATTGCTAGATATTTTTAAGAAATTCTGGTTTTTACATCAACGGTGGGATACAAAAAAGCATGCTAGAAGTATGGTACCACTTTCTGTAACTGGCAACCAACTAAGTACCTCGTCTGCGCATATTCAGCACTAACGCCAGACTTAGTTCAATTTTCTTATAGCAGAGGCCCTCATACCAACAATTCACTTGAAGGTAAGTGATCTTCATCGTCCTTGAATTTACAATACTAGAAGAATCAAGGGCACAACGAAAAGTGTGGCAGCACACAGCGCGCACCGCCGAATTTCAAACGCCATTCTGAATCGCGGTAGCAATATTTGCACGGCCCTTCACGTATACAGATGCTACGAATATTAACGGTTAGAGAAGCACCACCCGTGCGACTGGAGATCCTTCGCGGGTTGAACACAGAAATTACAACTTTTCACAGTTTACAGGACATTACTATTATCCGCCTATGTTTTACTCAGCCTTCATAAAATTGTGAAGAAATATATTACAGAATCTATTGTCGTGCATGACTTCCTCCGCGATAAAAATCACGTTTACTTTATAAAGTAAAAACAAAATCTGTGTAAGTTAACCAGTCCAACAACTAGCACCAGTTCACGAATACTACGCATGTGTCAGACATCAGCCTCTTTTTTTTTTTTGGCCTGGATAGGCAGACGAGCAGACGGGCCACCTGATGGTAAGTAGTCACCGCCGCCCATAGACTTCTGCAATGCCAGAGCACAGCAGAGCCGCTGCCTACCGTTTAAGGACTACTCTTCTTAAGCCTCGTTTAAAGAAGGACATGTCATAGCGCTCAGGGAACACCGCTGCAGGGAGTTCATTCCAGAGCTTGCACGTACGTGGTAAGAATGAACGCTGAAAACGAACCGTGCTAGACGGAATCGTTTCCAGGTGGTAGGGATGAACTCTGTTGCGGTGTCGGGTGGTGCGATGATAAAATGGTGATGTAGGCACCATTTTAAACAGTTCCTTGGAGCACTCCCCGTGGAACAACCGATACTCTTCAACCATACATTACTAATATTATAAATGCGAATTTTTGGATGGATGTTTGTTACTTAATCACATAGAACGGCTGAATGGATCTGGTGGAAATTTAACACAGAGACAGATTATAGTCTGGAATAGCACATAGGCTACTTCATATCCCGGAAAATACACGGTTCCTATGGGATAGCAAAATATCTTCTTCCTCGTTCCCTCAATGCTGAGGATCGCGACCACATGTCGTCACTCGCCACTGTGTGCGGCCTTGAGCCGTGTGGACCGCCCGTTGCATGCTGCCGTCCACCACTTTCCTCACTGTATGTGACCACCTTGTAGGTGCCCTTCCTCGTGCACGTCTGCCTACCATTTGCCCTACAATGATCTGTTTCTCCAGACAATGCTTTGACGACCGCATAATGTGTCCGAAGAAACTTAGGACTCGTTTCTGACATATTGAAGAGAGTCGCGAAGTGATGTTGAGTTCTTTTAGTATAGACTCATTAGTTCTCATCACAGTCCAGGGTATACGGAGAAATCGCCTCCAACACCACACCCCGAAAGCATCGATTTTACTGCTATCGCGACTTCTTAAGCTCCAAGTTTCGGCACCGTACAAAAATATAGTAAATACCAGACTACGGACCAAGCGCACCTTTGTAGAGCGTCGAATGAATAGCAAAATATAAAAAGATGTAATAGCTTAAGATGCCTCCATGGACTGCGTACATTCTTCCAAAAACAACTTACACGCGGGTGGAGTAGAGGGAAACAACCGACCCAACACATGACGCTGCAAGCATAGGCACAGTATCAAGCATTACAAACCCAAATGGAATTCCAGAAAAAAACCATTAATCCAAAATGGAAGCTCTGTCATACGTATCACTTAATTATGTGTGCAGTAAAGAAAATAAATTAAATGTTATTTGGTCAAACAACAACGCTTTAGATGACATACAAATTAAAAACACAAGGGGTAATACAATAAAAAAAACAATTATAGACCCTAAACACACCCGCTACTCCTCAATTTGGAACACCTGTGTATAAAGTATGACCAAGAAGGCCATAGGCTCAGCATTCAGTAAGTTCTAGAGTGGCAGTGCATATGATTTGTTTAATATATCAACTCGTACGTTGCCATATTTTCTGCAAGGCATATCCGGCGCCAGCAAGCCTCTTTTTTATAGACATGCAATATCCCCAAGGGGATGCTCAGAACTCACTCCACGTACTCTGCGTGTGATAAAATATTTTATTATCGGATTCGGCGAGCTATATCTCAGTTATTACTAAATGCATTACTTCAATTTTATGCCAAGTAATTATTTTTGGGGAATTTAATTGATCTTTTTTCCATATCGTTACTTTAAGTGCCGGAAACTAGAAGCAAATCAGGAATTAGGCCTTCATAAGAAAAAAGGTATTGGTGCCACACACACACTCACGCCTGCAATCTCCGAAGGGGTAGGCAGAGATGTAACCAGTACACCCACATTTCAGTCACCTAAGCGTATTACAGTTCTACAATGTGATAGGAGGTGAGCCTATCGCTATACCGTGCATAATTCCATACTACGGGCTGATGCTGAGTATTTCGCGAAAAAACCCCAATATTACTTTAACACGAGGAATCCGAGACCTCAGCACGACAGTCGTACCGCATACCCAATAACAACTGCGCCACTGAAGTAGAGAAAAAGATCGATAGATATAATAATAATTATAATGTACCTGATACAGCGTTAGGTCCTAGACTTTTTAAAATCGATTTAAATCATCGATTATTCGATTCATCGAACTGAGAACCTACTTATCTAGAAACAAATACTCTACAAACATTGTGTCGTATTACAAAAAAAGTTGCTAAAACCTTACACAAAAACAGGCACATAACAGTACGGACACGTAACGAAAGAGCTGTTAATTTTAAACAACGCCGACTAGTTGTTACAATTTCCAGACTTGTTCACAGAGTCTGTTTCTGGATGATTCTACATTCCCCAGGGACGCCTACATTTATTTTTTAAACGAAGTAGATATCCAGGTTGCTGTTGTATTTGAGTTATGCTATGTTTGATATTATAGCAAGAATTTAGTACGGTATATTTATTTATTTATTTACTCTTTATTGTACACTTAAAAATTATTAATAAAGAATGATCACACTTATATATTAAAGTACAAATGGCGGTCTTATCGCTCTAGGCAATATCTTACAGACAACCATGGGATGGATATATAAAGAGGAGAAAGAGAGGGCAGTCTAAAGTTTCAAGCTCCAACAAATATAAATAAACAAAAGAATATTTTTAAATATATACATACTCACAAATATATATACACATACACATATATACATGTATGATAAATTAAATAATTACACATAATTTATATAGATAATATCATAAATAAATATTTGTAAAAATAAACTATAGATTACCAATAGATTTATTTAACGAATTAATACTTAGGGTGTATCTGTTGAGAGAGAGAGGTAGTGTAGTTTGACCATTCTTTTGAACGATGCCAGTGTTTGAGCCTGTCTCACCACAACTGGAAGTGTGTTCCACAATCGAACAGCTTCTACTCAGAAAGACTTGTCCATGAATGTTGTGGTGTGCACGGGCATCCTCAACTTCAGATTCTCCGACGACCTCAAGGATCTTGCAAGTGACTCATGGAGAAAAAGAAAGCGTTCTTTGAGATAAGAAGGGGCGAGAGGATTAAACAAGATATTGTGCAGAAGAGAAAGAATGTGAGCATTCCGACGAAGTCGTATGGGTAACCACTTGAGCTTAGCACGAAACTTAGAAACATGATCATATTTGCGTAATCCAAATATAAATCTTATACCGAAATTTTGGAGACGCTCAAGTTTATTTAATTGGTCCTCGGCGAGATCAAGATAGCTGACATCGGCATAATCAAGGATAGGGAGTAGGAGGGTTTGCGCAAGTGAAATCTTCGTGGTAACGGGTAGAAAATTTTGTAACCTTCGCAAGGACCTTGCCGAGGCAAACAGCTTTCGACTAAGTTCTCGAAGCTGCGGACCCCAGGTGCAGGACTTGTCCAAATATAGGCCAAGGTTTTTGACTGAATCACTATAAGGGACAGTGATACCGTCACAGAAAACTGATGGTAGATGAATCCAATCCAGTTTCGAAATCATCCTAGGGCTGCCGACAACAATGACTTGAGTTTTGGAAGGATTAACCTTCAATCCATACATAGGCTTTGCTCCATTTACATATGTGTTCGATATCAGTGTTAATTTCTCCAATCGCATCGACCATCTTGTGCAAGGGTGCCCGAGTATATATTTGCAGATCATCAGCATAGAGGTGGTAGGAGGAGCGAAGATTATTTGAAATGGAATGGTATATGTATTATTATACTAGATTTTTTTGTAACTACCTCGGTGGCGCAGTAATAATTGCTCATGCGTTACGACTGTTGTGCTGTGGTCTCGGGTTCGATCCCCGGATCGGGTGATATTGGTGGTTATTGTTTTTCTTTCTTTGTTTTTAGAATTACTGAGTATCAGTCCCGGAATTGAGTCCAGTATCACATTATGGGAACGTAATAAATTCAGCCAAAAATGGCTCTACAGGTTACACCTCGGCCTACCCCTTCGGGGATTACAGGCGTGAGCGTATATGTAAGTATAATTTTTTTTGTCTACCAATCCCCATTAGCTACCCTAGTGGTGGACTAAAGCCTAACCCATCTGATTAGAGGAGCAGTGAGACTATGTACTAGTATAATACAGGGCTAGTTATTATTATATTATTTTAAATAGTCATGATCTTACTGAAATTTTGTTATGAATGCACCGAGTCATTAAAAACATTTCCCATGTACTATTTTAATCGAAATTTCATAACGGATATTTTATCATATTATTTCGAAATTCAAAACAAAAAAAAATCTTATTTGAACATCGCTGCGTATGGCATGGCTCTATAGTAGAGTTGCCAACCATCCTGTTTTCCCAGGACATGTCCTGGTTTTTAGAGTGTCCCGGGATGTCCTGGATAGTTTTTAAAGCGCCCTGATAAGGTCCTGTATTTTAAAATTCCCACACCACTTTGCAATCCTTACTTTAGGGGCAGCGGCGTCTAGGCTCGCAAGTGTTTACGCTATTTTAAAACAAATATGCGTCCTGTTTTTAAACTGAAACGTCTTGGTTTTTCTAACTTAAAATCCTAGTACTTGAATTCCAGGGTTGGTAACCCTACTCTATGGTAACAGTAATTTGGTAGACAGAAAACCTTTTTTTTTTTTTTTTTTTTTTTTTTTTTTTTTTTTTCGCGGGGGAAAACGCTTTATCGCTACCGCTCCATCCTGGGGGGAGGTGGAGTGGTTATGTTGGACTCACCGGTCTTACGACCCAACGATAAGCCGTCCAGTAGAGATGGAAATTTCTGAACGGTCGTTGGGCCGAGTCCCTAACACTATTTACACCCTACACCGTAATACCAACCAAAACCCCGCGGTGGCCTTCTTCAGCGCATTATGGTCGGCCTCGGGTTCTTGAGGCTAAGTCGCCCCAACTTCTACCGGAACCTACCATGCGCAGTGCCGCGTAACGGCTCATCTCTAAAGTGGGGCGGGGTTGTTCAGAAATCCCCGCACACCTAAGGACGCCCTTGGCGTCTACAACAGCAATGAGGCTAGCCACCCATGCTGCCGTCCATCTCAGGGTCGCACGATGTACAAAAGTTTTATAATACAAATGGCGCTATAACAGCCCCCCGCTGCGCGCCCACGACCCCTGATGGCCTCTTTAGTCGCCTTTTACGACAGGCAGAGGATACCGTGGTAGAATTCTTTAATGCCCCCCAGTCCACAGGGCGGAAGACGCTGGTTATTCGTGGCCGCGGCGCCTTCTACGCCTCCTCTGACGGCGAGAAGGATCAGAATGTTCCCGATCCCTCTCGGCGTTCTCCTTCTGCGACATTACCCTTTCGCAGAAGTGGGCAACCGCACGCCAGGACCTCGGGCTGGTGACCATAGCTGACATTATGGCCGGCAGCGAGAGGTCTCCTCCAACTATTGTCACGAGAGCGCTGCGCTCGTCATCCCAGGCTGGGCACACTTCTAAGGTGTGTTGTGCCGTGTCCTGCAGACAGTTGTCACAATGGTGACACACGGCCGACTGCTCTACGCCGACTATTCGACACAGGTACTCGCCAAAACATCCATGGCCCGTGAGAACCTGTGTCAGTCGGAACGTTGCCGCGCCGTGGCGCCTGTCTAGCCATTGGCCAAAGACAGCGCGCACTGCCGCAACGGTCCTCAAACCCGCTGTTGGGTTATCCAGTCTGAGACGCCACTCCTCCACGGCGGCTCTGCGGAAGAAGCCACGAATGACTTCTATCTCCTTTGGTGCCATCCTTTCTCCACGCCTGGACGCCGCCTCCCGCCACTGAAATGTAGCGGAAAGTGCCTTAGCGTCCAGGTCCCATGGCAAAAATCCGGCTAATACGCAGGCCGCCTCGTGTGAAATCGTGCGGTAGCCTCTTATCGCACGTTGCGCAACTACTCGCTGCGGCTTGCGCAGGAGAGCGACGCACCGACAGCCTAAAGACTCTGCCCAAACTGGGCAGCCATACAAGGCCATGGACCGCACGACTCCAGCAAAAAGTGTTCGACAAGGGGTGTCTGGACCTTCCAGATTGGGCAACAGCCTTCCCAGAGCACCTGCAGCTCGGGTCAATTTCGGACCCAGAGTCTCAAAATGGGCACGGAAATTCCATCGACTGTCTAGAACTAAGCCAAGATACTTCATAGTGGAGCCGATGGAAATTCGCACCCCCTCCACTATTATGTGGGCACCAGCAGGTGGCCTCTTCCGAGGCCCATGGAAATAAAGGGCCTCGGTTTTGTTGAGGGCCACTGTCAAACCCAATCGCCGAATACGGCTGACAACGTAGCCGGTGCCGACCGTCGCGAGAATTGCCGCCTCCTGGAAGGTCCTGCCAGACGCTGTTACTAATGTATCGTCGGCGTAGCAAGTGACGCCGACACCCCGGAGATTAGCACCACGGAGCACCCAGTCATAGCCGATGTTCCACAAAAGAGGACCCAAAACGGACCCCTGTGGAACACCGCAGGTCATTGCTCTACGATGCCACCCATTAGCGCCCGGATACACTACGTATCTATTTGATAGATAAGAGTGTACTAGACGCCGAAGATAGGGCGGCACCTCGTGGTACTGCAGTGCTTCTTCAATGCAGGCCCAGGGTAGGCTGTTAAAAGCATTAGCGATGTCTAGAGACACCGCTAGGATGACATTTCCCTGGGCCATAGCTTCTTCCGCCTGTGCCTTGACCCGCAGAATGGCATGAATGGTTGAGCGGCCTCTTCTGAACCCAAACTGGGATTCTGCCAAATCCGGACCGACCCTTTCTAGGAGCTCAACGAGGCGCGCGTGAACGATTCGCTCGAATAGCTTGCACACCTCGTCAAGCAACACGATGGGCCGGTAGGCCGACGGAGACTCTGCGGGTCGGCCCTCCTTCTTAAGCAGGACGAGCTTCCCAGTTTTCCAGCGCGACGGGAAGACGCCCTGCTCCAGGCACGCGGAAAATAGACAGCGAAGCCTCTGCTCCAGATGCTCGACGGTTGATACCCAGATCTTGCCTGAGACGCCGTCAAGCCCTGGCGCCGAGTTTTTGCTTCGCAGTCGAAGCACTACCGCCCGCAATTCTGCGGGCGAAACCTCCGGGATTACCCTTGCCGAACTCGAAATTGACGATGGCGCAACTTGACGTGGCGCCATCGGAGGAGGAGTGGTTTCCACGGTGACCGGGAACAAAGCTGCGACAACTTCATCCAGAAACTGTGGCTGGAGACACTGCGTCACTGGGGGCGCCACCGGGCGGAGCTTGTTCATGGCCAAGCGATATGGGCGGCCCCAAGGATCACTGTCAAGAATCCCTAGGAATTCCTTTTTTGCCGCAGTCTTTGCTCTCCTAATGGCCACCTGCAGCGCTCTCTTCGCTTCCTTATAGAGGCCGTAGAGGAGCCGCTCCTGGTCCTCATGTCCCAGTATTTGCAACCGACGACGACGATGCCTAGCATACCGGCGGCGAGCTACGACACATAAAGCACGCAGTTGCGCAAGATCTATCGACCACCAGTACACCTGACGTCGCGGTGAGAACTTTTGTATCCGGGGCATAGAGGCGTCACAGATGTCTGAGATCGCCACCCCGAACCACTTCGTCTCTCTCTCTACGCATATCGGTCTAACCGGTAATGGGAGCCACGACATAACCAGAGCGGCTTCCTTTAGGGCCTCTTTATCTAGGCGTCTTAACGCCCACCGCGGGCCGTCCCAACGCGGGGCGTTCTGTCCACTACCAGGCTGGGCGGTGACAGACGCGGAGACGTCAAACCGGATGTAACGGTGGTCTGACAATGTCTCCACGTCCGCAAGGACCTTCCAGCCCTGTACACGGCGTACGACCATGGAGCTCCCAAATGATAAATCTACAATAGAGCCACCATTGTGTCGCACGCATGTTTGAACAGATCCCCTATTTAGGACGGCCAGGCCGACTGAGATCGCCCATTCCTCCAGAACCCGTCCACGTGCGTTAGTCGCCGGTGAACCCCAGACGACGGACTTAGCGTTGAAGTCACCGGCGACGATCACCGGGTGAGGTTGGCCTTGCGCCACCAGGGCCCCTAGTTGGACGAGAAAAGTCTCAAACTCAGACAAGGGTCTATTGGGAGAAAAATAAACACCAACAACCCACAAGTCTCCCAACAGAGCCGCAACGCATCCCCGCCCTTTGGCAGTTCTCGCAAAAGGGGGAGCGCCAGCGGCACCCTGGGTAATTAAGGCCACCAAGCCGTCAAGATCTCCGGCCCAATGATCACGGGGCAGGATAAAATACGGCTCGGCGACCACAGCCACTTGCACCGACCACTGCGCCAGGCTCTGGGTGAGTAGGTCCTGAGCGCGGGCGCAGTGGTTGATGTTCGTCTGGAGGAACTTTAGAGCCATTATTGAGCGATCTCCATTACCTCAACCTCAGCTTGCGGTGGGCTCCTCGGCTGCGGCTGGGCAGTGGCCTCAGCAGCAGCCGATCTATTCATCTGATGTGAGCGCTGGGCTTTGCGGACGGCAACAGGACATATTCTGCTGCCGACTCGGTGCCCAGCAGACTTTCCAGCCGAAGCGCAGAGTACGCAGTTCGGCTGCGCGTCACACTGACGAGCTTTATGACCCGGCTTGCCACAGCGGTAACAAAGGTCGCTTCGATCAACTTCGCAGGTGCAGCGACCTCTCACATGTCCCGGCTCGAGGCAACGAAAACACCTCAGTGGTCGCGGTTCGAGGACGGTTACCTTTGCGGCGACCCAACCTATAAGGACACGGCCCGCTCCTTTCACCTTTTGGGCCGCTTTAATGGGCATTTTAGCCCATACCGTACCTAAGCCTGAATGGTTGATACGCACCTCTCCGACCTTTATCACCTCCACTGCGCAAGCGCCCATTTTTGCAAGGGTCTCAGCGACTTGTTCCGGAGTAGCCGTATCATCAAGACCCGACAACCGCAACTCCGCCATCTTAACTGGCCGAGTGATGTGCACGTCTTCCGAGTCATGAAAGAGCTCCCTCAGTTTCCCGGCAAGGGAGTCAGCCTTTTCCTCGCTATTTGCCCCAGGTACTTCGTATAGACGGGCACCTGTTGCCGTCTTCTTAAATTTGAGACGCTCAACGCCCAGGCTGGCTAGGTCCACCTGCCGAGCCTTTGTCATAACCTGAGCGTATGTTACGCCCCGCTGGATTGCCTCTGGTGCCAAAGTCACCGTGAAAGCTGCGAAACGTGGTGGACGGAGCTTAGGTTCGCCTTTTTGTAGCGGTTGCGTGTTTGCCACCGCAGGACCAGACAAGCCCTTCTTCTTATTTTTTTTTTTGCTTACCACAACGGACCACGGCGTGTCCATGGACACGGGGGCTGGTGGCAGCGGGCGAGGATTTTGGGCAAGATGACCCTTCTTTTTTTTGCCTGGTTTCGACAACGGCGGATTTGCATGAGGTGCGGCGGCTGGATGAATAGCCCCCGACGCAGTGCCAACAGGATGAGCGACTGTCCTGCTGTCTTGCAGTAGGGCAGTCGAGGGCCCAGCAATTGCGAGTGGCAGCGCACTTAAATGACTGTCCATAGAGACGGCAATAGCGGGAGTGGACTGGGTTGTAGTTTTACTCTGCCCCTTGCCCTTGCCTTTGCCCTTGCCTTTTCCCTTTCCGACTATCGAGTACGAAGACTCAACGGAGCACGGAGGTTCAACCACACAGTTTCCGGCGAGGACAGGCAGTGACTGTGCAACTAATTGCTGTCTGGCCTTTAATTCATGGGCTAGAGGCGGCCTCAGAGGTACCTCCGGCGGCAGACGCATTAAAATCGCCTCAAACATTGCCGAGCAGCGGTTTTCCAACTGTTCCAGGCGGCTAGTCACTGAAGACAACTCTTCTGCCAGTCGGACTTTATCTTCCGCCAAACGGGCAATTTCTGCCGCACGGCGGATGCATTCTTCTTCATGGCGGGCGCTTTCAGCTTTCCAATGAACCGCTTCTGCCGCCAGACGGGCCTCCGCAGAAAGTATCGACGCACTATCGTCGGTGCACTCCATCGGGATACGCTCTGGTGGAGGCGGCGACTTTCGAAAGGCATGCGCCCGCTCCGCCGAACTCTTAATATGCCGACGACCTCTACCTCTTGAGGCACTATTGGCCTTTGCCGCTGGTCCAGCATCAGTGTCGCTGGATAAAGAGGAACGGGACCGATCGCGCAGACTTGATTTCTTCTGCCATAAGCGATTGCTCCGCCTCAAAGCTGTACGGCTGTGACCGGATTCAGAAGTGAGCCCTGCGTCTACAACCAACTTTTCTACCGCCACATTTTCTAAGAGTTTTTCACTCTTTGTCGCCCTTACGACATGATCATCGTCGGGCTTGCGCCCTTCGACCACCGCCTGTACAAACCCGGTTTCGAGTTCCAGAACAGGCACATCCAGTTTGTTGTTTTTGTTTGTGTTTAATGATTCCATTTTATTCCCACGATTATGGGGGATATAAACGGTCCGCCCAGGCAGAGCCCCCTGTACCTGGGTAAGCCTTGGGGTATCACGCACGGAGGGGCAGCAGGTACTCCGGCGGCGTGGTTCGCACTAAAGACCGAACTACCCATCGGCCATGCATCCCCTCGCGGTGCGCCGCCGCTTGGGATTCGGGGTAACTTTTTAAAGAGGTTTTCTCCCTCGCAGCCCGGGCGGTTAAGCCAAGACCCTCGGTTTCAATAGGTGTCGCGAGACATGACCACAGCACCTAATTGAGATTACGAGATCGGCGGTGACTAGGGAGAACGAGTTCTACCCTAGTCTGCTCCGCGGCAGTGTTAGTGCACACGAAGCCCGTCCGTGTTCTTCCACTGTGCCCTCTGCTAATCAGAGGGACACGCGGAGGAAACCCTATTGCTGGTTTTGGTCCACGCCGTTTCCGGTAATCCCCCCCGAAATCGAGAGGGGTCCCCTATCCGCCACCCAGGGAGACGCGCCCGATGGGAGACCAGCAACTCCACACGGGTAGACAGAAAACCTGCCTCATACGACCGCACATCGTAAAGAAGGCAAGTTACAGCACGAACTTAGGCAATGTGCCGTCGCGTTACGCGTTTGTATACACGTTACCTGCCTTCCGACACGTTAAGGTGCGAATCCAAATACTACCGGCCGTTTTGTGAGTCGTAGACTATTTATACCAGAACCAAGAGGTTTTTATTTTATACTGGCACGGTATAGTGACCACACTGCACCTGATAGTAAGCGCAATGCCGTCCAATTAGAGTATCGAGTAGCAAGAGACAATCTATCCACCGCTACTCCACACAATCATGCCAACCTGCTTCTTCACACTACGCCATGGGCAAGAAGGTGAAGTAGCGGTTCGCAAATTCGTATCTTTGCCGGACCATCAAGCTGTGGAGCAGTTTGCCAGCTACCGTGTTCCCTCCTCCCTACGATCCTGGGTTCTTTAGCCGTAGTGTGGAGAAGCTACACAGCAGACCCGCATAATTGTGTTGAGTAGCGAGGGATAGATTGTCTAACTGGACGGCATTGCGCTTTATCATTCATGCTGCCATCAGGTGCAGTGTGTTCACTTTGCCGTGCCAGAATAAAAACAATTATTATGGGTAACACGGCTTCTAGTCGATATAAACCTTAGTTTAGTCTTCGTTTTACAACAATACCTTTTGATAGTTTAAGTATTAAAGTTTAGCTGGTGGTAGGATATTCATATCCGCCCGGATATCGACCACCGTACACAGGGTGAAAAACCCGCCATAGTGGCACACGCAAGTGTGTCGCGTTTCGGGATCAGCCAGTGTACATCGGGTTTTTGGGGGTCTAGAGTTGGGGTACAATGTTTGGCCATTTTGCGTACTCTGAGTACTCTGACAATAGACCCTCGACCGCTTCTTCACCTTCTTGCCCATGGCGTAGTGTGAAGGAGCAGGCCGGCATGATTGTGTTGAGTAGCGGGGGATAGATCGTCTCTCGCTACTCGATACTCTAATTGGACCGTACTGCTCTTACCATCAGGTGAAGTGCGGTCACTTTGCCGTACTAGGATAAAAAAAAAACGTAGCTATCTATTGCAATAAGCATTGGGTACTGTATCCGAAAATCAAACAACCAGAACAGCTAAAGTGGCATATGTGGTTGTTGCTTCACACATGCAAAATTGTTCTGTCGCAGTCGCTGAAGTCTGTTCGAAACCGTACCTTTACCTGCCACCGACGCTCCAAAACAAACTCATTTGGCAACCAACACCCTTACGTGGCTTTAACCACTTTTCACGGGTAAATATTTTGACAACTGTGTACACGCGTCAACGTTTTTGCGTTAGTGTGGTGTATTAGTACAGCCTACGTTTTCGGCTATTTTTTAATATAAAATGTTGTATTCTTTCATTTTGTATTTATAAAGAATATTTGAATTTTAAATAGATGCAAAAAATTATTTGGTACTATATGATAGACAAGATTATGAATTTATAGTCGATCGTTTCATAGGTCTAGCCTAAGTAAGCTACTAAGGCTGAGAAACAGGCAGTCTTCAATTCAGATACCAAATCGAGCAAATATAATTTGTGTTTCAATAAACCACACGTGCACGAGTTGCTGTTTAGGCTTTTGCAATAAATGTGTAAATATACTACCTACATAATACGGAATGACCTAAAAATTTTAACCGACTTCAAAAAAGGAGGAGGTTAACAATTCGTCGGAATCTTTTTTTTTATGTATGTTACCCGATTACTCGAAGACGCCTAGACTGATTCGAGAAATTCTTTTTTTGTTTAAAAGGGTATACTTCCCAGGGATCTGGGATCTTAGAAAAATCAAGGGAAACCCTTAAAATTTTAAAGTGACGCATTATTTGTTTTTTATTGATTACGGTGTACTTTTTATGAATTAAAAATCTTTATATATTATACTGATTCGCTTTTCGAAAACAGTTTTACTATCTTTTATGGGAAGCGATATCGAGATTTGTTTGGAAAAAAAATGTTTAGATGAAGATACTAAAATACCCTCGTACCAACATCTTTTAGCAGATGGATGGACCAAGACGGTTTCCAATGTAACGCGTACATTTTATCTACTATACACAGTGATATACCTACAGTTGGTAGAAGAGATATATTGTGGACAATTAATTAAATATTATTTTTGAATCGTAAATGCCTCAAATCAACAACAATGAATAATTTGAGGTTATGTTTTCAAGCGAAATTAGTAGTATGTCTGAGTCCGAGATCTGTTTATGCTAACATAATATGATCAATATACTTACGAGACCACGTGAGGCGTGACCAGACTATCCTCCACACTGGCGTATTCGACATATCTTGACAGCCTCCGTGGCTCAGTAGGCAAGTATCCGGCTGTGAAACGAGAGGCCGTGGTTCGATTCCCACACCGGCACAAATGTTTGTGTGACCGACAGATATTTGTGTCGGGTCTGGGTGTTGTACGATCGAATGTCTCTCGTAGTCCTTTATACCCACAACACAAGACTCGTAGCTTAATGTAGGATCGGGGCTATGCGTGTGACTATTTGGCGTTATTTATTTATCTTGCACAGTATGTGGAGCAGTATATAGACTATAATGAAGACGGTCATTCCCTTTTATGACAACATTGAACTCCTATCATCATCGTTTTAATACAATCAAATAATGCCATAACATTCCAGACAAAGTCAACGATTATGGGCTAATTATTTCAGACAATAATTTTATAGTGTCTCAAAGGGACGGGCTATCGGTGACAAAATGCAGTCACGCTATCTTTCGTGACAACTACGCTTAATTTAAATGAAATGAGGGACATTTCATCCTAACACTAAATTGGATTGGATAAGGTTCGTCTGAAATCTATGGTATTTGATATCCAAATATTTTATGTGCAATTTTCCCAAATGGGTCTGTTGATTTTTTCTGGTTTATATTCTAATGGCGGTTTTTATAGATTTTAGATAGGACACTAACTTTTGCTCAGGTCTGGCTCCACAAGTCATATCCTGGGATGTAAAGCAATTTTATAGCTTACATATGTGCTGGAGTATCACATAATAAAACAAATTATAGAACAAGGCAGAAAGCAGAGACCATGGTTTTATTATATGTAAGTATAGATTCTAAATGTTCGCGGACACCGAATATCACATACCTAATTTCCTTTTTCATCCATAGTAAAAATATCAACACTTAAATGTATTTTAAAAATGCGAAATTTATCAAATTTAAACCGATGATTTTACGCAACCAAAATTCCTATTCGGGTTTAATAACGAACATTAACCGAGAGGATTACATCAATTTTACCACCTCACAACCTTTTGTCTCCAAACTTTTACTGCAACCTTTAAATTACTGTTTTAAGAAATTTAAAGACTTAATGAAAATCCCTTATCACCTTTTCACCTCTCGAACCTTTTCGAGTGAAGCGTCGTAGAAATATCAAATGAAACCACGTTAATTTATTTTAGATCTTTAGTACGATAGGTATAGATGATTCGTACACTCAGAAAATAAAGCAATCACACAGTTTATTCGCGTGAAAAACAATTAATTTAATAGGTTTTCTTCTTCAATCTGAATAATAAAGGCTAGAAACTGTTTTCGATTTTAATTGGTCTAGATTTTGACTTTGACTATGTATAAACTACAAACATAGTTTTAAGCCTACTACAAAATAAAAACCAAACGACTATTATCAGAGGCAAGATAATAATATACCATCACATGTAGCCGATACATCGCGATCCGCTCGCCACCTTATCATCATGGAATGGAAGCAAGCTTGGCGAACCATGATTGTAATATTTGCAAAGCTTATGTATGTTTATATTTTTCATCAGCAAAACATCAGATCGTAATAAAAGTACCAATATTTTTTTTGTAAGGCCCTGTCAATTGTAAAGGTAAATTGCTAGGCAAACAGTGTAAGTGACACTGTCAATTCTAATATTGGGATTCAAAACAGATTTCGAAATAATAATCCACCACACTAATCCAGAATGGCCTGTTGGATTACCACAGATTCATTTCTATGTCGTTATGTAGTTGTATAGGGTAGATGAAGTGGGCTTAGATTCCGAAAGACTTCTCGAACCCCTTTTACCTATAATTTACTCTATGTAATCTCATTCGATCTCTGTATCATCAAATTGCATTAATCTTAACCAGTACTCCCCTTACGACGTTGCAGCATTTTTTCAAAGCCCCCACTTGCATATTTGAACATAGCAGTTTTGCACTGCAAATTGAATTCTGCCATTTGCATTCTTTATTGCTGACAAACAGTTGCCGGTCGCATCGGGATTGTTTTGTCACCCGTCGATTTATTCTGCCTGTTAATATCGTAAATCAAAAAGTTTATAGCAATCGATATTTGTATTGCTATGTATTTTATTATGCATAAGTATCGTATCTCCAATAATTGAAGGAAATTACAAATATTTTATGTTATGTTTCTAAACTGTTGTTCCTTCATTGGGAGAAATTGGTGTTCTAGATAGAATACAATAAGCACTTGGAAGTTTGGGTTCTTGGGTTGGTTTCTAATCTTTCTACTAATGTTATAATGCTGGTATGATTGGATGTGGATTTCTTAACCTAACCAGAACTATTAGTAAGCGTCTACGTCTCCATTTGGAAGAAACTGATTGGTTTTTCAATTAGATTTTTAATTATATTTTAGCCTCCTACGATATCGATAAACTTAGTTAATGCTAGTAAATTGAATAACGTAGAGAGGAATTATAGAATTAATACATTTTTTTTACTGTAAATAGGCTTGCGTTTGACTATACCACTATCTCGCCTGATGGTAAGTGATGATGTGGTATACGGTGGAGCACGCTTGCCTAGAAGATACCTATTCACTCTTGACTTAAAGATGTTCAGGTTATAATTTTCGAGAAATATAGATTCCGGCAAAGAGTTCCACTCTCTCATTCACTCACTCACATGTTATGCCTGAAGCAATTGCAGAAACACCTGCCGACGCTCGGCAACTTATCAACGTCAGAGGTATTAGCTGTGACTCCTAAAAATGTCGTATAATATAATCTCACATCTACAACTTCGAAAGAGTGGAGTTATGCTTCGAGCAAAACAGCTAATTTTTTACGACAGTAAAACAGTATAGATATAAACTCACATAAACGATAGTACATTAAGAAAAATAGCTGCGGGCATAAATGTGCAATTTAAACAAATACCATTTGGGATTCCTTATTGATTATCGAACCTTAAACGCAATAGCTTATAGTACCTATGTCTGTTACAGCTCACCTATGAGCTCATAAACCTGATACTCTGATGTTATTTTTCCTTATAAACCATTCCGGAGAACACACACGTACGAGGGTGTCCAACCGTACATGCCGGCAGCAAGATATAAGGCGGTGCTATAACTAGGGATGGGACAGACACTTGATATGAATATTTGGAAATTCGTACTGTTAAGTTTGTAGCATTGCGAAAAGTTGGCGTAGTTGTAATTGGACATGCGTTACGACTGCTGTGCTGAGGTCTTGTGTTTGATCCCTGGGTCGGGTAAAGTTATTGGGTTCTTCTATTTAGAAATACATTCAGTCCGGAGTCTGGAATTGTGCCCGGTATGGCGATAGGCTCGCCCCCTATCACATTATGGGACCGTAATAAATTCGTCGAAAACTGGGTGTACTGGTTACAGCTCTGCATACCCCTTCGAGGATTACAGGCTTGATTGTATATATGTATGTATTAAGAAGTAAAATACGATAGCTTTGGGATACGCCCAGTCACATCACTAAATACAAGATATTCAATTCCCCTGGCTCGCCGCTGCCAACGTGAAGCTTCAGTTACATGGGAACGGGGTAACGAGGCACCACTGACCTACACATAACTCAATTACCATATCTACAATGCATATTGTAATAAACACGTGTTTTATAACACTCTATTCATTATGCTACTTTAGAAGATATTTTTTGTAAATAAGCAATGACTACTTTCTACAGAAACACAAATCAGAAGCTATGAAGAAAATACTATAAATTAAAAAGGGTCATTTTATTATTACACTTGAAAGCAGTGATAGTGAGAAAAAATCTATCGAAACAACTGGTTGTTATATGTATATTTATAATAATGATATATAAAAATAATATGTATATTTATTCCTATAAAATATTATAGGAATAAATATACATACATACACTCACGCCCGTAATCCCCGAAGGGATAGGCAGAGGTGTAACCAGTACACACACTTTTCGCCGAATTTCGATCCCATAATGTGATAGGGGGCGAGCTTAACGCCATGAATAAATATCTGTCGGTTTAAAAAAAAAATTACATCTTAATTTTTCTATTTCAGATGTCCAGAAGCTCACAACGCGCCATAAACAAAAGAGTAATAATAGTCCAGAATAATCCGAGGCTCGGACATAATTCCAAGTGAAAGATAAAACAAAAAGGAATAGGTTTATTGTACCTCAGAGATCGAAACTACGGAATCCTTTTAAGGGCACGGGACACAACACCGTTTTGTTCGAAACCTTTTTCGTATTTTCCGCTTGCGTGAAAATTTGATGCGTTTGGGAGTTACCACTTATGCCCCGTTCCTGCATATTGTATACTTATCACACTTGCAGGTGTTGTTTTTTATCCCACCAACTTTACGGATGTGCCTTTAAAATTGTGTGTTGGGGATATATTTGTTTAATAATAATTAATGTGTTTGTGCTTATTTATTTTATTGTTTTATTATGTTTTTACACTCTTTTGTATCTTATTTATTCCATATAAGGTTCACCAACATCACTACGTATTGAGATATTACAATATAAAATGAAAAGAGGTAGTTTCTGGTATGTGTACTACCCATAGACAAAATAACAAATATTTCATACATACATATACACTCACGCCGGTAATCCCCGAAGGGGTAGGCAGAGGTGTAAGCACCCACTTTTCACCGAATTTCGGTCCCATAATGTGATAGGGGGCGAGCCTATCGCCATACCTGGCACAATTCCAGACTCCGAGCTAATACTGAGAATTTCTAGATAGAAAAACCCAATATCACTTTGTCCGTCTCGGGGATCGAACCCGAGACCTCAGCACAGCTGTCGTAACGCATGCGACATAAACACCTGCGCCACCGAGTCTTAAATGTAATAAAAACTATAATTATATGAAACGTAGTTAACGTACATATAACTAAAACCTTTTTCAGATAAGTAAAACAATTTAGGAGATAAAACAATAGTTTAAAATACTAAAAAACACACTTTAATAGCTGTAATTTAATTAAAATATAGAAAAATATTTTTTAAATAAGGATAGTTCTTTCTATAGCGATATATAATAACATTAAAACCTAAATAAAACCAGTATCGTCAATAAAATGTTTGCCATGAAATACTTATTTAAACTATTGAATTAAATACTTTACTGAACTAGTTCTTTACCCTGACCTGACCTAAAATGATCGGATTCGAGGTTGAAAATTCATAGCGATTTAATCAACGGACCCTGTACTACAAACAAATCACGCGATTAAGATCCCTTTTCATCTCGCTAATGTCCGTAGACGCATTTAATTAAAATTCACCCTCCTTGACTTTATCTTGGCAGGGTTTTTCGGTCTTGTTATTAGCACATTCCTTGCTGATAGCTCCCCCTAGCTAATAGTGAAGTAGATGTTGATAGATAATAGTTTTATTGAGTTCAAGAAGGTTGAGATTATCGATAAACGAATTTTACACTTTTATTGTAATTCAATTTATAAGTTGAGAGTAACAACCTAACAGAACTTATAATTTATTTGGGCAACCAAACGATGTCAATTATACCTTGTTAATATGCCTATGAACTGTTTGCCACTCTCTCTGATTTATTTTTAAAGGATCTTCATTAGAGATTTTTACTAAATATGTTTTACTAGCTGTTGCTCGCGGCTTCGCCCCCGTGGAGGTTATTTTCGGGAGCAGAAGTATCAATGCAAGGAGTTGTCTTCTGCACTGAGACACCTATAGCGATCGTCCTGAATCTCAGGTGTTGTGACTGTCTAGATGGCTAGACAGGCACAACTCCTAACTTAAACTTCTAGCACTCCTTATAAAATCCCGGGATCACTCCGTAAGTGTCGAAGAAGGCCACCGCGGGGTTTTAGCTGGTAGTATCCGGTTGGGTGTACATAAGTAGTAGGGACTCGGCCCAGCCGCAGCCTGGATAGCCATCATCCGGGCGAGGGGGTTGCTGGGTGGTAAGTCCGGCTAGTCCAGCATAACCGTTTTATTCTCATTTCGCTTCCCCCCGAAGCGAACGGCAGTAATAAAATGCTTTCCCCGCGACAAAAAAAGTGTTGTGCCTGAAGCTTGAAAGAATACCCCATAAGTTAACTCCTCACTTCGCCCTTTAAGGGATGATTTGGTAAAAACGTTGAAACACGTATTTATTTATTTTTTACCAAAAGACTAAATATGAATTTTCAGATCCCTAAGTTGAAGTATTACGGATTGCCCATACAAACTTTTAACCCCTATTTCACCCCTTTCAAGATAATTTTTTGAGACAAAAGATACCCTATGTCCTTCCCTAGGATATAATATACCCCTCTACTGAATTTCATTAGGATTCGTTCACCCGTTTAGTCATGAAAAGGTAAGAAACATACATACAAACAACAATATTAACTTTGCTGCGTAGATTTTTTTTTTTTTTTTTTTTTTTTTTTATTCTGGCGCGGCAAAGTGACCACACTGCGCCTGATGGTAAGCGCAGTGCCGTCCAGATAGAGTATCAAGTAGCGAGAGACAGTCTATTCCCCGCTACTCAACACAATCATGCCGGCCTGCTGTTTAGCTTCTTCACATTACGCCTAAAGGACCCAGGATCATAGGAAGGAGGGAACACGGTAGCTGGCAAACTGTTCCACAGCTTGATGGTGCGGCAAAAATACGAGTTTGCGAACCTCTTGGTTCGGGCCGGGGTAGTAGATACCACGAAGCTGTGGCTCCGCAATCCAGTACGCGTGGTTCTGGTATGGAAGGGAGAGGAAGGGATAAGATCAAACAATTCTTCAGAGCATTCGCCATGATACAGACGGTAGAACACGCTAAGCGAGGAAATATCCCTACGCAGCTGTAGCGGCTCCAGGCTGTTACTCACGTCTGCATCATTCACAATGCGGATGGCCCGCCGCTGCAACCCATCCAAGGCATCGAGAAGGTACCTTGCAGAACCGTCCCAGAGGTGCGAGCAGTATTCCATTCCCGGCCGCACCTGCGCTTTATATAAGCGGTAGAGCTGACCAGGCGTGAAAAACCGCCGCACCCTGTTCAGGATTCCGACCCTGCGTGAAGTGGCGGATATTACGCCCTCGATGTGACTCCTTGGATTAAGATCGCAGCGGATATCCATACCTAGGACACTAAGGTCATTCCGCATTGCGAGTGGAACACCCTGAAGAACGGGGATGGGAGAAAACGGAGACTTCTTGCACGAGAACGCGCACACCTGGGTTTTCTTGGCATTAAACTCAACCCGATTCCTGGTACCCCATGATGAGATGAGATCCAAGGTCTGGTTGAGCTCAACGACAAGATCCTCGCGTCTCCTCTCAGTATCCGCCCGGCAACCAGGCGGCTTGCTGCTATAACGCCCATGAACCGTGCTGTCGTCTGCATAGCAATGAATGTTGCCAAGCGACAACATATCATTGATATGCAGAAGAAACAAGGTGGGCGAAATCACAGAACCTTGTGGTACTCCGGCATTTACTGACATGAGCTGCGAAGCGTGTCCATCAACGAGGACACGTATTCTACGCTCATGCAGAAAGCCGGAAATCCACTTGCACAGGTTGTCGGGCAGACCGTATGCCGGGAGCTTGGAGAGAAGGCCACGATGCCAGACCCTATCAAACGCCTTTGCTATGTCGAGACTCACAGCCAGAGCCTCGCCATGCTTGTCAATCGCCTCTCCCCAGTGATGTAATACGAACGCTAGAAGATCACCCGTTGATCGGTTATGACGGAACCCGTATTGGCGGTCATTGATCAACGAGTGATCCTCTAGGTAGCGAACTAATTGGCTGTTTATCAGTCGCTCCATGACTTTACACATCACTGAGGTTATGGCGATTGGGCGATAATTGTTAGGGTCTGACCGATCACCCTTTTTGGGGATCGGCTGCACATTAGCCTCCCTCCAAGATTCAGGCACAATACCTGAGAGGTAGGACGATCGGTATAGGCGCGTCAGTACAGGAGACAACTCCGCTGCACACTTTTTAAGTACAAGCGCTGGGATACCATCAGGACCACTAGCCTTCCGGACGTCGAGAGACTGCAGCTCACGCCGCACATCACAATGCCTGATACGGATATCAGGCATTGTGTGACCGCAACCGGGCAGCGTAGGTGGTAAATGAGCATTGCAGTCCTCGAGTCTCGAATTAGCCGCGAAGAGGTCTGCCAATAAATCGGCCTTCTCCTGCGAGCTATGGGCCAGTGTTCCATTTCGATATCTCAGCGGTGGCAGCGAAGGGCGACAGAAATTAGATTGGACGGCCTTAGCCAAGCTCCAATAAGCACGACTGCTTGTTGGGTTATCGGCCAAAGCACATCCAATCTTGGAGACGCGCTGGGCATCCGCTTTAACATACGCCCTCTTGCAGACCTTGGCAGCACGGTTGTAGGCTGCTTTGAGTGACTTGAGGTTGGGATCCTTCGTAGCGCGACCCCCGATCCAAGCACGATACGCCGCCTGTTTCTTGCCAACAGCATCGGCGCATGCACGGTTGAACCAGGAGCGTCCTCGGCCCTTGCCTGCGATCTCAGAGGAAGGAATGTAATATTCCATTCCTATTCTGATCTCGCAAGCAATGGCGTCGGCACTCGCTGAAGGATCCTTTCCATCAAAGCAGCGCTGCCGCCAAGGGATGGATGCGAAGTAATCCCGCATACCATCCCAATCTGCCGACGAGTAGTGCCAGACCCTGCGCTTGACCTTCACGGGACGTGGAGGCAAAGCGCAAGGAACCGACGTCCCAACCAGGCAGTGATCGGAAGTACCCAGGGGAGCACCAACCGTCACTTTATACCCGGTCGGATGACTCGTCAGCAGTAGGTCCAGCAGAGAGGGCGCATGACTTGCCACATCTGGGATCCTGGTAGGCTGATCCACCAGCTGTGTCAAGCCATTGGTCAAAGCGAATGCATGAGCAGTCCTGCCGGCATGGTCAGTTCTGGAGGAGCCCAACCACAACTCGTGGTGTGCATTAAAGTCCCCCAGAACTACCAATTCCGCTGTTGGAAACTGCTCCTGCGCGTCGTCTGTCGCCTGGCTAATATAATTAAATAGCCGAGTTGTCTCTACGTCCCCGTCGTGTGACCTGTAAAGGCACACGTAAACCCGACTCTGGGAGCCGAGGTCGACGTGCACCCACAGGGTGGAGAAGGAGGGGTCCTCCATATATTAAAACTGTAATATCTCCTAAGATATTCATTGAAATCAAATGACGTAAAGGGCAACTTTGTTCAAAATTAAATACTTGTGATGAATAAAGAATAATAATAAGTGAATATTTATTTGGATAAGGATTAATACCATGTTTATAAAAACCCCTTTCCAAATAATGCATTGTTTCAGAACAAATTCGATAACCATTAAAAAGGTTATAGTGAGCCAACCGAAATAGATAGACATATGCTATCGCGGACTTTTTTTTAGAACTTTTTAAGAGGAACAATTTCGTCGTACATGATTGTTATGTAACTTTAACCGTTAACGCAGCGTACGCAACGGAAGCTCTCAAAAGGAATCAATTTCCCCCGTTTTTGTAACATTTTTCATTGCTGCTCCGCTCCTATTGGTCATAGCGTGATGTTATATAGCCTATAGCGCTCCTCGATAAATGGGCTATCCAACACTAAAAGATTTTTTCAATTCGAACCAGTAGTTCCTGAGATTAGCCCGTTCAAATAAACAAACAAACAAACAAACTCTTCAGCTTTATATAATAGTATAGATTATGGCAAAAAATACAAGTGAAAATTAAATACAATACACAGATTTAGTAGTTAATTTTTTTGGCCTTATGATAAAAATGATACCACCAATAAGCTTCAAGTTGGAGCATTTGTAAACTATACCAGACTATCTAGGGTGCGTTCCACTAAGCACTCACAACGATCACGCTCACGACCACGGTTTTTCCCGTTCCACTTGATTCCGAGCGTTACAATTGTACACTCAAGTGGAATGGATTATGGAGCGTTTTGAGCGTTGTTAATTGATATGTAATTTTGTAAATAATGTCTGATTAAACTTTAAGAATTATTAGTTGTCTCGATTTACTTATATATTTAACAAAAATTATAATTTAATATTATTTATTTAAATTGAGTGAAGAATTTAATTAATTTACGTACAAATATAATCAAAATGTCTTCTACGGCGGTAGTTGGATATTTCGTAGTGCGTCGCAATAATGCTCCAGAAAGTACTAATTCATCCAGTTCAGATGAAGAATGGAATACCATTTTACAAAATCATGTTCGTGAAAAACGGAAACTTAGACCACGGATTATTGATTACGATAATGTAATTAATCGTTACTCTGATGAAACAGCAACTTCAACTAAAATATCTTTTTCCGCATCAAAAAGAGTTATTTTCGTAGTCGCCATCTTGATAAGTTTTAAAAATTGCGCTAAATTTCTCAACGCTCTGCAGCTATGTTCTGCAGTGTTTCCTACTTAGGGGTAAATACGTGGGTTGGGATTTTTTTTAGGGGTTTTACATGTTTAGGGGTATTTTTAGGGACATTTTATTTAGAAATACTGGCTCTGTGAAAATCCAATCTAGTCAATCATATTTATTTGTAGACCTAGCGACTTATTATAGCTTGAAACCTTTCTATAATAAACCTCCTTCATGTGCAAATATGATACTTCCGTTTACAATATCTATTATAAATTAGTTTTAGCCAGAAACCTATACCTTTTTCGTCATTTGTTTTAGAGGTTTTTTCGTCTAAGGTTTTAGCACACAGTTTCTCTAGTATTATATGGGCAGAAACGTCAACTTTCAGTAGTATTATAATGCTCTCTGCGTCAACTTATGGTGCAAAATTTATCTATTTTAGATATATGAAATATTTCGAATATACTATATAATTATTAAAACCCTCTATGAAAATACTTCATTGCGGACTTAATGTTATGGCAAATCTTCATCCATTTTTGTTTTATTGTTTATATTTTGTCAATTTTTTTTATATATTAGTAAATAACTATTTGAATGTTGCATAATACCAAGGTGAGAGGTCAGATGTTATACATCATATGCCACTACTGTAAGGCTCGTTCGTTATTTTTTTATTTTTTGTAGAAAAAATTTCTGGTAGTTGGTAACACTGCAACGCTCACTTCGACCCACCTCTTAAAATGGGTTATCGTGAGGTTTGCGTGAGCGTCAGTAATGACGTCATTAGTGACGTTTGTAAGTCTGACCTATAAACTTTAATAATTATTGGTTTATATTTTAAAAAACTATTTAATATTACATATTGTTGTGGGAGCCTAGACGATCGAAGCGCTAGGGCTTGCGATCGACCTCCCGTAAGCGAGGCTGGGTGGTTGACCGAGTTACCTCGGGCGCCGGTCACCCAGCTCATGCACCTTCGCAGTGCGGGGTTGTGCACCAAGTGTGTCAACCGTACAAAGCAACACCACTGGGAGCGGGTGTGTACGGGTGTGAGTGTGTGTGTGAGAGAGAGAGAGTGAGGGTGTGTATATATGTATGTATGTGTGTGTGTGTGTGTATGTTGTATGTGTATGTATGTATGTGTGTAGGGTATGTGTGAGGAAAGGGTTGAAGGCAAAGAAACAACTTTTGACGTTAAGCCGTATGCCGATCACCCCTAGCCAAATGTGTCCTATACACCCCGTCCTATACTTGGAGTCTTCCAGGTCTTCAGGTCTTCAGTTTCTTCCAAGTCTTCCAAGTCTTCTTGTTTTCCAGTTTGCTTCTTGTAGTTTCTTCTTTGTTCTCGTAGAGCCCATGTCGTTTCTTGAAAACCGGTTTGCTTAAGTACTTCGTGGCTATACCATAGAGAGAGCCTATGCAAATTGCCCCATTTCGAAGTCCCTTTTTACTATGGTGATCGGTGTTTTCGGCGTTTATTATTAAAAGTATCATAGGAATATACAAGTGTTATATATCAAAATAACCGTCTCGTTACGCACTATCTAAAAACATTAAATTTAACGATAAGGATTAACACTGTACAAAGCTATTTACAAAAAACCATAGAAAAATTCTTAAGATGTCATTATCATACCATATTATAGTGCGTAACGAGCGTGTACACATTAGATCGCGATGTATACGTGTTCCGTGAGTCATTCCTAGGCTGTTGCGTCGCTAACACATATCTAAATTTAGTTGAGTATTCCATTAATTTACGTTCACGTATAATCAAAATGTATTTTACGGCGACAGTTCGATATTCGTTGATAGTGCGTCGCAGTAATATTCCAGGAAGTAGGTACTTCTTTCTCTTTCTCTTTCCGCATCAAATAAAGTAATTTTCGTTGTTGCCATATTAGTTACCTACTTTATATTTTAAACTAATGCGCCAAATTCACTTCGCGAGCGTTGTGTGCAGCGTGAGCGTAAATAATGACGTCATTAGTGACGTTTTCGCCGCGATCACAACGATCGTAGTCGTCACGTGGAACGGCTGATGGAGCATTTTGGGCGTTGTGAACGTTAAGTGGAACGCACCCCTAGAGAACCGAGCAAGCAAGCGGACACGTCTTAATAGGAAGTTATTCCCTAGCATTAGGGTTTGTTTTTTTAAACACACATACTCCTGACCCCACACTAAGATAAGAATCTTGTGTCGTGGGAATAAAGAACTACGAGGTACTGCAGTACAACACCCAGACCTAAAACAAACATCTGTCTGTCACTTAAACATTTATCTCAGTGTGGGAATCGAACCCACGGCCTCTCGTTTCACAGCCGGCTACTAGCCCACTGCGCCATGGTGGCTTAATTAGAAAGAATGATTTAAAAAATTAGTTATTTTCCTGACTTACACTAACAAGTCTGCGGTTTATCACACAACCTAGCAGACTAAATTACACCATAGAAACTTATGTCCATTAACTTTCAGTGATATAAGGCAGTGCATAATTAGTATTCCTAAAATAAATAATAGATCTATCACTCCCATATAAAACAGCATAAGGAAGCACAAAGTTTACAAAACATATCTCATATGTTCTAACAATCTGCCCTCGCACGTATGTTCGGAAAAGATGGGCAGCTGCTTAATTAGGCCCGGCTTCCTAAATAAGGCAGATTTGGACAAACGTTTATAAGGCTTAAGGTCTGCCCGGGTAATCCCCGCGCCTGCGTAACATATGGCCCTTGTCGTATGTAGGCCTTGGTTAAACCTTGTGAGACAATGTCATTAGTTGCGTGTTTTTATTCGAGAACTTTCTTGTATTTAATAAGACCTTGAAAGTGAGTGTGAGTCCTAACTGGTAGAATATCTTCCAAATCAAACAACAAGTATAGAAATATTCCTTCTATTTTCATAATTATATTATTATAATGTCCCTCATTTTTTTCAATCCCAAGCCACCGTGCATATTAATCTCTAATATCTTTTTTTTAAGCAAAGGTCACACACACCCATACAGCCTTGTTTTTGTTGACATTGACCACAGACTAGTCTATTTCTAAATGCTTAAATCCAAAATAAATATACTAAAAATTATAAAACCTTAACTAACTTTAAATAACTTTGGGTCTAAAACCCTTTCGAGTATATTAGTAGAGGAGGCCCGCGTGCCTGGAGTGAGAACAGTGAGAATGTGTAATATAGGGCTGGTATTAATATTTCACCTGGAGTTGTTAAAGAGATGATTTTTATAATAATTTCAATCACTATGGATCTTAAACCTCTTTTTCAAATGATACTTCCCATAAAACATACATATAAACCGTAAATACGTGGAGATTCTATCGATAATGTCCAGCACAAAATACAATCCACATATTTTCATAAGTATTTTAAAGAATTTATAGGCAATATTTTAAAACTTCCTTAATTTAGGATTAAAAACACGCAGTAGTCCTGTTCCCACAATAGCTCAAAGTTAAACCTATATCTTGTGTTACCAGAACTACGCGGGACTACGGTCCCACAACACCCGGACCCAAAACAAATATTCGTAGATGATACAAATATTCATCTCAGTGCGACGATCAAACCTGCTATCCCTCGTGTCACAACCGACTACTCGCCTTGCCATGACGACTATATATTCTATACAAATAGAAACACCCATTGGAACCTTCATTACTCCTCTAATCTGTTAGTGCCAGTCCTTGCCCAGGAAAATAAATGTAACGGAGAAGGCCATGAACTCGCTATTTATAGCTCATAATCCTCGGATTGGAGTTTAAGTCCGAACCGGGGCTATCAATCTTGATCAGACCCGTATAATCACAGAAAACGTAATGGGATTACGCCGACCTCAATTTTTAAACGATTATATACGTCTTTTGTACTTAAAGTATTACCTATGGTAACGAGATACGTGTTTGTGTGTAAAGTGGATTTTCCTTCAATAAAAAATGTTACCTAAAAAAATGTGATAAAAATTTAAATTTTTCAGTGGTATGCGCATCACTTGAAGGGCTGGACCAATTTTACTATTTTAACGTTCGTAATAATTCTAACAATACTTTTAACAAAGAAAAATTTGAACATTTGCCGGAAAGTTGGAAGATTTTAGTTATTTGTAGCGACATTTCCGAACAAATATGCCTTAAATTGATTTACAGTGAAACTATTAATAGTATATAAGTAAATAATATAATTTCATAACGTTTAGAACGTAATATCAATAAATATTAATTAATTTCAATTCTGAATGCGGGAAGTCTATATTTCAAAACAAAATTCATTATATAGTTTGTCCCGTTTTAGCGCGCGGAAAGTCCCGTTCGAGAAAAAGTGACGCTGTTATCAAATAGTTCTTAGTAAAATGAATAGATGACATTTTCACAACAAATTTATTATATAGTTTGTCCCGTTTTGGCGCGCGGAAAGTCCCGTTCGAGCGAAAGTGACGGGAGTTATAACTTCCAAATAGTTCTTGTAAAATGAATAGATGGCATTAGTTGGCGGACAAGGTTTTTGGAACATCTTTCTTCATCGACAGTTCGTGTCTATAGAATTATAAGTCAATGGAAATTTGATTGCTTTTATGGAATTTCAGTCCTTACGGCACCGATAAACATTATCATGTACGCAAAACTGCGGGCTAAAGTTAGTGAATAATAAAAAAAAGAGATTTAATGTAGCATAGATTACTGTTCATCAGCAGATATAATACATAAGGTTTTACTATAATATATTTCTCGTGTATTTAGTATATATTTTTACAGGCCCTGCCTATGAAATGCCTGACTAATTCACAAAGCATGAGTATATATGCGAAAAGACTCGATAACTGCACTGGAATAAAGAAAATAAAAAACTAAAAGATCACTAACCCCGAGATAACGCTTTGCCATCCGAGTTTTTCACTCGATGCGGGTAGTTGCGACGCAGGGACTATTCAATCTACAGTTCAAAGTCCAACGATCCTTTGTTTATTTGTGCAGTGCAACGAATGTCTCGGAGAAATGGGATTGGTCACTGATAACATGTGTCGAGTCGAGAAAATGTTTCAAACAGTCCATGCATGTAGATGTTATTTAGCGAAAAAAACGCAAAGTACTAGAAGTTGTGCTTCGGAACCATGTACTATACAAATACATGAAGGTTCTTTGTAGACCAGTATCACGATTATGCTTAAAAATTCATATCCTCACGACTACTTGCTGGAGGTGTAGACAGAAATGAAGCTATTGTAATCACGGTTTAAATTTACGTCCATACCAAATATAGGATAACTCTCCGATTCTTCAAATATAAATACACAAATTCTGAATACCCTACCTGAGGGATGAGCCCAAATCATCAGTTTCAAAGCTTAGGTATGGTGCTACTGTATCAATGAGCCAATGTAGGAGTTAGAAATAAACTTTTCATTTATGCACACACTGCACCTGATGGTAAGCGCAGTGCCGTCCAGTTAGAGTACCAAGTAGCGAGAGACAATCTATATCACGCTACTCAACACAATCATGCCGGTCTTGTGTAGCTTCTTCACACTGCGCCATGGGGCAAGGAGGCGAAGAAGCGGTTGAAGGTCTAGATTTAAAAAATTGCTTAATTTTTAACGTCATGTTTTTGTAATAGGTATATATTATATAAATTTTAGCTTTCCGATCACCTTCATATAAACTTCAACTATGCGAACTCACATTCCTCCGTGCGCGCAAAATTATAAGTAAAAGTTTTTTTATTCATAAAAAGTACACCGACTTCAATAAAAAACAAATTATGCGTCACAATAAAATTTGAGGGTTTCCCTTAATTTTTCTGTGATCCCATCATCAGATCCTGAATTGGTGCCAATGGGACCACATTGGAAGTATACCCTTTTAAACAAAAAAAGAATTTCGCGAATCGGTTCAGGCGTCTTCGAGTAATCAGGTAACATACATAAAAAAAAAAGATTCCGACGAATTGTTAACCTTCTCCTTTTTTGAAGTCGGTTAAAAAAGGGGTACAAAGTTTTCTCTTCAGTTATTAATACACAGAGGAATGTCCTTACTAGCCCTACTTCAATAATCTAGACACTGAACCGTAAAGGCTGATAAATTTCGCTGAAACTGTTGCAGGCATCCGTATGACCGCAATCCCACGCTTTGTAAGTAAGCTTAGCCCGAGTCAATAGAATCTGAATAATCGAACCAATCCTACGTGATCAACTGCGTAGTTCCGTAAATACCTTATGCGTTGACATTTCGATTGAGATCGTTGAGTATACATGATTTTCGTTTAAATTATCTGGTACTGATTTGTTATTGGTACCTATTTAAAATCCATACCAATACTATAAATGCGAAAGTAACTCTGTTTGTTTGTATGTTTTTTTGTTTGTTACCTTTTCACGACTAAACGGCTGACCGGATTGTAATGAAAGTTGGCAAGGAGATAGATTATATCCTGGATAAGGTATGTCCTTATCCAGGATATAATCTAAGGCTATCTTTTGTCAAAATTTGTATGGGAAATCCATAATTCCAAAAATTTGCAAAATCATCCCTTAATGTATAGCCGTACTAATCCACACTAATACTATAAAATATAACTCTGTTTGTAAGTAAGTGTTAGTTGAGGGGTTTGAGAATAACGTGGACTCTTTCTTATCCCGGAAAATGCACGGTTTCTATGGGATAGCAAAATAAAGAAAGATGTAATAACTTAAGATGTCTCCATGGAATTTATAACTCTTATTTCTAAAATAACTACCACGCGGGCGAAGCAGCGGGTAATAGCTAGTCTAGAATAATTTAATGATGAATATCTATGTGGTTGTAGTTAGTTGGTTGTTCTTGATTAATAATAAATAGGAGTACTTACTCCGATCGCAGAAATTAACTGAAATGTACCTACTAATGCGGTCTTCTATTATTAATAAAACAATACCACAGCAGTACAGTTGTAAATGGTAATAAGTAAATCAGAATATTACAACTCTAGTCCCCGGTCTGGAATAGAAGTTTTTTTTATCTCGGCAAGGCAAATGACCACACTGCACCTGATGGTGAGTGCAGTGCCGTCCAGTTAAAGTATTACGTAGAGTGAGACATCAGTCCCCCGCTACTCAACACAATCGTAGTAATAATAAATGAACTAAAAGTACTATTAACTATCTGTCGCATAGATCCGTTCAATCTCGGATAGCGCACGTACTAAATTCCAATTAGTACTTAGTGCATGTACTTTAAAGTCTAAGGCAGACATAGCACTGCATCAGTTACGCATTAAATTTACTGGCGAAATTTAATTAAATTATTTTTATATCTCCCATGGATTTGTTCTACATTTACAGTATGCCTATTTTAAAGCAATAAGAATATACATTGTGAGACTGCAACTGGCTGACAGAGAAGAGTTGATTAGCATGCAGTAGGAGGAGGTTAACAATTCGTCGGAATCTTTTTTATGTATGTTACCCGATTACTCGAAGACGCCTGGACCGATTCGAGAAATTCTTTTTTGTTTAAGGGGTATACTTCCCATTGGCACCAAGTCAGGATCTGATGATAGGATCTCAGAAAAATCAATGGAAACCCTCAAATTTTGTAGTGACGCATAATTAGTTTTTTATTGAAGTCGGTGTACTTTTTATGAATTAAAAAACTTCCACTTATAAGGTTGTACTACTGTTTTAAGGTGATTAACGTGCATATACATCTGCACATAAAAACAATTAAATACATCACATTTTAATACAAATAATCTTTACAAAATATTGAACGGAATACTTCAGACTCTTATTAACGAGACGGTTCATACATTTAATAGCAATCGAAGACAAAAGGCATTCGGGTATAGAATTCACCAATTATTCGATACCCATTCTGAATACCAACAGTCTAAAACGGATCACAATTAAACACCCCACGGCCGTTTCTTCAAAGGGGTTGGATTTTAATATGAATGCCCATCGCCAGTGTTCCATATTTGTGAAGTCGCTGATAACTTGCTCATATTTCCGTAGAAAGACGAGTGTCTGGGAATTCTTACCTGTTCTACATACATACACTCACGCCTGTAATCCCCGAAGGGGTAGGCAGAGATGCATCCAGTGAACCCACTTTCGCCGAATTTATTACGGTCTCATAACGTGATAGGGGGCGCGCCTATCGCCATTCCGGGCACAGTTCCAGACTCCGGGCTGATACTGAGCATTTCTAGACGGAAAACCCAATATCACTTTACCCGATCCGGGAATCGAATCCGAGACCACAGCACAGTAGTTGTAACGCATGCGCAATTATAACTGCGCCACCGAAGCAGTCTTACCTGTTCTATCCCGCAAAAAATCATTATTTTTCTTTTCATTACAACTCGCATCAATATTATAATTATTGATATAACACAGTTATATCTTAATTTAGGCAACTTGCAATAAACCGCAAGAGCGACAGAGAAAATTGAATTTTCAAAACAAACATTTACCATAGAGACATTTCCAAAGCACTTTAATATTATTATACGAAGACATCAAGTCACATTAAATTCTTTATTCGTTTTATTTCTGCGGGGTCACGAACCGCGCCCGGAATTCCTGAAATGTCTTTGATCTAAGTCAAACAAGGAGAAAAAAATAAACGAAAATGCACTTCAAGTGTCTTCATAAAGGGGAGAAAAATATAATTTATTCACGGGATAATTTTCTCCTCCCTTTTAAAGGATAGACGTTTGAAGTGGTGTGAGTAGGGCGGACAAATGTTTGTGGAACTACGCTGGGCCCTCGGCCGGCCCTCTCGGGGAGACTTTGTCTTGTCGCTTTAGTGCTATTCTTTATCGCATTCGACGTTCGTATCGACGCTTTATTTGTCCCGACATGAGAATTTAATGAACATGGATAGAAAATGTATTTATCTTTCTTTGCTTGTGTTGCTAACAAATTGTAGAGACATTTTGGTTCTGTATTCAATAAAAGTTGTTTCAGATACAATTTAGTTATAACTACGTAACTGCGTAAAATAAAATAAGTAGAATAAAAATTTTATTAATATATATATTATTAACTAACATTACCCTGCCAAGCGCCCAATGGCTAAATGATAAGAAAAAAAAGACGTAACATATATTTATATATGTTTAATTTAACAATACTTGTGGGCTTACAATTTTTTTAGTTGTTTATCGTCCTTGGTGCAGATAAAGAGATTGTCTGCTTTGCCAACCCTAGAATATGCAATATATACAATTGATTAAAACTTGTTCGTGAAACATTAAAACACTTCCCTTATCAACCCACAGCTTCCTTCGCTTTACCTGTTGATTCGAGACTCTATAGAATCCCCTGATTTAATAAAAACATGCGTGTATTATGTAAAAACAATACAACATTATGTAAAAATTTCAATACGATCGGTAAATAACTTAAAGAGATTTGCGATTTTGAACAAACGATCATATTTTTTTGTAAACATACTCAATTATATCACTGTACCTATTGTATATCATGCTTGTTATTTACTTCATTATATAATGATAATATAAGAGCTACTGAAAATAGTATCGTGGCAGTAAAACCTATTTTAGAATATTCACATTTTTATCTTTTTGTTGTTAATATTCATACCAAAATAACTCAATAAACCACCGCAACTCTACGATTTTGCGCTGTTTACGTGAAATCTAAGTGAAAATTAATAATGAACAGGCAAGATAAGACTCTCGAACAACAAGAATAATTCTGTCAATTTACAATTAACCACAACAGTTCCCTGCTTACCTCTTACCTCTCAATAATAATTAGCCGTAGTGAATACTTCGCCTTCAAGTGACCTCAACGCGGGGGTAATTAAGACTTGTTCACAACTTCCAAATTAATCAACAGCGCCTTGTTCAAACGAAAACCTGCGTACTTGTTTTGTTTTGTACGATACGCCAACTAAGTACCTGTTTGCTTGTAAAATGTTTTATATTCCTAAGTACTTACTGCTTGCTTGCAGGTTCATGGACTGTATTTAATTAAATTAAGTATGAAAAATGAGCAACGAGACGCCGCGGTTCGATTCCCACACTGAGACATAAGTTTGTGTGAGCTATAAATAGTTGTATTGGGACTAAAAAGTCCCTCGTAAAAGGTCTCTTGTAGTTCCTGCTCCCTCCGATCCTCCGATAATTGTATGATGTATCGTACTGTGGTTTCGGCTGTGTATTTTTTTATTCTGTCACGGCAAAGTGACCGAACTGTACCTGATGGTAAACGTGCAGTGTCAAATGCTATCCGTCTACGTTACGTATTTTTAACTGACACAAAAAAGGAGGAGGTTCTCATTTCGACGCGTACCTATACATCGATATACTTCTCAGTACTACCAATCATTGACTTAGAAAATTGCAACAGCACCGTTTTATAATTGGTTAAATTAAAGGAGCAACATTTTCTTACTCTTCAAACTCGTTCTGGGTTTTATTTTTACCATAGACATAGAAAATGGACTGTGCCAAATTGGCCATTTTGTAGAAAGAGACAGAGTGAATGTGCGGTCAATACCTATATCTTTTCTCTCCTCCAAGTCTGTGACGTAGACCAATCAAAATTCTAGACATCTGCTGGCCGCACGATCGCTTTATCTTTTTCACATTTTACTTCCCGTATGTACTAAATAGCTGGATACAGAGCGCTCAGTCCCTTCTATGTCTATGATCAATACGAAAACATAATTCACGACTTAACAAACAAGAGGCAGCGTGTATGGTGCGAAATAGCTCGTCCGTTATCGCCTTAGAGTATTTAAATACATATATATCGCAGATCGATATTATTCCTACGATATTTATCAATAATAAATAAAAATAAGAGGTGTGTGATTATTCAATCTATAGACTACAATACGAAGCGTTATCGAAAGTTAAAAATCCCAAGTAAAAAAATATATTTAAAATAAAATTCAGTGTGAACAAAGTTTTATGTTATAAATTATAGACATTTTCAATAACGGGACGATATCGCCGGCTTGTGAATTTTACATCAATGCCCTTTGCGATGAATGACTGTCTTTCGTAAAATGGGGAACACTTTGAAACACTCATCATTAGGGAATTTCCTTTCGAGAACTTGGCGGGGAACAATAAGTACATCACTTCCAATATCATTCGGATCGTTTAAAGACTTTAAAGTAATGAATTGATTCTCATAGTCTATGACTTTTAAATTATATGTATGTCTAGACATTTTCTTTAAATAATAAATAAATGATCGTAGTCATCATTTACTGTGTAAATATTCTATTCGAAACCTACAGACAGCATTTTAAATGTCTTTTGTTTAATTTGAACAAAACTTCGATATCTAAATATACACTGTTCACAAAGTCTAGGTAGGGAACAAGGGAACAATAGTGTTTATTTTAAATTCAATATTTTTTTGTCTTAGATGTTATACGTCAATAGAAGCGTAATTTAATATTCATTTTAATTTAGCAATTTAATAAAGGGCTTGTTAGTGAAAAAAAAATGTATTACAAAAAACTGCTCTCTGCCTCGGTGGCACAGTTGTAATTGCGCATGCGTTACGACTGCTGCTGTGCTGAGGGTGCTCAGGTTCGATCCCCGGGTCGGGTAAAGTGATATTGGGTTTTTCTATCTAGAAATTCTCAGTATTAGCCCGGAGTCTGGAATCTGTGCCCGGTATAGTGATAGGCTCGCCCCCTATCACATTATGGAACTGAAATTCGGCGAAAAGTGGGTGTACTGGTTACACCTCTGCCTACCCCTTCGGGTATTACAGGCGTGAGTGTATATGTATGTATGTATGTATTACAAAAAACTTACATAGTGCTGGAACCAATAAAAAACAAGTTCATGTAAATTAAAAAAACTAAAGCGTAAGTAAATATTTCTAACAACTTTTTAATAATCTGTTGGACCTCCTAAGGCATAAGCGACGGTTCTACATTGTCGTGAGAATGAGGTTATCAATTGTCGCCTGAGGAATAAGGCTCCATACTCTGGAAAAGTGTGAAAAAGTTCTTCTTCCGTGTTCAAATTTAGGGGAAAATTACTGAAAGCTCTTCTCCCGAGCAAATCCCACTCATGCTCAATGGGATTGAGATCGGCGGACTGAGCAGGCCACTCTAATACGGTGATATTGTACTCGCGGAACACATTCATCACCCGCCTTGCGATGTGTGCACGTGCATTATCATGCATGAACATCAAAACTGGCCTAGTTGCTGTCGATGAGGGATGACCATTGGGTGCACAATCTCGTCACGGTATTGCTCCGTATTTAAATTGCCTCGTATCCAAACGAGATCTGTTCTTTCACCTAGGCGAATAGGGTAGTTGACTCGATTTATTTTATTAATTTAATCAATAAGTTACATTACCTAAAACCTATTATCGAAAGAATTTTATGAATCCGAACAAAAATAAGTAAATTAGACACGACTCAAATCTACTGGAAGGGGTAGTAGTCAAATAACAGTACAAGGATGCATATCTGATACCGTGACGTCACGGTACTATGAATCGCCTGTACTGTACCGTTGTGCGAGGGAGAGAGCGATATGTTCCCAACACGCCATCGTTTTCGCTTATGCCTGTGAGTAATTTGCTCATACCAATATTTAAAATAAATATTGTGACCTACTTTTTCAAGCAATTTGGATTCTGTTTTCGCAAAAGACTTTCTTTTGCGTATTATATTCGATTGCGTAGAGAATAATGTACAAAATTAAACACAGGAAACTACCCTATTCCAGCCCACACCATTATTGTTCCGCCTTAATAAGAATGAACTAGCTGAGGATTTTGGAGTCGACTCCGGCGACTAGGAACTCTCCAAACACGCACTCTCCCTGAATCGGGATGAATCGAAGTCGCATCGAGACTCATTCGAAAACAGAACATATGCCCACTGATCGTCGGTCCTTCGCAAATGTGTGTTAGCTTACAATAAACGACGCCCTCGATTTCCACGTCGCAGGGCTATAACTCTTAGCGATCTGAGAGCGTGAAGATTTAGGTACTTCATGTAACCTTCTTCTGGCAGTTTCTCCACTGATAATCACTTGGTGCTGGGACTGGAAGACTCCAGTCGAAAGGAAGACTCCTACTAACTGGCGAGCTGTATGCTGGGGCTGCCTCCTTGCAGGGTGACGTTCGGCTACATCGCCTGTAGCCCTGTAGCGTGCCCATAATCAGCAAATTACGCTAGGTTGCGTGTTAACAGCCTCCGCGGTTTCACGTTGACTGCGCCCAGTTTCCAACATACTCACAGCCATGACGACGTGACATAATGCTCAAGAATCACAAAAATTACAAGGAAGTAGCGTTATTTGTTTTTAAAGAGGGTTGATATAATTGGCTTGTTCCCTAGACTTTGTTGAGCACTGTATATTGACCGTCTTAGTCTAGCCTGTCAAGTATCTTCTGGCCAGCCATATTTGGGCTTACAATACTCGCCGTAATTGACGTGCGTATTCAGCGTATTTGTAACGTTACTTTTATAGAAATAAGGTTGATTTTGGGTTGTATTTTTATTCACTACTTATTACCTTTTTCCGAACACCATTGTCCTTGTGTTGCTTGAGAGGATAGAAGTTAACGCATTCATTTCTTAGTTAGGTACTCGTGCTGTAGCTACTTTATAACGCGTGAATAGAATTACAAGTTTTATTAGTGTTTGCATTGATTACGCAATAAAAAGACAACACATATGGTCTTGACTATAAACTACGACACGAGTCTAGTGGGTATCAGGAACCAGGAGGGTTATTCTTGACACTTGATTCCAATTTAATATTGGGATTGGGTTCAAAAACTGTACAATTGGCACTCTTTACACCAGCGCACGATTTAACTGTTTAACATTATTTTTGTACTGTCACGGCAAAGTGACCACACTGCACCTGACGGTAAGCGCAGTACCGTCCAATTAGAGTATCGAGGAGCCAGAGACAATCTATCTATTTATTTATCTTTGTATTTTATGTAGGTAAAGAAAAAACCTTTTTTTTCACATTTATTTATTTACGACAAAAATACATCTCATGTACATGCCACATTAAATCATTCATCCTCAAGATACATTCTAGCTGCACAAAATACTACAATGTCGTAGAGACCACTTTTCAATATTGTGTATTAGAATCGACCTTATAAATAAATAAATATACATTCTTAATATGAATCAAAATCACTCCTTATGATCAAATAATATAGAATTACTTTTACACAAAAGATAAAAACCATAGACATATAGACTGGACTGAGCGTCTCTATCCAGCTATTAAGTAAATACGGGTAGAAAATGGCGGATAAAGCGAACGTGCGGCTAGCAGCTGTCTTAGAATTTTGATTGGTCTACGTCAGACTTGCAGAAGCAAAAAGATATAGGTATTGGCCGTACAATAGCTTTGTCTCTTTCTACAAAGTGGTCAATTTTGTAAGGATATTGCTCAGTCCATTCTCTACGTCTATGGTAAATCCAACCCTACATTTCGTATTCATTCGCGAACTAGCGTCACTACGTTGGTTTTAAGGGCATGCATAGAATTATCAAGGTCATTAACATGTGTTAAACCTTTATATTTTAAACGTTTTACCGAATCAATTTTATAAATATACTCAAAATAATTAAGTGATGTCAATTAACGTAAAAAGAAAGGCCGATATGATTCATGACGTCATCGCTCGGAATGGCCATTACGATGCAGTAGTGTGAGGGAGACAATAAGATACTACGCACACTTTATTCATAATATTTAAAATAATAATTGCGACCTCATTTTTGATTCAATTTTATGTTGTTTTTACAAGACGACTTGTTTTTTTTATTTTCCCTTCAAGTAACGTACAAAATTAAATACAAGAAACTACCCAATTATTTCTATTCTCTTATATATATTTTTTTACTGCCTGGATAGACAGACGAGCAGTCGGGCCACCTGATGGTAAGTAGTCACCGCCGCCCATAGACTTCTGCAATGCCAGGGCACAGCAAAGCCGCTGCCTACCGTATATTTAATGAGATTTATCAAATAGACCACTAGAGTGGAATGTATCCTCCTACTTCACATTGCATACCCCGCAGACACTCATATCACTATAATCAATATGCTTATACACCGTAAAATATTGTATAAATGATTTGGCACACTCTAGTACCCTGATAATATCTACGTAATATTAGACACAATATAATACATTAATAAATGCGAATGTATCTATGTTTGTTATTTTTTCATGCTCCGTTCATGCTTTAACGGCTCTAGAGAGATAGCGAATAGTGATTTATCCACTTCTCGTATTATAATTACTTTCCTGTGTATCTATATTATCTATAACAATTGTATAATATTCCATATAGAAAGTACACCAACTATATAATAAATGCAATAATTGTTTAAAAAAAATAAGCAATCTATTCATAAAGAATGAATACAGCGAATGGTATAAAAAATCTTTGAACAGCATAATGGACTTGCTTGGTACAATTATCGATAATTTTTGTGGCAAATTATTGATTGTATGTTTTTTTTTATCCTGGCGCGGCAAAGTGATCGCGCTGCACCTGATGGTAAGCGCAGTGCCGTCCAATTAGAGTATCGAGAGACAATCTATCCCCCGCTACTCAACACAATCATGCCGGCTTGCTCCTTCACGCTACGCCATGGGCAAGAAGGTGAAGAAGCGGTCGAGGGTCTATTGTCAGATATTCAGAAGGCCGCAAAATGGTCAAACTTTGTACCCCAACTCTAGACCCCGAGAAAATACCGGATGTACACTGGCTGATCCCGGAACGCACTTGCATGTGCCACTATGGCGGGTTTTTCACCCTGTGTACGGTGGTCACTATCCGGGTGGATATGAATATCCTACCACCACGTATTATACGTTTAATGACATAACTGAGTACTTGTTTAAAAATGTGTTCTCCGTTCACTTACTATTTTTACTAATTTGACATTTATTAAAACTATATTTATTAGACATCAACACTACTTTCTACTTAGGCCTCTATAGATTAGGCCTTGTTACAAAATTCGATATTCGCTTGGACATATCCATATTAAATTCTAATTTAAAAACATACCACATATTAGATTTTTAAATAATTGAAGTAGGTATTGTAATTTTCTAATATATGTATATAAATTATTCTTGATTAATAAATAGCTGACTGATATTCAGATTCTCAATTTAAAAAACTATTCTCCACTGCTAAATAATTTATTCTTTACGTTTTATTTACGAAAAATTTCACCATTGGACTTCTTAAAAAATATACATCGAAATATACTTATAGTATATGATTTTGTTAAGCTTATGCATAATGTGACAACAATTCTTTGTTATCCATACAAATATATCTTAATACTAACAATTAGACAAATTAATTAGACATCAATTTTATTGAAGCAGTAATTCCTACACAATAAAAAAAATTGTGATCCCAAACAATTATGTAGACAGAACCAAAAGAATTGGTATACCACATTATTGATTTATTTTTTCAAATAAATTTCGTATATAATAAATAACTCAAATAAAACAAACAATATACATAAAGTATAATAAATTATTTATACACATGCATTGCAATTTTTTTTTACCACAATGTTGGCAAACTAGCTAACGGCCCACCTGATGGTAAGCGGTTACCACAGCCTATGGACGCTTGCAACACCAGGAGCATTATATGCGCGTTGCCGAACCTTCAAAAACCTATCTACTCCCTTCTTGAAGAACCCCATAGTGAAGTCCCCTTGGAAAACCTCGGCAGTGAGCTCATTCCACATTCGAAGCGTTCGCGGGAGGGAAGTATATTACCAGTTCATAACATACTTATATTAATCATTTATTTTAACTTACTCAAATTAAGTGTCTTATTATATCACAACATCCACTCTACAGTTCACAGAAACCACTCTTTCTATGACATTAGGCGAAAGAATTTTCCGATTTTCTTGTTTGACATGATTTATCTCTTTTAATTTACTAAGGGTCCTAAAAAGTGGCACTTCGCCCATTCAAGGCATAAGTGCCCAAACTCGTCCTACCCAAAAGCCAGTGTAGCCAATCTAATGACACTACATTACTTGTTAAAACACTCTGTCAGTAAGCAAACACGTTGAACCATGCACAATATCACTGCACTAAGTTTCATCACAAATCACGGTAGAAGTGATCGGTGCTCGCTCCATCTCCTGCTTAGACTCCAAGCAGGCAGAGTGCGAGCAAGTTGGAACATCAGTCAACATCATCCGGTTCATCCTCGCTCATATCCTCGTCGCTGGTGTGGTCCGGGTCAGCTGCCTGAGACATGCATCGTTCACACCAACACTTGAACAGGTAGTTCTGCGCTAGCTCCTGAGGAAGAAATTATTATAATGTAATTTTTTGTCATAAAAATTGATATAGATGGCTAAATAATCCAGTATTGTAATGATAAAAAAAAATCTATGATGTTTCTTGGTAGACGCAATATTTGAGAGTGCCTGGAATAGTTTGGCTGGTAATACTCAATATATTTTCTATAGGATTTCAATGTTATATGGTGCCGGTGGATAACAAAAATGAAGGGAAAATGCCACAGAAACAAAGAATATGCGACAACAAACAGGAAAAATATCAGTGAGATAGCTATGAATTTTTATAAAAACCTCTCTACAGTTCATCAGATATAATATCAGAAATTGCAGATAACCCTAACAATGAAGAAATAATCCCTTACATACCGGAAAGTGAAACTAAGAAAGCCATGCTAACACAAAAAAATTGCAAAGCACCAGGAGAGGATAAAATAACTAATGAATTGCTAAAAGGGTTGCTGGACGTTATAGTTAAACCTCCCAGAAACTTATTTAATGAGATCCTAGACAGCGAGATATCCTAGAACAATGGACAAAATCTACCATAATACTGATCCACAAAAAAGGGGATAAAGATCAAATGGAGAACTATAGGCCAATAAGTCTAATGACAAATATTTACAAAATCTTTTCAAGAGTTATATTAGGCAGACTAACGAAACAACTAGACGAACAACCAAGAGCTGGTTTCAGAGCTGCCTTCTCAACAGTAGACCACATACATGTGGTTAAACAAATCATGGAAAGAGCTGGTTTCAGAGCTGACTTCTCAACAGTAGACCACATACATGTGGTTAAACAAATCATGGAAAGAGCTGGTTTCAGAGCTGACTTCTCAACAGTAGACCACATACATGTGGTTAAACAAATCATGGAAAAATACAGCGAGTACAATAAGCCAAATTATATGGCTTTTGTTGACTACAATAAGGCATTCAATTCTTTATGTCACAGATACATATATAGAGCATTGGAGAATCAAGAGATAGAAAATAAGTACATTAGAATAATAAAGAAAATATACAGCAACAGCACAGCAAAAATACAATTAGAAAGAACTGGAAAGGAATTCAAAATACAAAAGGGAGTCAGACAAGGAGACCCCATGTCACCAAAGTTATGGAAGGCATCTTTAGAAACCTAGACTGGGAGACATGGGGGATAAACATAAACGGCTGTATGCTATCCCACCTCAAATTCGCAGATGACCTTGTGCTGTTCACTGAGGACTCATACACCCTACAGAAAATGCTCGAACAACTAGCGATAAAAAGTAATAAAGCCTGGCCTCACAATGAATATGTCAAAAACAAAAATTATGACAAATAGACAAAAAGACACCATTAAATTAAATAATGAAGAAATAAATTATGTAGAAGAGTATATTTACTTAGGACAAATTATAACACCACAAAAGATGATGGGAAAAGAACTACAAAGACGGGTTAGCAATTCCTGGGGAAGGTATTGGTCACTAAAGACAATAATGAAAAACAAGGACATCCCAATGTCAATAAAGACAAAGGTGTACAACACATGTATCTTACCCATTCTTACATACGGATGTCAAACCTGGGGCCTGACAAAAGCACAAAGCCAAAAACTTAAAATATGCCAACAAGGCATAAAAGGAAGCATGCTACACGTTAAGTTGAAGGACAAGTGGAGACTTACCAAGATAAGGAAGGCCACAGGTGTGGCAGACGTATCACAAAAAATCAAGCAATTAAAATGGTGTTGGACTGGGCATGTGATCAGATCTCCAAGAGAGAAATGGTCCAAAGAAGTCGTACACTGGTACCCCAGAGAAGGAAAGAGAGACAGGGGGCGACCACAAAGAAGATGGAAAGACGACCTACCAAAAGGATGGTGTAGAAAAGCTAGAGATAGAGGAGACTGGCGACTACTAAAGGAGGCCTATGTCCAAGGTGGACAACCTGATCCAGAAACTGCTGGTGTTAGTGATAAATAGGATAAGACTCTCAAGTTTAAGTTAGTAACACCTAAAGCACTGTTAGGAAATCAGATCAGTGAATAAAGGCATTTTTGTTTATTTATTTTATGGTGCCGGTAAAAGTATTCAGTCATTTGAAACTATAGGTAGAAACTAAACCTACAATAAAACACATACTTCGGATATTTTGAAGGATTTCAACTAATCTTATTTCTAATTGTTACCATGTGTTGCTGCTGTGAACATCATATACTGTCTATTTTCAATTTTGTATATGATCTATACTTACTTTTTGCCTGGAATGCCTCGACCTCTGCAACATGCATTCATCTAGATAACTGATACATATCTCTTCGCCTGGCATGATAGTCTTTGATGCTTTCAGCTGTATCCTGTGATTGCTGTAAGGGAATGATGACTCTGCATTTGGGGCACAGCTGTGATTGCAAGCACTTTGCAATTCGTATAACCCTGAGCCTTCAGTGTTCAGGAATGTTCCGGACTCTAGAAAATATAAAATATTGATAGGGTAATCCCTGTTTATTAGAAATATTGAGGTCTCTTAGGAAATAAGTATGGATTGAAAAGTTAGACGGAGTGTGGTGAAGGTTTTTAACAAAAGATAGCTTTCTCTAAGTCAGTCCAGCCCAGTTTGTATCCAGATCAAGCAGTTCATTTGCAGTTTTCCTTATGGGAATGCCCCTGAGGACAACTGTATTGCATGTAATGGCATTCCAAATTATCATTATATGCAGTTATCGTAACGCGCCTCGTTAAGCGTTTGTAAGGATTTAGAGAATAATGCCCCTGGGCAGTGTGCGTGTTTGGTCGTTTTATAACAATATATATTTTTTTATTAAAATTTGCATACTTATATCTCTAAAAGTAGGCAAAGACAAAATTATTCCACCTACAATTCATCAATAATTTTTGTTCTATATCAGACACATGTTCAGTTTCAAATCAAGAGAAGCTTTTAAATCATACATTGCAATCACATCTCCTGAATACCACAATACTAGTACTATCTGTAAACTGGGTTAGAAGCCTACACTGCGCCATTAACAAATGTGATTGACTTAACATTGTTATCTACAAATTCTGTATTTTAAATACGACATTTTTCTCACCTGCCTCAACATACTGGTACAGCTTGTCAATAAATAGATCAAGCTGTTTTCTCTCATCATCGGACATTGTCAATTCTGATACTGCATTCACCCACATGGCCAGCGGGCTGGTACCGATACCTTGTCCGTTTGTACCAATCAGGGCCATTAGAGAGCAGAATCCTTCAGGAGTTAGAAACTGAAAGACAATATTTAGATGATATTAATATAGTGACTGCCTCGGTGGCGCAGTTGTAATTGAACATGCGGTACGAATGCTGTGCTGAGGTCTCGGGTTCGAACCCCGAGTCGGGTAAAGTGATATTCAGTTTTCTATTTAGAAATACTCAGTATCAGCCGGGAGTCTGGAATTGTGACCAGTATGGCGATATGCTCGTCTCCTATAAAATTATGGAAACATATTAAATTAAATAATATAACAATTAAATTAGGCGAAAAGTGGGTGTACTGATTACACCTCTGGCTTACCCTTCGGGGATTACAAGTGTGAGTGTATATGTGTATGTAAATAATATTTGAGTGTTGTAAGCTTTTTTTTTATATTGGCACGGCAAACTGACAACTCTGCACCTGATGGCAAGCACAGTGCCATAAGCATAGTATATCTTTCTTTGTTGTGAGACTGACAATCTGTATCTGAATGTGAGGTCAGAACTTGTGTGCGACTTGTTAAGTGTTATTTATTTGATAAATGGTTAAATTTATTTAGCAAATCTTTGTCTCACATTGTGCAATAAAGTGAAGTAAACTTACCTCCTGTATGTATTCACTGTTGATGACAGCAATAGTCAAGTCCCGCAGCCTATTAAGCTGAGTCGCGAATTGTTCACCGAGGAGCTTGTGAATCAACTGAGCGTCTTCATTGACAGTGCGGTGACAGAACTGTTTCACTTTAGCTGCAGCAGCTGGGGGATCTGAACTGTGATTGATATACGCGAGTATTCGTACTAGCAGCATTATATTCGTTGTCTCTGGAGGATAGTGCATTTGCCTGAAAAAGAGGAGACAAATCAATGGGTCGAATTATAAATAGTATTTGTGACAGGTTAAATGTAAAAAAAAGATGTCAAAACTTCAACTGTTTCATCAGATTAGGAAGTTCATTTTCTCAGGTTTCTATCTAAAACAATGCCTTGTTTATGAAAGAATATATGGACGGGCGGTGGACTATTTGAGATAAAGCTTCTTTTTTTGCCATATTCCTAATATGTTTGTATATGACTCATACACACATATTAGGATTTCGCAAATTTTGAATCTTTTTGTGATTTTTTTTTGGCACTCACACCTACTATACCAGGGCAATTTATTTTTCATGGCCCATTTTTTTTAAAATAATTGCATAAAAATAAGTCACAAGATGCAGTATGTGCTTATACAAGCATTTTATTAATCCTATTAAAATCCACGCAATAGGTTTTTTATATTTTTTCCGAAATACAAAAAAACTTTAAAATAAGTCCTGTAATTATTCAGAAATGTAGCTTAAATCAAATAACCCACAACTGTCTGATTACTGATATGGTTATTCCTGTCATAAAAAAACGATATTCTGTCGCAAATTATTTAAAAAATATTTTTACAAACTTACTTCCACTCCTCCAAAAGAATTGTCATTGGATGTAGAGGATCAATGGGATCATGGCACATTGACCTGTGATACGTAACATAAGCCTGTTGCTTGCATATCTCTGTACAATACAGAGCTTCACAGTCATCACAGGAGGCAATATCTTCCATGTTAATCCCAAATGAATCTGGATGGGGCAGGACAATGTCTGTCTTGCAGGATAGACGCCTTACATTCTGCTCTGGAGTTTCTAAGGGCCTGTAAATAAAATGTATTAAAAACTGTGATAATATTGTGCACTTATTTGCTTTATTATGTAAAATATTTTTAACTGACTTTAAAAAAAGGAGAAGGCTCTCGATTCGTCGGAATCTTTTTATGTATGTTCCCCGATTACTCAAAGACTCCTGGACCGATTCGAGAAATCCTTTTTTTGTTTAAAATGGTATACTTCCCAGATGGTCCCATTGGCACTTAGTCAGGATCTCAGAAAAATCGAGGGCAACCCTCAAATTTTATAGGGACGCATAATTTGTTTTTTATTGATGTTGGTGTACTTTTTATGAATTAAAAATCTTTTTGTATTAACTTTATTATTATGAAATACAACTGATTTTGTCTGGTATGTACTCCCTACTTATTACCTTTTTCTGAACACCAGTATCCTTTTGAGACATGAGAGGTATAAAATTATTATTTAGTTAAATTTATGATTACATCAATTGATATGTTTGTATTTGTTTGTATTATTTTTAATAAATAATTTATAAAGTCACAATGTTCGTCTGTGACAAACTTCAAACCCACCCCATCGATTTCAATGAAATTTTGTGAATACTTATGGTTGGTCCCAGCTTTAAAGATAGGACAGTTTTGGACCTGATAGGTGGCACTGTTGTCGAGGTCTAAAATTTGGCAAATGTGGCATGACATCTTCCCGGGGCCACTAGTATAATTATAAAGTTTCTAGTAAAAATTTATTTTAACATTGCATCGAAATATTTCGAGACAAAATTGTTTCTGTTTTTGCCTGAAAAAGTATTTGCTGTTAATTTTAGTCAAAAGCATGCGCGCGCATAATTATTCATTCGATTTTTAATAACATTGAAACAAAAAACTAGGAGATTACACGTTTATTTTATGTATCTCAACTAGATACGAAGGTATTCATGACATATGTTGAAAAAACTAGCATAGGCGTTGTACCGAATATGACAAATAAAAAGCTTTATATAAAGTTTCTTACCTCATACAATGGTCACAGGCTAAATATCTGTAAGCGTTATTCCACGCAAATTGGCACGAGACTAGCGGATCTTCTTCGAGTATTATATCGCCTGGTTCATACTTCTTCGTGGCAAATAACCCCTTGCCCTGAACAGAAAGTAACCATATAGCCAAAGCATATAGCCATCTAATTCTAAATAAAGCTTTTTACTTATGCGTTATTCTTACCTTTTTGCTGTTGGATATCCTTATTTCAAAACCTTCCATTATTATGATTTTTAAATAATTCACAAACTCTGGAAATCGAAGAAAATATCACCAATTTACACTATGCAAAAATATCAGACTGTTATATTTTCAGGTTATAATTAGGGATGTGAAAAAATAATCGATTTTTATAATGTAAATGTGTGACAATAGTGTTAATCGTCAATCTGAACAAAATAAAATGAATACGTAGGACTAACAGACTACGCTGAAAAATTTCATTACTCATTCTTACAACGATTAACCTGTCAAGTCTACGATCTTATTATCTTGAATACCGTCTGCAATACCGTGAAAAATACACAAGGAAAAAGATTTGGCACCAACCAAAAAATAAAAATATAACAAAACATATTGCAGTATACTCAGCCTGTTGCCGTCCACTGTTGGACATAGGCCTCTCCAAGTGATCGCCGACAACTACCCGCCACCTACTTCAAGTCGTCGGTCCACCGTGCGGCAGGGCGCTGGGCGTCCCACACTACGTTTGCCTAAACGCGGTCTCCACTCCAAAAAATGTCTGCTCCATCGACCATCTGTTTGTTTGCAGACGTCCAGCCCACTTCCACTTTAGCATGCTAATTTTGCGAGCAATATCTATGACTTTGGTTCTCTGGTGGATGACTTCATTGCGAACTCTATCCACGATAGAAACCCCAAGCATTGCCCAGTCCATTGGGGAGTGTCCACGTTTCAGCCCCGTAGGTCATTACGGGTAGGACGCACTGGTTAAAAACTCTGGTTTTTAAGCATTGAGGGATCGACGACTCAAACAAGTTACGTAGTTTACCGACTGCCTCGGTGGCGCAGTTGTAATTGCGCATGCGTTACGACTGCTGTGCTGAGGTCTTGGGTTCGATCCCCGGGTCGAGTAAAGTGATATTGGGTTTTTCTATCTAAAAATTTCTCAGTATTAGCCCGGAGTCTGGAATCCGTGCCCGGTATGGCGATAGGCTCGCCCTCTATCAAATTATGGGACCGAAATTCGGCGAATAGTGGGTGTACTTGTTACACCTCTGCCTACCCCTTCGGTGATTACAGGCGTGGGTGTATGTAAATGTAAAATGTAAATATAGTTTACCGAATGCCGTCCAGCCCAAATTAATTCTTCTATCTGCCTCTTTCTTGAAATTGTGCTTGCTCAGTTGGATTATTTGGCCCAAGTATACGTACTCTTGCACAACCTCGAGAATGCCATCAACCACGACGATGTCGGGAAACTCATCTGTATGGTGGTGAGTTAGCCTGGCACGCGGATCATCCGCGTTCAGGTAGACTTGATTTTTGAGTATACAAGTCCCCATAATTCCTTTCGACCTCTGCGAGTATCTCTGGCATAGAGGTGACGGTGGTGGTTTCTGATGTTCTGAGCTTTGTCAGGTGACAACTAGTGGTAAGTGTAAGCTTCGACTTACGACTATTTTTGTGAGGTTGAAAGTATTTATAGCCCACCTCACACAGAGCCCGCACCAGGCTGTCAGTGGCGTCATCAGTATCCGCCGTAGTTTCCAATACGGCAAATCGGTTCTGTAGCCCTAGCTGGAAAGCTTCAAGGCCGACATCAACTTGGGGCAAAAGTGGTCGGAGAGTCGACTTCATTAAGCGCGCTCGGTCAATTTTAACTTTTAGAGTGCCTCTAGCCAGTCAGTGCTCACTACCGGTGTTAAACCGACTGATCACAGAGACATCTCTGAATATTTGGCGCTTGTCAGTCATAATGAAGTCGATCTCATTCCTAGTGACATTATTGGGGCTTCGCCAAGTCCACTTCCTCTGGGGTTTCTTCTGGAAAAATGAATTCATCAAAAAGAACCCCCGGGTCTCGAGAAAGTTGACTAGCATTTGGCCCCAGTGATTCCTGCACCCATAGCCAAATGATCCTACCCTCGATTCGCCGTGTCCTTGTACTCCCACTTTGGCATTGAAGTCACCCATTACAAGTCCCGGGCTACGGTAGGGTACCACAAAAAGCTATTTTTGGCGACGTACAACGGACGCTCTCTGCGGTTGGACGAGCACATCGCTGAGTTGGAAGAAGAGCTAAGTACCATTAACTGGCATATCCTAGGGCTATCCGAGATCCGGAGACAGGAGAGAAGAAGATGGCCCTAGATTCTGGTCACTTACTCTACTTCCGAGAAGGTCACCAATTATCCCAAGGTGGCGTCGGGTTTATTATCCACAAGTCACTAAAAAGTTGTGGAAGTTGGCAGCGTATCAGCGCGAGTGGCGTACCTCGTCTTAAAAATAACTGAGAGATATACTACTATACTACTGAAGGTTATACAAGTGTACGCCCCAACGTCAGATTATCCTGATGACGAAGTAGAGGACATGTACGAAGATATAGGGAAAGCTATGTCTCCTACCAAGGCTTCCTACAGCGTTGTAATGGGTGACTTCAATGCCAAATTGAAGACTCCTAAAATAAATTGTTAATATTAATTTTTTTGTCATATTACTACAGAGAAAAACATATTACGCAAAATTTTAAGACTCTCTCATCTCTATCTCTTTCTCTCTCTAGAAAAATCGATTTTCAAATAATCGATTTTTTTCACTCAATGTCACATCCCTAGTTATAATTGAATTTTTTTCATCCAAAGGAAGGTCATTCGAACATACTGCCTTTCAATAGTATTTTTTTAATTGTTTTTTTTTTGATACTGCCTTTTCGAATATAATATTCTTTGGCATATTCTCAACTGAAAAGTGAAGCAAAGAGTGCTGCTAGTGACCGATAGTTATAAGTTACAAGACTACTTTTGATATCCTCAGACATGGCTTTGGCCTTTTAAATTGTAAATATTTCAGACATGGCTACGGCCTTTAGAATGGAAAAATATCGGACATGGCTTCGGCCTTTTGTATAAGTTAAAACCAGAGAAGAAGAAGACTTTAATTCTAGCCCAGATTTGGAAAAAATAACGACAGACATGGCTGCATGGTGGAGAACCTTTGCCTTCTCTTTTATAGAGTAAATAAATTAAAAAGATAAATATTGTCATAATGTCATTTTACTTCTGACATTTGAAATGGCGGTCAATGTTCTATTTCTTTAAACAATAATTTTCGTAGTTTTCTATATTCAAAAACAGTAAAATGCATATAAAACAGGTATATAAATGAGTAATTTAGTACTATTAATATTTCTTAATAGGTTTTTTGCGGGTTTATGTTTATTTTTTGATATTATCGTTAGTGACGCTATGCTATGTTTACAGGTAATTATACAAGGATTTAAGAGTTACAGAGAGCAGATAGTGGTGGAGCCGTTTGATAAAAGGCATAATGTTGTGGTCGGACGTAATGGGTCTGGTAAAAGTAACTTCTTCCACGGTAAGTAGGTACTACTTTATGTTTGTAAACTATTGTTTATGACAACACACTTTCCATCGCTATCTTCAATAGCTCATGTTTGTCATGGAGTAAGGCTTTTCTTTCCTTCGTTTCTTTTCCAATTTTTTCTTTTTTTATTTCCCATTGTTTATCAGTAACAGAATGAGTTTATGAAAAACCAATGAATATGTAAGCAGAAAGAGACAAAATGTACTTTTGTCATATTTTGAAACTGATGTACCATGTGATATGAATGTATCGTAGCAACATAATCTGGCACTAACCAGTAAAATAATAGTAATTGCCACTGACTACCACTTTTTACTCTTACAAGAATATATCTTGAAATTGCCCGATTAGAGAAGAGTTAAAACATTTGTTTTGTTGAATAGATGTCATAGAAAGATTATAATATTATCTTGGACCATACTGTGCAAGATAATATTATAGTCTTATAGTTTTTTTTTCTATAACTAGGCTTGCCTTTGACCACTATCTCGCCTGATGGTAAGTGATGATGTGGTCTACGGTAGAGCATGCTTGCCTAGAAGATAGCTATTCACTCTTGTCTTAAAGATACCCAGGTTACAACTTTCGGGAAATATAGACTACGGCAAAGAGTTCCACTCTAGCGGTGCGCATGATAAATGTTGTTAATGAAGTTTTACCACATTATCCAATTTAAGTACCATTTTCAGCAATTCAGTTTGTTCTGAGTGATGAGTTCTCTCACTTAAGACCTGAACAACGTCTAGCCCTGCTTCATGAAGGCACTGGACCCAGGGTCATATCAGCATTTGTGGAGATTATTTTTGATAATTCCGACAATAGAATTCCTGTAAGTATAATCTCATTGTTAGATAGTAAAATTGTTAAAATAAATGATTCCAAAACGTTATAAACCAATAAACATATTGATAAAAACCTATAAATATTATAAATGCTAATGTTTGGGTGGATGTTTGTTACTGAATCATGCTAGATCGGCTGACGGATCTGGTTGAACTTTGGCACAGACAGATTATAGTCTGGAATAGCATAGAGGCTACTTTTATCCCAGAAATATTTATGGTTACGGCATGATAGGTTTTTTTTTTGTTTTCAAGGAGCAATGGATCAATCAGATTTTTTGCATTCTGGTAGTTTAGGAACCAGAGAATGGCATAGGCTACTTTTTATCGCGGAAAAATGCATGGTGCCTATGGGATAGCAAAATATAGAAAGATGCTTGCTTGAACTGCGAGCTGCATACAACAGCTAGTAATTTATATATTTACCAATGAAAAAGTATACCATGTAACTAAGATGCTATCCTACTAAATTATAGCATACCATTCATGTTACATAAAAACAATGATGGGCACGAAACACCTAGCATGTTACAAACGTAAAAATTTTAGTATTATTTCAGATTGAAAAAGATGAGATATTCCTGCGACGTGTCATTGGATCCAAGAAGGATCAGTTCTTCCTCAACAAGAAAGTAGTGCCTCGATCCGAGGTGCTCAACTTATTAGAGAGCGCTGGGTTGTCTAACTCCAATCCTTATTATATTGTGAAGCAAGGAAAAGTAAGTACATTTAACTTGCTAAACGAAATAAATTGGAAACTTTATCGGTTTAAGAAATAGCTCTAAGTACCTACATTAATTAATATATTTTAGTAGTGTTTGTTTCCACATTGATCACATTAATAATTTTTTTTTCATAAAATATTTAAATTTAGTGGAGGCATATATCTACTACCTGTTTATGGGCAGTATACATTTACCATTACATGAAATACTAGCTCAGTTATGTGCACCACTTTTCACTTACAGATCCTTCTGAGTAAAACAAAAAGTTTCGTAGTGGTCATATTTAACATACATTATTTGTATAGTGTCAGTAGACTAAATTTTATTTAACAACGATATTCAAAAAGAAAGCAACAAACTTATCTTCTATTACACAGATCAACCAAATGGCAGTAGCACCAGACTCACAAAGATTGAAACTGCTAAGAGAAGTGGCTGGGACAAGAGTCTATGACGAGAGACGAGAGGAATCTGTCACTATACTCAAGGAAACTGTTGGCAAAGTAATTTAGTTGAAATCATTTACTTTATGTATTGTTATTTATATCAATTATACATTGAAATAAAACAAATTTTACGGTCACATGGTGAACTGTTACCATGACTGTATAGTTTTCGAAACGTCAGGACAAAAGAAGTAAAATAAACCACGACAGAATCCGTAAAATTAGTTTTATTTCAATGTATAATATTTGCGTAAACATAAACCAATAATTTTACTTCTTCAGTCTGAACATTAATGAAAAAATTAAAAGTTGGGAAAAATAACATAAAAAGTTTGATAAACATTCTATGTATTGTTAGGTTGAAAAGATTAACGAGTTCCTGCAAACAATTGAAGAGCGTCTAAAGACCTTGGAAGAGGAAAAAGAAGAACTGAAAGAGTATCAGAAATGGGACCGATCCAGACGCGTGCTGGAATTCATAATACATGACACAGAACACAAGGAAAACAAGCGGAAACTTGAGGAGGTGAGATTTTTATACACTTTCAACATTTACTGATTTTTATTAATATGTTAAAAATTAGGGGTGTGCGAATATCGTTCGAATCATTTCGAATAATTCGAAAATGCCGAAAAATTACGAATAATTCGAAAAAGGAGAATGCCCAAACCAGTCCCATCTTTTAAATAAAGTGCGGTAGTCATGACTTGTATTCATAATTAGTAAAATATTTTTGGAGGTATTTTCATTTATTTTAACAGAAATCCCTTTCGGGGTATTTAATTTCATTTTAAATAAGATGTCGATTGATTTTGTCTTTTATTGATGGGGTTGCAGTGTTAAGTAGTAGTAGTAGTAGGAAATTAAGCACTTGGTATAAATTAAAAAATAACAAAAAGTGTGTGTGCAATTCACACACAGTAGAAGTGATACTTCAGTAAAGTTACCTACGAGTAAGCTTTGTAATACGCAGGCACATACACGCGTATTCACACACATACTAAGTACTAACTACTAAAATATTTCAAAACCATTAAAGAAATACGTCAATAACAGTATTCGATTCCACTCGATCCTAATCGATGCCACCCCATCCCACCCGATTCCAATCGATCCTACTCGATTCCACTCGATCCCACTCGAATCCCCTCGAATATATATTCTGTCTCATTCTCTCGTAGGCTTAGTCCTATAGATTTATGTGTTTGTCTCTTTTTACTGTCGCTTTTTCCGTTTCATCGAATTTCAAATCACAACAATACTAAAGAAGTTTCATTTCAAAAATCCAATATCACTACCCGACCTGGGGATCGAACCCGAGACCTCAGCACAGCAGTCGTAAGACACGCGCAATTACAACTGCGCCACTAAGGCAGTCATCCTTTTTCATTCAACTATATGCTTTGCTCTGTTATATACAAACTAATTTTAAGTTAAAGTATTTTTACCAGAGTGTGTTGTGCACAGCAGCGATGGCCTAGTTGGTTGCGGTACGGACTGCCAAGATGAAAGTCGTAGGTTCGAAACCCAAGTGGCATACACCTCTGACTTTTCTAAAGTTATGTGTGTATTAAAATGTTAATTATCGCATGCTTTAACGGTGAAGGAAAACATCGTGAGGAAACCTGCATATCTGAGAATTTTTCGAAGGTATGAGAAGTCTGCCAACCCGCATTAGGCCAGCGTGGTAGACTAAGGCCTAACCCCTCTCATTAGTAGAGGAGGCCCGTGCCCAGCAGTGGGACAATGTTTAATACAGGGCTAGTATTATACCAGAGTGTGGGACCTCCTGCCACATTCATATCACAAGCCTACTAGGAGATTCCAACCTTAATTCATAGTTTAAGACAATTGTGTAACGAAACAAACTGTATGTGCAGTTTGGCGATATAGCATATAATTTTTATTAATGTAAAAGAAAAAAAATATAAAAAAAACCTTTTTTCGTTACATGTTTTCAATACATTTGTTTAGTTAGAGAAACTGCGCTCAAACAGTGGCAAAGAGCAACAACACTATGCTGATTTAGTACGAGAGGCTCAGGACCATGTCCGGGAGGCAAACAGGTAATATATTTTTTATTACTCACGTGGGATAAGTACTATCGTAGCTCACGCTTTTAAGTTCGGTAAATATCTGATTACTCATTTTCTTGTACTGCTTAAATTGAAAAAAGAACGTAAAATTAGTACACGAAAACACAATCCATGTGTCAATACTAAAAGAATGAGGTTAATGTGATAGATGAAAAGTTATTTATATTTAAGATTAACGGAATATATCGCCGCATTTGTAATAAAAAATAGTATAATAATAATAATAACCCCCAACATTCACACACATAGCCCCGACCCCACACTAAGATACGAGTCTTGTGTTGTGGGTATCAGGGACCGAGAGAGACGCACGCTCTCACGACACCCAGACCCCGGGCACAAATATCTGTCTGTCACACTAACATTTGTCCCGGTGTGGGAATCGAACCCATGGCCTCCGTTTCACAGCCAGCTACTTCGCCTACTGCGCCACGGATGCTGTATCTGCAACTCGTGCGATGTTGTCGATTGCCCACTCTTAATTTTGCTCTCGACAAGTTTGCAACCTTAGTATTAAATTATTATTTGTTCTGTACACTTGTGTTTCAAGTATCTACACCAATACCTTATCTCTCCTCAAGCAGTTCACACTATAATTGTTCAAAAGTTTCGTTACTTCCATTAATGTAAACAAACTGTCGGCAGCCAGTACCTTAAATACGCTTTTAATGCATGTTAATAAGGGCGACTTTCGCCTGTTTCGGCCGAGCCGGGCTTGAGAGGTTAAACAGCTAATATTCCTACTACTATATTGCTAGATGCAGGCATTATCATTTGCATGACAACCCGCTGCCTGATTAATAAATAAATAATAATATTTTAAATTATTTACAGAAGTAAACGATAGCCTAGTTGGTTACGGTACGGACTGTCAAAACCAAAGTCGTATGTTCGAAACCCAAATGGCATACACCTCTGACTTTTCTAAAGTTATGTGTGTATTAATTGTTAATTATCGCTTGCTTTAACGGTGAAGGAAAACATCGTGAGGAAACCGGCATACCTGAGAATTTACATAAGAATTTAAGTCTATCAACTCGCATTAGGCCAGCGTGGTGGACTAAGGCCTAACCCCTCTCATTGATAGAGGAAGCCCGCGCCCAGCAGTGGGACAGTGTTTAATACAGGGCTAGTATTATTATTATAATTATTTACAGAAAATTGAAAGAAGCAAGAAAAGATGTGGCCGCAGCTCGTGAAGAAAAGGACATACTATCAACAGAGCAACAACAATTGCTTCGAGAGAAGACCAAACTGGAGCTGGCTATCAAAGACTTGACGGACGATGTCGATGGCGACAACAAATCTAAGGTAAACATCACTTTTTTCGTAAAATCATCAAATATATCATACAAAATCCATGTAACAGATATCTTTTGGACCTCAGGGCAGGAGAGATAGTTATAGACTCACCGACCTTCCGACCCAGTTCACGCGAGGGACTATTTGATCAGGGTCCTAACAAATTTATTACTTCGGTGTACCGAGTACCGACTAAAAACCTCGCGGTAGCTTTCTGCAACGCATGTAGGACGATTTTTTTTTAGTGCGTGACAGACGTGCAAACTGTTCACCTGATGGTAAGTAGTCACCGCCGCACATAGACTTCTGCAATGCCAGGGCACAGCAGTCGCTGCCTACCATTACGATCCCGGGGATCTTGAGTGTACTCTGGATTGCTGCCGGAACGACCCTGTGCGGTGCCTTTACGGCCCATCTATTCTAAGGCTAGTATTCTATAGCAGCACGATACTTCGCGCCGCCACCCGTCTCGGGGACGCTCCACGAAAATAATTATATTTATAAAGGCCACACATCCGCTGTACAGCCGCGACCCCCGTGACACCTTTTAGTTGCCCCTTACGACAAGCAGGGTACACCGTGGTTATTAAAGAGATGGCTAGACAGGCGCCCCGTGGCGCCAAATTCGGAGCATCGTGCGACCCCGAGATGGACGGCAGCGCGGGTGGTAAGGCCTCGTTCGCTGTCGTTGTTTGGTTGCGCGGGGGCTCCTAAGCCCCCCATGGAGATGGGCCCGTACAAGGCACTGCGCAGGGGCGGTTCCGTCAGCAATCTAGCACTTCTTAGAATACCCCGGGATCGCTCCATAAGCGCCGAAGAAGGCTACCGCGGGGTATTAGCTGGTAGTGTCGGGTGGGCTGTACGTAGGGGGTAGGGACTCAGCCCAGCGGCAGCACGGATAGCCATCATCCGGGCGAGGGGGTGCTGGGTCGTAAGACCGGCTAGTCCTGCATACCCGTTTTATCCTCATTCCGCTTCTCCCCGGAGTGGGCGGCAGTAATTAAATGCTTTCCCCGCGACAAAAAAAAGGGTACACCATGGTAGAATTCTTCAGACCCCCAACCCACAGGGTGGAAGGTAATAATACCCTGCAAATTGACTACGCTACACATAATATGACAGCCTCCGTGGCCTAGTGGGTGAGTAGCCGTTTGTGAAACAGAAGGCCGTGGGTTCGATTCTCGCACCACAAATGTTTGTGTGACAGACAGTAATTGTTTGGTCTGGGTGTTGTGGGCATATAGTCTCTGGTAGTTCTGTATAACCTCGATACAGATTTTCCCTAGTGTGGTGTCAGAACTATGTGTGTGACTGTTGGGTGTATTTATTTATTTTATTTTAATAGTGCACTTCCCTTTCTAATAACGCGTACTTAGAGAAGTGAATAGCACTTGCCCTATATTTCAAAGGAGCGGTCTAGTGTCGAGAGTACTCAGAAGGCCGCAAAACGGCCAAACATCGTACCCCAACTCTAGACCCCCGACAAAAACTGGATGTATACTGGCTGATACCGGAATGCGACACACTTGCGTGTGCCACTATGGCGGGTTTTACACCCTGTATACGGTAGTCGCTATCCGCGCGGATATGATATATCCTATCACCAGCTAATCATACCGTATACATCAACAGGAAAGAGCAGAAGCAGAACTGGAACGCTTGCGTCAACAAATATCCGAAAAGGAGAGGGAATTAGAAGAGTTAAAGCCTAAATACGAAGAGATGAAGGCTCGTGAAGAGGAGTGTACGCGAGCTTTAGCATTGAACCAGCAGAAACGTCAGGAGTTGTACGCTAAGCAAGGGAGAGGGACTCAGTTCACCAGCAAGCAGGACAGGGATCGGTGGATCGAGAAGGAGTTGAAGTTAGTTCATTATTTTATTTGTAATTGTATTGTTTATTGTATTGTTTTGTTTATTTAAGTAAGTTAATTATTACATAAAAATAACATATTGTTTGAGAGGTGTTTGCGGTACATCTGTTACAAAGTAGTTAAAGCTTTTGAGGGAAATCGGCTAGAAGATATTTATGAAACTTCTATTCAAAAAGAGTTACCTAAGCCTTCCTACAAATACGCTTCTTTTACAATTCTTCAAACCTTCAATTATGTTGCAATAGAAGTTTTAAAACCAAACTAAGATATGGCAGACATGTTGCATTTCTGAAATTGACATAGTTCTCGTTTACGGATACGTCAAGAAGGACTTCATCGATATTATCACCATCATCATGATATAACTGTCGCCCTCGTGACAAATATTGTCATCTCGCTACCAAGACCACATTTATATACACACACGTACACTCACGTGTGTAATGCCCGAAGGGGTAGGTAGAGGTGCAAACAGTACGCCCACTTTTCGCCAAATTGATTTTGGTCTCATAACGTTATAGAGGGCGAGTCTATGGGCTAATACTGAGAATTCCTAGACAGAAAAACACAAAATCACTCTTTCTGACCCGGGGATCAAACCCGATACCTCAGTACAGCCGTCGTAAACGCATGTGCAGTTTCAACTGCGTTACCAAGGCAGGCGACAGTTACATTCCGCCAGATATATGGTCACCGCTCCGCTGCTATTATATGAGCCCATTTTTTCTTTACACAGGTCACTGAACAAACAGATCAAAGACAAAAAAGACCACGAGAGCAAACTACGCGAGGACCTTCGACGTGACGCGTCCAAACTCACAGAGTTGGAGAAGAGAATAGAGGAGACCACGAAGGAGATGGAGAGACAGAGAGTGGCCATTGACGAACACAACAAACAATATTACGAGTGTAAGAAGAGAAAGGATCAGGAGCAAAGTGCTAGGAAGTGAGTTTTTAATAGATGTAGTATTGTTAAGTGCATTGTTCAATATATATTTAAATGTATAATTGGATCCCAGGCTGTTGCTAGCTTCCAACCATCTTCTCTATTACCAAATTTCAAGAAACATTCAAATTATACATTTACAAATACTCTTTTGATACTCTATCTGGACGGCACTGCGCTTACCGTTTGGTCACGTTGCTGTGACAGAATAAAATAAAAAAACAATATCGATACTTTTTTTCCTGTTACTAGTGAACTCTGGCGCAAAGAAACTACACTCACACAGAACCTGTCGTCCCTGAAGGAAGACTTGGCCAAAGCTGATCAAGCTCTTCGATCCATGGCTGGGAAGGTAAGGTTTCTATGTATTTATTGGTTAAATATAATTTAAACTTAAATTAAATTTTATTCTATTTAAAGTTAGAGTGGCATTTGCTTATTTTGGAACACAATCTTTTTGTGATAGTTTTTGATCATATTTGAAATTACCATTAGATTGGTTAAAGTCAATTTGAACTATAGAATAATATGATTTGTCGTGGGTCTTAGAGTTGGGGTACGATGTCTGGCCGTTTTGCGGCCTTCTGTGTACTCTGGCAATAAACTCTCGACCGCTTCTTCACCTAGCCCATGGAGTAGTGTGAAGAAGTAGACCGGCATGATTGGTGAATACATTTTCTCTCGCTACTCGATACTCTAATTGGACCGCACTGCGCTTACCATCAGGTGCAGTGTGGTCACTTTGCCGTGCCTGGATAAAAAAATGCTTATCTATAATAAAACATAAGAATGTCGACATAATGAATAGCAGATCTGAATCTTTCTCTAGATGTATAAGAAACCTAATGTTTAATTTCAATTAGTAAGGGTCTTATTTTGAATTTCTTATTTAATTATTTTTTTTTCTTTTTAATTTTTTATTCCAAATTTTTATTTTTGTTTCTTAGATATCCCTGTTTTTATTTATTCTTGTTATTAAACTTAGTATCTTAGTTCGCACATTAACATTAATATTATAACTTGTAAGGATGCATGTTTTTGATTACTATCTAGTCCTAGATTTCTTAATTTTAATATTGTGAACTGTTATGATTGTAATCTGTTATGCATCTTAAATAAATAACAATATTTGTTTCCAGCCCATACTCAACGGTCGTGACAGTGTGCGTAAAGTGCTAGAGACATTCCAAGAGAGAGGTGGCGAGTGGGCAAAGATAGCCACGCAGTACTTTGGACCGGTTATAGAGAACTTTACATGTGACAAGACCATTTACACTGCTGTCGAGGTAAATATTAACACGTAACAAGCTCATAGCTGTGTAACCGAAGGGGTAGGCAGATGTGCAACTGGAGTACCCAACTATAATAATAATAATTTATTTATTTATTTTCAATATAAAGTGCTTTCAAATATACAACTTGTGCATCTGTGTCTGAACTAGATTCAGAATCTGTATTTCAGACATCAGCGCTCCTCCGTAGTAATACAGCAATTTAAGCAAAAATAATAATAAAAAAAAACAATCTGATCTGAACTGATCTTGCCTTGTCACATGATGTGTTATCACTACACTATTCGTATGACTGTATTGGGCATTGTTACTCTATAAAAAATCCAGAGTAATTTATATGCCCTGAAGTTAGTCGTTTACACGCGCTCTGCAACTTTCATCATTCTGCAATATCTAAAAACAATAACTCTGACGCCGCTGTCTAAATTCACGCTAGACAATTTAATTTCACGTCTTATATGTGTCTATAATTGTCTGCTAATTATGCTAGAATATTGATACAAAGTGCTGGTGGTAGGATATTCATATCCGCCCGGATAGCAACCACCGTACACAGGGTGAAAAACCCGCCATAGTGGCACACGCAAGTATGTCGCGTTCCGGGATCAGCCAGTGTACATCCGGTTTTTTGGGGGTCTAGAGTTGGGGTACAATGTTTGGCCATTTTGCGGCCTTCTGAGTACTCTGACAATAGACCCTCGACCGCTTCTTCACCTTCTTGCCCATGGCGTAGTGTGAAGGAGCAGGCCGGCATGATTGTATTGAGTAGCGGGGGATAGATCGTCTCTCGCTACTCGATACTCTAATTGGACCGTACTGCGCTTACCATCAGGTGAAGTGCGGTCACTTTGCCGTGCTAGGATAAAAAAAAAAAAAACAAAGATTTGCCTTGAGAGTTCTAAGCAAAACATCTTGTTGTAAGCATTCATTAGACCCAAAAAAGCAACTATTTATGTCTATTCAATTTTTCTTCAGGTAACGGCAGGCAACAGACTGTTCCACCACATAGTAGAATCAGATACTGTAGGTACTAAAATATTGAAGGAGATGAACCGACAAAGCTTGCCCGGAGAGGTCACATTCATGCCCCTCAACCGACTGCAAGTGAGAGATATGGTGTATCCTAATGATAACGTGAGTACTAATTAAAATACATCCAATAGCAGGGACACGGACAAAATATTGATACTTTGTGGTATCGAGTACTTCTCATTTCAATACCGATATTTTGTATTCGATACTTTTACGCAATGAGTACATTTTGACAGGTATATATCGAAATAATTTTAGAAATTACCTTCTTAAACTTGGCTATTTATAACTCCAACCAGTTCAATTATTTCGATGTTCTAAAACATTAGATTGGGTTCAAATCCATTCGTTCACTCACTCCTTCCCCTCATTGTTGTTCTACTATTCAGTCCTTGTGCTCGTTTCGATCAAATCGTAAGCGATTGTACGAAGGAAGAATGAGAACTTTTTTATTGTTTCCCTAAAGTAATAAATGACTAATTATATATATTAAAAAATATATAATTGTGGATTTAAAGTTGTTTTTTTATTTAATTGTATTCTAATTTATATTTATGTACGATTTGTTTGTTCTGCTGAAGCTATGGTATATTTTTTTTTTGTGCTTGTGTCACCGCCGCCCATTGACTTCTGCAATGCCAGGGCACATCAAAACCGTTGTATACCTAAGTACCTAAATAAATGGTATTCTATTTATTTTGACAACAACGCGGTATGTGTTGTACTTATCTATAACACTCTGAATCTCACCAACCATTTTTTTTACAGAACGCAATAGCCATGGTACAAAAGTTGAAATATGACAACAAATACGCTAAGGCGATGAAGTATATATTCGGCAAGACATTAATCTGCAGGAACTTGGAGTGTGCCACCGAGCTGGGCAAACAGTTCCATCTGGACTGTGTCACTCTTGAGGGTGATCAGGTGAGTTCAAAATTACCAGGGCTTTTGAAACCTTTTTGCGTCCTTCTGAGTACTCTTGTGTTGTGTTGAGTAGGGGGGACTGTTGTCTCACGCTACTTAATACTTTAACTGGAAGGCACTGCACTTACCATCAGGTGCAGTGTGGTCACTTTACCGTGCCAGGATAAAAAAAACTGACACTAGACCCTCGATCGCTTCTTCACATAGGCTATATTATATTATTGTTGTACATTTAATGTGGTAATGTAATATAGTAGATTCCATTAAACAGGTCATCGGATAGTAAAAAATCTCCACAGTTTATGAACATCTGCAATGCAATGGTCCTGGGTCTATTCTGTGAGACAATAATAATGGTCAAACTGACCTATTCATGTCGTAGACAGACTCTCTTGAACATATCTATCAATTCCATATTAAATTATATTGTTTAATGTTATCGTCGATTTTCTTTTTTCTTTCCTTTGAAGATCCTTTTTATTTATTATTCATTATAATAATAATAAATAAATAGGAGGCATTTAAATCTGATGAAATTGTGGGATTACCGTCAAATAACAGAAAAAGGATACACGATATGAATTGTGACGTCACCGCTCGCATTTACCACTACGGTGCAGTTGTGTGAGGGAGACAGTCAGATGTCCCCACTATGGACGCACTTGCCCAAACCAATATTTTATTTTTTTCGTTGTAATCTCTTTTTTAATAAATTTTGATTCAGTTTTCATAAAAAAAACATTTATCTTATTATGAGGTATAAAAATTAAACACAGGACAAATTTTTTTAGAATATCCGAATTTACGTCAAATCTATTTTTTTAAATGTTCTTACTTTTTCAGGTATCATCAAAAGGTTCACTGACAGGTGGTTATTTCAACCAATCACGATCCCGACTCGAAATGCAAAAGACACGTTCGGAGCTAATGGAACAAATCACCACACTAGACCAGGAACTGAGCACTTTGAGACAAGAGTTGAACAAGACGGAGACTAGTATTAACAGCATTGTGTCTGAGATGCAAAGGACTGAAACTAAACAAGGGAAAGCTAAGTGAGTTGTTTTATATCAATTTAACTCTAAATTTATAGTCTTGGACAGCCTTGTGAAGTGTGACCGTCTTTTGAAACGAAAGACTGTGGATTCGGTCAATTTTTTTTTCAGGTCTGGTGTTTGAATCATTAAATTTGACGAACAATTATAGAAGTATTAATTATAGAAGACTGCCTTGGTGGCGCAGTTGTAATTGCGCATGCGTTACGACTGCTGTGCTGAGGTCTCCGGTTCGATTCCCGGGTCGGGTAAAGTGTATTGGGTTTTTCTGTTAAGAAATACTCAGTGTAAGCTCGGAGTCTGGAGTTGTGCCCGGTATGGCGATAGGCTCGCCTCCTATCACATTATGGGACCGTAATAAATTCGGCGACAAGTGGGTGTACTGGGTTCACCTCTATCTACCCCTACGGAGATTACAGGCGTGAGTGTATATTTATTATAGAAGTTATGGCGTCATTTAAGCACGTTAAATATTGTGATGTATTCCCCAGGGATATATTCGACAAGGTGAAGGCGGACATCCGGCTGATGAAGGAGGAGCTGGGGTCTATCGAGAGGTTCCGAGGTCCGAAGGAGCGGTCCCTGGCGCAGTGCCGCTCGAGTCTCGAGGCCATGCAGGCCACCAAGGAGGGGCTCGAGTCTGAACTGCATCAGGTAACACTCCTGCATTCAGGTTTTTTTAAGTAGAGTTAAACGAAATTAGTATGCGTGAGCCAAAGAAATAAGACTGTAGTGCGGTGACATCAAAGTCGTCGCCTCAATGTGCGGGTCATTGAACCGGGCATCAGCTGTATACATATGTATTCGTTATATTGCGTTGTTAAAAATACGTTAAAGGATAATCGGTTGTTTTGTGTAACGCAAAATACTACGGTAGGGTAAGGGTAATTTTTTTTATCTTTAAATTTTAACTCCTCGAATCATATTTATTATATTGATTTGTTTAACCCCTGTACTCTTGGCAATGGAGGTTCATGCCCAACAATAGAGTAGCTATAATTATCGCTTCCTGCCCTAATATAGTTTAATAAATAAAATTAAGGATCATGTAAAAAGGCAGATAAACGTGAACTGAGCAGATTACAACACTGACCGACTGCACTGCTCACGAAGTAAGAATGAACTGAACCCCGGAACGCAGAGGCCTTCTCTTTATTGTAAATCTTAACCTCCACTCAGTTTTGTAATTATTAATCTACCCGCAGTTACTTCTCACATTACTCTCGATATTGGTAATCAATGGGAACTATTCTAACATCAAGTAACCAGATCACAACAATACAAGTGCTATGAACTATTATAATTATTAAGACAGAAACGCGACCGTAGCCAGAAGCATTGTTTAATACACCTTTCTCCTCTACTCGAACAATATCTTCTGTGATGCCTAAGCCATATCCCTTAGCTATAAATTTATTTCTAACTATAGAATTAAGGTAAGACCCATTACAGACATACCGAGGGTATTTCATAAATATCTGTGGGTAGGTTAATAATTACCAACGGAGCGAGGGTGTAGATTTGTAATAAAAAAGAGCTCTCGGGGTACTCCTGAGCACAGTCCATTCTGGGACTGTCCATAGTACCGACGTATGGTGTGAATCAGTTCACATCGTCCTATACCACTATTGGTCTGGTGGCAGTTCAGCATAGAGCGTTATGCTGTCCGTGCGCACTGAGACTAATGTTAACAGAGGGCACTGAAGTGCGTAACTGTGATCATTAAATTGATCAATACAGTGGTCAGGGCTGGGCAAAATACATGCTTTGCTGTAATTGAAATACAAATTACAAAATACTGTCGCGGATGTATTTGAAATACAAAATATTTTTAACTTGAGTATTTAAAATATAAAATACAAAATACAGTATTTTGTATTTTATATTCATCAAAATACAAATTACAAAATACAATCAGGTGTTAGGTTATGTAAATAGAATAGTATAGGCCGCACCAATGAAGGATGAACTATAAAGGAGAATGGCGAAATCGTAGTTACAAAAAATGTATTGTATGAACATATTTTTTATATTTGGATAGCGTTCCAGAATGCTAAGCTCTTTGCTTTTATCATTTAGGAAGCTGACTAACTCTAACTCCATTTTTGATGTCTGTGGTTGATCACTGTCCCTGTTCACAAAAACAATAAAATCATCATCATCTTTACTAGTAGTGCTACTCCTGCTACTCCCAGGCATTTCATGTTTTTTGTAATTTGCCTCTAAGGCATGAATAGCAAGATTTTGAATTCTTTGCCTCTCATCTGTTGTGATGCTTGCTGGCAACCAACGCATTTCGTAACTGGGGTGGTAGCATGACGCCAATATGGCTCCATTTATTTCAGGTGACAGTTTAAAAAACTTATCAAATCTTCTATCTAAGTTCTCTTTTAGTTGTCATGCAATAACAGTAAAATGCCTCATATTGCAGTCCTGCAGCCGAGCTAATCTGGTTCTTACAGACATTAAAGTAGGCAGAAGTTTTCCATAGTAACAATTGTTGCCCTGAATGTAATCTAAAGCTGTAGCAATTGGTTTCAATACTTCAATGAATTCCTCGAAGTATTCTAGTTCTATGGCTGAAAAAGTGTTAGTCTTACCCAACTTATCAAATAAGTAATTTAATTTTGGTTTACTTCTCATAAGCTGCACTATTGAATCATAAAGAGAGTTCCATCTTGTGGGACAGGGATATATCAACTGATTTCCAAGACAGTCTTTTATAACTTCAGCCGATTTGGGCCTTCTGGACATATTCCATAACAATGTACATTTAGTAATTGCTGAATAGTGAACGCTGCTAACACGAGAATCTTTGATGAAATTATTCATGTCTGTAGTGGCCAAAAGACTTAACGTGTGGCTGGCACATCTGAAGTGCCTAGGCAAATATAACTCTCTCTCCCCAGTTTCATCTTCTGTTATATTTACTGGTAACAAATACAATAACTCTTCTTCATAAAAATCATCAGAGACAGATTGTGATTCCACTACAGCGTCTACAGTATCTAAAACAAAAATATATGTATTTTAAACATAATATTAATTAGTAGTAGAAGTCAAAAATCATCAACATTATTAAAAAAATACAGCAAATAATGTCGTTTGGTTAAGATTTGATAAATACTTAAATAAAAGAGTATGAAAACCTGATTTTGATAAATTATCTATATCTGTACGATATATGTAGGTATACTACAGTATTTTTTACCTTCAACAGCATCATCAGAGAAATCAGGCACATAATCATTGAAACCAAATTCTCGGAAAGCCTTCACGAAATTTGACCCATTGTCAGTAGTAGTTGATACAACTTGCTCATGTCTTAATTTGAAAGAAGACTGGATTTCAAAAAGCATTTCAGCAATCTTGTTATAAGTGTGTGATCCTTTAAAGCGAGTAAACGATAATACACAACTCATACATTCCAGTGAAGTTGTATTACTCTAAAAATGAAAGTAATATTTAATTACTGCTCCAATTTTTAAAGAAACTAAATGTTTTAGGCAATAAATTCACATAAAACCAAAACGAATACAGAATACACTTTCTGAAAAAAAAACTATGTAAAAAGTGTAGGTAAATGAAAATTTACCCAGTGTGCAGTTACACCAAGATAGCTCCTAGTTTTAGTTGATCATATATCTGCAGTGGTTGATACATACATCACATTGCTCAAAATGCTTTTAATTTTTTCCATGATATCTTTTTGAGTCATTTCAATTTTCCTTCCTAATGTTCTTCATGACATTACATTTAAGTTTTATGGAAGGTCAGTAAAAATCTTTACAAAATTGGGATCATCTACAGTACTCAAGGGTTTCATACTCTGTACAATATAATTCATGATGTTTTTATCAAGTTTTTTCTGACATTCAGTTTCATTTAGCAACGTAAATCTAGTTTAGTTTGTTTCCTTTTTTCTTCATTTTTTAATGGTTGTTTTCTTTTACCAGAAACATGTTGATTTATTTTTCTGTTCTCATATTCACTCTTGACATCACGGACACTTCTAGATATAAAAAACAAGTCTGGCAAATATTATGCAGCTAATCATTAGTATGTTAGTAGCTAGTATCTATTTCTTTCCTAGTGTTGTAAAATTAGAGTTGTAAATAATAAATAATAATATTCAAAGTCACTATATAAAATTGTAAATTTGCATGCTGTGGTCTCCTGTAATTGAAGGAGCACGTCACAAAGTTAATATATAAAATGTAACACTTTTCCTTTTATATACGTGTAACCTTTGTTGAAGGTCCTTAATAATAAATAATAATAATAACATCAGGGTGCTTTCTCTAAAAAAATAAAGTAAATAAATAGTATAAGATATAATAGGTATGTATAGTATAGTAAGTATATATTGTATTAATGCAATCATTTCGTAACCTGCAAATTCTACAATAAAAAAAATCTGGATCCCACTGCACTTACCATCAGGTGCACTGGGGTCACTTTGCCGTGTCAGTATATAAAAAAACACAATAACATAACTCGATTCATAACTTACTTTCAAATGCAATATGAAGTTGCTTGTAGCCTTTAAATTACCTTTATGGTGGCTTTGCATTTAATACAAGATGCCTGGACATTATCATGGACGCTATTGATTACTGTGAAATACTTTCCGCCAGTTAAAATTTGCGGATACGTCACTTGATTCACCCCATTGCCGCCGTCATTTGGCATCGTAAACGTACATGTGGATTGATCATCCATCGTGACAATCATAGTAATAAACTTAAAGGTCCCAGCTCATAAGAGCCACCCGGCACCGGACTCGTACCGCCTCGTCGCTCGGCGTCCACTCGTTGTCGAAGTGGTGGTCGTCCAGGTGGTCCACGGGTGGACGCCGCGTTGTCACCAGTAAACTTCGCTACGCGACTTATGGGGCTTGTGCGTTGGCAATGCGCAGCAACTCGCGATCATCGCTTAGGACCGAGGATATGGAGGCGAGGTGACGCTATGGAGTTTATGTAGTGAGCGTATATCCATAAAGGTCCAAATAAAGAATACTAAACGCACTAGGCGAGGCCGTGCGGGTCGGATTTCGGGTGGCTCTTACTTAATTGTTACACAGAAGTTTTGTAAAAATAACCGTTTGTTTCATTCTCTCTTTTTTATATAAAAGAAAAGGCAAAGGTTCTCCACCATGCAGCCTTGTTTAATAACATCGCTATTTAATGTATTTTGGTCAAATGTATTTTGAAGCCCTATGTATTTGAAATACTAAATACAAAATACCCCAGCGTCAGGTATTTGAAATACCAATTACAATTACATTTTTTAGAAGTAATTGAAATACAAATACAAAATACGTATTTGTATTTCAATTACGTATTTCAATTATAAGTAATTCAGATACTGCCCAACCCTGACAGTGGTGATCATCGTTTATGTGCTATTTAAGGCATATCCACCTTAAATAGCACTCTGATGTTTCTAAATATAGTGTATTTGGAACCGAACATTTAACAAGAAGATAACTTATTAAGCACTGTACAATGACCCCAGGAACTGATGGAGCAGCTGTCGACCGCGGACCAGGGTAAAGTGGACGAGCTGAACGACGCGATCCGTCGGCTCACGCAGGAGAACAAGGAGGCGTTCAGTGCCAGGATGAATCTAGAAGCCACCAAGAACAAACTCGAGAACTTGCTCACTAACAACTTGATAAGGTACATTTATTTACCCCAATTAGTGAAACTATGAAAATAAAGTGTGTGTGTGTGTGTGTGCTATTCACACACGGCAGAAGTGAAACTTACATTACGTCGAATTATGTCGCCCGCCTGCAATCTATGGAAGCCGAACCGTGAGTAATGATTTCTGTTTTATGCAATTGAGTATTCCAATAATCAATTAAACGTCGTTAAAGCATTGAAACAATCAAGACAGTGTTTACTTATTAATATTAGAGCTTTCACTCGATGTCACTCGATCCCACTCGAATCCCTTCGCATATATATTCTGTCTCATTCTCTCGTAGGCTTAGTCCTATAGATTTATGTGTTTGTCTCTTTTACTGTCGCTTTCCGTTTCATTGAGTTTCAAATCACAACGATTCTAAAGAAGTTTCACTTAAAAAACATGTATAACTAATGTCAGTTGAGAACATTAAATGGCGTCTTGATATAGTGCTGTTTGTGTGCTATTCGATATATTTATGGATATTTGGTTATTAAAATTCGATACTAGCTCGGAATTTACAATTATCCAATTACATCACTGACAAAAAGTTAAAAGAAACAAACGTATGAAAATCATTATTTTATTATCTGTAAATAACAAAAATATTATTAGTCATTCCAAAATAAAATTATCTTATTCTATATAAGCAATTCAAAACAGGACATTCACTACATATAAAAATTGAGTACATATAGATTTATATTTTACACTATTTAGTAATCCGCAAATAATAGATATATAAATTACACAGTTCAGATTATGTCATGAATAGATATTGACAGCCTGTGTGGTGCAGCGGTCGAGTAGCCGGCTGTGAAACGAGAGGCTGTGGGTTCAATCTCTGTATGACAAATGTCTGTATGACGGACAGATGTTTGTTTCTGGTCTGGGTGGTGTGGTACTGTAGTCCCTTGTAGTTTGACAAAACATGGGGTCAGGAATATGTAAGTGACTGTTGGGTGTATTTATTATCCCACTGCTGGGCACGGGCCTTCTGATGAGAGGGGTAAGCCTTAGTCCACCATGCTAGATTTAGGTTGGCAGACTTCACATACCTTTGAAATTCTTATAAGAATTCTTAGATATGCAAGTTTCTTCAAGATATTCACCATAGACCACATCATCACTTATCATCAGGCGAGGTAGTGGTCAAACGCAAGCCTGTTTATGAAAAAAACATCCTTCACAATTAAAGCAAGCGATAAATAATAATGAATTTACATATATACACCCACGCCCGTAATCCCCAAAGGGGTAGGCAGAGGTGTAACCAGTACACCCACTTTTCGCCGAATTTCGGTCCCATAATGTGATAGGGGGCGAGCCTATCGCCATACCGGGCACAGATTCCAGACTCCGGGCTAATACTGAGGAATTAAAACAATGTATTTCTACTTTAGAAAAGTCATTGTATTGTTATTTTTTGTTCCAGACGTAAGGACGAGTTAGTGCAAGCCCTTCAAGAGATCTCGGTGGAGGACAGGAAGCGTCGCCTCTCCAACAGTAAGGCGGACCTCTCCGCCACTGAGAAGAGGATCAAGCAGATCAACAAGGAGCTAGAGGAGGTCGAGAGGAAGGTGCAGGCCGCCGTCAAGAACGAGAAGGCATTGAAACTGGAACTAGACAAGTGGAGGAATAAGGTAATACTAGCTGACCTGCTGGTGGTAGGATATATCCACCCGTATAGCGACCGTACACACGGTGTAAAACCCGCCATAGTAGCACACGCATGTGTGTTGTGTTCCGGGGTCAGCCAGTGTACATCCGGTTTTTGTCGGGGGTCTAGAGTTGGGGTACGGTGTTCTTGATTCTCTAACTGGATGGCACTGCGATTACCATCAGATGCACTGTGGTCACTCTGCCGTGCCAAGATAAAAAAAACCTGTGCGAATATGTTCCACCGATAGTGGTCACTTACGTAATATAATGCAGAAATACGTAAATGTAAATATCTACAAAATAGTAACCAAATTAGTATTATACGACGATAGATGGCGTTTCCTAAATGCGTCTATAATAATAATACTAGCCCTGTATTAAACATTGTCCCACTGCTGGGCACAGGCCTCCTCCACCACGCTGGCCTAATGCGGGTTGGTAGACTTCACATACCTTCGAAATTCTTATGAGAATTCTCAGGTATGTCGGTTTTCTCACGATGTTTTCCTTTACCGTTAAAACAAGCGATAATTAACATTAAATACACACGTAACTTTAGAAAAGTCAGAGGCGTGTGCCATTAGGGTATCGAACATACGACTTTCGTCTTGACAGTCCGTACCGCAACCATCGTCTAATGTAATGTAAATTAACAATACAACAAATTAGTTGATTATACTGTCAACAGATGGCGTTGTTTTTTTCATCTTTTTTTGGTAAAACAATTTTAAAACATTTGTCTATTTTTCTTAAATAGCGGCAAACATACGATTTAACCAGTCATGACTCATAGGCTCGCCGGCGGTGCGGCGGTGCGTTCAAATACTGGCCAGTTTCGCCGTTCTTACACTTTAATGTTATGGAAATAAAAATGATTTTGGCTTGTATTTTACTTCCTTCTTTTTCTATATCCTTATAGACACGAGTGATTGGAAATTTAAATAAAATTATATTTGATGAATAATTATGGAAGTTATGGCATACCCACAAAAAAACATTTGAGAAACAATATATAGAATTAATAATCACTTTATTATTCAAATTCTTTTCATGATTTCCTATGTATACGCAAATATTACACATTGAAGTAAAACTATCGGATTATTTTTACCATATAGTCCTGATGTTTCGAATACTTTACAGCTTTAATGGTAGTCTGCGAGGTGACCATGAAGGCTGTAAAGCTTTCGAAACATCCGGAATGAAAAGTAAAAATAAACCGCGATAAAATACCGGAAATTAGTTTTATTACAAGTGAATTTTTCAATTGTATTCAAATGGGCAAATAAAAAATTATGAAGTTCAAATCACAAAATGATACTAGTTGTATTTATTGAAATAATAATACCCACAAATTGTCATTTTAGCCTTTGATAAGACTTACGCGTCATTTATCCATCGGTAACAATTGATAATGTCGCTAATGAGTATTAAATACTTTTATACCAGGAAAAAGAAGCTCAAGACAAAATGGAGGAAGATGCCAAAGGCCTGGAAAAGATGGCGTCCAAAGAAGTGTTGCTACAGGAGAAAATACAGGAATCTCTCGACAAAATAGCCGCGCTGGGAACACTACCCAATGCGCCCGAACTACACGCTAAGTACCAGAAAATGTCTCTAAAGCAGGTTAGTTTCATTTTACCACCCACGGGTTATTCGGGCACCGATGTCCAGGCAATACTCGCCCTTATTGACGTGCGTATTAAGTGTATTTGTAACGTTAAAATTATGGAAATAAAGTTGATTTTGGCTTGTATGTTACTCACCACTTATTACCTTTTCCGAACACCGGTTCCCCTGTTATCCGTGAGAGGTTAAAAACACATATACTCACTAAGATATTGTTTATTTTTACATTTTGACAGTAGATACGTTTTTATATAAAAATTAAATATCGATATTATTTTGTTCTTTTATGTTTTTAATATTTAAATAAGTTACGAATGTGCTTCAATTATTTTTTTGTCGAATTCCTTAACAATTAAAACTTATGGATTTAATCATAAATGCTTTTTTAATCTATATTGCGTGTTTTGTCTCAGACTTACGAGATAAGTTGAATAGCGACAAAACGTACAGGATTGTTTTTGGGATATGAAAGTATTAAAATGTTATTTTATATATACACGCATATACACTCACGCCTGGATTGCCCGAAGGGGTAGGTAGAGGTGTAACCAGTACACCCACTTTTCGATAAATTTATTTCGGTCCCATAATGTGATAGGGGGTGAGCCTATCGCCATATCGGGCACAAAAGCATGTCATATTGTAAAATTTCCTATCTTTATAAATATTATTATGTTGTGACATGTCGTTCGTTGGTGTAGTAACATATAAATAAATAAATTCCAGACTACGGGCTAATACTGACGATTTTATTTTTATTTTTATTTATTTTTATTTTATTTTTATTTATTGAGGAAAAACAAACAATTGTATATTACAAAATTACAACACAGAATAATTACAAAGTATAGGCTAATATACAATCCACAACATTTTCCACGGATTAAAATAATAGTGTTTCATACAAGGGGCTTTAACATTATAAAGTTTACGTTTTTTTTTTTTTTTTATATTTTTTATTTATTAACTAGGATTATAGCGCAAGATACAAATATGAGAATCCTACAAAGAACGACTCACTGAAAAAGTGGGTCATTCGTTGCAAGAATCTCCGTAATCTGGCTTTTAAACTTAAAAGCTGATAGAGAGAATATATCAACGTCTGTGAAGAGATCGTTATATGTATTTACAAGTCGACGTATGGGAGAGCGCACACCGGCATTGGTCCTGCATGACTCAGTCGCAAAGAGAGTACGCGTCCTCACCTTACGCCTATGAACCGTTCTCGGTACCAAGTAACATATTTTGTTATTTATTTCGGTGCAATCGACAAAACCGCGACACATATTATACAGGAACATTGCTTCAAGTTGACATCGTCTAGATTTTAAGGAAAGCATCTTATACTTGCATAACAACTCACTGTATGTAAGACGCACGCGGAAGCATCTATAATGCATACTACGAAGAAATTTATGTTGCACTGTTTCAATTTGGTTAGTGTATTTATTATACAGTGGGTTCCAAATGCAACAAGCGTACTCTAGTTGTGACCTAATCAAGGTCTTATATAAGGTTAGATATGTAGTAGCTTTTTTGAAGTCCTTACAAGCTCTCATGACAAAACCATACATCTGATAACTTTTATTTACGATGGCACTTATATGTGTATCAAGATGAAGTTTGCAATCCAACCGAACGCCAAGATCTCGCAGAGATGAAACTTTAAGGATATCAAAATCATTCAATTTATATGTAAAATTAATTATGTTTTTATTTTTTGTAAACGTGATGCTGTTGCATTTGGGAATACTTAAGTGGAGCTTGTTATGTTTACAATAAAGAGCCAGTCTGTTCAAGTCTTGTTGGAAAATATGGCAATCATCAGTCGAGCGGACACTACGATATGCTTTGAGGTCATCAGCATACAAAAGGAATTTAGAATGAATGAAACATTTATCTATATCATTTATAAACAGAATGAAGAGCAAAGGACCAATAATGGAACCCTGTGGTACCCCCGAAGTAGCCAGTATGTTACCAGACTGATACCCATTCAGAACTACCTTTTGGACTCTATTTGATATATATGAAGAAAACCAACGCAAGAGATCCCCCTTAATACCATTAAATGCCAATTTACTCAAGAGAAGCTCATGATCAACCTTGTCAAAGGCTTTAAGAAAGTCCGTATAAATAGCGTCAGTTTGATGCCCCTTATCCAAATTCTCAAACAGAGTGCTTGTAAAACAGATTAGATTTGTGGTTGTTGATCTGTGCTTCACAAAACCATGCTGCTGAGGCAGCAAAGTGCTATGTAAAAGAGCATATATTTCAGCGTGTACCAGACCTTCAAACAGCTTCGACATGGAACAAAGAATAGAAATTGGCCGATAGTTTTCGATATTTTTTCTTGAGCCACTTTTGAACACTGGAGTGATATTAGCTGATTTCCACATAGCAGGAAATGTACCTTCCATTAGACATTTATTAAAGATAATGAGTAGGGGGCGGTGAATACCCAGAGCTGTGCGTCTCAGGAATAAGGCCGGAATGCCGTCTGGACCTGGTCCCTTGTTTGGGTCCAATGATCTGAGAGCCTTAAGAAGCTTAACTGGTTCAATTGAGAGAGTAGTAAGGTGAACACTACTATTCAGGCTATCGGCAGGCGGAGACCAGGAGTCACTCAGTGTGGAAGGCTCGTAAACAGAACTAAAGAAATGAGCAAACATATTGCATATTTCCTGTGGATCTTTACTGGACTGTGTCTTGTATTCCATGGATGATGGAAAGCCAGACTTAGCTTTTCTATTTGACAAAAATGTCCAGAAATATTTAATATCAGCAGGAATACTATTCTCTACCGCGTTTATGTAATTTGTGAGCGATTTGGCGCATTCAGACTTAAATCTAACTCTGTAAAGTGAAAATAACTCGTAATCAGAAAGATTTTTGTATTTCTTCCATTTAATCCAGGCTTTGTTCTTATTATTAAAAATATGGATCAGTGATCGAGAGAACCAAACGGGGAATTTAGAAACCTTTCTAGAAACCAATGGAGTGTGATCCTTAATAACACTATAGATGGTGGAGTAAAATACATCTAGTGCCTGCTCTGAAGGCAGGGGACATAAAAGGGAATTCCAATCGATTTTATCGAGGTGTTTGCTAATTAATTCATAGTTAGCTCGGCGAAAATTAAGTCTGGGAGCGGGTTGTTTTTTTAGGTAAGTAGGAGCAATCGAAAATGGGGCATAAATTAATAGAGGTGGATGGTAAATATTGGGCTTTAAAAGAAGCTGTGAAGGCTGACAAATAGAACAAGCGACATTAGAGAAGAATAGATCCAAAATTCTGTTATGATTGTGTGTATTCGTTATATTATTGTATTGGAAAACGTTTATTGAAGTCATAAATGCCCGTAGATTGTCGCATATATATGAGGAGCCGTTACAAACACTACCACGGTTGGAGTTATTTGAAGGAGTCCAGGCGACATGCGGTAAATTATAATCTCCGACCAGGAAGAAATGATCTATGTCCATGCACTGGAACAAATTCAACACCGAGTCAAAATGCAGTGCATAGGTTTCCTTACTCATAACGGGAGGTATGTATACCGCACCGATAACATGGTGCTTTGTAGGATCAGAGCTAGGTGTGGACACAAACACTTGTTCAAAGTACCTACTTACTTGGGTCGATAAGGACAAGGTGATGCGCGAGGAGCAAAGACTTTTTCGCATCATAATGAGGACTCCACCTCCGTCCTTTTTACCTGTAGCTTTCCGGTCACGGTCGCTCCTATAAACTATGTAACGCTGATCCACAAATTCACTATCATCAATCTCAGGAGTAAGCCAGGTTTCAGTTAGAATGATAACGTCATAAGAGCCTGATAATACATTAATATATAATTCTTGTAATTTAGTGCGAGTGCCTCCGCAATTTTGATAGTATAAGGATAAGTTATCCAGTGTCATTATGGCAGATTATTATTAGAAATATTAAATTATAACGTATTAATTTTTTCAAGAGCATGTTTTTAAAGGTAATGGTCATTATCACGGTTTTGCCGGTTGCATCTAAGTACATTGGTTGGATAGTTGTACAAGTAAATAATAGGAAACTAATGTATATATAGGTAAAAGAACGCTTCGAAAAATTATATAGATTAAGATTGTAATTTATAACAGTATTGTTAGTATTAAATATTGTCATCAGCATTTGAACTCCTTTTATTATAAGAGCCAGCACTACATTTAATTTTCTTGATATCTGCCTGAGAACGTATTGAGAAGATCGGAGAATTATCTGACTCACGCGCGAGAATTGTACCGTGCTTGATCCAGATGTATTTAAAACCACAGAGTTTCGCAGCCTCCCGGCACTCACGAAAAAGATTTTTCCTTTTGAGAGTGATGTGCTCATTCAGATAGATTGGAGTAGGAGGGCCTGCTATTCCAAGGCGATCCGTCTTTAGACCTTTAGCTAGACGAAAAGCGCTTAGAATGTTGTCTCGAAGTGTTCGCGTGGTCAGCTTCACTATGATGTTCTTAGGTCTATTATTCAGTTTATGGGCATGTGGTACTCGATGTATGGACACTATATCCTGGTTAGATACAGAACAACCGGCTGCTGACCCAATAGAGTCCATAATAGCCATCAAATTCTCGCCACGCTTCTCTGGTATGTTGCATATTTCCAAATTACATTGTCTACTTTGTTGTTCAAGGTTGTCGATTTTAATATCCAATAGATCAATGGTGTTATTATAATCAGTAGCGGTTTGCATTCCTGTTGACAATTCATCAACACGCTTTTTTAGATCCATGTGATTATTTTCTTGATAATTGGTGGTGGACTGTAGTTCTACCATTACTTTCGACACTTCACCTATTTGAGATTTAAGCAATGAGTTCTCAGCCCGCAAAGCGTGTATCTCGCTTTTTAATTCAGAGAGTGTGCTAGTGATTGTTTCACCCATCTTTACAATGCTCCTATCCATATCAGTTCTCCACGTTTGTAATGTAGCTTGTATCTCAAGTACAAATTTGCTGAGATCTATATCCAGCAGTGGCCTATCAACATGTTGAGCTGGTGGGAGACGTGACGTTGCTGTATCGTTGTCGCTGGAAGCAGACATGCCGGGCTCTAAATTGTCGCACGACATACTGATGGAGGAGGCAGATAGTGGTTCACTATTGGTATTCTCTACACCGAGCATCAATGAGGAACGAACAGGCGTATTTTGATTGGAACGGACACGACGGGTGACATTATTGCAAGATGGGCACCTCCAGTTTGCCTTTATTGGATTTTACTATTTCTAAATAGTAAAATCCAATATCACTTTACCCGACCTAGGGATCGAACCCGAGACCGCAGCACAGCAGGGTATGAAAATGTTTAAATGTTATTATACTCCATTTTGGTTGCAGTTGTTTAAAGAACTGGAGAAAGCTAACCAACACCTGAAGAAATACAACCACGTGAACAAGAAGGCCCTGGACCAGTTCATCAGCTTCTCGGAACAGAAGGAGAAGCTCTACAAACGGAAAGAAGAACTCGACATCGGGTGAATACTGAATACATTACAAATAATACACTTTCCAGTCAATTATCCTTTAATTTTTCATCTTTTTGCGTTATTGAAGTTAAAAGTTAGGAAAAAATCATGAAAACCCCAAGGTAAAATCATTTTAACCTCTCAAGTATTACAAGGGCACCGGTGCTCGGAATAAGGTAATAAGTAGTAAGTAAAAATACAAGCCAAAATCAACTTTATTTTCACAATATTAACGTTACAAATACGCTTAATGCGCACGACTAGAAGGGCGAGTATTGCCAGTTTAGTGTGGCTAAATATGTCCATGTGATACCTACATTAATATGCTACATCTGAAAATAACTAAGTATAATTTTTTTATCAACCAGTCATGTATCGCTTGCTGGCTAGCGGACAAATACTGGCAGCACTCGCAGTACTTATATGTGATTTTTAACTTTAATATTATGGAAATAAAATTGATTTTCGCTTGTATTTTCTCCATACTTATTACCTTTTTCCGGACACTGGTATTTGAGACATGAGAAGTTAAACTGAATATATTTACATCGCATTATCAAAAGTGTAAACTATAAACCTATCACATTCACATTTGTATCGACAAGTGGTTCATTTTCAAACAGTTCTATATGAGAAATGATATCTGAATAAATAACATCCTTAGCCTCAGCCGCATACACATAGTCCATGTGATTGAAGCCTATGGCGAATACCACATCAGAAACATTCGGCAAACAATCTCTCAACAATTCCACGTCATTAACATCCGATAATAAATCATTATCACTGTAATATATTACTACTGGCACATTAACGTTATTACAATCGTAATCTGGCGGTGTAGTTTGCCCATATTTTATAAAATTCCCATCTGGTCCATAATCGAATCGACTAAATCTCCCAGACTCGACTAATTGCCCGTAATGCATGAATTGTAAAGTCGATGACCCTGTAGGCATATGACCCAGTATCACAGGCAATAATTTCGGGTCTAATTTATTGTTAGAACCCATTATTCCGTACAAAATATCTTCACATTTACCAGGAAGTATGGTGCACAGTAACGAAGATATTTTGTTAAAGAAATCTATACCAGACGTATATGTGTTGAAATTTGACAGTAAATACCCTATTAGTTCGTTGGCGGGTGAAAACATGCGGACTATCGAACTTTGGACATGTCCCATCCAAGCTTCCGGTGCTAGAGAGATCATCATACGAATTTTATTATTATACTCTGGTTTCATAGCACACATTACGTAAAAACTGGTCGTGCCTTGAGAATGACCGATGTAATGTAAATTCGATTTCCCAGTCACGTTTAAAATATAGTCGATAGTCGCTGGTAAATCGTACAACCCAATTTCTTCCCAAGTGAATCTCCAATACTCTAACTGGCTTGACGTCATTTTAGTGTGTGTTATCGCGTGCTTGTTGCCTCTTGCATTACCCATCCACACATCGAAGCCTTTATCTGCCAAAATATATCCCAACGCTAAATCAGGGCCTTGTAATAACCAGCTGTCGGAACTGTCCAAGATCCCATGCATTAACAACACTGTCATATTGTTGCTAGTAACATTTCCATTAATTCTGTGTATGTTCAATATATATCCATCTTCAGTGATCACTTGGTGTTGTTCGAAAGGATATCGATATTTCTCAGCCAGCTGAGTGATGTTTAATCGAGAGTCTTCTGGCACCGCGGCACTTAGTCCAGCAACTATAGATATACTATCGATAATCGCGTTAAACACTCCAAATAAACTAAAACCAGACGCGAAATAAATTAAATTAAATATTAAATAAGTCTGTGTATACATCTTTCTGAATAGTTAATGACTGAGATCTAGTTTCTGTAGGTATCACATTTTATGCGTAACATTGTCCTACAATTGGTAATTATGATGCCCATTTACATAGAACTTAACTCAGTTAATTGTCTTTAGACTTGACATAGTTCGATAGAACTCGTGTCGGTCATTAACAAACTGACCAATGTGCAGTTATTGTAATTAATACCTCATAAAATGTAATCGTTTTGGTAGAACATGTATATTAATAAATGTTAGATGTGTGAATCATCAGTAAAATGATTATCGATAGTTTTCGAGACAACGTTACTTGACGAATGATGAATAATTGAAAATAAATGATGACGGCCATTTATAATTGAACCAACCTTTCGGGTAATATTAAAAGCTATAACATGAAACTTTAACAAAACGGTTTTAACACAACTCATCTGGTGTCCAGAGATCCATCTCTGGACACCAGGTAAGTTGTGTTAATGAATAAAAATTAAATGTTCTTTCAGTCCATCCCTCGAAAATCACTAATGCACTCACTTTTTGGTATTTTTTTTTCCAATTGCAAATCTTTCCTGTGTTATAATATATAGAAATAAAATTAATTTTACGGATCTTATCGCTGTTTATTTAAGTCAGTGTGTCCCTGTCCATAAATGCTGTAACGCTTTGGAAACGTCGGGACAAAAAAGTGCAAATATTTTTTGAAGTGAAAGTTCTTTAGAATCGCTGTGATTTGAAACTCGGTGAAACGAAAAAGCGACAGTAAAAAGAGGCAAACACATAAATCTATAGGACCAAGCCTAAGAGAGAATGAGAGCCTACGAGAGAGAGTGGGATCCAGTGGAATCGATTGGGATCGAGTAGGGTCGAGTGGGATCAAATGGGATCGTGTGGTGTCGAGTGGGATCGATTGGAATCGGGTGGGATCGATTGGGATCGGGTAAAATCGAATAGGTTACTGTTGTTGACATAGTTCTATAATGGTTTTGAACTGTTTTATGTAGTAATTAGTACTTAGTATGTGTGTGAATACACATGTATGTGCCTGCGTATTACAAAGCTTACTCGTAGGTAACTTTTCTGAAGTTTCACTTCTACTGTGTGTGAATTGCACACACACTTTTGTTTTTTTATGTTGTGCACATACTTTAATTATGTAGTAAATGTATTTTTATATTGCAATTTAGTGTAATAATTGTTTGTGAACACATTGAAATAAATAAATAGAGCGCGAAATAATCTGTAGAATTAGTTTTATTTCATCGCGTAATATTCGTTTAAACATAAGAAACCATCATAAAAAAATAAACACTGTAAATGTGGTCGGTGTTAGTAAAATACATTTTCATTTAATTATCGATAAATTTCAGTGGCGAGAAAATCCGCGAGTTGATTGAAACGTTGGAACATAGGAAGTTGGAAGCCATACAGTTCACGTTCAAGCAGGTCAGCAAGAACTTCACCGAGGTGTTCAAGAAACTGGTGCCGCATGGCCGGGGCAGCCTCATCATGAGGGTCGGGCCGGATGATGGCTCTGAGATTAACCCTGAGGTATGATTATAGGCCATTATTACACATATAGCAGCGATAGCCTAGTTGGTTGTACGGACTGTAAAGAAAGAGAATCATCATTAGAGAATGCCTTCTGGCATTAAGTCCGCCTATATGTGTGTATATAAAGTGTATAAATAAATAAAGACAAAAGTCGTATGTTCCAAACCTAAAGGCACACCTCTGACTTTTCTAAAAGTTGTGTGTCAATTCATTGTTAATTATCGCTAGCTTTAATCACTCGTGTCTATAAGGATATTAAAAAAAGTAGGAAGTAAAATACAAGCCAAAATCATTTTTATTTCCATAACATTAAAGTTAAAAATAGCTTGTAAGAAGGGCGAAACTAGCCAGTATTTGAACTCACCGCCGGCAAGCTTATGTGTCATGACTGGTTAACGGTGAAGGAAAACATCGTGAAACCAAGAAGGTGAAGAAGCGGTCGAGGGTCTAGTGTCAGAGTACACAAAACATCGTACCCCAATTCTAGACACCCAACAAAAGTTTTCAATAAAGGCAGACTTCTGATGATCGCGTTTTTGTTTGTCGGGTTGGTAGTGATGTTGTGTTGTGTTGTTGTGTTGCAGCGTGCTAACGCGGACCAGTTCACGGGCGTGGGCATCAAGGTGTCGTTCACGGGCGGCGAGGGAGACATGCGCGAGATGAACCAGTTGTCTGGAGGTCAGAAGTCGCTGGTCGCGCTCGCCCTCATCTTCGCCATACAGAAGTGCGACCCGGCGCCGTTCTATCTATTCGACGAGATCGATCAGGTTAGGCGACTTTCACAATTTATGTACATATCAAATCAAGGAACGGGTCTTTATTGCGCAATATTTAATTATATAAATATCAATTTATTTTATAAATTGATATACTAATATAGAATTTGCGGAACTCGTTTTTTAAATTTTATAATATTAATCAGGTTAGTACATATTTTTTATACTAAAGGGCGAGAGACGAGCTTATAGGGTACTAATGTTCATCAGTACCCCCCTTTTGCAACATCCTATATATCAGGTATAGACCCTATAGCCACATGCCTTCTCATCTACTTTTTTGTATCGACAGATATTCTATGTATAATTATAGGAATGATAGCAGCGACAGCCTCGGTGGTTGTGGTACAGACTTTCGAAACTAAAGTCGTATGTTCGAAACTAGTCCAAATGGCATACACCTCTGACTTTTCTAAAGTGATGTGTGTATTAAATGTTAATTATCGCTTGCTTTAACGGTGAAGGAAAACATCGTGAGGAAACCTGCATATCTGAGAATTCTCATACGAATTTCGAAGGTATGTGAAATCTACCAACCCGCATTAGGCCAGCGTGGTGGACTAAGGCCTAACCCCTCTCATTAGTAGAGGAGGCCCGTGCCCAGCAGTGGGACAATGTTTAATACAGGGCTAATTAGTTAATAATAAAAATGTGTAAAATACAACAATATTACACTCATTCAAATGATGTGTTTATTATTCCAGGCCTTAGACGCCCAGCACAGGAAGGCGATCGCGAACATGATACACGAACTGTCGACATCAGCTCAGTTCATCACCACCACGTTCCGGCCGGAGCTGCTCGAGCACGCGCACAAGTTCTACGGCGTCAAGTTCCGCAACAAGGTGTCGCACGTCGAGTGCGTGTCGCAGGACGAGGCCAGGGACTTCGTAGAGGACAGCGCCACGCATGCGTAGTACAACAATAATAACAAGGACGACCACAACAATAACAACAACACGGTAGGCGCTGTGCCCTGGTATTGCAGAAGTCTATGGGCGGCAGTGACTACTTACCATCAGGTGGCCCGTCGGCTCGTCTGCCTATCGACGCACTAAAAAACACACAACAACATTGTCTATACTCTATGCCAAGCTCCTTAATAGCCTGTTTTCAAAATTTGAAACTAATGCGAGGCGCAATTAAATATGTATTTATGCAAAAAAGGAATTAAAGTTTTTTTTACAGAAATTATATTTGTTGGAAACTTACAACGTTGCGCTTAGTCTTTTATATTTGTTGTCAGTAAATTAAAAGACTTTTGAAACATTTTTTTAAAAAATAATAGCACAAATTGGAAAGGGAACTTGGGTACATTTATCGGGAGCCACAAATAATCTTTCGAAGAGCCGCAGGTTGCCACAAGTTTGGCACAAAACAAGTCATATTGGGATTTCATAATAAATATTATAACCCTTTTATTATTTATTATAACGCATAATATTAGCAACGGTCATGGCCATTTTCTTTGAAATATGAGCTCCATGAATGTTAAATAATTGGAGTAGGGATGAACGTCAAATATTTTATGAATTATAGATCTTTTGAAATATCAAATCGTGGAGAAATCGGCCATTATCCTTGCAGAAAAATGTGCTGTTCAAAATAAGAAATATACTGAAATTTACATGTGTTAAACCTATTGCGAAAATTGTAATAGCTCATATAATAATTATATAATATGAATTGTATAGAACCAAAGCAGGCAAAGTAGGGCCCGACTTATACTGCTAGTGTACTTCTGCCAAGATAGCCATTTTTGATTTTAATTGACTTAGAACTAGACTGAGAAATAGGATTGTTGTCTTGACAGACGCTTCTGATTGGTTGACAGTGAAAGATTTCCGACTTCGGTTCTAAAGCAACTTTTGTTCTGCGTTTTAGAAGGGTTTACAGCCGTTTTAATTATCTAGATATTCTCAGTATTAGCCTGGAGTCTGGAACCTGTGGCCGGTATGGCGATAGGCTCGCCCCCTATCACATTATGGGACCGAAAATCGGACAAAAGTGGGTGTACTGGTTACACCTCTGCCTACCCCTTCGGGGATTACAGGCGTGAGTGTATATGTATGTATATATATATAATTATAAAACACTGCAATAGTCGATGAAGATTTTAATTTCCTATATAGCCATATATTTTGTTCGGTTTTGCCCAACGACTGGTTCTATACGACTCATATGAAAGGCCGGCAACGCATTTGCAAGCCCTCTGGTGTTGCAGATGTTCATGGGCGGCGGTGATCACTTTCCATCAGGTGAACCTCATGCCCGTTTGCCCCCTTTTTCCATAAAAAAAATAATATAGCGAAATTTAAAAGTTGGTATTTGAGACTCAAGTCATATGTTAATATGAACCCATATTAGTGAAATTAATCTAATATCGCATCAGTTGCTCTGTCCTTGCGTTTGCCTCCAGATTTATTCAATATAGTTTACATTAAAGCTGTATATAATAACGTTATATGGAAAGATTGTCAGACGACATGGCAGTAAATATTGATATGACATTATTTAATTATCATACTGTTACTACTTTATTATTTCGATTTAAACAATAGATTAACGTGATTATTAATTTGTGTATTGTTATGCAACTTCCAGTTTCGGTTTTTAAAACTCAATTTAATAATCAAAAAAGCATTGTCGATTGTAAAAAATGAATACTGACCCTTGTCCAAAAACTATGACAGTACTTTTAAAAGTCAATTCTAATACAACTCAATAAACGATGTAGATGGACAGCCTCAGAATAAACAGCACAATAACTACCTACTCTGTCTACGGAAAAACTGGAAATTGCTCACTTCTGGAAATTATTTATATAGTATTTTCTGCTATTATACTGGGCATTGGCAGAATCACCGACGTTTAACGGTGGAGCCATTGAATCAAAGGAAGAAGAAACGATGTAGATTTAAATCGAAATAATTATAAATCAGGCTACTTATTAGTTCTGTAAGGTGAAACACCAAAATGGCCCTTAAGCGCCATGTACACTTGCATTTCTCCCGCTGCGATTCCGCTCTAATGTGGGTGAATATTAAGATATCAGTTATTTAGATTAAGTAAGAATATGATGAAGGCTGAATTCGTGACCTTTTCTCTTCTAGCATCTTTTAAATATATTCACTAACATCGGCTATTAGTTTTTTTTTATAGTCCGACAAACGAGCCAGTGGGTCACGTGATGTTCAGTGATCTCCACCGCCCATAAACATCCACAATACCGAAAGTATCATGTAAGCGCTGTCGGCCTTAAAAGGGACAGGATTAGGGAAGGGAAGGGGGAACTGGGCCTCCGGATATCTCACTTACCATACGAAACGCGACAGTAAACTGTCTCTTTACGTTGGTTTTCTGTGAGACAGTGGTACTACCCCGGTCGAGCCGACCCATTCATGCTGTAGACAAATGTGGCTACAGCGTGGCTCTACCACTTTAGAGATTGATTCATATAATTAAAAAGAGAGACCGAAGGAGTGTTTAAGTAGTCGTATATTTGTTCAGATTTGAAGTTCTTCGTAATTTATACGACTAGAGGTTTGAAAAACTATCTGTTCAGACCTTATATGGTCAAAGTCAAGACTATGTAATTTATTTGACTGTGTAAATTATATGAATTATATTAAAAAAAGCTTTAGCGGTGCAGTGAAATTCCTCCGAGAAATAAACTAGTGTAAATGGCCTTTAAGGTTAGACTAGTACAACCGGTTAGACATTTTAGAAAATTTATATTTTTTGATGGACTTAAATTTAAGTTAATTTTACTTATAAAAATATATGACCCAAAATCGTTGTCTTGAAATACAAGGGGACATTCTTATGTTACTGAAGCATTACTCGATATTATTTTATTTAAGGAACTATTGTTATAATGTTGAGTGACGCAGATTCTATGATGTATGACAATTATTAGAATTAATATTTCGTTTTTAATAAAACGTTTTCTTTAAAAGTTGTTTTATTTACGTGGCAGGCTTGTTGTGAGATGGACGGGAGCTGACTGAATATACGAAATGAGTGATTTGTTTTTAAGTGTTTTTGAAGTTATACTTCTTTAGGCGCGTTATGAAAAAATAGTGAGAGTGAAATTTTAAGATGCGTGTGACACAAAAGTAACACTTCTGAAGTTGCCCTGAGTACCAGGCTAACATGAAATGTAAGGAGATTTGTATCGTTTCATTTCTAGTGACTTCTAGGTAGATAAACTTTGCATTTTCATTGAAGTTATACTTGTTTAGGCGTGTTATGAAAAAAAAATTATAATATCATATTTTTTAATGAGGCCAAAGAAGTATAACTTCTCACGCGCGTACATAAGTACACACACCCATTTTTTTATATATCGGGTGTCCAAAAAAATGGCGCATCTGCTTATATACATTATAGTATAACGGGAACGCTTCTTGATTAAGACTCGTTTTTGTAGCGTACTTTAATAATAACAAAGATACTGAGAAAAACAACAATAACATGAAACATACTTCCCCTTAACCCTTTAACCGCCATCGCCGGAATATTACGGGTTGTAAGAATAATACACCACGCGCCACGAACGTAATATTGCATAAAGCTACCTTAATTTAAAAAAAAATACAAAATTTTGACTTTGGTTGCTAAATCTTGGTATATTTTCTCTTAATACTTTATTTTTAACAGTACTAGGATACATACTTTAGTTGTTTGAATGAAATAATTGTTCTCACTTCGTGATACTTCTAAATATCTACCTACTTCGCCAAACCCGTGACTTCACGTAGACTAGTGTTGTACAACATACGAAACTTCTGATGCAAAATTAATAAAAAAACATCCTGTTTTTATGAAACCATCAACTAAACATTCATTCAAATTTCAAAGTTTTTAACGATATAATGATTTATTAAAAACCCAATAAACTGAAGTGAAATAATATGTAGAGATCAACAAAGAAAAATAAATTATCGACTTATCCCCGAACGTCACTAGTGCAGGCGATCCGGGAACGCCGTCGCCGTAATTTCACGTGCGGCTCAAGGTCAACCAAAGTCATACTTTGAATAAACTTCGGTTCCGCTGGCGCCGACGCCGTGATATCACGTGCGCACTTTATTTGCGAATTAAGAATAAAGTGTCGAGAAGTTATCGAAGATATTAGACGAGTATTATACGAGATATTATTATTCAAGTTGGACACTCGCTCCTGACTTCTCGACCCACAAGTGCACTACGATTGTCAGTACAACATCTTGCTTATGGCAGAATATACAGAAGGCAAAAAATCAAGAGCTTGTTTAGAGACATACAAAATTAAATAGAAGATGTAGGAAAGAGTCTCGCTTTATGTGTAAAGTTTGACAAGTAACACCATGCAACGATCAAAGAGTTTTATTAATAGCTTGATCAATAATACGTGTTCCATGCCTAAATTGTCTACATACTCAGTAATAATTTGGCTTGATTTTGCTACGTCATTCGTAATTGTCTTTTTATCAAATACCAGGAGATTCTGGAAATGAGTATTTCGTCGCACTGATAAGTTAAAAGTTATTAATAAAATCAGAAAGATAGTATCAGCCCGGGTCCATCACCAGAGTTTTTTTTATGAAGAATTAAGACTGCTTAATATATGCTTGAAGACGATTTATGTGCGGTACTAATAAAGAAATAAACCTTTGATTGAAATTGTGTACATTTTATTTGTTTCATTAATATGTTTATCGATAACTATATTTTACAACATTATGCAAAATTGTACCTAAAGGTTGCTGGCGCTAGAGGTACGCCACACGCATTATAACATGGCGGTTAAAGGGTTAACCGACGGTAGATACTTATATAGCAACACATAGGGAGGGGTACTTGTGAATAACAATGAGCTGCGATAGAACTAAATGATTTGTTACGAAAATTCATTTTATTAAGATTAAATTAAAACACAATATTAATTAACAAGAATTTATTTACAAATCAGAGAGCACGCGTATTGTCATTCATGAAATAATTCTATTGCTTTTAGCGCTTACAATAAAATTATATAAGTACTTTGATTGTATTTTTTATTTCGAATAAAGCATTTTTATTTTGTAAAAATACACACAAAAATTTTTGAATGCTGCAGTTTAAAAGTCGAACAAACATTTGTAGCACAATACTTTCGTAATAATTTTGTTACATCTTTACAAATACTGATATCATTCAGATTTCGAAATAACACTAAAAAAGAATTGAGTACAATTATAAAGTGAACACGTGATAAAACACACATTTCAAAACAAACTTCGAACATTTTAATAATATAAAAATAAAATGGTAACACACAAAGTTATAAAAAATACACAAAATCTTATAGTATATAATTTGAAAACACGCGATTTATTTACATTATAAAGATTGTATTTAGACACATGTATTTTTCATCCCTTATTTATTTTATATAATATCTATGTAGCTTAATTTAACGGGATACAATACTTAATAAAATAATACATTTAAAATTGTATTTGAAAAAATATCTCCACAATGGTCTAAAATATGCTTAAAAGCACATTTCTTAACACCAATATGAATTTATCATAATACTGTTTAAGTAATTTATAAGAAATACATATTTTATTTACCTAAAATTCTAATGCATTTCAATTTATTTTATACATTTTATAACATGATTAAAATAGCATCAATATAATAGATATAAAAATCTACATCTCACAGACAATCGAAGAATACACACATAGTAAGAAGGCACACAGTCGCACGATGGTCAAAATACTGGAAACTAGTATAACTTAACACTAAAGCTATATTGTTTGAAAGGTAGTCAATTTTAACTAGTTAGTCTTAACCCATGGTTAAATTAAATAACACCTCAAAATCTCAAATTAGTTTAAACAATATTTTAACTTTTTTTTATAACCACTAGCAATAGTTAAGATTATAGCTGGAACTATGCGTAGATTATATATTAATGTTTAATTTGTATGGGACTCTTTTAGTTTTAAATATTGTTTTTGTAATTTGGAAGGGAAAAAATTATGAAAAGGTGTCTAATTATTCAATGAGCTCTATTTTAAATATATTTATGTTATTCTAAACATATGTTGAACTATTTATCACGATGATAAAATGATATTCATATTTTTTTTACAGCCCTACCTAATTTGCATATATCTTAAAAGTATTAAATAAATTTAAGTAAAGTTTATTGCTAAGAGTTTTGATATTTATGATAAAATATTATGTACCTAGTGCAAACTCAACTCTGAAGAAATGGGAACCATTAAAAATTTTAGCAGTAAACCCCTGGAAAGGACACCGGTGTTCGGAAAAGGTAATATGTAGTGAGTAAAATACAAGCCAAAATCAACTTTATTTCCATAATTTTAACGTTACAAATACGCTTAGTACGCACGTCAATAAGGGCGAGTATTGTCATATTTATCCGGACACCGGTGTCCGAATGACCCGTGAGAGGTTAAACAGGCTATTTGTGTAGAAATATTTTCATAAACCCGAAAATCATATCTATATGAGACGACGAATGAAGACAAGTCAGTATGTATGTACAGCATTATCCTAAAATAAGAACACAACAGATCACAATCGTGAAAAAGTCCGCAACAACACGCTTCACGCTTCACGCTTCAAACTAGAAGGAAGATATTTAATATTCATTTATCTACACTTACGGCCAATTTTAATAAACGATCCTAATTTTAAACTACAGATCGTGCCGACAAATGAGCTAGTAAGAATGAAGTTTGAATGCCATGCCTACGAATGACATAGTTTGATTGGTTTATTTCCTGCTTCGATCTGGAAATGCGGATTAAGATGGCTTATTGAAATTGGCCATTAAACTAATATCTACGATACAAAAAATAACGCTTGAGTTTGTAAGTTTCACGTTTTAATTTTATTAATAAACTGAATTAATAATGTATGGATAATAACATAGGCAGGACATCAGGACTACCGAAAGATGGGAAATTTAAAATTTTTGTATTACTGTGTTCCGGAAACAGCGTCCACGAAGTTGTAACTTCTTTTATGATTGCTCGTCAATCAATGTAGAACTTCATATACTTGCTTATGTCAAAAGTAAAATAATCTCAGCGATCACGCGAGTTCAGTACTTTTCCCACATCACAAAAGTGCCCACCGTGCCTAAAGAAGTTTTCACTTCAATAAAAATGTTACTAAATCAAAAAATTCAAACAGCTGCTTATGAAACAGTAACAAAGTTATTAGTCCAAATTCATATAGGATTTGAAATAACTTTATTCAGATATGTTTATTAATTTTATATTTCAAACTTAATTGGGTGGTCATTGGTCAAAAAATAATTTCATAGTCTATATTTTTATCCAGTGTTGCCAGCTCTGCTTATATTTATGCTCACCAACGACAAATGGTTTTTTGGACTTTTTGTATAAATTCTTTGTCCACATTAAACTAGCTGGTCCTTAGTAAAATATTTAATTTAATATTGCGCGGTGTTACTGACTTTAAATTCGATTTATGCTGACCCAAATGCTTTTTCATTTACATACACATTTCTTCATCCACGTTTATTTTGACAAATCATATATAGTCCTCCACATCGATTTCGATGACGGCGACCCGATCCATAAAGTATTTGACAAATCATATAACATTATCTGGTATCGTTCATGATGCATAGACCTATTAAGGTGACTACACATCGAATTAAACCAATACCAATACGAACCTTACGCCTTCAGTTATATTTTTACTAGAAGCAGCGATAGCCTAGTTAGTTGCGGTACGGACTGTCAAGACGAAAGTCGTATATTCAAACAAATGGCATACACCTCTGACTTTTCTAAAGTTATGTGTGTATTAACTGTTAATTATCGCTTGCTTTAACGGTGAAGGAAAACATCGTGAGGAAACCTGCATGCCTGAGAATTCTTATACGAATTTCGAAGGTATGTGAAGTCTACCAACCCGCATTAGGCCAGCGTGGTGGACTAAGGCCTAACCCCTCTCATTAGTAGAGGAGGCCCGTGCCCAGCAGTGGGACAATGTTTAATACAGGGCTTGTATTATTATTATTATATATTTACTATTTTATTATTTCAAATTTAAAATTAAAATATTTTCTAACATATGCTGCCATTCTTTGAGCAGTTTCAAATCCCTTTCTTTATCTTGACCAAATTTACATGAACCTAATCAAAATCGATCCAAACGCAACACATCTCATAAAATACATAATAAATGAATTACAATTGGAAATCTTACAAACACAAACATGACAATTGGTCGTTGTTAAGCAGAAAAGATCCAACTGACGGTTTCATACTATTGAGTAAATGCAGTTTAAACTTTGACAGCTAATTTAAAAATAGTACTCTGCAGTTACTAATTGCAAATTAGTTGAGTAATAAAACATGTCAAGTTTCTTTAGTTTAATGTCATCAACCTGCCTGGATCTATGCATGAAACTTGATTAGGAGATTATGGCTATGTATTTAACTCCTCTGAGTGCCTCTGAGTGGCGTAGTTGTAATTGCGCATGCGTTACGATTGCTGTGCTGAGGTCTCGGGTTCGATCCCCGGGTCGGGTAAAGTGATATTGGGTGTTTCTAACCTGTGCCCGGTGTGGCGATAGGCTCGCCCCCTATCACATTATGGGACCGAAAATCGGACAAAAGTGGAAGTACTGGTTACACCTCTGCCTACCCCTTCGGGGATTACAGGCGTGAGTGTATATGTATGTATTTAACTCCATTTCATAATAAATGTTGGTTGGATCTTTTCTACTTAACAGGGTCCAATTGATCTCGCTACCTAGTACATACGCTATAACCTCCTGAGAGGCACAGCGTACGGAGAGTTCCAGTCCCTCTCGAAGACCCCCTGGAGGTCCCTCCGCATGTCAGTGGCTTCGCGCCCCCCCCTCGTCCTCCAGTACTAGCGCCACCCCCCCGGTGTTGGTGAAGTAATCCCCGGACCAGTTGGAAGTACCAATATAGGCAGTTCGGTCGGTGACCATGTATTTGTTATGGTTCACCCTTGCGAACGGTATTTTGTCCTGTTCTGGCGTTGATGGTACTATGAAACGTTTCTGTGTACAATAAATATGTAGTTACGTACAGTCTTAAGGTCACAGCTCATTAGAGCCACCAGGCATCCGACCCGCACCGCCTCGATTGGTTAATATTCTTTATATGGACCTTTATAAGCGCTCACTACATCAACTCCGTAGCGTCACCGGATCGACTTGATGTAGTGAGCGCATATTGGAGTTGAACATTAGCCGAACGATGTTTCCATGGCAACGTCTCAACATAAGCGTTTGTTTCATTGTAAAAATATGTTACATCGTACACAATACTTAAAACTCATATTTATATTTGATCGTGGGTTTATTTCAACAGCGCATATCCATAAAAGTCCATATAAAGAATACCGACAGCGCATACATGACACTTTCGGTGTTGTGGATGTTCATGGGCGGTGGAGATCACTTAACATCAGGTGACCCACTGGCTCGTTTGTCGGACTATACTATAAAAAAATAAATAAAAAAAACTAACCGCTCGAGGCGAGGCGGTGCGGGTCGGATGCCGGGTGGCTCTAATGAGCTGTGACCTTTAACATTACATTGGGTCGAACCTGTATCGTTGGCATCAAGAACTGCAGACTTGGAACCCACAACACCCAGAATCGAAACAAACATATGTCAAATAAACAATTATCCTGATGTGGGCATCGAACCCACCACCTCTCGTTTTACAGCCTTTTTTTTTATCTTGGCACGGCAAAGTAACCACACAGCGCCTGATGGTAAGTTCAGTGCCGTCCTGTTAAGTATCAAGTAGCGAGAAACAATCTATCCCTCGATACTCAACACAATCATGCCGGCCTGCTGTGTAGCTTCTTCACACTACGCCATGGGCAAGAATTATGGTCCATTAATGTAGCTAAAAGAAGGTGAAATGTTCCTTACCTGGTCTATTCGTGTAGCTAAAAGAAGGAATCTAACCTAAAATCTAATCTAAAATGTCTTTCTTACCACTTGTACACTGACTCCAGGATACACTTCAGACAAGTCGGCGAGAGACCTCAGGAAGTAAACCTCGGAGGCACTCGAATGCTTCCACCAGCTGATCAACATCCGTACGCGGACCTTATGCTCGATCGCTGCTTTTCGGATCGCATCATCGATCTTCGGCCAAAATCTGAAATAGCATGTCTTTAAATGGCGTAGCTACAGTACTCTGACAGTAGAGACCCTTGACCGCTTCTTCACCTTCTTGCCCATGGCGTAGTGTGAAGAAGCAGGCCGGCATGAGTGTGTTGAGTAGCGGGGGATAGATTGTCTCTCGCTACTCGATACTCTAATTGGACGGCACTGCGCTTACCATCAGGTGCAGTGTGGTACTGGATAAAAAACTAATTCACCTAGTAAATAGGCAACCGACATTTTAAAATTGGTTTAAAATATATATTCGAAATCTGTGCACCAGGATTTGATATAATGATTATAAGGTATTTATTTTCTAAGATATGCTAAAAGTGAGCATTTAAAGAGATTTTGTTAATTGAATAACATTGCTATATCGACTAAACGCATATTTCCGTAAAAAGGATCATATTTTGATACGCTAGCTCCTGGTATTTTCGTTAAAAGTAGTAAAATAAAGTTTTAAAGCATTTCCTTCAAGGCTTGACCAATATACACAATGACGAAAAGCATTCTCTAAAAACTTAAAAATAAAAACCACATTTTTTTTTTCAGAACTCACGATGTTGTTGATCAGGCCGTCAGCTCTCACATATGTCAAAATTTCCACGCGAACGAAGTCGCGGGCGACTAGTTATACAATAAATCTCACAATATTTTAGGCGTGAACACACAAGCGGGCTCGTAGTCCATGACAGATATGTAGACGAACTTCTCTGCGGACTCGATGATGGACACTATGGCGTCGTCATCGTTGGTGCGGCCCTCGGGACTGAACGCCGGTGGGGAACTCTGGAAATAAGAAGATAACACCCACCAGTTACACATATAGTCCCGACCTGAGATATACAATTACTTTTGCACGCAGCTTCGCCTATGTGGTAGTTATTTTTGAAACAAAAGGTATAAAACCCATGAAGACATCTTATGATATAACATCTTTCTATATTTTGCTATCCCTCGGGAACCGTAAATTTTTCGGGATAAAAAGTAGCCTATATGCTATTTTCTACTATAATCTATCACTGTGCTAAATTTCAACCAGATCCGTCCAGCCGTTCTGTCGTGATTGAGTAACAAACATCCACAATGTTTGGATGATTGGATGGCCATTCATCCAAACATTCGCAAATAGTAGGAAGTAGAATTTTGTGTATCGGGTATCGGGCACTACGACACTTAGTGTCTCATATCAAATGTGTATATAGCCAGTTATATACCAGCATTCATAGTTTATTTGGAGAGAAAGAAAAAAAATAGAAACGGCGCGGAACGGACATAAAAGGGTAGCTTATGAAAGGAAATAAATATAGCACAATTAAAATATAAAATTTATAAAAATAAAAAACTGACCCACTCCCATTCCCACCAAATTCTTTTAATCAGTGACTTCTGTCATCACACCGTATTAGATTTTTATTAGTATCAGAAATATATATATCAGAGACTTTCGCACTCGGAACACTGACCCAAAATCAAGTATCAGTAAAATCAATAAAACAAAACATATAAAACAAACTGCCTCGGTGGCGCAGTTGTAATTGCGCATGCGCTACGACTGTGCTGAGGTCTCGGGTTCGATCCCCGGGTCGGGTAAAGTGATATTGGGTTTTTCTATCTAGAAATTCTCAGTATTAGCCCGGAGTCTGGAACCTGTGCCCGGTATGGCGATAGGCTCGCCCCCTATCACATTATGGGACCGAAATTCGGCGAAAGGTGGGTGTACTGGTTACACCTCTGCCTACCCCTTAGGGGATTACAGGCGTGAGTGTATATGTATGTATGTATATAAAACAAAAAGTGATCAAGAAGAATTAGCATGCCTCTTACGATATCTCAAATAACCCATTTTTACCATTCGCACTACACTCATAATTCACAGTTAATATCTAGAATTAAACAAAAAAAGGGCCCATTCACAAATAATTGCTATTGAACCCAGTGGCTGCCTACCTGAGTTTCGTGTCCTTCGACTACATACATTATGCTTAATCATAGCGCTTATCAATCTTGAAATCTTTGACAAATGAACAGTTCATGTAAAAAACGTACTTTGCCCGAAAGAACGTTCATTTCATTAATACCAGAGTATTTTAATTCATACAACTTTTACTGGCAGCTTCGTGTGCTTTATTCCATTTATGAGAATCGAATGAAATGAATCTCATAGAAAAATCTAATTACAAGATATTCCGAATTTTCCATATTTCCAGGAAAATTTCCAATTTTTCTTTCACTTAAAACTTATTTAGAATCTTACGACAAAAGTAACCAAATTGATTTAGCCAAACGCAGATAAATATGAAAGGGGAAGCCTGAAAGTAGCACCAATTGTAGAAAAGATGACGAGTGCTAGGTTAGCTTGGTATGGGCATGTGTTGAGGAGGGATGAAAGGCATGTGACAAGACTGGTTGTCAATATGAATGTGGATGGACGAAAAAGTCGTGGGAGATCTAAAAAGAGATGGATGGATTGCGTGAATGAGGACATGCACATGAAAGGAGTGAATGCAGATTTGACGCATGATAGGGCTGCGTGGAGAGTCCAAACCATTTGTGCCGACCCCACTTGATGATCACTTGATGTTCTCAAGTGTGTACATGTATGTATAAATTATTTAACCTCTAATTGAGCGATCAATTGTAACAACGTATTGGTATGTACAGTAACCTAAAGCTATATTATTAATTAGTGTGGGCTGTTACAAACCACGTGTTAGCCTAAAATGTGAGTCGAATTGGTTCACAGCTTCAAAATTTACGGCCTTTGGTTATTTTATATGTTTTAAAATATTGAGTTGAAACTTACTTGATTTTGCGAAATCATATTTCTTACGAGCTGTAATACGATTATTCGTGGTTTGAAACGCTCCATCCTTAATTTGTCTCATTAATCAAAAACGAATCACTATCAAATCCATATGTGAGTTGGTTTTGACTACGCTCATAAAAGAGTGTATTATTTAAAAATTTAATTAAATATTATGAGAAAATTATAAAAATAAAAATTGCGAGATTTTTCATTGTTAACAGGCGTTATTATTTCAAAGCGGGTAAAAACAAACACGTACAAGTTTCACCGCAAAGAGCTGGCTTCTAGAAACGTTGTTTTATTAATGCGAAATACAAGTTAGGCCAGATGCGCTCGGCTGTAAAACCACCAAGTGCTCTTGGAAAACTCAAATAAAATCTTAAAGTGGTTTGTGCTTTAAAAATGGATATTTACTGCAAAATGATATTGTCAATTCAACAGAATTGACAATATTATTTTCAAACGCAAGTTATGAATTAAAGCTAAAATGTTTAGGTTACATGTCAAATCACAGATTACATACACCATTTGGTTGGTGTAAACATTTGAATTATTTAAACTATAAGACTAATGCCCGCTGTACACATTGGGCCAAGGTGTCGGGCCAACATGTTGGACCAACGCCTACTTGGCGTATGTTGGTAGGTAATTACCAAACTACGTTAAGTAAGCCTCTACACGTTGGTCTAACATGCTGGCTCAGCACCTTCGCCCAATGTGTACAGCGGACATAACATACGTTATAACTTGACACACACATAACACAGTAGATAGACATCCAACAGACACACTTAGCATCGACGTCACAGCAAAATGCAAATATACTGTATGGGGAGTTATGAGACAATACCCAGACCCGATACAAATATTTGTGAATCACAAACATTTCGGTGCGGGAATCGAACCCACGGCCTCTTATTTCACAGGAGCCTTACAAACTGACCACCACGGAGGTTGTCAAAAACTAATTATATAATTTAGTTTTTTGTCAGTAACAACAGAATGAACATAAGTTGTATTGCCCAAAAGAAGTACGAAACACAGTACTATGAAACAAAACGTTAAGAATTTATTTAATTTTAAAATAAACGTATAATAATAAAAGAATATTATATAGAAGTATAATGCTTACGTTAAATAAGAGACCATTTGTTGAGTAATACTCCGAGCCCTTGGGAGGAAATAAATACCCTATGAAAATTGAGGAACCAATTAGGAAATGTATATTTCATTTCTTTAGCTTTTGTATTAGAATAAAAAATATTTCTTTGCCCCTGGCTATAAATACCTTAAACCTCATTTAATGTATAAAAGAAGCTTTACAAAGAGAAATACAATAAAAATAAACCAACATAATTTCCATTGTAACATGAAATTTCTCTTGAGAGAAGAAAAACAACAACAATAATATGGTTATACAGACTTCAACAGCTTTGTGATATTTTACACAATTGAATACATGAAATTGAATGCACTACTGTTAGCAACATCAACAAAACTATGCAAGATAGATATTTAAAAAGGCACAAATACAATGTTTACCATTTTATTGTTTGTTTACATAAAACTGTTACACATCTCAGTGCTTAATATTAACACAACCGCATGTCAGGATTTACTTAAGGCTTCTCTTTATAATTAATCTACCAGCATTACCCTCTAAGCTGAACTACGCGACCATTGAACTGTTTACACTTACTTACTGCCCCGCGAACAAACCATGAATATCCTGGCTATCAACTAGTCTTCTTTACAACTCAAGGCACGGCACGGCAAGGAAGGCACTCTGTTTTATGCTAAACATTTACTACTCCCTACTTAGGTTGTCATTATTAATGTACCCGCAACTACTCTCCTAAATACCTTCGATATACCTTCGGTATTTCTAATAATAGGAACTACCCTAATACTACTAACATTGCTCTATTTTATAAATGTATTATTATAAATTCCATTAAAGCGTATTCCAACACATAATAATATTGCAATTTCTGATAATGTCTTTACCCCAATATTACAATATATTACCTAATGTTTTATACATAAATCGGTGTAGATGACAAATAGCATCCTATAACAGCGTAAGACCTTGAAGCGAACACGCAAAACTTAGCCAAAATATATTACACAGACTCTGCAAACCCATTACGCACCATTACTTTCACAAAACAACCATAAAGGTTGATAAATTCAAAGGTCAAAATTTACACACCCAGTTCGCTGCGTGGAAAGTAATTTCTAAGGAAATCGAAAGTAATAAAGTCATTCATATGTAGAAAAGGATGCGTTTATTTTTATCCTGGCACGCCAATGGATCTCACTGCACCTGATGGTAAGCGCAGTGCCACCCCATTAGAGTATCGAGTAGCGAGAGATAATGTATCCACCGCTACTCAACACAATCATGCCGGCCTGCTTCTTCACACTACGCTATAGGCAAGAAGGTGAAGAAGCGGTCGAGGGTCTAGTGTCATAGTAGTCAGAAGGCCGCAAAACGGCCAAACATCGTACTCTCTAGACCCAGAGGAAGTATTTGTCGTGGTAGAACTTCTAGGTAGGTCTATTTTAAAATTATGAAGTCGATAGAGGCGTGAACAAAGCATCGACCACCATTGATTTTTTATCTGCTAACACGGTTTATCAACGCTAAAAAGTAATTGTAATGAATTTAACATTTAAATAAATAGCTGTTTTATCGATCTCATTATCAGTTTTAATAAAACCATGGAACAAGTGGGTCCTCATTAAAGCTGATTAGCAGTGTTTGACAAAAGTGAACAAACATGGCACCATATGAAAGCATAATAGTGATATCAGCAACAATAATATCCATAATATGCGTAATAGTTTTGTTAATAACGTGGTGTTTGATTCCGAAGTGGAGGACCCTTCACAGCTTTATAGGCCTCAATCACATCACAGTTTGCAGTTTGTATATGTTGAGCGACATTTTTAAAATCTGTGAAGAAGGACATATGTGTAATATTATCGACCATATCCATGTACTCCTCTACGTCACGACGTTGTGTTGGTCATTGTGCTCTTCGCTAGTGGCTTATTTGAAACTAGTTTTACTTCACAATAGTGTGATAAGTTATGCTTTACAAAAATCGGCTGTGTTCACATACTTATCGTCTATTATTATATTTATCATCAACGTTTTCATCGAGTACATGTATATCACAGACTTCTACTGGGTGTACTCCCTCTTTTTGATGATATCCGGAATTTTTATGATTTTCTTACGAATTATCGTTTCCGTAATGTCCTGTTGTAAAAAGAGTGTTTCTAGAAGAAATATTACGCATATTCTGTCATTGATCGGAGTCGCTGTGACGTGCGATATTGGATACATATCTCTTAGTATTATTATTAACTTTTTCACAATGGAAGAGTATAATACTTCGATAAAAGTAATAATGCTGGCGTTAAAGATTTTGACACAAACTATATTCGTGTTGCTGAATCGTTCGTCTCGACAACATTGGAAGAGATATTTACAGAAGAGAAGAAATCAGAGAGCAAATATTATGAGGTTTCGTGTGCTCAGACTTTAATGTTACTATTGCAAGAACATTTGAGTGGCCTTTTCTATGCGTTTACTTCTGTATGGGTTTTGTCAGTTTTGGTCTGCAATACCAATTAATAACGTATGCAAAAATCTGCGTATAACAAAGGGCTTACTTAAGTAATGTTCTTGAAAATGGGTGTAAGAATTTTAAAAACATGTAAACATTTATTTTGAGATTCAACGCTCAATACGTATGTTTTCTTAATACACAGTCAGGTCATAAGTATTGTCACACAGTAAAAACTTTTATTTTAGAATGCTGGCCACAAAAAAGTTTATTGAATTCGAATTTCAAATTGTTCATGAAAATAAAAATGTATACTTTTTAGAATTTTACTCATTTTTTAATATGGAGTGGACGCTTAAAGAAGACCCTGTTGCAGTAATTGCGTTGCATCGTTGCGGTTACGCGCCAATTCAAATTTTTGACATACTGAAAAATTTGAATATAACCAAAAGATTCGTTTATCGTACCATCAAACGATACAATGAAGACTCTAGTGTAGATGACAGGTCAAGAAGTGGTCGCCCTCGGTCTGTTAGGACTCCAGCAGTGATAAAAGCTGTGAAGGCGCGAATTCAAAGAAATCCCAAACGTAAGCAGAAACTGTTGGCCCTTCAGATGGGGTTAAGCAGAACCACGGTGAAAAGGGTGTTAAATGAAGACTTAGGGCTTCGGGCATATCGAAGAAAAACAGGACATCGTTTGAATGCTCGTCTAATGGACCTGAGACTGAAGAGATGCCGCGCTTTGTTGAAGCGGTACGCGGGAAAAAAATATCGGGAAATTCTTTTTTCAGATGAAAAAATTTTTACCGTAGAAGAGAGCTACAACAAACAAAATGATAAGGTGTACGCACACAGTAGTGAAGAAGCGAGCAACCGTATTTCGCGTGTCCAACGAGGTCATTTTCCATCCTCGCTCATGGTATGGTTGGGAGTTTCTTATTGGGGCTTAACAGAGGTACATTTTTGTGAGAAAGGTGTAAAAACGAATGCAGTTGTGTATCAAAATACAGTCCTGACGAACCTTGTGGAACCTGTTTCTCATACCATGTTCAATAACAGGCATTGGGTATTCCAACAAGATTCGGCGCCAGCTCATAGAGCGAAGAGCACACAATACTGGCTGGCGGCGCGTGAAATCGACTTCATCCGGCACGAAGACTGGCCCTCCTCCAGTCCAGATTTGAATCCGTTAGATTACAAGATATGGCAACACTTGGAGGAAAAGGCGTGCTCAAAGCCTCATCCCAATTTGGAGTCACTCAAGACATCCTTGATTAAGGCAGCCGCCGATATTGACATGGAGCTCGTTCGTGCTGCGATAGACAACTGGCCGCGCAGATTGAAGGCCTGTATTCAAAATCACGGAGGTCATTTTGAATAAACTTTAGTGTCATAAGAATCTATGTTTTGTTAAGTTCATTTTGGTATATAAATGGTTACATAATGAATAAACTTGTTTCAATTATTTTATATTAAACATGTGACAGAATTTATGACCTGACTAGGTATAATAATAAAGTAAAATATCTATTTAATATATTCTTGCTTTTCTTGTTCCATTTTGTACATTATTTAATATGTGACTTAATAAAAAGATAGCATTTTGCCGTAACAGAAACAAATCGAATTTAAAAATAAGTCCGCAAATATTATTTTGTAAATTAGCTTATGTGAGAGCGTAGTCAGACCGTGTCACCATCTCCCTCCCACTCATATGCCGTAACGGCCAGCCGCGCGATGACGTCACGAATCATAATTTATCCTTTTCTATCATTTGACAACTATCCTTCTAGCATTTATGAATGTCTTTAAACTAACTTATTTTGGAACGGATTTGTAAAACTATTTCGATAATCAGTTTTAGATAAATAATTGATTAAATTAATAGAAAGTATCGTGTCAACTGCCTACTAAACCTGTGAACTCTGATTTATTTTTCAGGTTATAAGCATATTGCATATAAGTCTAAGTTATTAACAGTGTAACCTTAACATAACCCTTCACAGCCGCCACGCATTCTCGTAAAATTTAAGAGAATTTTAACATAATGCACAACGTAAACTCATTTTAGCTTTCGATTAAGTCCTTATCAAGTTTGTTGACTCCATGTTCTGTAAGTTAAAACAAAGGAGTATATTGAAGCATTACAAATTAATGGTAACAAGTTAATTAATCGAAGGTGATTGAAAGTACCTCGGTAGTTAAGGATGTCAGCTATCCAATTAGTTTTGATTTAATTATGAGTTACCACAGAAAATTAATAATTATATATGACGTTTAAATCTGAACCTGGAGGGTTACTCTTGACACTCGATTCCAATTTAAAATTGTGATTGTGTTCGAAAACTGTACAATTGGCACTCTTGAACGCAACACCAGTGCACGATTTAACTGAATACCGCGGAATTTTTGGTAAATAAATTAAATAGAGATTGACGATCGCTAGTTCGTAAATATTCTATTTCATTTAGTTGAGTTGAGTTAGAGTTCCAATATCTTCTAGATTGGAATTGAAACTGTATCGAGTTCGAGATTGGAATTGGTTTTATGAGTAGGCCTGCTGAATCCACGTGGAATTATTGCAGAATTTTATCATATCATTTGACCTTATTTGTTCTGCATTGACCACATATTTAATGATAAATAATAATAAAATCACGAGTGACATGAGTGAACTGAATGCATGCTCTGTAGCCCGATTCCTGCTTAAAAAATCCTACTAATATTATAAATACGAATGTTTGGATGGATGGATGGATGTTTGTTACTCTATCACTCTACAACGGCTGGATGGACCTGGTTGAAATTTGGCACAGAGACAGACTACTTTTTATCCCGAAAAAAAATTACAGTTCCCGTGGGATAGTTTAGTTTTCACGGAGCAAGGATCGGCATGATTTTTTGCATAGTGGCAGTTTTGGGATCAGAAAATAACATAGGCTACTTTTATCCCGGAATAATGCACGCTTCCTATGGGATAGCAAAATATAGAAAGGTGTAATAGCTTAAGATGCCTCCATGGATTGTATATCTTTTCTTCCAAAAATAACCTCCATGCAGGCGGTGCCGCGGGTAACATCTAGTATATAAAATGTACTATTGATAGTTTCCGTGGCGCAGCAGGCTTACTTTAATTAGTCGGCTGTGAAACGAAACGCCGTGGATTCGATTCCCGCACCGAGACAAATGTTTGCGTAACAGACAGATATTTGTTTCGGGTCTGGGTGTTGTGGGACCGTAGCCCCTCTTGTAGTTTTTGATACGTGGGTATGGACCTAGTGTGGTGTCAGGACTATGTGTGTGACTGTTGGGTGTATTTATTTATCACAAATGCCATGTCACACTCAACGGTAGGCAGCGGCTTTGGTGTGCCCTGGTATTACAGAAGTCTATGGGCGGCGGTGACTACTCACCATCAGGTGGCATGTCTGCTCGTCTGTTTATCGAGGCACTAAAAATAAATACCACCTGTATGAAAAACCTGCTGATTGCCAACCCTATCGCTAGTACAGTCGCACATAACATAATGACCTTTGGTAACGGCCCACCGGCCGACCTTGACCGCCCCGGGCCAAGTTCCACTGGCATTATGCATCAAGTAGGTATTTTCTTTTTTGTAAGAAATACAACTATGTATGAAAATATTACTAGTGTTTTTTTTATTTGTTTGCGGAATATTTGTTGTATCCGAATTGTAAACGTTTTTACAATAACGTTTAAAATATTTAATAATCTAAACTGGAAAACTAATACCTACTAGCCTTATATAAATCACTGTCCCACTGCTGGGCACTGGCTTTCTCTACTAATGACAGTGATTAGGCCACCAAGGCAACCATTATCCACCAAGCTGACATAGTGCGAATTGTTAGATTTCAGATACCTTTGAAATTTGTATAAGAATTCTCATTCTCTCTAATTTCCTAACGATGTTTTTCTTCACAGTTGAGGCAATCGATAAAATTAACAATGAATATACACGTAACATAAGGAAAGCAAGAGACGTGATACGACTTTCGTCTCGACAGTACGTATCACTACCCCAATTAGGCTATTGCTGCTGATCAAATAATGTTTAAAAAATATATTTTAGTTTTAACTTCAACTTAGAAGTCAAGAAGTGTGTAAAAGTAATGACAATAAGTTCTTTACATGCACAAAGTATAAAAACATGTTATATTTAAAACAATGAAAGTTTTAATAGAAGAAAGCTTGCAAAGCTGAGTATAATAAAGCAAAAGTTTGCTTATTAAATAAACAAAAATATCGAAACTGCAATTACTTAGTGCATTATTGCATATATACATTTAAAAGCACTCAAGTATATCACATTGAAATCGTGCGTATTTAAATATTTCACTTGAAATATGCATATTGACGAAATATTTAACACTTGTGTTAAATATTTCGTCATATTTTCGTTTTTATTTTCGTCATATTCATATTCGTTGTAATATAAATTAAATATAAACAAAGAATAATTTATATACACAACATTATATTCTACATCTTCTTAAAATATTTGTTTTGAGTAATTGAGCGCTAAATAGAAGTAATGATACAAATTGAAAGGAACAGTCCAATAATAAGAAATATAAAATATGTTGTAATTAATGGAAACAAAAATATTAAAATTGAATATTTAAATAACTTTTCGATGCATTAAATATTGGGAAAAAGATTATTTTATTTTATAAGTCCTGTTCGTTCATACTTCCACTTTCATATGTGTTGACAGAGTTGCATCAACAGGAAATAACGAATATGTACTGTGTAGTTATTAGTCAACAATTGCAAGCAATATTGGCCTTTATTACTTCCGACTTTTGTAAAAATAAAAGGTTAACAAAGCAGAAAGTTGCGAGCTCTGAAAGTGACGCCCTAGTTTATTTCATTTACACAACAATGTTATGTTATTTCATGTTATTGTAGTCCTATATTTTGTCTGTTTAATAATTGTAATATGTTTTCTTTTTAACCGACTTCAAAAAAGGAGGAGGTTAACAATTCGCCGGAATCTTTTTTTTATGTATGTTACCCGATTACTCGAAGACGCCTGGACTGATTCGAGAAATCCTTTTTTTGTTTAAAAGGGTATACTTCCCAGATGTAATCTATTTCTGGATTTTTGGAAATTCTACTCCTAAGGGGGTAAAATAGGCGATGAAAGTTTGTATGAAAATCTATCATTTTTGAAGTTAAACACATGAAAATTGGTTTTTTGTATTGTATACTTTTTCTCCCAAACATGACCCCCACGCGGGCGGAGCCGCGAGCAACAGCTAGTATATTCATAAAACAAGTCATCTTAAAGCATGTTAAGGTGTGAGTAGTGTCATTGATGTTACACAAGCAATCCAGAGTTAATCTGAAATATGGCATCTTGTGTAAGCAATATTGGTACTATAAATCTCAGCTTAGTGCATTTTAGAATTTACTAGCACATAACCTACATAAGTCCACATTCATCACAATGGAACTTTTAGACCACACGATGGGAGATATTATATGAACTGATTTCTGGTTAAAGAAATATCTTAAAAAAAAACATATTAAAAAAATACATATTTTGTACTGCCTTTGACTGTATCGGTGGTGCAGTTGTAAATGCGATTGCGTTACGACTGCTGTGCTGAGGTTTCGGGCTCGTTCCCCGGGTGAGGTAAAGATATATTGGGTTTCTATATTTATAAATACTGCGTATCAGCCCGGAGTCTGCAATTGAGCCCGGTATGGCGATAGGCTCGCCACCTATTACAGTATGGGATCGTAATAATTCGGCGAAAAATGGGTGTACTGGTTATACATCTGCCTACCCCTTCGAGCATTACGATTGTGGGTATATGTTTTGTAAAACATAAGTATTTCTAAAATTGTATTATGGATAACTCTCATTTAAAAACAAATGCATCTAATCAACTAAGTAATACGATATACAACATGTAACATGATCAATGCACACTCTGAAAGTAGTTTGTTCAGAATAAGCGACTGAATCGATGTCAACAATTTTTAGTAGACGTTTTTTTTTTCAAAAATAATTTACACTCAGGTAAATAATAGTCATCCTTTAATTTAACGTTCAATACAAACGAAACTGAAACATAACTCGATGCGATAAAGTCTTTTCTAAATGCAATAATAAACGAACACTTTAAAAAATCAAATAATTAAAATTACGAATTTTATGTCGAAAATTAGTACAACTAATTTCATAAAAAACAATATTTATATTCATCGCAGTCTAATTTCAATACATGAATTATGATTGTTATAATATTTTTAAAGGAGATCGGCAGATTTGGAACAGCATGAACAAGATATTCTTAATAACCAAAAAATCGCTTGTGTTTTTTAGACTTTATTTCTCATTTTTATTTCATCCTACACCGATGCAATCAGATTTAGAAGAAATATAACGATAACACAATATTTCTACCATTTTTTATTGTAAATGATCGTGGGGTTGCTAATATAGCTTTTGTAAATATTGTATCGATTTGCAAATTAAACTTATATCGATAATCGATATTCTTTCAATTTTTGTTAAACGTCATTGAATGTTGGCAAAAACTATAGAAGCATAAACATTGCAAGTACATTAGTACATTAGAAAGGCATTTGTTCAAACATTTATTAATCAAAAGAAAATACACTAAAATAAAATGACTCGGGTGATTCATCGATTTTATTATTGCAATATTGATCGAATGATAATTGACACTTCAAGTTTATAACAGCTGTTCATTTTCAATCTCTAGCTTGCTACTAATACTTAATCTGTGGTATGCGATTTGTCGCGAGAGCAATGTGTTTTCGATTTGTGGTGCCGGTTATTTTGTGTTTATATTTTACGACGACCCTTGGCGGATTAATTATTTCGATTGTCGGATATACTTCATACAATGTATTCCCATCTTGAAAGGTGATTAGTGGTACGGTAAGGTACATCGTTATTTATAATTATAATCATTAAGGAGATCATATCTGATGAAAATCATAGTCATTGAAAAAAAATATAGAAAATAGTAGATTATGTATACCTTTAAGTTGATAAAACTTTGAAACCCTATGACCTAGCTCAAAAATACTTTATCGTAGTTAAATTGGTGCATATCCTTATTGTTAAAAACCATACCCCATTTGTGTTCACCACCTAGCCCAGTTTACATAGGAAACCTGCGGATCTCCTTTTCTCGTTACACGTTGTATAGCTTATCTCATCCTCCATACCGATGTGTTGGCAACACATACCCATGACAGTATCCAAAGAGAATTAATAATATTACAGTAAAGTTTAAATTATCAGTAACTTTGAATTTAGAATTATATTATCTATGTTTATTTTAAATTATAGGATTTCCGTTCGTCAATGATTCGTTTTGTCTCCGTTTTGTCTTCGTTTGTTTGCTCCGGCAATGCCCACTGATCTGAGAAGAAGCACAAAGAGACTCAGCCGTAGGTCTTTTGTATTTTTTGTCATTACATTATATTATACTAATTAACAAATAATACTAGGCATGCCTTTTAAGTTCTGTCGTTTCCATATTTCCCGGCAATTTTGAATTTGGAACTGTTCTATATTAGAATGTGTTTAAATTTTGAATCTCAAAACAGTTGAAAGTATTAGGATTAATGCTATAGTTTAGTCACAGCGTCGATTGGAATCTGTCAGGGTACGTACGAAAATGAATCTTTCTAAGGAAAATGTTCGTGCAATAATTTTCTACAACTTTAGAAGAGGCCAGACACGGCTTCAGTGTTCTGAAGAGCTAACATCTGTGTTCAGTGATGAAGCCCCATGTCTGCGGACTGTCGAACGCTGGTATTTAGAATTCCAGCGTGGTCATACTAGTGTTAGTGACAAATCTCGCGAAGGACGCCCAAAATCCGCCTTCACTGAAGATAACATCATTGCTGTGAGACAACTAACTCTCGAAGATCGTCATGTGACGTATCGATAGATAGAGGCTCTATTAGGCATCTTAGGGACAACCATTCAGAAGATCTTGCATGAAGCGCTTGGTGTGAGAAAGCTAGTTTGCCGTTGGATACCGCATCTGCTTTCCGACGATCACAAGGTGCACGACAAATTGACCACACTGCACCTGATGGTAAGCGCAGTGCCTTCCATTTAGAGTATCGAGTAGCAAGAGACAATCTACTCCCTCTACTCAACACAATCATGCCGGCCTGCTTCTTCACACGCTATGGGCAACAAGGTGAAGAAGTCAGAGTACTCAGAAAAGGCCAAACATTGTACCCCAACTCTAGACCCCCGACAAAAACCGGATGTACACTGGCTGATCCCGGAACGCGACACGCTTGCTTGTGCTACTATGGCGGGTTTTACACCCTGTGTACGGTGGTCGCTATCTGGGAGGATATGAATATCCTACCACCAGCCAGATTTTAATTATATAAATGATAGAATTTATATAAAGATAAAAAAAAAGTTTATTTAATTCCTCGACACAGTAATTCGGTAAAGTCATAAGTTTCAACCTTCACTACAGATGAAAAAATATTACTAAGTATACGAGGTAATAAAACGTTATCTCTTGTGATGTCTAGTCGAATATGTGTTTATTTGTAACATGACAGGGTTTACAGTACATATTAATCTGGGTCGAGAAAATAAATCGAAATCCTCATGGTAAATTCAATACTAGATCAGAATAGGGTAGTTTCTTGGGTGTGTGACTGCCTCGGTGGCGCAGTTGTAATTGCGCATGCGTTACGACTGCTGCTGTGCTGAGGTCTCGGGTTCGATCCCCGGGTCGGGTAAAGTGATATTGGGTTTTTCTATCTTGAAATTCTCAGTATTAGCCCGGAGTCTGGAAACTGTGCCCGGTATGGCGATAGGCTCGCCCCCTATCACATTATGGGACCGAAATTCGGCGAAAAGTGGGTGTACTGGTTACAGCTCTGCCTACCCCTTCGGGGATTATAGGCGTGAGTGTATATATATATATTTCAAAGAATCTTTTAACCGAAATGACAATTCTCAGCATTTGCTGTCACCATGTCTATGGCTATAGTCACCAGGTCAATGTTGAACATGGTTAGGCTTTTGAGGCTTCTCTTACTAAATTAGACCAGTATCCAGCAAATTAAAAAAATCGATGTCCTCTTCAAAACCTACTTTTTTTTTTTTTTTATCCCGGCACGGCAAAGTGACCGCACTGTACCTGATAGTAAGCGCAGTACGGTCCAAATAGAGTACTGAGTAGCGAGAGACGATCTATCCCCGCTACTCAACACACTCATGCCGTCCTGCTTCTTCACACTACGCCATGGGCAAGAAGGTGAAGAAGGGGTCGAGGGTCTAGTGTCAGAGTACTAGGAAGGCCGCATTATGGCCATTGTACCCCAACTCCAGACCCCCGACAAAAACCGGATGTACACTGGCTGATCCTGGAACGCGACATACTTGCGTGTGCCACTATGGCGGGTTTTTCGCCCTGTGTACGGTGGTCGCTATCCGGGCGGATATGAATATCCTACCACCAGCAACTTGTACTTAATCTTCTATAGAGAAAGTTGTTTCGGTTTGATACGGGTCACAAATCAAAACATATCTAATCTTTATTTGGATTAAGTAATTGATCAGTTACATTCTTAAAATAAAAAGTTCCATTACACATGAAAATTTTGAAAAAGCCATTCACATGCCATAAAAATTTGAATCAAAAAGAGGTTTAGTTTGATTTTTAACCGACTTTAAAAAAAGGAGAAGGTTCGTTCAGAAAAATCGAGGGCAACCCTCAAATTTTATAGGGTATGCGTCCCTCTGTGTTTTTTATTGAAATCGGTGTACTTTTTGAGACTATCATAATGGTTTTTATAATAAAAAGTGTAATGTTTGTATAAACCAGATACCTACCTACACATAGTAAAGAACACAACGCAGCAAGATAAACTCGTAGTACACGTAGACCGTAATACGGCCCGATACACACACAATATTTGCTTTGGAGCGATAAACCGCGGCCCTAATATCGTTAGCGGCGAGCCTAGTTTGCTTCACTTACACAAACAGAAACGTAGTTGTACGCACAGCAACGTATGTAAATGACAAGAATACTGCATAGAACTTAGAAGGCTGTCAGATCAAGCCTATTTGATAGACATATCCCTTAATTACATTAATATTAGGCAGGCGCAACTCTACTATCGAATTCAACAGATATATTTTTTTTTATCCTGGCACGGCAAAGTGACCACACTGCACCTGATATTAGCGCAGTGCCGTCCAATTAGAGTATCGAGGAACGAGAGACAATCTAACCTTCGCCATTCAACACAATCATGCCGGCTGGTGTTTAGCTTCTTCACACTACGCCTAAAGGACCCAGGATCACTGGCCGGGTGACATGCCAAAATCAGCTGAGGCTATTAATTAATTATTTTAATTTATTTTAAAGTGTTAAATTATCTTTATACGTGTAAATAATACAGTTTACAATCTGCAAGATCAAGATAAATGTTAAAATCAACGGAAAGTCTGATATTTTAGTGTATCCGAGTGCCGAACGTAGCAGCTGTCCGTCAACGGATCGTTGCTCAAATATTTCAAACAAGAAACTGTTACGGGGGAGTATTTGCTTTTATTTCTATATTCTGTGATTTGAATGCCCCCAATAATTAAAATTTGTATTAAAATTAATGTTTAAAGGTTAAAAATTCATTTCGCGTTTTTGTTGTAATTTGTCCTACCTCCCTAACAATAAATTATTAAGTATTAAGGGATACTTTTCATTTATTCTAATCTTTTATTTCCTATCTGTCTAGTAATTTTTCTTCTAACATATTTATTACATTACTATTCTTTCACTCCATTTAATTGCCTATTAACATCTATCAGTTTTGGCCTAATATTTACCAAATTTTCACTTAATTCCTTATAATACTTTCAGTTTCCCTTCTATAAAAGATGCTGACTCGCAAGGCTATTGCTAAGGATATGGAGTCGAAATTAAAGTTGTCTTTGCAAGAGCTCAAAACATCTAAGGACCTCTGCAATCAACTCTTAAGGGAACGAGAGGAAAGTGAGGAGGAAATTATAAAAAATAACCAGAAGAATTCGGAGCTTAAAAAACAACTAGCAGATTGTCATGTACAATTAATGGATGTATTTGATGAGCGAAACAGACTTCAGGATATTGTAAACTCCTTTAATGAGTGCAGTGACACCCATGAGAGAGCCTTGACTCGCATTGTGGAATTGGAAGGGAATCTAAGTGAGGCCCACAAATCTATTATGAGTCTTGAAAATACCAGAGATTCCAATGAAAGCATTGCGACTCAGAGCTTGTACACTGAACTCATTGAGTCTTGTCCAGGTACTAGTAATTTAATATCACAAACACACACAAACACAGTAAGCCACAATAAATTAAAAAAATATATTAAAATTAATAGTATTATTAAGAAAATAAAAAAATCAATTAGATATAAAAAATGTGCACAAAGTGTTAAAAAATTAATAAATGAACGTAGAGATTTATTATCAAGTTTGCATGAGTACAGTAACCAAATAAGTAAAAATAGACAACATTATGAGCATGCAACTCATTGCCTGGAACTTGAGATCATAGACCTGCAATCCACTATTACCTCTATAGCTAAAAAGTATGAGGACAGTAAATTGCAGATTAAGGAGCATATTTTAGCCACCTCCGAGCTCCTCAAACTGAGCAATGAAAATATGGAGCGGTTTGAATCACTCACTAACAACTATGAGTGTAAGTGTTATCAAACTGTAACACCTGTCAAACTGCAGTGTAGGTCTGAACAGCAGTGTACTGTTAATTTAACAAGTTCAGTTGTTAGTAATGTCATAGTACAGGAGTCTAGTTATAATGTATCGAAAAGAAACACTCACAAACATTACATTATTACAGACAAACTAGGATTAGGCCTAGGTACCTTGTTGAATCAGTATACACAGCAATCTCTTTTAAATATATGTTCACCCGGAGCTAGTATTGATTATATTAATCAAAAAGTTAATTTAATTTGCCAAAATAATAAATCGGACATAACTATGTTGATATTACTCGGAGACAGCCTGTCTATAAATAAAAATGACATCTTAAATATGGTTAATACAATGACCAAATTTAATTCTATAACAAAAAATAAATTTATTCTATGTGCCTTTCCATACTCGAATATTTTGACTAAAGAACAAAACAGGCACATATATGACATGAACATGTTAATGTACAACATTTCTTGTTATAATCAGGCTATTTCCTATTTTGATACAAATGTTTTTATTAAGAAATTTAAATTAACAAAAGATACTATGTATCTGCCTTATGTATATAAGAAAGATCTTGCTAAAACATTAGCATTTTATTTATTAAGTATTGACACAGATAACAGTAGTTTATCTAAGTATTCCTCAAACATTAGCTTGACTAATGGCGATAATAATAATTGTTTACATAGTGACATAGGTACTTGTAGTACTGTTTCTAATTCAAATGTTAGTATACTTACTAACAATAATATTTACACGCCTAATAGTTTAAACTAAAGGGTGCGACAAGGGGCAGGCTGAATTGTTTGAATTTAGTTCATCAAAATATACAAGGTCTGCCCGGCAAAGATTTAGAAATAAGCTTATTTTTGGAAAAATATAATGTTCATGTTTTCTGTGTAACTGAACATTGGCTTAAAAATTATGAACTGACATATCTTAATAATGAAAAATTTGTAGTACAAAGTGCGTTTGTAAGAGATACTGCTATCCGTGGTGGTTCTTTGATTATTGTCTCTACCATTCTGAAATCAAGACCTAGACAAGACATAGTAAATCTCTCTATCGAGCGCACTGTTGAGTTGTCTTGTGTCGAGCTTGAGCGATATATTATAATTTGCGTTTACCGGCCCCCACTTAGTGATTTGAATTTATTTGAATCAGTTATAGAAGATGTACTTACTAAAATTTGTGTTACTAAAAAGAATATAATTGTTTGTGGTGATTTTAACATTAATATCCTAGAGGGAAACTCAGCTAGTATTAGATTGCTGAATTTATTTAAATCATTTGACTTAAAGCATATATTTAACACACCAACTAGGATAACATCACATTCATCAACTTGCCTTGATAATATATTCTCCAACTGTGATTCAACTAGCCACATGATTCTCAGTAATTTAACTTCTGATCATTGTGGGCAATTTGCAGCTTTTAAAAATAGTGAAGAAATACAGTATGCGAAAATAACTTGCAGGCCTATTACAGACATGGGAATCAACATTTTTAGGAACAGTATTGTTAGCAGACTAAATCCCTCATTGTTAAAAGCCAAAGATCCTAATAAAAATTATAAGAGTGTATTTAATATAATTAAAAATGAATTTCATAATACATTTAAAAAGAAAAAAATTAATGTTATAGGTACCAAGTTTAATGAATGGGCGACTCCAGGAATTTATAAAAGTCGAGCTACTCTGTATGAGTTGTATGGAATGAAAAAATATAAATTTGATAGCGAATTCCTACAATACGTTAGAGACTACTCTAAGATATTTAAAAAAGCATGTAATCAAGCAAAAGCAAATTTTATAAGCAACAAAATTAAAAACTCGTGTAACAAAATTAAGTCGACATGGGATATTATAAATAAAGAAACTGGGAATTTACGAATACGCGATAACCAGTTTGAGTTAAATATAAATAATAAAATTGTATGTGAACAAGTGGAAGTTGCTCAAGCATTTAATGATTTTTTCGCGAACATACCTGTAGCTACTACTTGCTCCTTAAATTCTTCACCTAGTCTTGCTGTATCTTTGCTGCGTGAGAGCGTGTCGCAGTGTAAATTATTATTTAAATTCGAGCGCATAGCTCCCGCTGAAGTAATCAGTATTGTAAAAACTTTAAATCCAAAAAATACGGGTGATTTGTGGGACATTTCTGTAAATTTTCTAAAAAAGATAATAGATCTAATAGCTCCCTACCTTACGGTAATTTTTAATAAGTGTATAGATACTGGTATCTTTCCAGATCTAATGAAATATAGTAAAATTATACCTTTATATAAATCAGGTTCGAAAAAAGACCCCGGTAATTTCCGGCCCATCTCAATACTACCGACCTTTAGTAAGATTTTTGAGAAACTTATACTGAAGCAGTTGATTAACCACTTCAAGGCTAACAACCTCTTGCACGCTAATCAGTTTGGTTTCTCAAAAGGTCGTTCGACTGCAGACGCGGGAGTTGCACTCATTCAACACATATTTGATGCGTGGGAGAGGTCGCAGAACGCCATTGGAGTTTTTTGTGATCTTTCGAAGGCATTTGATTGTGTGCACCATGACACGCTCTTACGGAAACTTCGTCATTACGGCATACACAACATTGCTCTTGACGTTGTTTCTTCGTATCTGCACCAAAGAGTTCAGTGCGTAGATCTGAATGGAGTGAAGTCCGAGGATCTTCCTGTACGACTGGGAGTGCCACAAGGTTCTATACTGGGTCCATTCTTGTTTCTAGTGTATATTAATGATTTACCTTTTTATTTAAAAAACATGTGCAATACAGTGCTATTCGCTGATGACACTTCACTCGTTTTCAGAGTGGATAGGAATAGAGATAATTTTGACGAAATTAATAGTACACTTTCACAAGTAACTCAGTGGTTTACGGCAAACAATCTTGTACTTAATGCCAAGAAAACTAAATGTGTAAAATTTGTAATGCCAAATGTCACAAATTTAGGACCTAATATAGTTATGAACAATGAGGTTTTAGAAACTGTTGATTCTACCGTGTTCCTAGGCATCACATTGGATAAGAAACTCCAGTGGGGCACGCATATTTCGTGCTTAGCTGGGAAACTTAGCTCTGCAGTGTATGCCATTAGGAAAGTTAGACAATTGACTGATGTAGAAACTGCTCGTCTTGTTTACTTTAGTTACTTTCACAGTCTTATGTCTTATGGTATTTTGTTGTGGGGTAAGGCTGCTGATATTGAGAGCGTTTTTATATTACAAAAACGAGCAGTTCGTTCAATTTATCAGTTGAGTACAAGAGTCTCCTTAAGAGATATCTTTAAAGATATAGGTATTTTAACTGTTGCGTCCCAATATATTTATGCAAATGTAATATACATCAAGAAAAATATCAGTTTGTTTAAAAAGAAAAGTGATATACATACTCTAAATACTAGATACAAGCATAAACTGTGTATGCCGTATTTTCGCTTGCAAAAAGTACATGCTTCTTTTGTGGGGCTTAGTATTCGTTTCTATAATAATATTCCTGAGCCCGTGCAAAAATTGCCTATCGACCAATTCAAAGTCGAACTAAAAAACTTTTTAGTTAAAAGGGCTTATTACAATATAACGGAATATTTAAATGATAAACAACCATGGCCGCTCAGCTAAACACAACAACACACTGATAGGTACTTATTTTATAATATACATATTACTCATTTTATATAATGTATTTCGGTTTGATGTATATTGTTTTCACAGGACGCCGGAGTCGTAATAGTCTTGGCTTCTTGTTTTTTTAAAGCTATTTTCTTGTGAATTTGTATCTCTATCATTCTTTGACGCGATTAAGGTATGTCATGCTCGCTTAAGGGTCTGTGCTTGCGGCGGCGTTATGTGCCGGGTCGGTCACTTCCCTGTGTCATGGTTGAGGAGGCCGATGGCTGGCACATGCGTCATACTCGTGAACGGGTGCTGCTTGTGTGGACTGGTCTACCTGGATTGCCCATTGATTGTTAGTTAGAGAAAATAAATAACAGCTTGTATAGCCTCATTTACGACTCTGCCTTGTATTAACATGTACCGTACCGTTTTTTTTTTTTGTTTCATGTGAATGTGACTTGTTTAAGGATGTATGTATTTTATATGTAAATTATTTTATAATGTAAATTGTAATGACAAATTACAAAAGACCTACGGCTGAGTTTCTTGGTGCTTCTTCTCAGACCAGTGGGCATTTCCGAAGCACCAGTAGACCTTAACATTATTATGACATGTAAAAAGTGCCCATAGTGGCCTAATTTACAAAATAAATGATTTGATTTGATTTGATTTGATTTGATCATAGGAAGGAAAAAAAATACTCGAAATCGATCAGCTTATCAGTCCTATGTTTATTTACCTCACTGTCTGACAAAGCCTCCTCTCCAATCAAGTCTGGAGCAGTGGTTACTAGCCCTTTCTTTCAAAACACAGCCCTAATGAAAGTTGGTAGATTTCGAAAAACTTCAAAATTCTTAAAGAAAAGTTTCCAAGGATCAAGTTTCGTCACGATCTTTTCATTATCACTAAAGCGACTATTAACAATAAATGAACAAATACGAAGTCATGAATGCGTGTAAGTGTGAATGCAAGACCTTTGTCTCGGCATCCGTTCCAGTCTTTAGAGCAGTGGTACCCTACCTTTTATTGACTAGGTACAACTTTAATTACTTGTCAGCGGGGACCACGATGTACAAGAAAAAAAACTGAATCAATCCGAAAATAAACATTAATCAATAGTATCATGCATTAACAATATTATTTTAAATAGTGGCTTTCTACTATTTGTTTTATATTAGTAAATAAAGAAAATAGTAGAAAGCCAAATAGGTAAATTTGGAATCAATGTCATATTTGAGCTTGCACCTTCTGCACAAGTTTAGCAAACGTAGGACGAATAGTATTGTACAAATTATATATTGCGGACCAAATTTCGACTCCTGCGGACCACTGGTTGGGAACCACTGCTATAGAGGCAATTCTGCTTACGAAATTAATCTATAGAACATACAATCTGAATCCTAACTTTGTATACCATCCCTGTATTAAACAATGTTGCATTGCTGGGCACGGACATCCTCTACTAACGAGAGGCGTTAGGCCTTAGTCCAACATGCTGGCTAATGCAAGTTGGTCGAGTTCACATACCTTTGAAATTCTTACGGTGTATTATTATATTATATTATATATATTTCTTTCATCGTGAAAGCAACAATAATTAACAATAAATACACAGGTAACTTTAGAAAAGTCAGAGGTGTATGCCATTTGGGCTGCTTTCGAACCTACGACTTTCGTGTCGGCAGTTCGTACCACACCCAACTAGGTTATAACTTTTTCAACTTTGTATAATACTAAAAGCACTTTACGACCATTAATGCTAACACCTGACCTTGTCCATCGACTGTCGATATAGCCAACACTATCTGCAACAATACAACAGGAACTACCCGTATTTGTTCAAAAGCCATCCATGAGTCAGCGAGGTTGCCGGATGCACCAAAAGCATTAAACTGAATGGGCGGGCCACTCCACGATATTGTCAATTTAAAACGTTCCGACGCCGCTCTGTCTAGGTTTTAACGACAGATAAAAGTTTACGAGCGTTTTTAACAAACTACGGAAAGGCCGCGGCGCAGCGTCCCCATTTCTGGCGTGCTTCTTGAAAGGAAATTTATTGCCACGTTTTTATTTCTTGACTTTTAATTTTTTTAGTGCCTCGATAGGCAGACGAGCAGACGGTCCACCCGATGGTAAGTAGTCACCGCCGCCCATAGACTTCTGCAATGCCAGGGCACAGCAAAGACACTGCCTACCGTTAGACCTACTTCATAATTTATGTTTAACAGCCTCTGTGGCATCGGCTGGTATCTAGAAGTTGTACGTTCTATCCTCAGACTACGACGAAGAAGGGTGTAGAACCCGCCATAGAAGCACACGCATGTGTGTCGCGTACCAGGATCAGCCAGTGATGCCCTGGTTTTTGTCGGGGGTCTAGGTTTGGGTTACGATGTTTGGCTGTGTTGCGGCCTTCTAAGTCGTTGACACAAGACCCACGACCGCGTCTTTACCTACTTGCCCCATGGCACTGCACTTACCATCAGGTGCAGTGTGTTCACATTGCCATGCCAAAATAAAAAAAAATGTGTGTGTGTGTGCAATTCACAGACGGCAGAAATGAAACTTACATTACGTCGAATTATGTCGCCCACCTGCAATCTATGGAAGCCGAACCTTGAGTAATGATTTCTGTTTTATGCAATTGAGTATTCGAATAATCAATTAAACGTCGTTAAAACATTGAAACAATCAAAGCAGCGTTCACTTAATTAATATTAGAGCTCCCACTCGATCCCACTCGAATATATATTCTGTCTCATTCTCTAGTAGGTTTAGTCCTATAGATTTATGTGTTTGTCTCTTTTTACCGTCGCTTCTTCGTTTCATCGAGTTTCAAATCACAACGATGCCAAAGAAGTTTCACTCCAATAAGAGGAGTGGGAAGAATTCGGATTTCGAAACGACTATCTCCTTAGCAACAATGAGCAATATATTAATACAAATACTGTTGAAAATATTCCTTTCACATGACACATACTAAGTAACTACATTACCGAGATATCGCAAAAAATAGCTCACCTCTATTACATCACATAATAACTAGCTAATACGTTATTACAAGATACTTTCATGTCACAGTCTTTGATCAAGATCCTTGGGTCTCATTAATAATGGAGTGACGACCTTTGAAACACATGAATGTCATTACGAATAATCATTTAATAAATATAAATGACACTATTGGTAATGGAAAACTTAATTCCAGTAATGGAACGAACATCCAATGACGATTAGTGAACAATAATGGTATTACAGTTCAAGACTCAGCTACAGCGACACTCGAATGTCAATTAATTCGAATTTAAACAATGAAATTAATCGATGCTGGCGTCTTGATCCTTTGTTGAATTAATGGAAATTTGCCGTGGTAAATGCATTGTATTATTTTAGTAAAGCTATTAAGAAGTGCAGTGGTGAAGGGAAAACATTTTCCAAAGAGAAGCTGAACCTATTTATTCGTTTGCGCGAAGTTATTATAAGTTTTCTTAGGTACTGATATCAATGTTATCATCTACATATATTTTTATATAGACTGCCTCGGTGGCGCAGTTGTAATGGCGCATGCGTTATAGCTGCTGTGCTGCGGTCTCGGGTTCGATCCCCGGGTCGCGTCTAGAAATTCTCAGTATTGGCCCGGAGTCTGGAATTTGTGCCCGGTATGGCGATAGGCTTGCGCCATGTCACATTATGGGACCGTAATAAATGCGGCGAAAAGTGGGTGCACTGGTTGCACCTCTGCCTACTCCTTCAGGGATTACAGGCGTGAGTGTATATGTATGTATTTATATATGTATATATCTTTCGTTTCGTATTCGAAAGGAACGGAGCCTTCGCAACTGCTAAGGTGTTCAGCCGTTCAGGCCAACATACTTCTGAGGACTGTCGATGAACGTAACGTCTCTCGAGTCTATGTTACATTTGGCCTGCCCTCCACTAAGTACTATTATAGTAGTTTAGTCAGTTTACCGTGCCAGGATACAAAACGAAACCAAATTGATCCGGGACAATAATCTCGAATTCATCACACCACAGACATAGATCTAAATAGACGATCAAAGTAATTCAATCAACTTGGTGATATTTTTTAATCCGCTGTAACGTCAAGCTGTCAAAGTTTCCTAGTTCAAGCGTTTACTTCTTCGAATCATAAGCAAGCCAGCATATTTGTTGCGTCATACCTACAAAACTTCAAACGAAAACTCAATAACGAGTTTCTTGCAAATGTTTAACCGCAATACCAACACGTAGAAAATCAAATCATGGGTGTAGTTAATCAAATGTTAGAGTTCGAATACCTCGAATTCAACAACCCTTGCACGTGTTGCACACAACGTGGGGTAATTAAAACTTCTAATAATAGATTGGGTTCATGTGTTAGAAAACTGAAACTCAATGTAACATTATATGCTAAGGGCTGTCTCTGTTTAGCCCCTGAATTGTTTAATTTACAATCGGTCTGTGGATGACTGAAAGGAATTTAAAACAAATGCCCGGGAATATTATGACTGATTCAAAAATATGGTTGTCTATATTATTTTTACATCTGTACTAATACTGTAATATTATAATGTGTGCTTGTTTTGTGGGTGAGTCTGTACAAAGTAGTCTCAAGAATTACTAATCCGATACTGAGAAATCTTCACCAAAAGGGAGCTATTTTAGTTTATTAAGTGCAATAGGCTATTTATTATTCATTAATGTGTTACGTGTGTATCCGAATATTAAATCTAAAACAAATGTATGAATGTATCCGAACAATGAATGAAAAAGTCTTATTTCATAAACTGATTTTAGTGTCAATAACTGATCGCTAACACCATAGTCATAGTCCCAGCAACTCTTTGAAATAATGTGTCTGATAAATTGGTCTTTTATTTAACCAGTGACCAAATTGACATTGAAAGTTGTTGAAAATTTTAATTAAATTAGTGGATTTTTCTAACAACCTACAAGTTGTTACCTTGATATAATTCTACTGTACGTGTGTATGTCACTGAACTCCTCCTAAACGGCTAGACCGATTTGAATGTTGTTTTTTGTATGCGTTTGGGTGGCGCCCTAGATAGTTTAGATTCACAAATCAGCCCGGCAGATGGCGCTGCAGTCGGTGTGGCGCTGCTTTTATGGGCAGGACGACGTCTGCCGGTTCGTCTAGTTGATAATAAATTTTATTGTATACTCACAGAAATAAACGCGCCGTAGCTATGATTAGCGTCAGAGATATTGATGGGATGTTTGAGATTGATCTCGGTGTTTAGTTCGGTGGGCCACGTGTCTGGAACCTTCGCATCTTCTGCACCCATACTCCAGTAAACCTGAACAAAAAATGAGTAACTATGTAATATGAGGATATGACGAACAAGAGAAACTATCGCTTTTAATGGTAGGCAGCGGCTTTGCTGTGCCCTGGCATTGCAGAAGTTTATGGGCGGCGGGGACTAATTACCATCAGGTGGCCCCTCTGCTCGTCTGCCTATCGAGGCACTAAAAAAAGCGCGGGAAACGGTGCGCCATAGATACAAAATATGTAACAGTGACCAACATCAAAAACGAGATTTTGTTAAAATTATAGAAGTCTTACTGAGCGGCAAGGAGTTTGTGTTTTTAAAATTCAATGTATATGACATCTTGTGTCTATTAGAACCGCTCTCTTGGAAAACGAGTCGCTATGCGTCACATTATTATAATTTAATTTACTAATACTACTAGTAAGAGCAGCAATAGCCTAGTTGGTTCTGGTACGGACTGTGAAGACGAAAGCCGTATGTTCAAAACCCAAGTGGCACGCACACACCTCTGACTTTTCTAAACTTACGTATGTATTAAATGTTAATTATCGCTTGCTTTAACGGTGAAGGTAAACATCGTGAGGAAACCTGCATACCTGAGAATTCTTATACGAATTTCGAAGGTATGTGAAGTCTACCAACCCGCATTAGGCCAGCGTGGTGGACCCCTCTCATTAGTAGAGGAGGCCCGTGCCCAGAAGTGGGACAATGTTTAATACATGGCTAGAATTATTATTATTATTATTACTAGTAATATTAAATGTCTACCCTTGTGTCAAAATCTGGTTCTCAAGTCCACATATAATTTTGTCCTAATAGATATTTTGTCAGCAAATATGGATAGATTTTGACGATTTTGTAGTTGGTAGGGTTTAATAATTACCTCAAGAGTGGTCTCATTTAAATTAAGCTAAAATTTTATAGCGGATGAAACAGTTTTAAATTAACTACTTTTTTAAGTTATTACATATTTAAGCATTGACCGAACAAGTTACATTTTAACACAAAACCTTCAAAGTTTCAAAGCGCATGTATTATTTGTTTGAGTGACTCTACTTTAGGTTTTTTTTTAATCGAAGTAGGCTTGCGTTTGACCACTATCTCGCCTGATGGAAAGTGATGATGTGGTCTACGGTGGAGCACGCTTGCCTAGAAGATACCTATTCACTCTTGACTTGAAGATACCCAGGTCATAATTTTCGGTAAATATAGACTCCGGCAAAGAGTTCCACTCTCTAGCGGTGCGCATGATAAATGTTATTGGAAACCTAGTTGATTCCGTTAAATGACGATTATAGCAAACGATTTTAATAATAATTATGGAAATCAATCAAGTACAAGGTAAAAGAGATATGGGAGATTACGTCGAGTACGAAGTTCCAGGGAAAAAACAAATAGTGTTAATAATTTACCACATATCGACTCAGAGTCAATGACTTTTTCTCAATCACGAAGTGTGATCGAAACGTAAATATTTTATGAAGCATGTGAATCACTGATACATCTAGTCTGATAGCTTAAATTGAATAGAGCTACTATTTCTTTTAGTTTCATAGGATATTTTTTTTATGATTTCTATAGGCGTGCACACTTACAGGGAAAGTATTCCAAAACTCATAGTAATAACCCGGACAATTATATTGAACTAAAAAAACAAATCATTTTTTGTCTGGGGAATCATTTCAACAAATGCTAATTCGAGAAAAGTAAAATTAAACAATATGAACCCGCGAAATTTGAATTATATCTGTTATTAAAAAATAAATTTAAAGATATTGCTGCATCATTACTTTTTGTCGTGTTTTTTTTACTTTGATTGATATTAAACTATTATATTTTTACTAAATTTTTATCCAATATCTAATCCACTTTCTATTGTATTTTAAAAGAATTATTAGTTATAAAAAAGGCAATATTTGAAAAGTAATTACTTTTTGGCTCTTCTTTCAATGTCAAGGATATAATTTAAGAAGACCTACATTTGAACGAATCCGACGCTCAATAATTCACGTTTCTTACACCCCTTATCACCTAAGGGAATAAACGTGTCCCTTCAATTAGGATCAACTAACTGTAGACGTGACATAGGGTCGTGGGATGAAAGTTTGTACTTATCTTCTAACTGAAAGAATAAAATGCAACAATTTGTGCTGTTATAAAACTGATTTGGTTACCATAAACGTCAAAAAAAATATTTTGATGATTAGAGGACTACCAATCTACAGGATTAAAATTACTGTAGATTTTTTTTTTTTTTCATTACTGGACGGCACTGCGCTTACCATCAGGCGCAGTGTGGTCACTTTGCCGTGCCAGGATAAAAAAAAACATAATGTCACGAATATCATTCAATTTCTCGTGGCATAAATGTCCGCCGCAACTCAAGTAAACTTCAAGTAATTTTGAATGTTTCGCCTTTGTCACTCTGGCCCTGGCACGGCTTTGTACGCCTCGTACCGACAGGCGAAGCAAACTTCCACACTTTGTTTAAAATAGATAAACTCTGTATCGGCGTTTAGTCTTTAATTACATCGAAGTTGGCGAAGACTTGAATTGATCAAGTTGGTAACGAAATTGGGAAACTCGCAGATTTACTTCGGAGTTTGGAGTGACGATACAATATCACAGTCGATGGTTAATCTGTATATATAAAAGAAGAAACTGACTGACTGACTGACTGACTGACTGATCGATCAACGCACAGCCTAAACGGCTAGGGTTAGAGACTTGAAATTTTGACAGTAGGTACCTTTTATCACGTAGGCATCCACTAAGGAAGGGTTTTTGGAAATACCACCCCTAAGGGGGTAAAATAGGGGATGAAAGTTTGTATGAAAATCCGTCATTTTTGAAGTTAAATTCATGAAAATTAGTATTTGGCATTTTAGTTAAAAATAAAAAATATATGTTTCAGGATTTTTGGAAATTTTTTTTTTTTTTTTTAGTGCCTTGATAGGCAGACGAGCAGACGGGCCACCTGATGGTAAGTAGTCACCGCCGCCCATAGACTTCTGCAATGCCAGGGCACAGCAAAGCCGCTGCCTACCGTTTACCTAATTCCGCCCCTAAGGGGGTAAAATAGGGAATGAAAGTTTGTATGAAAATCCGTCATTTCTAAGTTAAACGTATGAATATTGGTATTTTGTTTTGTATACTTTTTCTCCCAAACATGACCTCCACGCGGGCGGAGCCGCGAGCAAAAGCTAGTAGTTAATATGTGACTGGCTTCATTGAGTTTCATGACCAGGTCATTTGATTAAAATACTGTAGATAATCCTCTTGGCTCGTTGTAATTGTAATGGTAAGCGCAGTGTCGTCCTAATGAGTACTGAGTAGCAAGAGACGATCTATCCCCCGCTACTCAATACACTCATGCCGGCCTGCTCCTTCACACTACGCCATGGGCAAGAAGGTGAAGAAGCGGTCGAGCGTCTAGTGTCACGAGTACTCAGAAGGCCGCAAAACGGCCAAACATCGTACCCCAGCTATAGTTCCCTCGACAAAAACCGGATGTAGACTGGCTAATCCCGGAACGCGACACATTGCGAGTGTCACCATGGCGGGTTTTACACTCTATGCACGGGCGGATATGAATATCCTGCCACCAGCAAAGGTGTAAAGGTCCACATTAATATTGTTGAAATAGGTAATGATTTTATAGATAACTAGCTGTTGCTCGCGACTTCGTCCGCATGGGATTTTTGATCTGTATGTGTGAGACACTGAAGGCATGGTTAACAATGACGTGGTATTGCTAAAAATTTTATTTTTTTTTAGTTTAAACTTTTAAGAGAATATTTTTTGTCAATGTGTAAATTAGTCAAGCCTTCTTGAATAAAATGCGCAAACTCATTTTAAATACACGATTTCTGTACGTATTTTATGAACCGTGCATTTCTCCGGGATAAAAAGTAGCCCATGTCATTCTCTGAACCCTAGACTACCTGCATGTAAAAAATCATGTCGATCCTTTGCTCTATGAAAAACAAAAGCAAATCTATTCCACGGGAACTGTACCTTTTTACGGTATAAACAGCCTATGTGCTATTCCAGACTCTAATCTACCTCTGTGCCAAATTTCTACCAGACCCGTTCTGATTGAGTAACAAACATCTATCCACCCAAACATTCTTACTGACTGGAAAAACAGACGAGCAGACGGGCCACTGATGGCAAGTAGACACCGCCTGGTACTTCTGCAAAGCCAGGGCACAGCAAAGCCCCTGCCTACCGCTTATCATCAGGTGCAGTGGTCACTTGCCTAGTATAAAAAAATCACATCACTCTAGGCCAGGGCTTGTGGCTTTTTAGGAGTTATAAATGAGGTTTTCGTCTATAATAATATATAAAGTTGTATTTGTTGTGTTTTCATGTTATATATGAATATTCCGTAATTTCACTTATAAATTACCACACACAGCGAATCAGCACTAAAATAAGTAAACATGTTGCACGTAAAAACTTAATGAGTAATCATCAACGATGGCTAACAGGCAAGCAAAATTAAGTAGAACAATAAATAATGTTAGATCATTAAAATTTTTGAGAAGTTTACAATACGTGAGGGTTATTTAATAGTTACGCTAAGCAGCATTCAAGGTTAAAATATGAACATTACTCATTTCTACGGAATTTGTGAAAATCATTCAAAGAATTACACAATGTATTGCAGAAACGTGGTACTAATACACAGTAACAGAATATTCAACATACAGAGTAAGTTAGAAGTACCTAATTAGTAAAGTTAAAAAATGAAAATTTGGTATGGAATTGAATTTGATCGTAAAATTGTATTGTCACTTTAAAAAACCCTTGATATAATATCAACTGATTATCTATGTAATAATTATACTAAGACACAGTAAAAATAGTTTACTAGCATTAGCTTCAGAAAACATAAACTAATGTTCCATACAAATTCATCAACTCAGATAAGATGAAGTTTATGGGATTTTCAACTTTACTGATAACCACCAACCTTCCCTTTTAATTGAATTTATATTTACGTCGTATTTTATAATATACCACGTTTCCGAAACCAGGGTTACCAACTCCTAAAAAATAGCCCTAAAGTCAAGGTGAAATAACCCTAAATGCAAAATTCCCGAAATGATGACTCGGGCAGGTTTTTTGCATTATACTATTATTATTATTATATTACTTTGTCTAAGAACTTGTATAGTACCGTAGAATTTGCCTTTTTTTGTTCTTTTTGGTCAGTCAAACAGTAACACACGAATAATAACGAGTAAATTTTATGTCTCTAAAAATAGCCCTATATTTTTTTGAGCCACGAAAATAGCCCACTACACATATTTTCGCCCTAAATTTGGAGCTAAAAACCCTAAGTTAGGAAGCCTGTCTGAAACATCCTGTAGCTAATATAGCAAACCAATCTAGTACGAGAGTTGTTAAACACCTCAGTGTAGGTAATTTCGTCACCTTGAAAGTTTATGTATTTATTTTACAGTCTCTGAATACACGATCGAAGACCTGGCTGAAAGTAGGGCCTAGCCAAGCCAACATTTGAATTTATATTTATTAGCAATATTCCTTGAGGTATTTAGCTTATCGTATTCTACCGCCAGTGTCATGGCGAATGCTCTAAAGAATTATTGTTTGATCTTATCCCTTTCCCTTCCATACCAGAACCACGCGTACTGGTTTGCGGAGCCACAGCTTCGTGGTGTTTACTACCCCGACCCGAACCAAGAGGTCTGAAAATTCGTATTTTTGCCGTACCATCAAGCTGTGGAACAGTTTGCCAGCTACCGTGTTCCCTCCCTCCTATGATCCTGGGTTCTTTAGGCGTAGTGTGAAGAAGCTAAACAGCAAGCCGGCATGATTGTGTTGAGTAGCGAGGGATACATTGTTCCTCACTACTTATACACTAACTGGAGGGCACTGCGCTTACCATTTTGTCGCGCCAGAATAAAAAAAAAATATTAATTTAATAGCATTATTTTCCATTAAGACAACACGCGCGATCATCCAGTATTGCGGTTGTTTATGAGCGGTAGAGACCAATGAACGTTAAAAGACCCACGCTTTCCTTTGACCAAACCCAACCAGAAGGTCTTCCAGAAGTTTTGCTCCAACATTGACGAAAACCGCTACATAAATTCAGGCTGTGGCTTATTGAATATCAAAATGAAAAACCGAAAAGGTTAATCATTACCGAATAATGTCCCCAGATATTAACTATTCCGTTCTCTTTATTTATTATTTCAGTGGGTATCAAAAATAAATTTCGACATTAGTAATAAATAAATTTATAAAAGTTTGACCTTACGTACATACGCACTCACGCCTGTAATCCCTGAAGAGGTAGGCAGAGGTGTAACCAGTACACCAACATATCCCCACCCTTATTACCATCCCATGATGTGATACCCCTTAATAGTGATACCGGGCACAATTTCAGGCTCCGGGCTTATACTAAGTATTTCGTGATAGCAAAAGCCAATATCACTTTTACCCGACCCAGGGATCGAACGCGAGACCTCAGCACAGCAGTCGTACCGCGTGTGCAATTACAACTTCGCCACTGAGGCAGACTGACCTTACATAAATCATAAAATTGAAACGATGCAATAAAAACCCAGTCAATGTTTAAAATAAATTGCTGAAATTATAACAATGGAATATAATTCAGAAATTTAAAATAACTGAACGCCCATAAACGGTGAAACATAATCACGCCAAGTTTAAAACGAAACAAAACGAGCAAATTATTCACATCTATACTAATATATAAAGAGGTAAGGTTTGTGAGTTTGGATGTTCAGGGTAATCTCCGGTACTACTGATCTGATTTCCCAAATTCTTTCACTGTTAGAGAGTTATATTAGTGAGTTCCCTGAGTGCTATAGACTACTTTTTATTTTGGTAATTATACAGGGTGTGGCGTAATGAATGGATATTAAGGTACCTGCGGGTAGAGGCCAATGTGCCGGTTCAGATAAACAGATGTTATGTTCAGTATGTAAGTGTCACTGTTTCCGAGATATTCGACTTTTCGAAATTTTAAAAATATTTCACCCTTGTTTATACATTTTGACGCCAAGATTGCAAATGAAGACTTTTTTACTATCTGATTTTTGGGTAGTATTCCTGAATAGATGTGTTATCGAATATAAGGTATTATTTTTATTACACAAGCATAGTTTTTTAAAACTAAGATTGAACTCAAATTTTACGTGTTTTAATTTTTTTCGTCACTTCACCCTACCGTGTTGTAAAAAAATGTATAGTCACTTGGATGCCAAGTTAATAAAAAAATGTCTGTTTCATCGAGATCCCGACATAGTATGGCACATGGTATTTCTGCCACTCGATTCAAAATTAATTAGTTTAAAAAGAGCCATTTATGAAACTACAAATGTTCCATTAACTACGCCACATCCTGTATATTTCATAAAAAAATAATCTTCACGCGGGCGGAGTCGCGGGCAACAGCTAGTCGCCGATATATTCAGCATAGAATATTTTAAATAACACTGCATGAAAAGATTTATTTTAGCTGAAAGGTATTGGACTTATGCAAAATTGTTACCTACTATTTACGAAACGAGCATTGGAAATATGAATTAAATGTTTATGTAATGCACAAACATTTCTTTCGGGTTTGGGTGATGTGAGACCGAAAGTCTGTCGTAGTTTTTACCCATGACAAAAGACTTAATTCATTGTGAGGTCAAGGGGCCTAGACAAATAACATTTTCTGTTGGCGTCTAAGGAAAGATCAAATTGTATGAACGTGGTCACGTGACCTTTCTCAAACAAATGTCACTTCAAGTTCTGAAATAACTGTATTTAATAAAAATAATAAATAATACACCCAACAGTCACAGTTCTGACCCCACACACTAGATCAAACCTGTATAGTGGGTATCAACTACGTGGACTACGGTCCCACAACACCCAGACCAGAAACATACAGCTGTCTGTCACACAAACATTTGTCTTGGCTTCTTCGTTTCAAAGTTCTGTTAATTTGGTAATTACAGTATGTTACTTACATCAAACACTTTCCCCAGGTCTGTGGCGAGACACGTGCAGTTGTACGCGACTATACCCAACTCTTTGACCTGCATTAAGAAAGATAATATTTTTATTCAACTAAATTTCTTATTATATATAATTTCATTGAACACCGTATCGATTCATAAGGCTCAGGGTGGCCCAAAAATGTTTATTTTCCGAGCCTCTTGTGAAAATATATTATTAGTTGATAATTTCAAGAGCCCTATCAAAAGACACCTCGTTGGACATCAAAGAAAATTCAATATCGTCACAAAATGATTTTTATTTTTTTTCTCATTTCGAATATCTTGGTTGAAAAAAATAAAAAATTCAGAACATTTCAAATCGATATTTTGGTATCGATTAAGGTAAGCTCAATATTTTTGTACTTTATACGCTTTGGAGCAACCTGTAAATATAAATATTATCTTTCATAGATTTTTCTTACCAAAGTTAAAAGTAAATATATACTTCTGTACCTTTCTGTATAAAACTTTTTTTAACACAGACTTTTTCAGTTCCTTCAAAAAATTAAATAGTACAAAGAAACTCAACAATGACATAAGAATCATGTAACTTACCTGAGTTAACGACCTCCAGTCCATATTAGCGCTGCCGATGTAGAAATGTGTTCTGTCTATTATCCAGAACTTTGTATGGAGCACGCCGCCGCCGAGAAGTTTCGAGAAGTTTAGACTTCGCACCTACAACAACTCATTTACATACTACGATAGTTTGTAATACTAGCGTCCCGGCCCGGCTTCGTACGTGCAAATTAGATTTGAAAAATTGCGAACGGCTTAATGGGAAGAAAATTTTTAGTTAATAAATTTAAAAATATAAGTTTCATTTTTATATGTTTTATGGCTTACGTAAGCCGTGAAAGTAAATTTTTAGCGATTTGCTCCCGAAAATATCTTTATTATTTACACATATATAATAATAAATAATACTAGCCCTGTATTAAACATTGTACTAACTGCTGGGCACAGGCCTCCTCTACTAATGACGAGTAAGGCCTTAGTCCACCATGCTGGCCTAATGCGGGTTGGTAGACATTAATTATCTTCGAAATTCTTATGGAGAATTTCCTTGTATGTATTGGATTTGAATATTCGCCGAACGACGTTTCCATGGCAACGTCAGTAGTGGGTATTTAAGGTCTCTGGCTCAAGAAAAAATTAGCAGAGCCAGAGGCTGTGATCACTCACTAGTAACGTCTTGTCGCGTTTGTTGTTTGAAATATATATGTCACATCGTTCACAATACTTAAAACTAATATCTATATTTTATCGTGGTTTTATGTCAACAGTATGCAAAACAAACTAGCTATGGTCACAACTTCTCAGACGTCATTAGGTACATCAATAAGTACCATATGCGAATGGAATCCCATAAAAAACATTATCAGTTTCTCTCGAGTTAATAATAATCTCTGGGTAATTTATCTTTCACTTAAAACGTTATTCGCAATAGGAACATTTAAAAAAATATCCAAATCAGTCTAGCCGTTCTCAAGTGCGCTTATATAACAACGAGCCGTTAGTTTTTATTTATATAGATGTATTATTATTTATAAGTATTAAATTGTTTTTTAAATAGATGCGAATACTGTTTATACATAATTATTCCAAAAAAAATAATTATTGTTATAAAAAATATATATATTCTCACCTGCGCTGCTTTCTTCTTAACTAAATATTCCGTATCAATATTAGGATATGCTTTCGTAGGCCAGTTTTGAGCAATTTTCAAATTGATGTTCCTTTTTAACCCAGCCGCGTATAGCGCTTGGAACACTTGTTCACCCTAAAATAAAAAAAAGTATTAAGCACACTAGTATTTCAAAAAAAGTACCCAAAAAAATAATTACAAATTATGTCACATCATCTGGAATCATATGACCCCGATCTAGTTTTACTATTTATTATTTAGACGTCTGAAGCGCAATGAACTAGTTGTCGGCTTTGGATTAAGAGACTGTGGGTTCGATTCTCGTACCGAGACAAATGTTTGTGTGACAAGTATTTGTTTCGGGTCTGGGTTTTGATACCGAAAGTCTGTAGTAATTCCCGATATCTACAAGATACATCGTACTGTGTGGTCAAGACTATGTGTGACTGTTAAGTGTTATTTATTTGTTTCGTTTTTTTTACCACACTGCACTTGATGGTAAGCGCAGTGCCGTCCAGTTAGAGTATCGAGTAGCGAGAAACAATCTATCCCTCGCTACTCAACGCAATCATGCCGGCCTGCTTCTTCACACTACGCCATGGGCAAGAAGGTGAAAAGCGGTCGAGGGTCTAGTGTCAAAGTACTCAGAAGGCCGCAACACGGCCAAACATCGTTCAAAAACAATATTTAAATATAAATAGCCTTTTTGAGAATATTTGGAAAGACGTTTGGCTATCATTCTTAATATAAAATATGAATCATAAATCAACGTCAAACGATTCCGGAGGACTAATGATAGTGCAAACACTCAATGATAAATTGATCTAACGTGATCGTAGAAACTCATCACGAAATTCGTACTAAAAACAATAGGCTAGTTGACTGCTTTTGGAGAACCGTTTTATATTATTCTTAATGGTCTATATTATAAAAATATTATTATTATTAAACATAAAACATAAATTTTCAAGATTTCGTTTGCATTTTTATAAACTAATTTAATTTTTCCTACCAAAACGCTACCAACTGTCATGGCCTCTCGTGGGACGTGACCATCCGCAAAACTAATAGACGTTTGGCTCAGCGTTTTCGTATATTTTTCGAACAGTGACGTCATACATGACTTATGGGTGTTTCATGTCACGTGACAAAATGCTTTATTTTTACATTATATAAACGCTTTACTTTTATTTGTTTCTTCAAAATATTAAATAATCACTTATAAATTAACAAATTTGTTTTATTTTCGATATTTTTAGACTAAAATCTATTATAAAAAACAAAATTCTATCAGGTTTTCACTTACTGTCAACTACCCTATTCCTATTTAGATAATGTAAGTCAAAGAAAAAAATATACGATATCCAACTTCTATACAAGAAAATAAGTTTTTGTATCATACACCTGGGGGTCAGTGGCCGATGTATGTTCATGAAAAATTCAATATGAATTAGTATAATTTTGTCTGGGACATAAAATACGTCAACTTCACAGAATCTTATTTGGCAATTAATATGATCATTTACGACCAAATAAATATTCTTTTCCCAGGAATTATTGGAAAAATCTTTTGCTAAAGTCTTCAACAGTCAGAACTACCAAATTTCTATATCATACGCTACTACTAAGCTGGGCAGTAATAATCAAAACGAGTAAACCGTTATAACAAATAATAAACTCATTTGCAAAAAAACGGGCGGTTTTGATTTTAATTCTTCTTTAAAAAAATACGGTACCAAAATGATTTCAATCATTTGTACATGTTACTGGCCGGTTTTAAAAATGCCGTGGTGTTTAAAACAGTACGTTCTAAATTCAAATTTTCGTTTGATGCTCGTTTTTACAGAAAACCACTTTTTATCCTACATTTATGGTGCGAAGTTCCAAAAGATAATATCGGTTTCCATAACTTTTAGTCAATTTTTATGAATTTATTTCATATTCTTAATAGGGTATTTGACAATTTTTAAAAATTGATGGACATCGATAGAGGACTCTTCACTTATAGCCCCCGTAATATTTTTATTATTGAAATATACTTAATTTATTTAAAATCCGTGGTTTTATTTTTTCATATATACTTTCGCGCTAAAACGCGTTGTCACGTGACATTATCACTATGTGACGTCATCGCACATATACAAACATTCGTGAACGATGTGACACCTAACAACATAACAAATTATTTGCATTAATCTGTTAGTTATTCCGCAAAAAGAATGAGCCAGTATATCAATATTTTTCAATGCCTTTATGTAAAAACTCGAAACTAAATCCCGATAAATTGTTCATCCGTGTGCCAAAATCAAAAGTTTTAAGAAAGAAGTGGCAGATTTCGACTGTCAGCCTTTGTAATGTCTTCCTCCATTCTTATGGAAGACTTGAAGACGAAATTAACACGTTTACACATCGAAAAATATGTTCTTCCTTACAATTTTATTTGTCGTAGGATGCAATGTTTATGTGCGATGTCGTCACGAGTAATGGCGGCCGGCATTGCTACGTTTTTGGCACCGAGAGATACAGATTAAAAATTCTAAATTTTAATGACGAAAATAAAATGTTTATAATACATTTAAAATAAAAAAATGTATGTAATAAATAAGTTTGCCCAATATACTTTCTCCTAGTGCAGTTTTATATTTTTTGGTTACACCAGTCAAACACCCTATTGTCAAAGCTTCATTTATTGCTGTTTAGCTGTCTCAACAATGTTAGAGAAAGTGGTAAAAGCTACCAAAATTATTGCGCTGCTCGAAGAGGGTTGCAGCCAATGCTTCGTGGCTCAGAGGCTAAGTGTGAGTCGCTCGACGGTTCAAAGGACCTGGCAGCGGTATCAAGACACCGGTTCCGTCGAGAGAAGGCCTGGTTCTGGAAGAAAACCATGTACCCAACCATGGGATGATCGTTTTTTTGTGAGTCGCGCATTGAGAAATCGCAAGTCTTCGTATGTGGACCTTAAGAACAACCTCGAAGAAGTAAGAAATGTGCATATTAGTCTATGGACGGTCAGGAGGAGGCTTCTCGCGGCCAATATACGCAGTCATCGCCCGGCCCGCGGCCCTAAGTTACTCCGTGAGCACAGAGTTGCCAGGCTTAGGTTTGCTCGAAATTGTGAGTCATGGACTCAAGAAGACTGGAATAGGGTATTGTTCTCCGATGAAGCCAGGATATATCTGTTCGGTGAAGATCGACGTCGGCGAGTGCTACGAAGACGAGGAGAACGCTTTGCAGAGGCTTGTTTTGAAGAAATCACACCTTATGGTGGGGGCTCTGTTATGTTTTGGGCAGGAATAAATTCAATGGATCGTACAGAGTTAGTCTTCATTGAAAACGGCTCACTGACTGGACATCGATACATAACGGAAGTTCTAATTCCTCATGCACAACCCGTATTGGCTGCTTTAGGCGAAGACTCAATTTTTATGGACGACAACGCTCGCGCCCACCGGTCTGGCGATGTGGAAGCGTATGTGCAAGAGGTCGGCATTCGTCGTTTGGATTGGCCAGCTCGAAGTCCCGACCTCAAACCTATAGAGCATGTCTGGGACGTTCTGAAACGACGCGTGAGATCAGTCAACCGGCTCCGCAGACCATCAGAGAGCTGAAGAATGTGATTACCGCGGAGTGGGAACGTATTCCGCAAGCAAGTATCCGGGATATCCTCGCTAGCATACCCAGACGAATTCAAGCTGTGATTTCAGCTAGAGGGGGTCACACTCGATACTAAATATTTATCTGCTTTTACTTTATTAAAGAAAAAACAAACAAAAATCTTTGTTAACTTTTACTTCACGAGCATATGCACTACTAGCGAGCATACACTACTAGTGAACTTTAGCATTAAAACCCATAAATTTTATCAAAATTTTATGATAATACTGACGAAAACGATTATTTGCTTATTAATTTACAAAATTGTGAAAGTAAAACTACCTATAATTATCAAACAAACCAATAGTAACATTTGAAATGGTTCATTGCTTAGGTGCCCGTTTTTTTTGCAAATGAGTGTATTATTCTTTGTAAAATGAGTCATCTCGAATATAAAATAGCTTAGAATGCGTAGTATGCTTATTTGTGACAAACATGTTTTATTTATTCGAAACCATAAAAAGAAATTGAAAGGAGGTAGACACAAAATATTCTTATTTAAATGGATCTCCTATACATTTATAACAGGCAAAGAAATCATAAAAATAATGTTATTAAACATTTTATATAAAAAATATTTTTTTTTATAATTCAATAAACGTTGTAAGGCGCATCTAATTATAACAATTTATTTACAAAATTATTTTATTATACATTTGAATTGGCATAAAGTGGAGTATGTTATAGGGGCATATCTTGAGATATGCTTATCTTTACAATTTGTATATGTCAGATGCGCCTTAATATTTGAAGAGGGCACAATATAATTGTTACTTACCTCTATAGAGGAATTATAAGGATACCCTTCATTAAACCTAAGTGACCAGTAAAAAGACGCTATTTCTATAGAAGTTTGAGCTTCATCTATCAAATCTAACCACACGTTTTTGGTGGGTAAATGCGTTTCGTTCGGAGGGTACATGTGTCCCTCCGGTATACTTTCCACTAAAGATAACCTGCAACAAACAAACATATTAGAAGCTCGGTGTCCCTGAAGGGACATAGCTGGTGGTAGGATAATCGCCCGAATAGCGACCACCGTACACAGGGTGAAAAACCCGCCATAGTGGCACACGCAAATGTATCGCGTTCCGGGATCAGCCAGTGTACATCCGATTTTTGTCGGGGGTCTAGAGTTGAGGTACGATGTTTGGCCGTTTTGCGGCCTTCTGAGTACTCTGACACCCTCAACCGCTTCTTCACCTTCTTGCCCATGGCGTAGTGTAGCAGGCCGGCATGATTGTGTTGAGTAGCGGGGGATAGATTGTCTCTCGCTACTCGATACTCTAATTGGACGGCACTGCGCCTACCATCAGATGCAGTGTGATGCAGTGATGCCGTGCCAGGATAAAAAGGGATAGGCAGAGATAAAGTGATAGGTTTTTTTATCCTGGCAAAGTTATCATACTGCACCTGATAGTAAGTCCAGACTATCCTTCGCCACTCGACACAATCATGCCGGTCTGCTGTGTAGCTTCTTCAAGCTACGCCTAAAGAACCCAGGATCGGGGAGGAGGAGGGAGGTTAGGAGGAAACACTGTAGCTGTACAACTCTATGCCTTGACACGTAAATCAATCCTAAGCAATCTTTTTTCTTCTGTAATTGTAATTTGTGGAAGGAATTTAAGTGTATTATTTGTTAATTAGTATTATATTCGGCTAGGTACCTATCTACCTACGACTGAGTTTCTTGGTGCTTCTTCTTTCTATCCTTTATTATCCTGACATGTAATACGTGCCCCTAGTGGTCTAATTTACTAAATAAATGATTTGAGTTGTCAAACTGTTGCACAGCTGGATGTTGCGGCAAAGATCGCGAATGTCTTGTGGTACCTATGTGGCGTGCGGCAAATAGAAACTGTGATTGCCCGACCTGGGTTTTAAATGCAACAGGTTGATCGGATTATTAGCCTTGACGATCATCGATCACAACATATAGATACATATACACACATACATATAACATCAACGTATTCATTATTGGCAAATTTCAATAAGCAATCTCAATACATTTTCAGCTCGAACCAGGAAATAAACCAATCAAACTAGGGCATTCGTAGGCATGGCATTCAAACTTAATTCTTACTGGCTCATTTGTCGACACAATCTGTAGTTTAGAATTAGGATCGTTTGTTGAAATTGGCCGTATATCAATACTCTAAACGTATAAGTATAATAAATGGGTCAATATTTTTAAACTGTATATTAGGGGGGCTATTTTAAACAAAAGACCTTTTTAAAAGTTGTAAAAAATATTTTTCTATATTTTTATTTAATAAATAATAAACTGAGATTTTTTTACTAACAAATAAAGGTTTGTGGTGTACTCAATATATTTTATATATAATTACATTTTATATATTTATAGTTTATTTAAACACATATGCTATTTACTATAAAATTAATTAACATTTATATTTACACAACATTATTTATTATTTACAACACATTAATATTTACACACTTAAATATCTAATTAAAACTATCTTGTCAAATATGCATTTAAATATTAATTCAATACTTGCAACTTGTACAATGGAAAAGCACCACCGCGCCGCTAAGCTAACCGGTTTCGTATGCAGCGACGAGGCGCGGGGGTCCGTTCCACTCGTGAGCCACGGCCCGAGTCCCGACCAGTCGGTACACACTATCGCCCGCGAAGCCCGTGTCACCTGCGATCTAGTGCTTGCGCTTACGCTTACGATATAGCAATATTGTTTATAGCTTCCGCTGTTACCTATACCTTATATACTTCACTGTACTATCTTTACTACTCCTTCTATTTGTATGGTATCTTCTGTGTTGAGTGAACTGTTTTATCTGTGTACTTTGTGAATAAACTTTATCTTAAACTTCTACTTCATCTTTATTGGACTATCTCTTCACACCTACACACTACAACCTCAACCACCACACACCATAGGTTTTTAGACACATTTACACATTACCAACATTCAAAGACGCATTAAAGGATTCATTTTTTATTTGTCTAATTGTTTGTCCGGGCTAATCTCCGAAACGACTGAGCCGATTTTCTTTTGCTTTCCCTCACTAAGTAAGAGGACATTCAAAGTAATCTAGGTCGTGGATAAATTATTTTCTTTCTGAACAAAAATTTAAAAACTAGCAATTAAAGAAAAAAATATATCATAACTGCAGATTTACACTCGAGTTTATCTTCAGTGTATTAACTTGTTCGCATTGGATTGAATTCCTTTAAAACTTCTAATTTTATACATTTAAAACAATTATTTCATAGTATTCAATAGTTGACCCTCCTGAATTACTCTCATTGATTGCGTTTAATACGACTTTCAGAATGCGTAATCTCAATATTTTTGTGCTTCGAGTTACTGTTTACAATTCCTCATACTATAATCGTATTATAAGAATGTGTCGCTTGTATGATGATTTGGCAAAAAAACATGAACACATTGACGTCATGTATAATTTATAAAATCTATAAAGAAAGTTTTGTTTTAATTTTCATATTTCGTAACTTTGTTTGTTTTAAGGTAGGCAATTTAATTGCATTGTTTAAGGTGTAATTTTTGCGTACGTACATACATCTGTATATATAAAAGAAGAAACTGACTGACTGACTGATCGATCAACGCACAGCCTAAACAGCTGGGGTTAGAGACTTGAAATTTTGACAGTAGGTACCTTTTACCACGTAGGCATCCACTAAGGAAGGGTTTTTGGAAATACCACCCCTAAGGGGGTATAATAGGGGATGAAAGTTTGTATGAAAATCCGTCATTTTTGAAGTTAAATTCATGAAAATTTGTATTTGGCATTTTAGTTAACAATAAAAAATATATGTTTCAGGATTTTTGGAAATTCCACCCCTAAGGGGGTAAAATAGGGAATGAAAGTTTGTATGAAAATCTGTCATTTTTGCAGTTAAACGCATGAAATTTGGTATTTTGTAGTGTATACTTTTTGTCTCAAACATGACTTCCACGCGGGCGGAGCCGCGAGCAACAGCTAGTATTTTATACTCATGTTTTGGACACAAATTTTGGAGTGCAATCTAGATTAGAATCACTAACTCTGTGTATTTTATCTTGCCTTTGATTGTATTCTGTAATGTGTCTTTAATAAATAAAAGAAAAAAGAAAATTATATTATTCAACAATGTTTCTAGTATACATTTTATCCACATAACAAAGTTTTCTTTATGTGGCCAGTGGTGTTGCTCCCTCATGAATCATGTTTGGGACAGTTCCAAAAACTGTGTAAGTTTTTATCTGTTATAGCACATTGACCTTTCCGCTGAGCCCTACTTGACTAAATGTCGCGAACTTTTATCGAACTATTAGGAGGATAAAATTATGTGTGTATTTATAAATTTGTGTACAATTGCTTTATATCATTAACTGGGGATCTATCATTTGTGACGCAATATTGATAGGGGATCGCAGAAAATGTGACATAGCGTGACGAAAGGGGGGACTTAACAAAGTAAAATTATGCGTGACATTTTATAAACGGCTACTTGGATGTCATAATAAAATAAATTAGAATAAATAAATTCAAAATAATTTCCATTTAACAGCTGTTCATTTTAATCCATACATTTAGGTCAATAAATCAGACTGTCTGTTACCACAATCAATACATCTACCACTTACACCATACGTGTCCACGCATCATTAACAATGTTTACAGTAGTTCATGAACCATCAATCACGACCTTACCAGTCACTCTAGCAAGTTACCAGCAAAAGAATAGTAATTAAATTTGATTGATCAACCTGGCTGACAAAATAACAGTGGGGAAAGTTAGACTTTATTATCATACCATTAGAGTTTAAATTTGATTAAAGAAATTTTTTTTTCTTGTTTGCTTTAGTTATGTGAGTGCCTGTCTACTTAGTCTTGATGTATTTTTCGTAAAACGTGCCTACGGCAAAGTTAGCATCGATCCAAACTTTAGCAATTTCCGTGGTCATATTACTAGATCTATTAAATTGATTGACTGGCTGATGTCATGACGGTGAGGTAAATGAAATTGCACTCTATGCTGAAGAACTAAAAGTTTACATTCAGAATTGTGAGTTTTTATAAAATACATTTGCATAATTTGTGTAAGCATCTTCATATTTCAAATTGTATTTTTCTTTTACTTCAATGTGAATTTGTATGAGTAAGAATTGAACTAACACACATTTTGATTGCCGAGCTGGGATCAGGATTTCTAGGTTAAACCACTACTAGAGAAATTATGTTTTTTTTATCCTGGCACGGCAAAGTGAACACACTGCATCTGATGGTAAGCGCAGTGCCGTCCAAATAGAGTATAGAGTAGCGATGGACAATCTATCCCTCGCTAGTCAACACAATCATGCCGGCCTGTTTCTTCACGCGCCAAAGGCAAGAAGGTGAAGAAGCGGTCGAGGCTCTAGTGTCAGAGTACTCAGAAAGCCGTAAAACGGCCAAACATCGTACCCTAACTCTAGACCCCCGACAAACACCGGGTGTACACTGGCTGATGATCCCGGAACGCGACACACTTGCGTGTGCCACTATGGCGGGTATGTAGAAATTTCTATATAAATGCCCACTCACCTACACTCGTCTGAGCAATGCAGTGCTACATGACTGCTTGTTGTATTGGTGTGGACTACGTTGGGTTGATCGAGCAATGGCACCAATACAACCAATACGATCAACACTATCACGATTGACACCGGAATGCACGATGGCCGACACCATATGCTTCTTTTCTTTCTCCTATACGAAAATAGGCTTGAGTAACTTAAATAATATCGCATATTAAAATATTGTGATAAGTAAAGGGAAACAAGTGTGCAATGCTACTATGTACATACTAATGCAGTTATGGAATGGATAAATTTACATATTTTTCCTCAATATGCACACGAATGTTCAGACTGTTTCATAAATATATTATGACAAATTATAAACTATAAAACAACGTGTATAAAAAAAAATCGTAATTTAACACGTAAAATGGTAATGCAACTTAACACTAACAGTTGAAAATAATAAAAATGTATGTAAAATGTAAAGAAAAATAAGGTACATTTAAGCGCTTTACTAATAAGCCATGAATTTATGTCATAATTATAAAGTGTTATGTCTTACTTACTCTATCGTTAAACGTCACTTAACAAAGAGAGACAAAACACTGTATAACTATTAGACATATCATTTTTAGAAAGAAGGTTAGTCTGCATAATACACATAATTAAAACAATTGTCAAATATAAAATAAAATTCTCTGATGGAATCTATGTATATAGTACAAAAAGGCAACTTAAACATACATTGAGCTGCGCTAATCAAATATAATCAAACTTAAATCGTATAGTAATTGTATGACCAAATATTGTTAACCAGTGTTAGTAAAGAGCGATGCTAGAGTTTCTTGCCCATTCTTATCTGGCGAAACTGCATTCTGAACTGGCGTTAGGGTAAAAGATTGACTGAATCTAAATGTATAGTATTTCATTCAACAGTAGGCAGCGGCTTTGCTGTGCCCTGGCATTGCAGAAGTCTATGGGCAGCAGTGACTACTTAGCATCAGGTGGCCCGTCTGCTTGTCTGCTTACCGAGGCACTAAAAAAACATGGATTCAATAATATGTTGATTTTGCACCTACTACATGTAATAATACATTTATAATAGTTACAGTATTAAAAACTCACTTATCATTATAACTATTTCCATTCTCGTTCATCATGAATATCTGCTCCCACTGTTCGAGCTCTTCATCAGACGACGACGCGTTCCCCACGCTCCCTGACTCTAGCACAGTCTACAGGGAGAGAAAAACATACATCGTGTTATGCAACATAATTTTTAGTATACTACAAAGCCGAAAGTAGTTTGTTGAGAATCAGTAGCACAATCTATTGCACTAATTTTGACGTGTTATATGTGTATCCAAAACACAATTAAAAATTTTCGTCAACCTGGTTACCTTGTTTATTACTTAATAAAAATGCGGCACCTGTCGGTCGTTCACCTATACCTACATAATACTATGGCGGGAAATAAACAGCAGCGCGCGGCGCGCGTATTCCCATGCATCGTTCAAGAAACGGGATAAATTATTTTTGCATGTCACCGCGTGAGTTTTCCTTATTATTATTATGTCAAATATTTATCTGATCTTTTATACCAAAATCTAATATGGGTGTTTCGGCTTTATGGTATACAAAAACTTATCTTGTATATTGACAGGCCATTGGTTCGATGCCCGCGCTGAGAGAAATGTTTGTGTCACAGACAGCTATTTGCTTCGGGTCTGGGAGTTGTGGGACCGTAGTCTCTCGTAGTTCTTGATACCCACTATACAGGTTTGCCCTAGTGTGGGATCAGAACTATGTGTGTTGCTGTTGGGTGTATTTATTTTAATATTTTGATATAAAAATGAAATAGTCAAATATCACCCCAACTGAAACATTGACTGAACTTTGTCAGCAGCGACTGTGGATTTAAATAGAAAAGTGTGAAGGTAAGGCAATATTCGTCTATAAATAATAAAGCATATAAGATTAATTTAATATATACACCCAACGGTCACACATAGTTCAGACCCCACACTATGTCCAACCTTTGTTGTGGGTATCAAGAACTATGAGAAATTACAATCCCAAAACTCTAAAAAATCTTAGTATGAGATCACATCCTGAGGCTGTTATATTTTATAACATGTTTAGGGTTTAAAGGAAATAAATTCTTTTTAAACATTCAGATTATACTAGCTTTTGCCTGCTGTTTCGTATGTGTGGTAGTTATTTTTGAAAAAAAAAATCCATGGAGACATCTTAAGCTATTACATTTTTCTATATCATGCTATTCCATAAGAACCTGGGATTTTCTGGAATAAAAAGTAACCTATGTACTATTCCAGACTAAAATCTATATCTGTGCTAAATTTCAACCAGATCCATTCTCCAAACTTATACATTTATAATATTTGTATGGATTATTGCTGTCAGCTTCTCCCCCACCTCTTGTCAGCATCAGATTTAGCTTTGACTAGCCTAAGGTCAAAGCTAAGCTAAGGTTCAAGGTCTCAATCACTAAAGTTTATTTAAAAATATTAAACTTTGATTTTCTTTTAATAGCAACAACATTGTAATATTATATAAATTGTAAAAAAAATTATATGTTTAAAAATATATTGATGATGCAATGTATGATCACATCTGCAGATGGTCAATGGGGCAGACATGTATTGGAGTGGAGACCATGTTTAGGCAAACATAGTGTGGGATGCCCAGCACCATGCTGCATGATGGACTGATGACTTGAAGCAGGTAGGTAGCGGGTAACCAATGGATGTGGGCTAAGCAAGACTGGGATGGTTGACATTCTTCTGGGGAGGCCTACTTCCAACAGTGGATGGCAATAGGCTGGGTGTATATTAGTATATATAAGTAAAAATCTTTTGTTATGATTTTTTTTGTACTTGCTTGTCATGAGTTATTTAATTACCTATGTATGTTGCATTTTTACTATGATTATTTTTGTAATTGTGATTTATGATTGAGACTTTGCTTCCAACTATTATTTTATAGTAAAAGAATGATTGTAAAATTTTGTCTGTCATGATTTTCAATGATAAACTGTGGAATCGTTCCAGCACAAAGACCATATAAACAAAAAAGAAGAAGACTATCAATGACATGTCATCTATGCAGGCATATGGTATGATTTGTTTTGATAAAGGTTTTAATAATAAAATACGTCGACCCAATATAAGTAATAATGAAGAAACATTAGGTATTTTTTATAAGTACTAACCATTATTACTATAACAATTATATACACTCATATTATATGTAACTGATGTGTACATATCTATGCAAAATAAATGTTTTTTTTAATTCTTCTTAAATTTACTTAAGTAGACAGATACATATATGGATAAAAAACCACTAACCTTAATATTTTGACACAAATGTTTCGCAATGGAAATCAGATACCCCATTTTGAAGTGTAAATATTAAAAATCTATGTATGGTTTAAAAAATATTCATGCCATTTATTTCTCCCTGTTTATTTTTCTTCTTCTTCTTCTTCTTGCTTTAATGGCCTCTGCGGAGGAACAACTCCACAATTTTGCCAATGTCACGTAATAAAAAAATTGATAAGTAAATAAAATTTATTTGATGATGATGATGATGAAGGATGACATATTTTATAATGATTATTGACTAAATTTGACATTTGATTGTCAAGTTTTGTGAGTCATGATGTCACAAGTGACGTTACAGAAATATCGATATTTAGTGTTGCGTCTATCATAAAAATTGAATAAAAATCTGAATCATTCAATTACACCACATATAATAGAAAAAATCACTATGCACATATTTAGGAACACAAAAACTTCGCTTAGATAAAATTATTATTCAAATGACTAAAACACTGATACTAACCATTTATACTTAAGTTACTCGTTGCGGTGAATAAATAAATTAAATTTCCAAACAAATAATTAGACCGATTACAGAATATACAGTTTAAAATGCAAACACGAATGCAACACGTTATAAACTGCATTTTGTTTGTCCTGGAGTTCCTTTACAAGTCGTGCAGGCGCATTAGTAGCAAAAATATTACTGCAAAGCAGATGACGTCGACAAACGCCGCATTGTGAATATGCATTTTAAATACCTACCTATTTGGTTACAACAAACCATTAAACGATTGAGGGCACAACAACTAAAAGCGCAGTTATAAATACTATGCTTGTTATCTTAATATAATTTTGTAAAACTCTATAATTACAGACTAAATATCGAAACATATCTAGTAAGAAGTTTCAGATGATTATTTTACAAACATTTAGTCTCACCTTAGCGACAAATTCCGATGCTACCTTTGCGTGTGACTTCACCGTTAAACAGTCATTAAAAATGTTATTTTCACTAAATGCACGCAACCAAATCGGTTAATGAGTGTTCCGAGTAAATATTTTAACGCATTTAAATTTTGTTCAGCGTTGCCGTGTGGACACGGCTAGTTACAAAATTACACTGTGACAAAACATTTTGATGGTAACGCTGGTAAGAAATTCTAATATAAACGGGTAAAATTTCAAACAATTTCGCCGAAAACCTTTACGCGAACTTGACCCTAGCAAATGGCAATAGTTTCGGTAACAGAGTTGTTGTACCGACAGTGTGCCTACACGGTTGTAATAAGATTAAAAGCTCTTTGACATTTTTATTAGATTGCTGCAATATCCTGCGTGACTTGATTTTATATCAGATTTTATTACTTAATTCCGTTAATAAATTAGATTCCATTGTTTTTTTGAACAGTATTCCGAAAAGTGAGTACCTACTCATTACACATAGATTTTTGAGTGTTCGAAATTTGTCAAAGACTAATTTAAATAATATGTAAATCGTCATACAGGTGACTTAGGTACGTCATGGCATATTAAGAAAATAATATACATACACTCACGCCTGTAATCCCCGAAGGGGTAGGCAGAGGTGTAACCAGTACACCCACTTTTCGCCGAATTTCGGTCCCATAATGTGGTAGGGGGCGAGCCTATCGCCATACCGGGCACAGATTCCAGATACCGGGCTAATACTGAGGAATTTCTAGACAGAAAAACCAATATCACTTTACCCGACCCGGGGATCGAACCCGAGACCTCAGCACAACGCATGCGCAATTACAACTTAGCCACCGAGGCAGTCAGAAAGAAAATAATATAATAATGAAATTGTCATGAATTCGTAAGCATCATGATCAGCGCTAAGCAAAATAATATTGGCGCGGCAGCAAAGTACTTACCTATCAGATACCTACGCCCTTATTGCCGCCAGCCTTATTTAAAAAATTTACACAAACCTGTAATTAAGTTAGTTAATGAGGATCAAAATAGTTCTCATTTCTCTTCAACTTTCATAGTTTTTCCTTACCTAATTGTTAAGGTTAGATATATTCATATATGAAGTAAAGTACCTAGGGAAATAAGTGAGAACAGCATGAAAGATTTAAGGATTATATTTATCCATATTTATATAGAAAGCAGAAAAAAGTACTAGACCAAAACGGTCACGTGTAGAGGTCGAGAACCGATATAAGTAAAAGAGGACACCCATCGGATAGATAGGTTGATGATATTAAAAACTTAAACACCGAGAGCTGTATCTTTATATTAGAATTATACTGTACGTGTGTATGTCACTGAACTCCTAAACGGCTGGACCGATTTGAATGATTTTTTTTTGTATGCTTTTGGGTGGCGCCCTGGATAGTTTAGAATCACAAATCAGCCCGGCAGATGGCGCTGCAGTCAGTGTGGCGCTGCTTTTACGGGCAGGACGACGTGTGCCGGGCCAGCTAGTAATAATATATTTTTCTATGCTTGTATTGGCAACGATGCCTATTTCATACCTATAATATGTCCTGTCTATGTATATATAAGTATATTATGTTAGCATACTTCGTCGAGACACAAGTCCGGAAAACGAGCTCCTAGTCAGATTATAATGACATTGCATTTTTGTATATAATACTCAATGTTAATGATAATAAAAATGTTAATGATAATGTTACTCAACGTTATCATAAAAATTTCAAACTACAATTACTCAGATAAGATGATATTTACGGGATTTTCAATTTTATCAATATGTTACTAATTACCAACTTTAAACATGGTGCTTTCATTAGTAACCCCCTTTTGCATCACTCGGTATATCGTCGGCACACCGTGCGTTCCCGGGATGAACGGCAGCACGGATGGTCCCCGTGTGTTTGGTCGTATCATTGCTGTCGTAAACGCCAAGGGCGTCCTTCGGTTCGCGAGGGCTTTGAGCCCCCGCTTACACAAGGATGGGTCGCAAGGCGGCACCGCGCAAGGGCGGTTTCGGCTGAAGCTGGGGCGCTTCTCGCCCTGAGCGCCCGAACCCGTCCGTAATGCACGAAAGAGAGCCTCAGCGGGCTTATAGTTGTAAAGTGTTAGAGACACGGCCCAAAGGCCGTTGCCATCTCTCTCAGGCGGCTTAACGCTGGGTCGTAAGACCAGTGAGCCAAACATAACCATCCCCCAGCGGGCGATAGGGATAAATCGCTTTCCTCCTGACTAAAAAATTGCGTAATACTCTTTGCGCTCATAAAATAGTACTCCTACATATTTTGAGTCGCATCTTTCTACATGTAGTATATATTTATTCCATAGAGTAATAACAATTTTTTTTCTTTCATTTCTTAAGACTCTTACATATATTACCAAGTGCTACGATAAATTGCCGTGGTCGTTTCTACTGGCAGTTGCACTTTAGCTGAGTATTAAAGAAATGAGGTGGAACTAAACAGTTCATTGAACCCATAGAATATTAACATTGTGTTTGTAAAGTAAGGATTTTGGTCTGGAATTTTTGTTTCATTAGTTGTAGCCGTAATCGTAGGCATAGGCTACTCAAAACAAAATTATCTGCCATTTTGGCGGTTAGGATAATGAAATATCTTCATATATTGTATATAATAATAAATACAATAAGTAAATCTAATCATAAAATACCGATTTTAATTCATATCTACCTTTAAAATACTTTTTTCCGCGGTCCTATACAAACTTTACCACTGTGCGGCTGGCTGCGCTGCGCTAACCTTCAGGTGCAGTGTTGTCACATTGCCTTTCCAGGATAAAAAAGTCAGGGTATTAAGCTGGTCGAAAGTAATTTATGCTAAGACAAATCTGTCTACAGCGTTAATAAAACAATATTAAACAATTATTGTGTCTAAAATTTCAAAAATAAAGAGAGACTAATTTATTCTCACCACAATCAGTTCAAGGAATGTTGATTCGAAAACCAGTGTTCTTAATTAAAAATTACATTTTGAACAACATACCAATTTACTAACAACCAGTCTTGACAGTCTCAGCTGGTAAATTTACTATCGTTTCGTGCTGTGCTTAACATTATTATTCGAAACAGACACCGCACCCTGAGACTGTCTTATACAACTTCGTGTGTGACTAGATACTGTCTGTGAATAATAATAATAGTGATGTGCATTGAAAATATTATTCAAAAATGATGGAAAAATGTTACAAATTACAAATCAAATAGAGAGTTATGTTTATTATTACTAGGGAGATTTTTTATAAAAAACATTTATCTATTTATTTATACTCTTTTTTGTATACTGGAATATATGATATTAAACACACTAAAAAAAATTAAAAGTACAATTGGCGCTCTTATCGCTCTCAGCGGTTTTTTCAAGACAACCACAGGGAAAGAAAGAGGGGAGGGTAGACTGTGTACATAATAGTGTTGGCTTACTAAAAATTAATGTCTTGGTTTTATATATTATTGTACGTTTTACTGATAATTTTAATGAGTATTTGTGCAAAATAAGTAACAAACTTTACAGAGATTGTTGTCCTTTAAAACAGAATATTAAATGGTTATTTGGTTTAACTGTAATACTGTATTTCGAAGAGTATTGTAATGTTTTTGGAACTATTTAGTAGATCAACGACGTCTGACAAGCTCCGTTTGAAATTAGAGAATGGAGTATTCAATTGTTATATATGACATGTAAAATATATATGAGACAGGCGTCGTCGTTGTACTAGGAAGTAAATTGGTCGGAATAAAAAATATGTAATAAAGATATACTACATATAGCCACTGAGTTTTGAATATATAAGAACAGCTTTCAGTTCAGAAGTGGGATACGCCAAGGAATTTGTTAATTAGTACTACCTTGGTGTCACCACACGCCCATAATAAAGGTAACCATGTTAGCTTTTATTACGTTTTGTTTTTTTTTTCACCTATACATATTTTGAAAGTCTTTTAGCATAATCAATCTATAAAAAATAAATTTTCTGGGTATGTACAATTTTAGTGTTATCACGTTTTTAGACTATTTATTATATACGTATAATATAATAAATATTAAATAATGTGAATACCGACATTACAACAACAAAATGGTAAATATTTAACTCTTAGCACTGGCTAATGTACAGTTTACATTGTTAAGTCACATATATTACACGATGAATACTAACATACCTGAACACGAGGATATTTACGACTACATAAGTGTTATAATTATGTTTATGGTCCAAAGTTTATATATATAATGAAGAAATGTTATTAATTTGGATCGTTTAGTTGAAGGTAACACTTGTTTGAAATAGATACTCGCTCTCAAAACTGTTTCAGGTTATTAGAAAGCATATAGGTACTGATTGAAGATGTGGAGTGATCGATCCCGAGTTTCAAAAGGGAGCTATCGCAGTATTGTGTTGGGAGGACCACCGAGACGCAGTCGATCTCGGACACGTCCTCGAGACCGGCAGAGTCGTCGATTGACACCACCGCGTAACACCAATGGCTGTACACCAGAGCGCCGCGGATATAGAAGGTCATCTTCCAGGTTTCAAATACAGGCAAGAAGCGGAAGTAGTCGGTCAGTCGTGACACCTTTGCCCCAATTACGGACGCCGTATTCCGCACATGAATTTAAATCGATAGAAAGAATAACAGAATATAAACGTGATTGTAGGCAGAGAAGCCACAGATTGCAGACTCCTCGTGGAGAAAATGCTTCTAGATCACGCAGTCCAATCCGTTTTAACGGTACGGGAGCTAAATCTGTAACTCCTCTGCCTCCGCCTGTTGATTCTATTAATTTTGAAATACTAAAATGTATAAAAGATTCTTTGCAGACTATCACGGCTCTAAATCCTCAGATCAAAGAAAAGTTTTCAAATAATAATGTAGTTCCAGAGTTTGATCCTAAAGCAAAAAATCAAACTATTGATTTTTGGTTAAATAAAGTTAAAGAATGCTCTGAGATTTACGCTTGGGATAGTAAACAGACTGCTCATTACGCTCTTCCGAAACTAGTAGGTACTGCAAAAAAGTGGTACGAAGGCCAACCATCGGTATTACTTACTTGGAATGAATGGGTTGAAAAATTAAAGTTAGCCTTTCCATCACAAGAGAACTATGGTCGTTTGCTTACAGAAATGATATCTAAAAGAGCAAAATTTGGTGATGATCTAGAGGAGTATTATTTTGATAAAATAGTAGCTTTGAATCGATGTGGTATAGTAGGTAGGAACGCTGTTGACTGCATTGTGTACGGGATAGATGATAGGTCGGTTCGGAACGGAGCTGAGGCAGTAGGTTTTGAGAATACGGACAAATTACTAGGGTATCTGAAGAGCGTCAAACACGAGCGTACAGACAAATTTACCAACAAAAACGTACGCCCTGTAACTGAAACTTTTCGTAAAACAGTTAAAAGTGATTTGGGTAGAATTTTAAAGTGTTTTAACTGTCACGAAATAGGTCATTTGGTGTCAGGATGTAAGAAGCCAATAATTAAGTGTCAAAGATGCAAGCGCGTCGGACATGATGACTCCGCATGCAGTAGAGATGTTAGGGTGGATAAAGCTGAAGTTAAAACATTATGACTACATGAAAATAAAGATGACTTTAGAGCTGATGACAAATTTATCAAGTTTGTATATGTTAACAATGTAAGGCTAACGGGTTATGTGGACTTTGGTAGCCAATGTACTCTGATGAAAGAATCCATCTTGAACGACATAGTACCATGTAGAGGATGGCAAGTAGATAATTTACCGTCTCTCAAGGGTTTTGGTAATACTTACGTTAGACCGTTAGGCAAAACTACGGTTACATTAATGATTGATAATGCTAAAATGAAGGTTGAAGTAGTTGTTGTTCCTGATAATTATCTAAAACATGACATACTTATTGGACAGAACGCTACTGAGCAGTCACACATATGGGCTTTTAAAACTCATAAAGACTTATTGATCACTGACAAACGCATGAAACATAGTACACGATTGGTTTTAAAATCCTTAAGAACTGTAATGACGGAAGGTTCTGTGTCTGTAATGGTATATACTGATACAAAATTTAGCGGAGTAGCTGTTGTTGAAAATGGACATCGCTTAAATTACAGTGTGGAAGTAGGTACTTATAATATTAAAAATAGTATCGGTTATTTAACTATCATAAATAAAAACAATATTTTAATGCAATTTAGAAAGGGACAGGTATTAGCTCGTGCCTGGGTTTTCCAACAACTAGGAATATCTATAAATAACGACATTTTAAGCGTTAATAAGATACTAAAAGAGGTTCAAAATCCTGTAGTTAATACTCTTCTAACGTTAGACGACATAAGCATTTGTGATAATTTGGATAACGCATATAAGCTTAGGTTGTTGAACACTTTAAATAAGTATCGTGATTGTTTTGCTAAAGATTTATCAGAACTAGGCCTAACAACCGTTACAGAAATGGATATTCAGTTGAAGGATGCGGAACCAGTTGTCTATCGACCGTATAGATTGAGTTATTCGGAACGTAAAGAAGTTAGGCTTATGATTGACGATCTACTAAAATACGACATTATAAGGGAGTCTCAGTCACCATACGCGAGTCCCATACTGCTTGTTAAAAAGAAAACTGGGGACAAACGCCTTTGTATAGATTATCGTGCTTTAAATAGAAAGACAATAAAGCAACACTATCCACTCCCCCGTATTGAAGATCAGATTGATCGACTAGCTGGAAATAATTATTTTTGTGCTTTGGATTTAGCGTCTGGTTATTATCAGATTCCCCTTGCTGAAGAAAGCAAACACAAAAGCGCGTTTGTAACGCCCGATGGACAATTTGAATTTAACAGAATGCCCTTTGGGCTGGCGAATGCACCAGCAGTTTTTCAGCGGGCTATTAACTTAGTTCTGGGTAACTTGCGTTTTGATAGTGCTTTGGCTTATATGAACGATATTTTAGTACCAAGTAAGTCGTTTGAAGAGGGTATTAACAAATTAGAGGTCATTTTGCAGAAATTTAGATATGCAGGGTTAACTTTAAAACTACAAAAATGTTTTTTTTTTCAAAATCACGTAGATTACTTAGGTTTCGAAATCTCTAAAGAGGGTGTAAGACCAGGAATTAAGAAAATAGAATGTGTTAAAAACTTTCCCAAACCCAAAGACGTACACAATGTTCGACAATTTATTGGGCTTGCGAGTTTTTTTCGGCGTTTTATTAAGGGTTTCGGAGAGACAGCCCGACCACTTACAAAGCTGCTTAAGAAAAACTCTGTCTGGGTTTGGTCACAATCTCAAGATGAAGCGTTCAATAAATTAAAAGATGCCCTCATTTCGAGACCTGTACTAGCGTTATATGATCCTAAATTAGAGACACAAATACACACTGATGCTAGTAAACATGGCATAGGGAGTATTTTGCTTCAAAAACAATTTAATGGAATTTTTAAACCTGTAGCATATTACAGTAGACAGACTTCGCCTGAAGAGTCTCACTTTTCATCTTACGAGTTGGAAACCCTTGCTGTGATTGCCGCGTTAGTAAAGTTCAGATCATATGTCCTTGGGCTAAACTTCACCGTTGTGACAGACTGTAATTCACTTAGAGCTACGTTTTTGAAACGAGACATGATACCAAGAGTAGCACGGTGGTGGAGTTTGATCCAGGAGTACGATTGTGACGTGGTATATAAATCTGGCAAAGGCATGATTCACGTCGACGCGTTGAGTAGAAATCCATCTCTAGATAATGCAGGAGTTGTCCAGGCTATTGAATCTCTTGACATTATGACAATAACAGATGATTGGTTGACGACGGTACAGTCAGGAGACTCTGAAATACAGCGTATTAAGAAAATACTTTCTAACAAGGAATTTGATGAATTAGTAGAAATACGTAAGAATTTTAAGCTTAGACGCGAGCGCGTATACAGAGTCACAGATAATGGATTAAAATGGGTGGTACCAAAAGGTTGTAGATGGCAGATACTTCAGAAAAATCACGATGAAATAGGACATTTTGCAGTAGATAAAACATTAGATAAAATTAAACAACATTATTGGTTTCCTCGTATGCGAAAATTTGTTCAGAAATATGTTAATGCCTGTTTAGAGTGTGCACATAATAAATTACCAGCAGGAAAAAAGCAAGGATTTTTGAATCCTATACCTAAAGAAACTACACCTTTTCACACCATTCATGTTGACCATGTGGGTCCGTTTGTTAGGTCAAAAAGAAGAAATTGTTATATTTTAGTTATTATAGAGTCATTTACAAAATTTATTGTTTTAAAGGCGGTTAAAAATACCAAAACCAGTTCTACAATCACAGTACTTAGAGATTATTTTGGAACGTTTGGTTTACCAAAACGGTTAATTAGCGATAGGGGTACGTCATTTACAAGTTCAAAGTTCAAGAGTTTTCTTTGTGAGATAGGAGTCTATCACGTAAAAAATGCAGTTGCCTCGCCTAGAGCTAATGGTCAAGTTGAACGGTATAACCGGACTATTTTAGATTCTTTAGCTTCACAAAACCATGGTAAAGATGAAAGACTTTGGGACGATCAACTATTAAAAGTGCAATGGGGATTGAATAACACAGTTAATAAGGGTACTGGAAAAACCCCGTCCGAGGTTCTGTTCGGTTTGAGGCTTACTGGAATTAGCGAGGGTAACTTGGTTTCGGAAATAGATGCAGATATAGTTCAGGATTTTTCTAATGACGGCCAAATTAATGTTGATTCGGATAGATTGCACAAAATCCGGGCTGAAGTGGATAAATGTACAAAAGAAACTCAGCAAAAACAAAAGAGTAGATTTGATAAAAAAAGAAAAACACCTATAGAGTTCAAAGTTGGGGACCTAGTTAGAGTTGAAAGAACGGCACATACTTTAGGGAAAAGTAGAAAGCTATTACCAAAATGTTCAGGACCATATAGAATTACAAAAGTTTTAGATCACGACAGGTATGAAGTTATAGATACTCCCATCACTAAAAAAGGGACGTCAAAATATAAAGGTGTATTCTCCGTTGACAAAATACATCCTTGGCTTTGTTTCAATCATAACGACAGTGATTCGTCTAGTAGCGGAAGTGCTCATGAGTAGCTGATTATAAATAAAGTTATTATTGTTAATGCTTTCATTAGCAAATTTCTTTAGCAAAATCATTGGATTGTGCTAAAGTAAAATAGTTATATATTGATGGATCTGAAATTTTATGCAATGTATTAGCATGTTCAGAAGTAAATGTTTTATGTTTTTAATTATGTTATATGCAGAAGGTATAATTGTTTTACTGAAGAATACAATATATGTTGAAATGAATTATTATGTGTATATCAATAAGAAGTGCAACGTGCACATACATTTATAATGAATTGCTATGAGCGTTCATTGCCTCGGAGTGCAACGTGCACATACATTTATAATGAATTGCTATGAGCGTTCATTACCTCGAAGTGCAAAGTGCACATACATTTATAATGAATTGCTGTGAGCGTTCATTGACTTAAAGTGCAACGTGCACATACATTTATAATGAATTGCTATGAGCGTTCATTACCTCGAAGTGCAAAGTGCACATACATTTATAATGAATTGCTATGAGCGTTCATTACCTCGAAGTGCAAAGTGCACATACATTTATAATGAATTGCTATGAGCGTTCATTACCTCGAAGTGCAAAGTGCACATACATTTATAATGAATTGCTGTGAGCGTTCATTGACTTAAAGTGCAACGTGCACATACATTTATAATGAATTGCTATGAGCGTTTATTACCTTAAAGTGCAAAGTGCACCATCATAAGTAATAAATATCAAATAATATATATATTATAAGAATTGTGTATGTAGCACTATGAGCCATAGTACCCAATAACGCAGTTATTTGTATCGTATTTCTAAGGTTATTTTCGGTTGGTTTTTTTTTAGAATAGATAAATTAAATATTGTGTACTTTTTTTCCAATATCTATCGAAATGTATGTATTTTAGTGTCCGCGAGGTCGCGAACTCCGATCAGGATGGACGAATTGTTGGCTTACTAAAAATTAATGTCTTGGTTTTATATATTATTGTACGTTTTACTGATAATTTTAATGAGTATTTGTGCAAAATAAGTAACAAACTTTACAAAGATTGTTGTCCTTTAAAACAGAATATTAAATGGTTATTTGGTTTAACTGTAATACTGTATTTCGAAGAGTATTGTAATGTTTTTGGAACTATTTAGTAGATCAACGACGTCTGACAAGCTCCGTTTGAAATTAGAGAATGGAGTATTCAATTGTTATATATGACATGTAAAATATATATGAGACAGGCGTCGTCGTTGTACTAGGAAGTAAATTGGTCGGAATAAAAAATATGTAATAAAGATATACTACATATAGCCACTGAGTTTTGAATATATAAGAACAGCTTTCAATAGTTATTAACATTAGAATATATGAGAGGGAAAGTTTCACTTATATTTACCGATCGCCTTCAAAACCTCTTACACCAGTCTAATTTATTTTATCTGTAACTAGCTTTTGCCCGCCACTCCGCTTGTGTGATTAGGTTTATCTGCATTATAGGCGACTGTGTACCTACACAACATAAAACACTGCAGTTTTTGTCACTCTTTGCAAGTGCCAAAAGCAAACATTTGCGTTAAAGTATAATAAAATACGAACACATAAACATTTTTTTATAGAGATCATTAAAAATCTATTTAAAGGGGTAGGGGTGACTAATTTCAATGGCGTGTAATAAAATATAGTTGATTGGATAGTAATTTCAGTAGTGTAGTAAGGTCGCCAACTTTGCGTGCGGCCGACAAACTAACAACACAATATTGATTGTTCAGACTTGTTTTCGATGACTGATGACCCGTGTCAGTACTGTTTCATCCGATTATCTTCCAAATTAGTCATATCTGTCAGCTGGTGGTTAGATATTCATATCCGCCTGGATAGCGACGAACGTACACAGGGTGTAAAACCCGCCATAGTAGCACACGCAAATGCGTCGCGGTCCGGGGTCAGCCAGTGTACATCCGTTTTTGTCTAGAGTTGTGGTAAGATGTTTGGCCATGTTGCGGCCTTCTGGGTACTCTGACGCTAGACCCTCAACCGTTTCTTCACCTCTTTTCCTCATGGCGTAGTGTGAAGAAGCTACACAGCAGGACGGCATGATTATGTTGAGTAGTGAGGGATAGATTATCTCTCGCTACTTGACATTCTAACCGAACGGACTGCGCTTACCATCAGATGCAGTGTGGTCACTTTGTCGTGCCAGAATAAAAAAATATGATATCGTCATCTATAACCTTCAGGGCGTTGTGAGTGAGAAGCAGATTGGAAAGGTAACCGCAAGCGCGTCTCCGTAACGAGACAAATGTTTGCGTAACCATAAATATTTGTTGAAATAAAACGAAGTTTACGGATTATATCTTATTATTTTACTTTTTTAACCCGACGTTTGCACTACACTTTCGAGATGACATACAACTCAGTCTCCCCCGTGACCATGAAGGCTGTAAAGTCTTCGAAACGTCGGGTTAAAAAAGTAAAATAAACCGCGATATAATCCATAAACTTCGTTTTATTTCAATGTATAATATTCGCGTAAATATAAGAAACCAGTACATAAATATTTGTTCATCAGATCTGGGTGTTATGGAACCGTAAATAGTTCGCACTTCTCAGTACCCATATGAAATGAAATGAAATGAAATGAAATCGTTTATTGATCAAGTAGGCAATTACATAGCTCTTATGACAAGTCAGAACATTAAAAAAAGTAAAGAAATTTTAAGAAAAGCATATCAGCTTATGTATACATAACATACATAGCATCATCAATACACTAGCAATTAATTATTCATATGGTATTTAACATTATTATTATTTATTTATTATTAATTATTTTTTATTTTTATATTATGAATTAATATTATTCAAGGTAATACCGGTCAAATATATATATATATGTATATTTAAATGGGTTTGATATGGACCATGGGTATTTCCGAGACGTCGCTTGTTTTAAAAGCTACCATAGGACTAGTCTTACGGTGGGGCAGGACTACGTGTGGTGGAGTGCATTTTAAGATTTTATTATTATTTCTCTATGAGCTAATAGAGACGGTCAAATAACGCGCGAAAATCCATACCATTTTATGAAAGGTTTTAAATCAATTTGTCATTTTTTTTAAACCAGTGGAGGAGAGAGGGCGCTGCTGTACCCGTGTTCACTTCGGCTCCGTAGTAATTATCAAGTTAAAAATATATAAAGTCATTATTTACACAAGTTAAGTGCCAAACTCAGTGAAATAACTTTCAAAAACAGTGAAAAATACAAAATACCAAGAAACAGTGCAAAAAATAGACAAAAAACCGACAAACAACACATGGATATGAAAACTGTTTTTATGATGCTAGTACAAGTAAGACTAAAGTGAAAATCAAACGAACGACATCTCTGAAGACCAATTAGTGAAATAGTAGTGCAGTAAAAGACAATAATTAGTAAAAAGTGAATAAAGAAATTATTATAACCTACAAACTGAAAACTACTACGTAACACACAAATTTATATTGCTGTTTATGCCACCTAGTGGCAGCTGTCTGAACTACATGTGCAATTAGCTGCGTACACGCATCAGCGACACAACGCCAAGATACACGAAGAACGTAGTACAGATATTCACCGCTAGAGGACACCACAAGTACCAAAACATGGAAAACCTTACGAAAATTCTGAAAGAAATCCAAGGCGAATTAAACAATCAAAAACAGGAAATAAAAAATATGCAAGAAAATATTACCAAAACTATAAACGATAATATTAACCAAAAATTTACAATCATGGAAAATAGAACGAACAACCTTGAAATGAAAATAAATCACCAGCAAAAAACAATACACTATTTAGAAAGACAGGTTAGACAGAAAAATCTAATATTCTATGGAGTAGAAGAGACCGAGCATGGATACGAAGAATTACAAAATATAATATTAAACTGTATAAGAAATAAAATGAAGATCTCCATTGAGCAATCTGAAATAGAATTTGTGAAAAGACTAGGCAAAAAACAGAACAAGACTAGACCTTTATTAATAACCCTTACAACACTAGGACGAAAAATCGAAATTCTAAAGAAAAAAGGAACACTGAAGGGCTCACCCATTAACATTAAAGAAGACTTTCCACAAGAAGTTTTGTTGAAGCGTAAAGAACTGCAAGAAGAAATAGAAAAAGAACGCAAACTCGGAAAAAATGTTGTATTACGCTACGATAAAATAGTCACATTGCCAGGTAACCCCAATAATAAGAACTACGTAATAGACACACGGAAACAAAAACGAAATCTATCAGTATCTCCTGAAAACCAAACCACCATGAGCAGTGAAAACAATGTCAAACAGATTCCAAAGAAAAATAAGTCAAATTATATTACTTCCTACATGCACAATGCAACACTTAATAAAGGGTTAGAGTCAAGCTCGACGGAGAAACACTCATCACCAAAAAACGGGTAAAGGAAGCCCCTCTACATCTCCCAATACGGCTTGTCACCGCGGGGGATGAAGACTACAACCCTCCATCTCCACTACAAAATCTCTACATCTGTACCTATAATGCAAAATCTCTACTTTCAAATGAAAGATTACTCGATTTTAAAAGAGCAATTTCAAAAATAAAATACGATATTATTGGCCTTGCTGAAATAAGAAGAAAGGGATATAATATTATAGAAGAAGACGAGCACATTTTCTGTTATTTCGGGGAAACGAAAGGCCAATATGGAGTCGGATTCCTTATAAAAAAGAAATATAAACTAAATATTGAGAGCTTCATTGGAATATCCGAACGCATTTGCATTTTAAATCTCAATTTCAACAACACTAAACTCACTATTGTACAAGTACACGCACCAACCGCTGAGGCAAACAACCAAGAAATCAATAACTTCTACAACCAACTACAACATGCACATTGCCAATTTAATAACCAGAAAATAATATTAGGCGACTTTAATGCCCGTGTTGGACAGCGAGTACCAGGAGAAGAAAAAATACTGGGCAAATATTGTTACGGAATTAGAGACAAAAGAGGCGAAAGATTGCTCCAGTTCTGTTGGGAAAACAAATTATATATTATAAATACTCTATTCAAAAAGAACAGTAAAACTATGTGGACATGGCTCTCGCCAAAGAAAAGAAGAAGTCAAATCGATTATATGCTAACCAACAGAAAAGATAACATCTCAAACTTAGAAATCATATCAAATCTAACTTACCCCAGCGACCATCGCCTCTTGAGAAGCACATTGCGGATAGCACCGATAAAGAAAAGTAGAGCAAATTTCAAAAACTATAAAACCAAACTCAGAACTTCAGAAGAAAAAGAACAATTTATAGAAACTTTAAGTACAATTATGAAAGAAATTGATTTAGATGAGAATGAAAATATAGAGTCCTTGTACAAAATAATTAAAAAAACTATCATCTCCAGTTTAAACTCAATCCAACAGAAACAAACAAAAAAACGGGAGTCTATCCCTGGTCATATAAAAAATCTTATAGTGAGAAGAAACGAATTGATCCACAAGAAATCCCTAACAAAAGAAGAAAAAGAAGAACGTACCTACCTTTACAAAAACATTTACAAATTAATGAAATATGAGCGCACAGAACGCAGAATAAAAGAAATTAAAACACATCTCGAATCAACAGGTAGCTTAAAACGAGGTCTTAAAAATCTTAATAACACTAAACGATGGATACCCTATATAAATAATGATACCACTGACTTAAAAATATCATCAAGAACTAAAATAATAGAAACAGCAACAAACTTTTTTCAAAACTTATACTCGGCAAAAGATACTACTACAGCAATAGACACGTCCAACCAGAACTCTACCACTCTAGCTAGATTCTCTACACAAGAAGTTATAAAGAAATTTGAATCTCTAAATTCCGGCAAAAGCAGCGGGCCAGATGGAATCCCAAATGAAGCATTAAAGCTGGGGAAAATGATACTAGCACCGTACATAACAACTTTATTCAACAAGATTTTAGATAACAGAGAAATACCGAAAGAATGGGGTCAATCCGACATAATTTTACTATACAAGAAAGGAGACCCTGCCGATATTGGAAACTACCGACCAATAAGCTTACAACCAAATATATACAAATTATTTGCTTCATGTCTTGAGGTTCGTCTGGCAATGTACACAGAAAAATTCCAGCCGCCGGAACAAGCAGGTTTCAGGAAAAACTACTCAACAACAGATCACATCCACACTCTAAATTTAATCATGGAGAAATATATAGAGCACAATCGACCCCTCTACCTGGCTTTTGTCGACTACGCCAAAGCTTTCGACTCTATATCACATAAGAGCATGTGGAAAACTCTACAAGAGTGCGAAGTACCATCGGAAACTATAGATCTTATAAAAGACATCTACTCCAAAAGCAAAAGTCGGGTAAAGTTGGAGAGACAAGGCCCTGAAATAGATATTCGTAGAGGCGTCAGACAGGGTGACCCCCTATCACCTAGTATCTTTATAGCTGTACTCCAAAGTATTATGAAACCTCTGAATTGGGAAAATAAAGGAATTAATATAAACGGGAAACTCCTGAGTAATCTTCGATTTGCGGATGACATCATTCTCTTCTCAGAAACAGCATCACAATTACAGAAAATGATTAATGAACTAAATGATGTAAGCAATAAGATAGGCCTAGAACTAAATACTATCAAGACTAAAATCATGACGAACCACCAAACAATACCAATAAAGGTTAATAACAAAACATTAGAATATGTTCAAAGCTATGTTTACTTGGGACAGCGAGTATCTTTCTCAAACACAAGACACGAAGAGGAAGTTAAAAGACGAATAAACATAACCTGGAATAAATTTTGGAACAATAAAGAAACCCTAAAATCTAAACTCCCAATAAAACTCAAGAAAAAAATTATGGACTCATGTCTACTACCCTGTCTTACGTATGGATGTCAAACATGGATATACAATAATCATACTAAAAACAGAATACAAGTATGCCAAAGAGCAATGGAGAGGAGTCTACTAAATATACAAAGAAAAGACAGGAAAAGAAACATAGAAATTAGAAAAACAACTAAAATAATAGATGCTTTAGAACATTCTTTAAAACAAAAATGGAAATGGGCGGGTCATATTGCACGTATGAACAAGGAAAAATGGACACAGAGAGTAACTACTTGGCTAGGACCAATAAACAAAAGGACAAGAGGAAGACCGAGAGAAAAATGGGTTGATGAGATAAAAAGAAAAGCTGGTGATAATTGATACACAAAAGCAAAGGACAGACAGATGTGGAGCAAAATGGAGGAGGCCTTTACCCGATGAGGGGTCCATATTGAATTAAAAAAAAAAAAAAAAAAAACTTAATAACCAATTTTTTAACTATTATTATTTATTTTATTTGAATTTATGTATTATCTAGAAATGTAATAATTGTGATATTTTAATAATTTTATGTATGCAATCATTATGGAATTATTATTATTATTATTATTATATCACTAAAGCTCTTCAATAGCTTCTATACAAATAAAGAAAACTGTTTGACAAACAGAGAAGATAAATGTAAACTGTATTCCTTTGCTTATTTATGTAAAGATTGATTATAATGTGAATGGAGTAGGTCATCGTTTTCCATGGTTAATTGAAATATATTTAACATTCATTACTCTGACTCTACACTAGGATATACTTTATAATGAGTATCGGGATTTGTTTTTTTAAGATTTTCCCGTCCAAATTCTATCTGTATATATAAAAGAAGAAACTGACTGACTGACTGACTGATCGATCAACGCACAGCCAAAACGGCTGGAGTAAGAGACTTGAAATTTTGACAGTAGGTACTTTTTATTACGTAGGCATCCACTAAGGAATGGTTTTTGGTAATACCACCCCTAAGGGGGTAAAATAGGGAATGAAAGTTTGTATGAAAATCTGTCATTTTTGAAGTTAAATGCATGAAATTTTTTATTTTTTATTGTATACTTTTTCTCCCAAACATGACCTCCACGCGGGCGGAGCCGCGAGCAACAGCTAGTATACAATATTGGGTTACAGAAACATTTGTCTCAAATTGGTAATTCGCAAACTATAGTTGATATAGCCTCAATTTCTGTTTACTCGTTGAATAAATTACAATTGTATGAAGTAGCGTGCGACATTAGTAGTATATATATATAGTACATAAGAACTTTTCAGAAATGCGGTACTTGACAGCAAGGTTTTCTGTGAAACTGACGGCGGTTACTGAGAACTTCAATTTATAAACATCATGCAATTTAGACTGTATAAATAATACCTTCCAAGTAATAAACTAACCCGCTGCTGAGCACGAGCGTCCCCTACTAATGATAGGGGGTTAGACGTTTCATCCAGCACGTGCTAATTATTATATATAGCCATATATACACTGTCCCACTGCTGGGTACGGCCTTCTCTACTAATTAGAGGGGTTAGGCTTTATCACGCTAACCTAATGCGGGTTATTAGATTTGAAACACACATACACTCACGCCTGTAATCCCCGAAGGGGTAGGCAGAGGTGTAACCAGTACACCCACTTTTCGCCGAATTCGGTCCCATAATGAGATAGGTGGCGAGCCTGTCGCCATACCGGGCACAGATTCCAGACTCCGGGCTAATACTGAGAATTTCAAGAAAAAATCCAATATCACTTACCCGACCCGGGGATCGAACCCGAGACCTCAGCACAGCAGCAGTCGTAACGCATGTGCAATTACAACTAGGTACGTCGCTGAGGCAGTCGTTATTAGATTTGACATAACTTTGAAATTCTTATAATGAATTGTCAGCTATGCTCACGATGTTTCCCTTCGCCGTTAAAGCAAGTGGTAACTAACAATGAAAACACATGTAACTTCAATAAGTCAGAGGTGTGTTATATAAGATGATAACCTTTAACTTCAATCTCGGCCGTCCATATCATTCCCAACTAGGCTTTAGCTACATTAAAAGTTTTTTTAATCCTGACTCGTCAAAGTGACCACACTGCACCTGATGGTAAGCAGTGCCGTCCAGTTAGATTATCAAGTAGCGAGAGACAATCTATCCCTCGCAACTCAACACAATCATGCCGACCTGCAAATATAAGTTAAGTTAAAATTGTAAATATATTTCTAAAATATCAGCTGAGTAACTATTCCTCTAAAGGCACAAAAAGAAACGATATGTTATTAGTGATTCCTTATTTAACAAAATCATTACCAGTCCTTTGTACCGAACGAGTTACTTTACTCGATAATACAAAAACTACTCAAGGGAAATAACAAATATAACGCCATCCTCGAGAAAGGTCAACCCTTATTGTTTTGGAGACGAGCGTTTAAAATATTCATAACACAGACTGTATGCGAGACCGTGCCGGTATTCGACGCCGTGCCGTTCTAAGAAGGGTTAGATGTACACCTTACAATATGAAGGTTACATGCAAAATTTAAAAAGCTCGAAACGTTCGCGCTCGTCGCTATGGTTACGTGTGGAATAACAAAATTAGGCAAATATTCACGTGCGACGCGACGGACCGTAATGACCCACCTCGGTCACCGGCCAATTCGCCATATCATACTTATACATACATATAATACTAGAGACACTATTTCGATAGTAACGTAATTATTAATATGGTACCAAGAATATTTTCCAGCGTTTGCCGAGGTCGCCGTTTAAAGTTTAATATCATGTACTAGTGGTTCTTTATAACTTTCATTTATATAATAAACTACTTAGAGTTTGGTTGCCTACTCTAAGATAAACTAGAAAGTAGCCATAATTTGACAGTAGACGCCACTATGTACTGCAGTGTCCGTATTTATGACTACACAAAATTTGGGACTAAATAATGTTATAATTTTTGTCGGGAGAAATTTAGATACTTATTACTAGTTTTTTTTTATATATTTTTTTTTTATTGAAAAAGGGGGCAAACGGGCAGGAGGCTCACCTGATGGAAAGTGATCACCGCCGCCCATGAACATCTGCAACACCAGAGGGCTTGCAAATGCGTTGCCGGCCTTTCAGGAAAGAATATGCTCTCTTCTTGAAGGTTCCCAGGTCGTAACGGTTCGGAAAGACCGCCGGCGATAGCTGGTTCCACAGAGTGGTTGTGCGAGGCAGAAAATGCCGCAAAAATCGCGCTGTTGTGGAACGCTGGACATCGAGGTGGTGCGGATGGAATTTGCTGTTTTGACGCGATGTCCGATGGTGAAATTCAGCGGCCGGGATCAATCCAAACAATTCCTCGGAACATTCCCCATGATAAATGCGGTAGAAGATGCAGAGTGATCCAACATCTCTACGCAGTGCCAAAGGATCAAGCCGATCGGAAAGAATTTGATCGTCGATAACACGAGCTGCCCTACGTTGAATGCGGTCAAATGGAAGTAGTTGGTACTGGGGTGCTCCCGCCCAGAGATGAGAACAGTACTCCATGTGGGGCCGAATTTGCGCCTTATAAAGATTTAGGCGTTGACCCGACGTAGATATATATCGTAGTCCGACAAACGAGCCCGTAGATCACCTGATGTTAAGTGATCTCCACCGCCCATGAACATCCACAATACCAAAAGTATCACGTATGCGCTGTCGGCCTTAAAGGATAGGAATACGGAATAGGGAAGGGAAGGGGGAATCTGGGCCTCCGGATATCTCACTTACCATACGAAACGCGACAGTGAACTGTCACTTTACCTTGGTTTTCTGTGAGACAGTGGTACTACCCCGGTCGAGCCGGCCCATTCATGCTGTAAACAAATATGACTACAGCGTGGCTCTACCACTTTTAAAGTGATATAATAAGCTAAAAGTGATATAAAAAAATATTGTCATCATAAACTTGTGACACTATAATCATTATCAACTATTCCAACTATTACATTGTTTAAATTAAATAAAAACGATATTCGTACAAATTAATAACAATAAAATATATAAATACGCTAACCTAGTGTGTAGTGAATTATGTGCGGTTCAAGACAGCCTCCGTGGCGCAGCGGGCCAGTAGTCGGCTGTGAAACGAGAGGCTGTGGGTTCGATTCCCGCACTGAGACGTGTTTGTGTGACAGACAGAAATTTTTTTCGGGTGTGGGTGTTGTAGGACCGTAGTCCCTCTTAGTTGATACCCACGATACAGGTTTGACCTAGTATGGGGGGCCAGAACTATATGTGTGACTGTTGGGCGTATTTATTTATTTATAGATTACCTGTTAATATAACCGATGTGTTTTTTTTTAAATGCTAATTTTGTGAAACATGGATTGCTCAAGTTTCGACTTCCATAGCTAGGTGGAAAACTTGAACCCAAGATTTAATAATCTCACATCCAACAAGAACTAGTCAAACATTTGAACTATTGACAAAACATTTGAGGATACAAAAGCTATTGTATTCAGTTAGCAGCGTTGACGGCCGAAGTTATATGATAACGATTTCAGACTTGTGACATGACAAGCTTTGAAAGCGTTGCTTCTGATTCATATATAAGTCAACAACTGAGACTTTATATAACGATAGATTTATAAAATACCATTTTAACAAGCTTACCGATATACTTTAAGTTATTTATATTTACATAAACGACTATATTCATTCGTGTATATTATTCGTGCCACCATAATCTTACTTCTATTATTATGCAAATGTATGGATGGATGTTTGTTATTAAATCACATCAGATCAGCTGGACGGATCTGGTTGAAATTTGGCAAAGAGAGAAATTATAGCCTGCAATAGCACATAGGTTTTTTTTATCCTGGCACGGCAATGTGACCGCACTGTACCTGATGGTAAGCGCAGTGCGGTCCAAATAGAGTACTGAGTAGCGAGAGACGATATATCCCCGCTACTCAACACACTCATGCCGGCCTGCTTCTTCACACTACGCCATGGGCAGGAAGGTGAAAAAGGGGTCGAGGGTCTAGTGTCAGAGTACTAAGAAGGCCGCAAAATGGCCATTGTACCCCAACTCCAGACCCCCGACAAAAACCGGATGTACACTGGCTGATCCCGGAACGCGACACACTTGCGTGTGCCACTATGGCGGGTTTTTCGCCCTGTGTACGGTGGTCGCTATCCGGGCGGATATGAATATCCTACCACCAGCTACTTTTTATCCAGGAAAAATGTACGGTACCCGTGGGGTAGTTTCGTTTTTGTTTTACACAGAGCAAGGGATTGACATGATTTTTTGCATAGTGTTAATTAGAAAGAAAGAAAGAAAATATTTAATTATACATATTTACAGTTGACGGGTCTGAGAATGACATAGGCTACTTTTATCCCGGAAAGTGCACGGTTCCTATGGGATAGCATAATTTAAAAATATGTAATCGCTAAAGATGTCTTCATGGACTTTATGCCTTTTCTTTCAAAAATAGCAAAAGCTAGTATACAATAAGTATATGGATAAAGAGTAATATATATAAACAAATCAACAACTTAGTTAATGTTGCAATAAGATAGAAGTCGAGCCGGGGTATGGTAGCAGGTCATGTAACATCATGGGATGGAGATAAGCTCACTATACAGTTGTTCAGTTGATATTACGTTTTTTTTTTTAATTTTTCTTACTTTTTTATACAGGCTGTGGCGTAATGAATGGATAATAAGGAACTTGCGGGTAGAGGCCACTGTGCCGGTTCAGATAAACAAATGTTGTGTTCAGTAAAAGTGTCACGGTTACCGAGATATTCGACATTTTTGAAATTTTCATAATATTCCAAAATGACGAAAAAATTCATTTTGACGCCAAGATTACAAATGACGAAATTTATCTGTTTTTTGGGTAGTATTCCTGAATAAATGTGCTATCGAATGTAAGCTATTATTTTTATATATTGTTTTATCTTTATACATATAAGTCTACTGTACGTGTGTATGTCACTGAACTCCTCCTAAACAGCTGGACCGATTTGAATGTTTTTTTTTGTATGCATTTGGGTGGCGCCCTGGATGGTTTACTTTCACAAATCAGCCCGGCAGATGGCGCTGCTTTTACGGGCAGGACGACGTCTGCACGGTCCGCTAGTATTTCTATAAATGTTGATTATAAGTATTGCTTTATTATGTCTATATTGTGTTTGAAATACAGGATATAATCATTCTTGAAATACTTTGGACTTTACAAATTGAAGCCGAAAGGAACATATTGTATGGATGTTTCTCCACAGTGCACGGGCTTTTTTTACTTTTCTGTTGCAATCTGTTTGCCTAACATGGTAGGTATAATAACACGGGCTTGTCCAATGACACGTACGCTTTATCATATCAGTCTTTAGTGTGAAGAAGCTTCACAGCAGGTCGGCATGATTGTCTCTCGCTACTTAATACTCTAACTGGATGGCACCGCACTTACCATCACGTGCAGTCTGGTCATTTTGCCGTGCCATTATAAAAAAAGTCTACTTATACATTTTTCTTTTCAATTTTAGAGGTTGGTTCAGTTCATTCATCAAGTGTTTTGCAATAGCATTAGGGTGTAGCAATATTCTTGCACTATAATAACTCCTTGACAGTAAATTTGGTAGTTTGAAAGTCGTATGTTGTATAGACAAGAAAGAACAGTCGTAGCTGAGAAAAAATATATAAGCAAAAAGAAATGGACCACTGATAACATTTTATTCCTTGTTTCATGACGTTATATAAAAAGTAACTTAATATTCACTTTAACGAAGCTGTAAAGTCCTATTTAATATTGCAAAACATGAAATTTTATCTCACCACGGCACCAAGATACCTGGAGTTTATATGGACTCGTAAAATAAACGATAACGAGTAGTCGGGTGTACTTGTGACTTCTACCACGATACAATGTATCTGCTAATATTCTGTACATTTAAGCATTAATCCTCTTTTTAACCGACTTAAAAAAAAGGAGGAGGTTAACAATTCGTCGGAATCTTTTTTTTTTATGTATGTTACCCGATTACTCGAAGACGCCTGGACCGATTCTAGAAATTATTTTTTTGTTTAAAAGGGTATACTTCCCAGGTGGTCCCATTGGCACCAAGTCAGGATCTGATGATGGGATCTTGGAAAAATCGAGGGAAACCTTCAAATTTTGTAGAGACCCATAATTTGTTTTTCATTGAAGTCGGTGTACTTTTTATGAATTATAGGTTTATTAGGTTACTTATTATTAGGGTATTTACTATTAGAAATACCAAAGGTATAACGGAGGTATTTAGGAGACTAGTTGGGGGTAGATAATAATGACAACCAAAGTGGGAGTAGTAAATGTTTAATATAAAAAGGAGTGCCTTCCGCGCTCGGGTGGTTCAGTTCAGTTGTTTTGTAAAGTAGACAAGGTGATAGCCAGGATATTCGTGGTTTGTTCGCGGGGTAGTAAGTGTATCAATGTGTAAACATTTCAATGGTCGCGAAGTTCAGTTTAAGAGGGTAATGCTGGTAAATTAATTATAAAGAGAAGCCTTAAGTGAATCCTGACATGCGTGTGTGTTAATATTAAGCACTGAGATGTGTAACAGTGCCGTTTAAATCAATCAATAAATTATAAACATTGTTTTTGTGCCTTTTAAATATCCATCTTGCATAGTTTTGTTGATGTTCCTAACATTATTTAAACCGTTGTTTCGGCCCTCAGATCGAACAATCAAAATTTATAATGTGTTTTTCAGACGAAAAACCCATATGACTTATTAACGGTCAATGGTCAATTCACAACTGTTTACTGCTCAATCCTGACAAGACAAAGTATTTAATTTTCGGTAGCTAACATACAAATTCTGAATGCAAGCCCATCACTGAGTGTATACTTCTGGGTAAACCTATTGAGCGTGTGCATGAAGCTCGTAATTTGGGTTTGCGTATGGACAGTAATCTGCGTTTTGAAAAGTGTGTTGTAAACTCAGTAAGAAATTGTTCTTTTTGTTTTTACCTATATAATTAGTTTTTAATGCTTTCTTTCTTTCTTTCTTTCTTTCTTTCTTTCTTTCTTTCTTTCTTTCTTTCTTTCTTTCTTTTTTTCTTATTCGGCATTTAGAGGTCGTGCCTGATATACAGACAGTCTTCATTTGAGTGGTAGGACCACGCTTAATTTTATCTAGAACGTGAATGCGACGGCTAGACCGGGTTACCAATGTCTCTAAGAAAACTGACGTAAAGTATTGCTGGAGTGTTTTTACTTTCTTGTTTTTAGCATCAATACATACATATATATGCACATACACTCACGCCTGTAATCCCCGAAGGGGTAGGCAGAGGTTTAACCAGTACACCCACTTTTCGCCGAATTTATTATGGTCCCATAGTGTGCGAGGGAGTGAGCCTATCGCCATGCCGGGCACAGATTCCAGGTATGGCAAGAAACTCGGTGAAATGTGGGTACTACACCTCTGTCAATAAGCCGATTTAACTACACGTCTGAAGCCACATAATATCCAGAACAAGTTACAAAAATGTTTTATGTTAAATATGACCAGTTGAACAGCTACAAAAGCCTTGGAAGCCTAATGAATGCGCCATTGTTCCCGAACAGAAGGCGCGAATTAATGTTTTAGTATCTTCAAATGATTTTTACGGAAGTTCATTACCACATTGTGTGTTAAATTCTTTTATGTTCAACATTTTTAACATTTTTTATCCTGTGTACTGTTAAAATCTGCATCCATGGTTCTTATCCTATTACAAATGTGTTACTGTTTGTTGACATATTTATTCGATGACACAAAAATTACAAGATTTTTTTATGGAAAAAGGGGGTAAACGGGCAGGAGGCTCACCTAATGGAAAGTGATCACCGCCGATCACAAAAAACATAATATAAGTTTTTATCTCATTATACTGAAGAAATACAAATCGTAACTGCAGGCAAAGGTAGTTAATATATTAATCAAATTGCATTATTTTAGTATTGTGAGTGAGAGTTGTGGTCTTCATGAAGACAACTTAATGTTTTAGATCAATTTTAATTATAGCCCTTCAGTTTAAAGAGTATTAATGAAACTTAACCAACGATGGTATCAAAAAAAGATGATATGCGTGATGACAGCCTCACCGACTAAACGAGAGTCCACGGGTCAGACACACCGAGACAAATGATTGTATGATCGACTAATATTTGTTTCGGGTCCGGCTGTTGTGGGACTGTAGTCCCTCGTAATTTGATACCCACGATACAGGTTTAACCTAGTGTGAGGTCAGGACTATGCATGTTGGGTGTAGGTTATGAATAATTATTACGGAGATTATTAACAATCAAAATTTACCCAAAGAAGTCCAATTCCGATTTATAGATAAAAATATCATAAAAAGGCATCCATACTAATACTATAAATGCGAAAGTAACTCTGTTTGTTTGTTTGTTACCTTTTCACGTCTAAACGGCTGACCAGATTGTGAAGAAATTTGGCAAGAAGATAGATTATATCCTGGAGAAGGACATAGGATATCTTTTTACTCAAAAAACAACCTTGAAAGGGGTCAAATAGGAGTTCAAAATTTGTATGGGAAATCCTTAATTCGTCGACTTAGGGATCTGGAAATTCATATTTAGTCTTTTGGTTGGAAATAAGGAAATACGTGTTTTCAACGTTTTTGAAGAATCATCCCTAAAAGGGGCAAAGTGAGGTTAAACTTATGAGGCATTCTTTATATGCAATTGCAAGATTCAGGCACAACACCTGAGAGGCTGGACAATCGCTACAGGTGCCTCAGTGCAGAGGACAACTCCTTGGATTGTATACTTCTGCTCCCGAAAATAACCTCCACGCAGGCGGTGCCGCAAGCAACAGCTAGTTTTTTATATGTGACTGTGGGGTGTAGGTTATGAAAATGAGTACGCGAGATAATTAAGAATCAAAGTTTTTGATTATCTAACTTTTCAAATTCTGATTCATACATAAAAATATCGTAAAAGGCCAAAGCGTATGAAGTACGTTGTTTCATATTTTTATTGCCTGTACAGGGAGTGGAGGCGAATCGGATTCACAACAGCCATTAAATATATTTTCCGGTGCTGTCACATAGTTTTTGTATCATTTATATACCGACGAAATTAGGGATGGTCTTCAAAGAGGGATTTCGAAAAAGATCAAGTGGAAATAAATAAAAACTGACCTAAACCTACGTAATAGTTTCAACAAATGGTAATCGATTATTAGTATAAGATATGTGGTATTAAAAATAATCTCTTTTTTTATTTTATTTTATCCTGACACGGCAAAGTGACCACACTGCACCTGATGGTAAGCGCAGTGCCGTCCCACAACTGCTGCTACTCAACATTATCATGCCGGTCTGCTGTGTAGCTTTACACTACGCCATGGGGCAATGAGGTAAAGAAGCGATCGAGGGTCTATTGTTAGAGTACTCAGAAGGCTGCAACACGGCCAAACATCGTACCCCAACTCTAGACTCCCGACAAAACCCGGATATACACAGGCTGATTCCGAAACGTGACACATTTGCGTGTGCCACTATGGCGGGTTTTACACCCTGTTTACGATGGTTGCTATCTAGGCGGATATGATATCCTACCACCAGCAATAACAATATAATAAAAAAACCTTCTGCCTTAATAAGTCTCGATCAAGTCTTGATAATATTATCTCTCAATATTCAGTACTACATATTCAACAGTTATATCAATATCCGATCTTTAAATCCGTTCCCTCCGCGATATTCAATTTATTTCATGACAAAAGGCTTTTGTGGCTCAGAAGCCAATTTTCCACGGACGGTGCGCGGCAAGTTTATGCATTTTATTTATCTTTTAGATCTATGAGAGAATCTATTCAGAAATTTATATCATACATACGTGTTCTAAAATTAAACAATGCATTGGGAGAGGCCTACGTCCAACAGTGGACTGACACCGGCTGATGATGATGATGATGGTATACCAACACAGTTAAACGTGAAGAGAAGAAGTTCTAGCCGCGCCCAGCAGTGGGGTATTATACACTTATGGTAGTATTATTATGATTATAAATTTGAGCAAGATCATGTAATACCTAAAAAATCGTTACGCTACTGATTTCTATAATCCTACGATTATATTGCTTTTAAGTGCAACGTGTATTACGAATTACTTTAACAATATCCAATAAAATAATTAATTATTGTTTAATTATAACAATACAAGTAAAATTTTGCTTATGTGACTAGCGTCGGCTTCTCATTTAATTTGTTTAATCTCCAATACTAGTAGTTGCACTCGGAAACAATTTTTTTTTATTTATTCATTCGAGAGTTCATTTGTTTCGCTCCCGTGGGTCGTAAAATGTTACCTGATTGTCTATAAACCTGCCTCAATAAATAGATTATTATACACGCAAAAAGAATTTCCTCAATTTTACTACAAGGTTCAACGATTTTGCATTCAAACAAACAAACTCTTCAGCTTTATACTATTAGCATACTTATTAAAATTTTAACAGTTCGTAACATTATCGTAGGCATCGTAGGCTACGTAAGTACGTAGCTTCGTAGCAAATTCAGCTACGCTGTCTATTAATTCGGATTTTACCAAATCCAAATGCGATTATATTATATCAAGTTAATGGTGAAATAGCGTGAGTTAGAATCTTTAATGTAAAAACAAACGCTGCGCTATCAGAATGAAATTGTGGCGGATCATTATAATTTTCGTAGTCAAATCTGTTTTTCGTTATATAATAATACCGATTCAACTGCTTTCAAAAGGTTATCCTACTAATATTATAATTGCGAATGTTTGGATGGGTGGATGCATGGATGGATGTTTGTTACTCAATCACACTACAACGGCTTGATAGATCTGGTTGCCATTTGGCACAAAGATAAATTATGGTCCGGAATAGCACATAGGCCACTTTTTATCCCGGCAAAATGCACGCTTCCTATGGGATAGCAAAATATAGAAATGTGGAATAGCTTAATTCCGTGGATTAGATAAAAGCCACGGGTAACATCTAGTTTATTTATAAGGTACACCAACAGCACTACATATTACAGTGAACAATAAAAAGGCACAGTTTCAGATATGTGTGCTACATATATGCTGAATGAATGCTTATAACATTTTATAAAAATAAAACTACATAACTAAATGCAAAACAAAAACAGTGTCAAAAAGTTATTTGATTATATTAACATTACTCAGAGCATACGTGGTATAATAAACAGATGTTCCAAATCATTGTGCTCGAGTGCTGGATAAATAAAGAAAGAATATATTTATTTGGCCATTGTCTTTGAATCAGATGGCAGTAAGTAGTAGGTACACAGATGCACAGAGAACACATTTAAAATAAGATAATACAAATATACGGATACATACTATCTAATACATAAAAGAAAAAAAGACTATACACAAAAAGGGTCTTTCGGCATACTTATATACCCCAGCCTACTTAAATAAGTATGTATTACAAAAAGTCTTTGGGGATACTTGTGCGATTTTTTCACTATTCCTTTCCACGGTTATTGATGGGCGTGTTTACTATTTTTGGCAAACTCTCGGCTCCAACAAAAAATCGCATTAACGTGAGGTCGTTTCCTTCTTACAAAGACAATATTAAAGTCAATGAACTGTCTGTGCTAAGCAATTTTGTTTCAACATTGGTGGAAATTGTAACCCATAGACAAACACAGAATGTAATCTTATGTATCTATCAAAACTAAAATATAAAAGTCAATAGATAATTTTATTTCGTTGTTCTGACTCAAAATAAACCACGAGCTGTGCTGCACAGAATTTAAAATCCTAAAATATAGCTACTCTGCGTTGGAATAAAATGTGATGCTGTGAAATGATTTGCTTTCAAAACAGAAGGTCATAACTTTAGAACCGTAAAAAATTGTACCAACATTCTCGGGGTTAAAAATTTGGAAATATCCTTGCCCATGCCCCTATTTGATTTGATCCATACTTCCAAGGACACCCTGTATAATATAACATTGCTATTATTTGAAACCATCACACCGAAAGGGTAGGCACGGATGTAACTAGTACAACCGGGATTTTCGTTTATTTCTCTTCCACGATATTGTGATATTTTACGAGTCTGTTGCCATATCGGACCCAAATTCTAGTTTCAGGCAATTAATTATGATTTTGGAATCGAAAACTTCAACGCAAATTCAAATTGTCTGATATGGGATTTAAAGCCATAATAAACCCCTCATCGGTGCTCACATAAGTTAATACTTGAAATATCTTTATAATATCGTCAATGTATTGTATGAAAGTAGGACAACAAAATAATCGGAGATAGTATAAAATGAGTGCAAGGTCGACTAGCATTCACTATTCAATAATTCAGCATGTATGCGGTAAACGTAGGCCAGATGAAATACAGTTATTAGAAGTAGAACAGCGAATTGTACAACTATTCGAAGCTACTATTCGAACTATTCGAGCGAAGTTTTGAACGGTCGATCGTCATTGTGAAAATAATAAACAATGACTTGCAATTTGGTCTATATTTATTCGTAGCATAAATACTGTTCCGGTGTAGGTAATCTGTTTCGTTTTGTGTCTGTGACTTCAAAAAAGGAGAAGGTTAACAATTCGTTGGAATCTTTTTTTTTATGTATGTTACCCGATTACTCGAAGACGCCTGGACCGATTCAAGAAATTCTTTTTTGTTTAAAAGGGTATACTTCCCAGGTGGTCCCATTGGCGCCAAGTAAGGATCTAATGATGGCATCTCAGAAAAATCGAGGGAATTTTGTAGGCATAATTAGTATTTTATTGAAGTCGGTGTACTTTTTATAGTAACTATTAATAATATTATTACCAAAACTAGTTGGAGTAGTAGAATCTGCCATAATAATATACACCGTCAACGTTTCAAAGTGACATTTTATGGTTAAGTATCGCTTGTTAAAGAGTGAAGGAAACCATCGTGAAAAATCTTGCACATTTAAAAAATATTGCCGGTGGATATTCATATCCGCCCGGATAACGAACACCGTACACAGGGTGTCAAACCTGCCATAGTGGCACACGCAAGTGTGTCGCGTTCTGAGATCAGCCAGTGTACATCCGGTTTTTGTCGGGTTCTAGAGTTGGGATACGATATTTGGTCGTTTTACGGCCTTCCGAGTACTTTGAAACTAGACCCTCGACCGCTTCTTCACCTTCTTGCCCACGGCGTAGTGTGAAATAGCAGGGCGACATGATTGTGCTGAGTAGCGGAGGATAGATTGTCTCTCGCTACTCGATACTCTAATTGGACTGCACTGCGCTTACCATCAGGGGCAGTGTGATCAATTTGCCATTTAAGGATAGTAAAAAAGTATTAAATAAAAAATTCAAAAAAATATAAAATTTACCAACCCGCACTAGGCTAGAATGGTGGACTAGCCTAACCCTTCTCATGCAGATGAGGCCCGTATCTAGCAGTGCACCAGTTTATAATACAGGACTGGTATTATTTTTATTGAATATTTACACAAAGCATCGCGCAGTCCCTCGATACATAGAAAATCATACATTCGGATCTTTACTGCACCATTAAATTGTGGAACTGTTTGTCAGCCCACTTGTTCCCTTCTTCCTATAATCCTGGGTTCTTTAAGCGCAGTGGAAAGAAGCTACTCAGCAAGCTGGCGTGATTGTATTGCCTAGTAAGGTATGCTTGTCTCTCGCTACTTGATACTCTACCTGACACTGCGCTTACCATCAGGGGCAGTGTGATCAATTTGCCTTGCCCGTACAAAATAAAAAGATTTAAGTTCAATGCATTAACATTAAAATAGACGCGGATTCAAGGAAAGGTCATGAGTGCAAATGCGCACCATCTCACCCACACTCCGTAAATTAATTAATTTAGTCATTAAGATCGGTGTATTTTCTAGAAATGATTTGGTTATTCTAGTTGATACAGAATAATGTATTAACAGCCAGTCTGAGAGAAATCTATTAATACAGGGATTCAAATTGCACATCTTGTCGGGGGTCTGGAGTTGGGGTACGTTTTGCGGCCTTCTGAGTACTCTGACACTAGACCCTCGACCGCTTCTTCACCTTCTTGCCCATGACGTAGTATAAAGAAGCAGGTCGGCATGATTGTGTGGAGTAGCGGGGGATAGATTGTCTTTTGCTACTCGATACTCTAATTGGACGGCACTGCACTTACTATCAGGTGCAGTATGGTCACTTTGCCGTGCCAGTATAAAAAAACTGTTATTTATATTCATCTTCAAGTACTTTGAAAAAACAAATTGAATTATTATTCTGTGAAAAAGGTTTATTTTAAGATATAAACAAGATGTGTTTTTACTCAAAGAAAGCTGCTGTATTATGGTACAAAGCGATAAAAATAAATAACAGTCTAGACTTAGAGGCAAGAAACTAAAGTCAACGTCAGAATATAATACGTTTAGAAGTGGTATGGGAACTCATGACATATCTCCATAGACTGCTAAAATCGTAACTCATGACTTTCCTGCTGTTATATATTATTTAATATTTTATCAATATATTTCGTTATGTTATATTGTTATGTGTTTGACATAAAAATAATTAATAATTACTTGAGATATTGGTAAATAGGTTAATAATAGTGATAATTCGCTTTTTTATATTTGTACGCCACTACTACTACACCTCTATCAACGAATGCTCCCGCTCCGCCAAACATCGAGACACGTGGCGACGCATCGCGAAAACGGCAGCTAAACAATCGGCCTCAACATGACCACGACCACTCTGTCAAGAGTGTACGACTACGAAGAGACGCCACTACTATGGCCAGACATGATGGTCTTAATTATATTTTAACATCTTGCATACCTATGTGTGTATACTCATGTTCTCACAAATAAAAATATCTTTATCTTTTCGTTGCATTTTACTAGGTATATTACCAAAAGCCAGAATAAATCTAACAATAAAATAATTTCATCTCACAACTACTCTTTGCATAATGCAGATATTCGTTCATACTCTAAGGTTCAAACAGCTATAACTTTTGATAGAATGCACCGATTTAATTGAAAATTTTACTGACGACTCTTTTGTCGTAAAACAGTACTTTAAACGTATTGCCTTGACAGATAGACATACACACAGACAATGATTCCAAAAACAATTATTTCGGGTTCTATCTGTATATATAAAAGAAGAAACTGACTGACTGACTGACTGACTGATCGATCAACGCACAGCCGAAACGGCTGGGGTTAGAGACTTGAAATTTTGACAGTAGGTACCTTTTATCACGTAGGCATCCACTAAGGAAGGGTTTTTGGAAATACCACCCCTAAGGGGGTAAAATAGGGGATGAAAGTTTGTATGAAAATCCGTCATTTTTGAAGTTAAATTCATGAAAATTAGTATTTGGCATTTTCGTTAAAAATAAAAAATATATGTTTCAGAAATTTTGGAAATTCCGCCCCTAAGGTGGTAAAATAGGGAATGAAAGTTTGTATGAAAATCCGTCATTTTTAAGTTAAACGCATGAATATTGGTATTTTGTATTGTATACTTTTTCTCCCAAACATGACCTCCACGCGGGCGGAGCCGCGAGCAACGGCTAGTATCTGTATATATAAAAGAAGAAACTGACTGACTGACTGATCGATCAACGCACAGCCTAAACGGCTGGGGTTAGAGACTTGAAATTTTGACAGTAGGTACCTTTTATCACGTAGGCATCCATTAAGGAAGGGTTTTTGGAAATACCACCCCTAAGGGGGTAAAATAGGGGATGAAAGTTTGTATGAAAATCCGTCATTTTTGAAGTTAAACTCATGAAAATTAATATTTGGCATTTTAGTTAAAAATTAAAAACACATATTTCAGGGTTTTTGGAAATTCCACCCTTAAGGGGGTTAAATAGGGTAAGAAAGTTTGTATGGAAATCCTTCATTTTTAAGTTAAATGCATGAAAATTGGTATTTTGTAGTGTATACTTTTTGTCTCAAACATAACATCCACGCGGGCGGAGCCGCGAGCAACAGCTAGTCAATAATATAACACTTAACTGTATTATAGAACAGATAGATGTAAGTACTGTGTTTGACACTGACAGTATAAACGTATACAGTGGATAATTTATTTTAATATATTTGTAACAAAAATTATGTATCAATTTTAGCTATCTGTAAACTGTGGAAACTCACACCCTTTCATACGCACAATATGCTACTTTAATTTAAAACATTTTAATTTAATTGATTGCTCTTCATATATTTGTTTATAATTTTAATATATTTCTCATCTTTATTGCGTGAGTTTTTATTCGATCAAGATAAGAGACAACTTTTTGCCATCTTTCACCATTGTTATAGAACCAAATTTCCTTTGAGAACAAGTCAGATAAAAGACAGTTATATACTCCTGTAATGCCATGCTGTCTGTTTATAACAGCTCTGTGACTAATGTAAGTAAAACACAATGTAATCTCTAACACACCTACAAGACTATACTTTGTAACAGCAGGTCGTTATTTCCACTAGAACAGCTTTTTATCGGGCGCTATCTGAAATAGTGGCTCTATTTAAAAATGAGGGCAGACGGTACTTGCATGACTGACTTGTCTCGCTTTAAACAATGTAATTTAAATTGGATAAGAGAAAAAATCTATTTCATATTTGTTACGTCCAAAAAGTATTGAATAAAAAACAGCTAGTTCACAGCAAACTAATATGCATCAATGGCGAAAGCTCCATAGAATACGTGGTTAGATCGGGCTTTCTATACAATACTAGCTGTTGCTCGCGGCTCCGCCCGCGTGGAGGTCATGTTTGGGAGAAAAAGTATACAATACTAAATACCAATATTCATGCGTTTAACTTAAAAATGACGGATTTTCATACAAACTTTCATTCCCTATTTTACCCCCTTAGGGGCGGAATTTCCAAAAATCCTGAAACATATATTTTTTACTAAAATGCCAAATACTAATTTTCATGAATTTAACATATAAAATGACGGATTTTCATACAAACTTTCATCCCCTATTTTAACCCCTTAGGGGTGGTATTTCCAAAAACCCTTCCTTAGTGGATGCCTACGTGATAAAAGGTACCTACTGTCAAAATTTCAAGTCTCTAACCCCAGCCGTTTTGGCTGTGCGTTGATCGATCAGTCAGTCAGTCAGTCAGTCAGTCAGTTTCTTCTTTTATATATACAGATATACATTTATTATGACTTGACTAAGCTGAAAATAATTATTTTTATGACCAATATACTAATGACCAATACAAAATTGATAAAACTTAGCGAAATTCTCTTTTAAACATTTTTACCTTTCTTGCATGTCGATATTAATAGTAAAATGTCTATAGCACTGATAAAATAAATATGTTCTGACTTAAAGTTGTCTCGGTATATTCCTGTACTAACGGAATAGGTAAATGCGTGCTACTAAAATTCTGCTGTCATGTTCTGACTATATCTATTTAGGTAGGTACTGTATACTAAGAAATCTTCTTTTTCCATTTCTAAGACGGAAACCAAAACAGGTCACCCACTTCCGTATATAAGCTAATAATTTAAATCTTAAATGGACTTTTAACTAGGTCAATCGCCAATCGGTTAACTACGCCCGTAGCAATCTGCTACACGTTCTACGTGGCGTAGCTCGTAGTCGTTTCTACGAAACCATAAATTTTACAATGATTATATCATTGGCAATTATGCAAACGACTAATGCATAATTTAACTAAACAAAGATAAATGAATAAAAGCGTTTCAATTTATAATTCTTATAATTAATATTAATTATTCTTAACAATAACCATAATTCAAATTAAATTAAATTCTCTTTTTATTTGAAGTGAGTTTCAGCTTTGGGCAGTTGACAAACAGTCTATGTTGCAGTGGCGAAAGCTCAATACCGCACGATCTTTCTAGCTTTTCTTTATACCATTTTTCGAAAACTACTGTTATATATTACTGTTATATAACGATAGGCTCGCCCCCTATCACATTATGGGACCGAAATTCGGCGAAAAGTGGGTGTACTCGTTACACCTCTGCCTACCCCTTCGGGGATTACAGGCGTGAGTGTATGTATGTATGTATGTACTGTTATATATTACCGTATCATATAATTATCTTAATCTATAAAGAAAAATTTAATTCTGTTTGTTGGTTAGCGCGTCAAATGAGAACGGCTGGACCAATTTGGGCATTTTTAATAGTCCAAATAAGGTATTGAAGGAAACAAAATTTGCCGTAAATTTAGGGGAAAATGCTGTAAAAAATTGTCAGTTTTTTCTTTTTATGTGTAGCTTCCGTAGCATAAATAGATAACAACTTTTTTTGAGTTTTTTTTTACTAGTTTTGACAGGTAACTAGGGATGCCGATCTGGAACGAATAATCTAAGAATCTTTTTTTATTACCAAAACACGTTATTTTAATCGATTTCTAGCACTGAATCGATTCAGATCGATATTTCACCCTAGAAAATCGAAATTAGATTTTTTCTGTTTTGATAAGAATCGCAAATATTTACAAATAGTGGACAAATTAAAATCTTGACAACAGCGCCACCTATCAGATCTAAATCTATCTTTTAAGTTGGACCCAACTCACCCAACCACACACATACACAATATTTCATTGAAATGGGTTGAGTGGTTTGGAGTTTTATATAATATAGCTGTTGCCCGCAGCTCCGTCAGCGTGGAACCAGCATTATTTTAGTGATCTAAGACTAAAACCATTCGCACATTATTGCCTTTCTAATGAAACCGGGTTGGGACGCATCGGTTGAATGGTTTCAAAGTCTATAACGGTGATAGGTAGAAGCAATTTTTGTGTTTTATATTTATAGATTTAGAATGTACTATCCAAACAATAATGTAAATTGTTAATTTTTTGTCTTCTAATGTAAATTGGATAACCTTAAAAACCATAAAAACAATATAACTTTTTCTTTTACTTTAACCACAACACGCATTATCGAGATCATCGCACTACAGTAACAATGGATAGTCGTAAGTTTTTACAAGGTTCTTATTAACCGTCATAGATTGCGTTACAGCTTACTAATGTTTTCCTGTGTAAAAGTGCGTGTGTCCCGAGGTTTTCTTTCCAAAACATAATAAAGTAAAATTGACTATAATGATTTATATGATCTGTTCGCTCTAAGACGACGAAATAACGTATTCCGCTCAAGCTTAATAATAATATAGCTTCGTATTGGTGAAAGAATTTTCAGAATCGTTCCAGGTATCAACTTCTTACCAATTCACAAATTTTACCTCTGTATAAATAAATACACCCAACAGTCACACGCATAGTCCTGACCACACACCAGGTCAAACCTGTTTGGTTATCCTATGTTCCTACAACCCCCAGATCCAAAACAAATATTTGCTGATCCCACAAACATTTGTCTCGGTTTGGGTATCGTGCCCACAGACTCGCGTTTCACAGCCAAATACTGGCGTGCTGCGCTACGAAGTCTGTCAACTATAACTTTGCTGTAAAATTAATTAATATTATTAGTCATAAAGATATTGATAATTCCAAACATATTCGATAAAATAATTATGTGCTGTATCAAAGTGTTGCGTGTTAAGCTACACGCAACAATGTAACCGAACTAGAACGCTATCAACTACCCGCACATGTTTATAATAGAATAGTAGAGACAAACAGTTGCACAACATCATGTATATTGTTTGTTTTGCATAATGCGGCACTTTTATTTGATTTGGTTTGTTTTGGCGGTAATATGAAAAATTTCTAACATGAAATCATTTAGGTATGTATTCTTGAAGTGGACGATCAATACTGTTATGTATTTTATCATGTATACGTAGAAGCACAAATATAATCATCAGGGCCGAGGTTGTGAGAGGGCTTACACATCCCTCTCCGATCTCCAGATATAGTCAGGATGCTATCGTTTGAACGATAGTTCGGTAGAAAAACACAAGATTAACACTTTACAGTTTATTCAAACTACTGCCAGTTCGGAAGGCGGTAATCCATGAGAATTACAATTTGCACTGAGACGCACATTGCGTCAACTTATTACTTTAATTGTAGGCAACGATTAGTTAAACAGTACTTGGGCATTACGACCTCTAAATTACTAAACTATTTGAGATAGGATGTTGACTCGTCTAATAATAATTCCTCAATGCCTCGTCGAATGACGAGGTGCTCTTTTATAATGCGATTTTCGTTGTGCCCACTCCGTGAGTGAGATCACTCGATAAACAACTCGAAACTACCTTCAAAATAGCAATGCGAATGACGCTACCCACGAGTTACAAAATATCAAGATATTTGCAAGGTCAATTCAGTGTCCGTATTCACGATCCGACATATACATCCTATATTGACAAACATGTTGAACGATATGTGTTTTACATCTAATTGTTGATTACATGGCTTAGGTGATGTCGTAAAATATATAAAGTATGTTTGAAAGCTCATGTGCGATCACGTCTTTCCCAATTTTATCACCTTGACCATTTGAGAACTGACCCAAAGGAATAGCGAATTTTTCAGGCGCTTATTATGCAGTTTTTGATTATTATTTATAAGGACAGTTGAAAGTACAGCTAAATCGATTTAAGAATGTCACGAAATTTCTTTTAGTATAAGCCACGTGAATAGAATAATTAATTTTAAAGACAACTTTACAAACCGGTGTATCTACGTTTTGAAATGTTTTTAGATTATTTTAGAACACTTATAGGAATTATATTTAGATAAAAAGCTTATATACCTATATATGTAATGAATTCATGAATTCAATTCATTTATAGCGATTAGATTAACAGATTTATCAATTTTTATTTTTTGAATTAGATTTTTTTTAGGATTTGCACTTTTGACTGTCTTAAGAAAAACTACACTTTGTTCCTGTATAATATAACAATACAAAACAGTGCTAGAACTTCAAAGACAGTAGATCTGTTATTCGACATAAAGTTCAGTGTTCTCGGTCGCAAGGTTTATTATCAGGAAAGGTCAAAGCTACAAGAGATCAGTTCGATACATCTGTGAGAACCAAATACTGTTAAACAGACATTAATCTACCCTCTTTCATGTTTGTTGTTGAAGGAAAGTTTCCGAACAAATGCAGCATTATAAATCTTTCAGAGTTTATGTAAGTTCTAAAATTTGTAAATAGTCTAGCAGGGAGTAGTGATTGTCGAGTTAGTGGTCGTATCAAGCAACGGCGTCCGCACCTCTGGCTTTTCGATGTTTCATGTGTGAATAGATGTGATAAATGATTATCACAATCACAATTTCGAAGGGTGCGGGACCCAGCAGTACAATATAGTTCAATAATTCGCATTTTTCAAGTGCCACTAATGTTTCAATATTCAAAAGTAATAAAGTTAGAGAGATAAGACGTTCCAGTAAAGTCGTTATGGAGTCATAAATTTTAGCTTGACTAATGATTGTTAAAATAATGCAGGTCAACTATAGTTACTACTACTACTAGTTATACACAACCTGGCATTGCAACGCAACTGCAACAAGCTGTTATAACAGGTTTTTACAAAATATACAATGCACATATAAATGTACATAGGTACATTCACACACACACACATACACTCACACCTGTTATCCCCGAAGGCAGTAGGCAGAGGTGTAACCAGTACACCCACTTTTCGCCGAATTTTGGTCCCATAATGTGATAGGGGGCGAGCCTATCGCCATACCGGGCACAGATTCCAGACTCCGGGCTAATACTGAGGATTTTCTAGATAGAAAAACCCAATATCACTTTACCCAACTCGGGGATCGAACCCGAGACCTCAGCACAGCAGCAGTAACGCAATTACAACTGCGCCACCGAGGCAGTCTTGGAGTGGCTTTAACAAATTTAATGTCTCTTTAACAAATTGAATGTACCTAAAGCCAATCTAATTTTATACAATTTTCCGACGGTCATATCATGTTTACACTAAAATGTTAATATGAACTTAGTCCTTTATTCTGCGTCGTCGAAATGTTTGAACTAATTTGAGCAAAACTTTTTTACGTAACTAACTTTCATGTTCTAAACCGGCCCAAATGGCATACACCTCTGACTTTCAAATTCACGTGTTTATTGTGTGTGGATCCTATTCCTAAAACGATCAATGGTTCTGGACATTTGAAGTTTTACGAACCAAAATTAATAGCACCGGTTTAGATTTGTGTTTAACTGTAGTCAGCGGCTTTGCTGTGCCCTGGCATTGAAGAAGTCTATGGGCGGCGGTGACTACTTACCATCAGGTGGCCCGTCTGCTCACCTGCCTATCGAGGCACTAAAAAAAGTGTCCTACATCTGCAACAGCACTTCATTCAGCTAACCATTCAACAGTAATCTCATATTTCTTGATTATCTTTGTTAAACATTGCCGGTGTAAGATGTTTTTGTAGGTAGCCCCAGTAACGGCTACAAATTTATTATCAGGTAGCTACATTATTCTTAGATATTTGTTGTGCATTACAGCGAGCTGCTGTTAAGGCTGAATTAATGATAGACAGCAAGTTTCAAGTGGATGAAGAAGGCTACAATTTTTACAAATTGTAAACTTCAAATATTTATGAATTGCACTATTATAGTTTATTGAATATGTAGGTTACTACTCAAATTATAAATTGATATTTTTAAGCCAAGGATAAAGAAAGTGTTTCATTGTGCCTATGTTACTTTTAATAATAATAATTTCAATGATTTAATGGTATCTAAGTATTTTAGAATTGCTGAAGCTCCAGAACTATGAAAAACAGTTATGAATGTAACAAAATTAAATGTTATACCTATAAAATTTCTTGCCCCGACTAACTGACTCACCAACAGAGCCCAAACCGCTGGGGTTAGGAACTTTAAATTTTGGCAGTTGATGTCTTTTATATTGTAAGTATCCACTAAGAAAGGATTTTCGAAAATTTCTATCTTAAGGGGGCAAAATAGGGAAATAACGGTAGTATGGAAGTCCGTCAAAGTAAGAAGCAAGATATTTCGTATACGTGAAAAAACTAAATTCACCCCCAAGTAGCTGAATTGGGGCTTGAAAGTTTTCTGTCTATTACAACTTCTGAATATAATTTGTGATACTTATGTATTTTATCAAACTCTTAAGGGGCTCTCCCGTATTACAATAGGTTATGAAAGTAAGTTACTCAACTAATTAAAAAAAACTTTATGAACACTGAGCATGAACATGACAATATTAGTTTTTTTAATCAACCTCCTGGAGGATAAACAATAGGGAATGAATATAAGCCACATTGTTTTAAGGCCACTTGACTTCAAAATCAAGCTCTGGGGCGGCCTTTATACACGAAGAATGGATCCTGCGTTAAAACCGAAAAATTGCCAGCCATTTTATGTTTGTCCGCCAATTAACAAACACTAAACTATTGCTTGTCGAATATTTGGACTTAAACGAGAGAGCGGATCAACAAATAAATATATTCTTCGGTTTTATAATTTTCCGCGGATGGAGCAACAGCTAGTTTATTGTAACTAATTTAGGGATCAAAAGCTAATAACCCTTATTTAGTAAGTCAATGACATATCTACTGTATATAAATATTGTGATAGCAAAAAAGGCGAAATTACAGCTATCGACAACCTATTAAGCCATATAGCATGATAGGGAGTAATTTCAAACACATCTGAAAGCCTAATAAATTGCCTTTACCGCACAAAAGTACACTATCAATACATCTAAAGAACAGTGCCATTAAAAATATAATAAACAATGACGTCAATGAATGAAAATGATTATTTGTCAAAGCTTCGATAACTTATATCAGGTAATAATAGATAGAACTACGGCTGAAGATACAATTGAAAGAAAGAAAGAATATATTTATTTGGCCATTTTCTTTGGATGCAGATGCTAGTAAGTAGTATGTACATAGAGATGCAGAGAACGCATTTAAAATAAAATAATACAAATAAAGGGTACATGCTATGAATCCAAAAAAAAGAAGAAATCGGCGATCTGTATGCAAAGTACCACCGAAAAATCCCCATGTTTATGGTGTATAATTGGAGCAAGGTCGGAAAGCGGGGACCGACGACGTCTGCTGCGACCGCGATGTCTTCCATCACGTGTAAAATCGATACGGTGTGTATAATCACACCGCCGCACGGCACAATAATAAAAAAACAAATGGTTATAACCGCAACAAATAATGCAAAAAGGACCCACCTCGAAACGAATCAGTTTGCAAATGTTTTAGCCACGACCACGCGACAGACGTACCCGGCGTGGCACTTGATATTTGCACTGATCCGATAACCGATATGCTTTTAATATCGTGGACAATGAGCGGGGACTGCACATGCCCCGCGCGCCTATGCATCTTTAACACTGGACGTAAGGACGACGAGTGAAGACCATGCAGAGTTATGGACGGCGTCGGTGTAAATGTCGCTTACAACTTAAGTTTCCGGTCACCATTGATTTTATAATACATAAGATAGAAATATGAAATAGTTTTATAACAATGGATACTTTAATACAACCGTAGGATTTTTAAAATATATTAAAAGTTATTCACAAAAAATTATTATTCATATAATATGTAATAATGTATATATTACTGCCTAATTCATACATTACTACTATTCTGATTTAGTAGTATAATAAACACTCGTATTTTACACTATAAAAGCAAAGGAAAAGTTTTTGACTCACCGAAAGTCCCGGATTGCATCCTGAAGTGATAGAGTTCTTCCTGAACTTCGGCACGCAGATCTGCATAGAGCTCTTGCCCTGGGGTGGACCAGCACACCCGTACTCATCACTCCTACTGCTATTCCTCGTCAGGTTAATATTGTTAGTGTTATTCACTTTCACCAAAATGTTGCAAGTTTGCGATGCGATTTGAAAAAGCCCCTCCTCTAGATTTCTTTTGTTCGAATACTGTCTGTTGAAGTGTAAGTAGTCCCACCACGAAGGCATTTTCTCTTATGAATCTCGTCTACAAAGTTTTCGAATACGCCTGTGAGAGAGACGCGTGCGGTCTGGCAGCACGGCCGTCCCGTATTGCCGTTTTATGTGAGCACTTGCGTCGAGTTGCGCGTTAAAGTTACTTTTTGACTATGTAGAGTACGGGACTCGTTTGTTAAATATTAGCTTTGCATGGATAAACAGACAGTTCTTACATGGAAATAATTCAAATATATGACATTGTTTAGTTGCATCACTAGGATTATTTTTTGCAAGAACACACGAATACTTAACTAAAGAAACAAATTATTGCGAAAATAACTTTTTGATTGAATATCATACAGTTAATAAATTTCATTTTATAAGCGCTAGTGAAGTATTTTAAAAATCAATAATGAGTTAGAATGAAATAAGCCGTGGTTTAATTTTATTTTTGCGTATATTTTGATGTCATGTATCTCTGACTTTCCAAATGATGTGTACAACTAGATATATAGGTATAGAAGTCCTGTGAGCTAGAAACCTTAATACAGAGTTCGAGTCCCGCACCGAGACAAATGTTTGTGAGACAGATAGATATCTATCTATTGTTACGGGTCTGGGTTTTGTGGTCGTCCCTCGTAGTTCTTGAAACCCACGTTACAGGTTTTACCTAGTGTGGGTCAGAACTATATGTGTGACTGTTGGGTGTATTTATAATAATGATTAAAATAGAAAAAAATAAAAGGTAATTTCACTTAATGTCAAAACTATATTTTTTTCTGTTGTGTTAACCGAAACTCTATATAATCCATCCCAGAAACAGAAAATAATAAATAAAATGGATGCATATAACGCTGTAGAGTAATTGCTTCTATATCGAAAAGATATAATCTAAACAAATAATTGCATAGAGTGTTTATACTCATACGTTCTACCGGTGACTTTTAATTATTAACAGGTAGTTTTATTGACTTTCCGCGTCTACATTAGGGAATACACAGCGTTTCTAGCCGAGCACGCGATGTGTTGAAAATAACTGAATTACGGCATAATAAACACAACGGACAACGTTCTATGTTTAAATATGCATCTGTTTAGGGAGTTGGTAAAGAACTTAAATTCATTTTTAACAGACAGAAGTGAAGAGCCTGAAATAATTTAAATTTCAGCCTATCATGGTAAACTTTATTTTGGAACTTATAGGGTAGTAATGTAGGGAAGCAGATAATTCCTGTCGTGGTTTGTATTTTTTGCACGCTTTGTAGGTACCTATTATTTTAAAACATGCTTGCAGAAATACGACGTTACCCTAGGAATTATAAATAAAATAAAAACATATACCTATTTATCTAAAATATAATTCGCGGTTTATTTGATCAGAGCAGTCTAGTTGGTGCCTATCTTACTCCAAAAAAATATAAAAAAACCGAAATAGAAAAAAACAAGCTTCATAAGCTCTATAATATAACTTACCTGGATGTTATAAGGTAGATAGCGATACCGTCTGCGAAGACGTGGACAAAAAAAACATTTGTAACATTCAGCTAAACATATTTGTTTTAAGTAGTTGTCAAGTAGGTACCTAAAGTCTGACACCACTTTGGTTATTGTTTTTATTCAGAGTAGTGATTCTAGGATTATGGTTTATCCTCCCTTTTAGAGCTTCAGTTAATAATTTTATACAACTGCCGTGAAGACTGTTTTTTAGTAATAACTTTCATTTTATACCAATATGACTATTTTTTTATTCTCCCTATTTTTTGATTCTCTGGAGTCATATTAAAAAAATTAAGAAATCTCACAGCCAAGAGTAATCTAACAACAGTTCATATATTAAAATCCATCAAGCCGCTTAGGCTGTACAGCGTGTCATAGAAATAGACACACATACAAACATACGATAAATATTACCCTCCTTTCCTGGGCTGTCGTTAGAAGATTTCTATCAATATCAGGTGTCCACAGCTAAGTACTTATTCCAAAACTCGTAGTTACACGCATATTAACTGCATCCGTGGCCCAACGGGTGAGTAGCCGGCTGAAATGAGAGGCTGCGGCTTCGATTCCCACACAGAAAAATGTTGGTGTTTATATTGGTTTCGGGTCTGGGTGTTGTAGGCCGCAGTCCTTCCTAGTTCTTTATAACCACAATATAAATTTGACCTAATGTGGGGTCAGGACTATTGGGTGTATTATTATTATCTAATAGATTCTTGAATAACATCTATAGTACTTCAACAATGACACAACTGTTGAATATAGGTATTTATTGTCATCATCTGTACTATGTAGTACTGTAATAATGTAGGTATTACCTACTTAATTTTTTTATAACTACCAGTAATTATGATGATAAACAGCATAAGTTTTATCATAGTAGTAAGACAGATTCTTAGGTAAGTAATTAAAAATATTATAATTACCTATACCTACCTACTTCGTTCAATTTAAATCTTGTTATCAACACATATTAAAAATGCTTTTGAGAATTGTTCCCTCATGGCTCACAACCTGACTGTCCTTTTAACAACCTAACAATGTATTTTTTATAATACATATTCTTTTTACCATTATGCCTTACATGACTTTACAGACTTGATATTTTGTCTCTAGTATTTCAATTGTTGTATTCAGTTTGGGTATGTCATGCTCGTGTCTGTGCTTGCTGTGGCGCCCTGTGCCAAGTCGGTCTCTTCCCTGTAACATGGTTGAGGAGGCCGATGGCTGACACATGCGTCACTACTCGTGAACGTGTGCGTCTCGTGTGTACTGGTCTGCTCAGACTGTTTCAGTAAGGACCGACTGCTTTAAGAAATCGAGATTTTTACCACTCTCACGACGCACGGTCATGTGCGGCACTAGGTCTTGTAATAAGTTCTATTTCACAATATTTCAATAAGGCAACTTAACATATATTGAGCTGCTCTAATCTAAGGTAATTAAACTTAAATCGTATATAAATTATAATATATGACCTATGATTATCATTATATGACCAAATATTGTTAACCGTTTTCTCTAGCAAGTCTGCATTCCGAACAGGCGGTAGAGTGAAAAAATTGAATGAATCTAAATGCTGTATAACATTTTATGGATTCAATAAATATTTGATTTGATTTGATTGCTGATGGTAGGATTCATATCCGCTTTGATAGTGTTCCTAACAACACTTTTCAATAGTGTATTGAGAATTTAGTACCTACTTTCCACAGGCATGGAAAATGTCTAGAATAATCATGATATATAAAATGGGTAAACCACCCAACGTAGTCTCATCACATAGGCCAATAAGCCTACTGCCAATACTATCTAGGGTGTTTGAAAAACTGATTATCTATAGGATACAACCGATCCTAAAGAAAGCTCGTGTCATTCCTGATCATCAGTTTGGCTTCAGTCAAGACCATTCCATTCCATACCATTGACTTATATTCTATAGACACGAACTGTCGAAGAAAAAAGATGTTCCAAAAACCTTGTCCGCCCACTAATGCCATCTGTTCATTTTACTAAGAACTATTTGGAAGTTATAACTCTGTTACTTTTTCTCGAGCGGGACTTTCCGCGGGCCAAAACGGGACAAACTATATAATGAATTGATGAATGATGAATGTGAAATATAGACTTCCCGTATTCAGAATTGAAATTAATTAATATTTATCGATATTACGTTCTAAACGTAATAAAGTTATGTTATTTACCTTATATACTATTAACAGTTTCACTGTAAATCAATTTGAGGCAGATTTGTTCGGGAATGTCGCTACAAATAACTAAAATTAACTGGTGTGCATTCGTAGGTGGCATGAAGCATACTAACGTCGGTGCAGTGTATACACCGCGACTCGGTGGAACATAATGTTTGTTCTGGTCGCCGAATCTAGTACGTAGTACCTACATATAGATCGCTGGTAGGTACTGTTCCTCTGCATTCTTAGACATCCAACAAGCTTTTGACAGAGTGTGGCACAAGGGCCTGCTGTACAAACTAAAAATCCACCTTCCGCACCAGTACTACTCGCTACTGAAATCTAACTGAAAGAATATTTCAAGTAAAAGAAGCAATTTAATTTCGAGTAATGTATCGAAATTTTGCTTAATATCTGCTGGAGTCCCACAAGGTTCAGTCCTAGGACCAGTTCTATAGGTATACCATCTATTCTGCAGACCTGCCCCAGGTTAATGGAGTCACTACGGCCACATTCGCTGATGATACCGCAATATTGGCGAGCCATTCGGATCCTACTGTAGCATCACACATACTGCAGGGGTGCCTAGACAAATTAACTACATGGCTACAGAAATGGCAAATAACAGATAGTGCAAGCCATTATCCAGAAATTACACTAAAAGGTTGAAAAGAAAAGACATAATATAAGTTCACCTGCCTGGTGGACTCAAGAACCAGTATAAAGTAGATGGCTTACTGGAGTCACGCTCTTCCCCTCAACGACAATACAACCCGGACCTGCAAAAGTATCGATTACTAATTGCAGATGTACAAAAAAAACCGCTTTGATAGCGGCCACCGTACATAGGGTGTAAAACCCGCCAGTTTGTCGCATTTCGGGATCAGCCAGTGTACATCCAGTTTTTGTCGGGGGTCTAGAGTTGGGGTTGAAGGTTTGCGGCCTTCTGAGTACTCTGACACTAGACCCTCGACCACTTCTTCACGTCCTTGCCCCATGGCGTAGTGTGAAGAATCTATGCAGCAGGCCGACATGATTGTATTGAGCAGCGAGGGATAGATTGATTCTCGCTACTTGATACTCGTAACTGGACGGCAGCACCGCCCTTATCATCAGGTGCAGAGTGGTCACCTGGCCTTGGCAAGAAAATCCCCATATTTATAGAAAATATGCAGGTGGAAAGTACTATAATACATTTTTACACCTCATTGAACAGTGTCAGGGACTACTGTGTACATGAAAATCAATCATTGTGATTTATCCTGTTTCATGATTAGGTGATGTATATAGTTGTCAGGCCAGACCGGCATAATTTTAGAGACACACAAAGTATACAAGATCTCTCAACATCTTAGTGAAACTGCATTCACTTTAGTAATGATGATAATCACTAATGCAAATTAGAATCAATTTTACTATGATTATACATTTCTCAGAACACACCAAGTAACATAATCACAATGTGAAATAAAAACAATGTAAGCATGTGTAAGACATTATATTTATGATTTTCTAACCTAAGACTCATTAGAACCTTCTTTCATCTCTATATCATCTGAAATAGACTCTGTGTCATCTGGATCATCCAATAATGCTTGTAGTTGATGTATCGATGTCACCAACACGTGAAACTGTTTCTTTCGTAATGCCAATTTGCTTTCCAATTGTTGTTTAGTACTTTCTAAATTCGCTAATTCTGTTTTTAAAGTGCCAAGACGTTCCAGTGTTTCTTTTCTATCTGGCTGTTCGGTAATTACCTTTGCGAGGACATCATATTCTATTCTATTTTTTCGAACAGTCTTCGCTTGAGCCAAGTCAGCCTTGCTTCTGTCAATATTGCCTTTTGCAGCCTCTATTCCTTGTTCCAATATTTTTGAAAGTGCTTCGTAGCTTTTTAATTCAGCAGCCATCATTTCTGAACTGAGCTGTGACTTTGTAACGGCAAATTCGCATTGTGCCAGTTGTGCAAGCATTCTGTCGTGAGTTGCTTTACTGAAATAGAATATTGAGGAAATTAGCATACTCTTATCTTTATATATATAATAGGGTGTTTGACTGGTGTAACCAAAAAATATAAAACTGCACTAGGAGAAAGGATAGTGGGCAAACATATTTATTAAATACATTTTTTTATTTTAAATGTATTATAAACATTTTATTTTCGTCATTAAAATTTAGAATTTTTAATCTGTATCACTCGGTGCCAAAATCGTAACAATACCGGCCGCCATTACTCGTGACGACATCGCACATAAACATAGCATCCTACGACAAATAAAATTGTCAGGAAGAACATATTTTATGTGTAAACGTGTGGAAACGTGTTAATTTCGTCTTCAAGTCTTCTATAAGAATGGAAGAAGGCATTACAAGGGCTGATAGTCGAAATCTGCCACTTCTTTCTTAAAACTTTGGATTTTGGCACATGGATGAACAATTTATCGGGATTTAGTGTCGAGTTTTTACACAAAGGCATTGAACAATATTTATACGCTGGCTCATTCATTTTTGTGGAAAAACTAACAGATAAATGCAAATAATTTGTTATGTTGTTAGGTATCACGAATGTTTGTATATGTGCGATGACGTCACATAGAGATGATGTCACGTGACAACGCGTTTTAGCGCGAAATTATATATGAAAAAATTTAATCACGGATTTTATATAAATTGAGTATATTTCAATAATAAAAATATTACGGGGGCTATAAGTGAAGAGTCCTCTATCGATGTCCATCAATTTTCAAAAATTGTCAAATACCCTATTCTACTGTATGTGTGTATGTCACTGAACTCCACCTAAACGGCTGGACCGATTTAAACCATTAACCATTCAACCATACAGGCGGTGTGTTTATAATATATTAAGAATTTGACATGGAAAGAATATAGGAAGAACAATGATACCAGTGGTCTATCAGAGTACACTATGTTTATATATTTTCTAACCTCTCCTCCAGCTTTTCGTCGTTGCTGTTGCACCATTTTATAAGATTTTTTAACAAGACGTTCAGTCTTCTATCGTCTCCAGTGCCGTCACCATCTATCAGTAATCTTCTTCGAATAACGTCCTCTAGAAAAAACAAACATAATTAGAAGACGTGAAGGTTTAGGTTTATACTAGTAATTTAACAATGAATATTGTATTAACCATCGCCCATTCTTGAATATTAATAAAACTGGAACTCCCGAAGAAAATTATAAATTTAGCAACTATTTACAACAAATTAGAAAATCTCAAAACAAAGTCGAAGACGCCACTCGCCACTAGTGTGAACTATAACTGCAGACTAGGGATGTGAAAAAATAATCGATTTTTATAAAAATCGATAATTTTTTCATAAAAATCGATTTTTATAAATCGATTTTATAAATTAAAAAAATCGATTATTTAAAAATGGGTTTTTGAAAAACGGTTTTTAAAATTCGATTTTTTTGTATATTACACATGTTTTTATTAAAAATACAGGAGGCTTTTGGGGTAACACGATGTAGTAAATAACACTTTTTAATTAAACTGTGGAAGCGTCTAAAGAGAAAAGATGTTCCTATGCTTTCCCTCATTTATTAACCCATGAAGTGTGACAATAGTGTTAATCATCAATCCGAACAAAATAAAATGAATACGTAGGACTAACAGACTACGCTGAAAAATTTCATTACTCATTCTTACAACGATTAACCTGTCAAGTCTACGATCTTATTATCTTGAATACCGTCTGCAAAACCGTGAAAAATACACAAGGAAAAAGATTTGGCACCAACCAAAAATTTAAAATATAACAAAACATATTGCAGTATACCCAGCCTGTTGCCGTCCACTGTTGGACATAGGCCTCCCCAAGTGAACGCCAACAACTACCGCCGCCACCTTCTTCAAGTTGTCGGTCCATCGTGCGGCAGGGCGTTGGGCGTCCCACACTACGTTTGCCTAAACGCGGTCTCCACTCCAACACATGTCTGCTCCATCGGCCATCTGTCCGTCTGCAGACGTCCAGCCTGCTTCCACTTTAGCATGCTAATTTTGCGAGCAATATCTATGACTTTGGTTCTTCTTCATTGCGAACTCTATCCACCATAGAAACCCCAAGCATTGCCCAGTCCATTGGTGAGTGTCCACGTTTCAGCCCCGTAGGTCATTACGGGTAGAACGCACTGGTTAAAAACTCTTGTTTTTAAGCATTGAGGGATCGACGACTCAAACAGGTTACGTAGTTTACCAACTGCCTCGGTGGTGCAGTTGTAATTGCGCATGCGTTACGACTGCTGTGCTGAGGTCTTGGGTTCGATCCCCGGGTCGGGTAAAGTGATATTGGGTTTTTCTATCCAAAAATTTCTCAGTATTAGCCCGGAGTCTAGAATCTGTGCCCGGTATGGCGATAGGCTCGCCCCCTATCAAATTATGTGACCGAAATTCGGCGAATAATGGGTGTACTTGTTACACCTCTGACTACCCCTTCGGGGATTACAGGCGTGAGTGTATGTAAATGTAAAATGTTAATGTAGTTTACCGAATGCCGTCCAGCCCAAATTAATTCTTCTATCTGCCTCTTCTTGAAATTGTGCTTGCCCAGTTGGATTATATGACCCAAGTATACGTACTCTTGCACAACCTCGAGAATGGCATCAACCACGACGATGTCGGGAAACTCATCTGTATGGTGCTGAGTTAGTCTGGCACGCGGATCATCCGCGTTATGGGCCTCAGGTGGACTTGATTTTTGAGTATATAAGTCCCCATAATACCTTTCGACCTCTGCGAGTATATCTGGCATCTATGCCAGAGATACACCTCTAGGTGACGGTGGTGGTTTCTGATGTTCTGAGCTTTGTCAGGTGACAACTAGAGGTAAGTGTAAGCTTCGACTTACGTCTATTTTTGTGAGGTTGAAAGTATTTATAGCCCACCTCACACAGAGCCCGCACCAGGCTGTCAGTGGCGTCATCAATATCCGCCGTAGTTTCCAATACGGCAAATCGGTACTGTAGCTCTAGCTGGAAAGCTTCACAGATGACCTCTACTTGGGGCAAAGTTGGCCGAAGAGTCGACTTCATTAAGCGCGCCCGGTCAATTTTAACTTTTAGAGTGCCTCTTACCACTCGGTGATCACTACCGGTGTTAAACCTACTGATCACAGAGACATCTCTGAATATTTGGCGCTTGTCAGTCATAATTAAGTCGATCTCATTCCTAGTGACATTATTAGGGCTTCGCCAAGTCCACTTCTTCTGGAAAAATGAATTCATCAAAAAGAACCCCGGGTCTCGAGAAACTTGACTAGCATTTGTCCCCAGTGATTCCTGCACCCATAGCCGAATGATCCTACCCTCGATTCGCCGTGTCCTTGTACTCCCACTTTGGCATTGAAGTCACCCATTACAAGTCCCGGGCTACGGTAGGGTACCACAAAAAGCTATTTTTGGCGACGTACAACGGACGCTCTCTGCGGTTGGACGAGCACATCGCTGAGTTGGAAGAAGAGCTAAGTCTCATTAACTAGCATATCCTAGGGCTATCCGAGATCCGGAGACGGGGGAGGAGAAGATGGCCCTAGATTCTGGTCACTTACTCTACTTCCGAGAAGGTCACCAACCATCCCAAGGTGGCATCGGGTTTATTATCCACAAGTCACTAAAAAGTCACAACGTTGTGGAAGTTGGCAGCCTATCAGAACGAGTGGCGTACCTCGTCTTAAAAATAACTGAGAGATATACTTTGATGATTTTACAAGTGTACGCCCCAACGTCAGCTTATCCTGATGACGAAGTAGAGGCCATGTACGAAGACATAGGGAAAGCTATGTCTCCTACCAAGGCTTCCTACAGCGTTGTAATGGGTGACTTGAATGCCAAATTGAAGACTCCTAAAATAAATTGTTAATATTAATTTTTTAGTCATATTACTACAGAGAAAAACATATTACGCAAAATTTTAAGAAAAAAAAAACGATTTTTCCAAAAATTCGATTATTTTTTTGGTAAAAAATCGATTTTTCTAAAATCGATTATTATTGAAATGAGAAAATTCGATTTTTAAATAATCGTTTTTTTCACTCAATGTCACTTCCCTACTGCAGACTAGCTACTATACTATTTTAATCTGCAATCGCCTAACACCAAAACAACTCTAAGTTATATATGTCCACTCCACACATTTGTCAAAACAGGTTGCTTTAAGTTGCTGAACATGAGAACTGTATGAATAATATTTATACACGCGTCTTGTGTGCGGTCAATGTTAGTGTTTAGTGCGGTTCCATTAACTTGGCAGTCTGTTATCGCTTGCGCGCCCACGTCATTCGCCGAGCCAATGAGACATTTGGCGTGATATTTCGCCCAATGTGTGGGGCCAACATTTTTCAAATTCGTTCAATAATTCTTTGTCGTGGACGAAACCAAATATCAATATAATTTCTGAACTGATAATCCGATTACCGTTTGACGGTTGACCTCTCTGTCAAGTCAAAGATTGTTTTGCCTTCCATTTCCAGGCCAGCCCATTATTGTTAGAAATATGGGTATTCCTTGCAAAATAATGTGTTTCTTCTTAAATACTGGATTGTACATGTTTTGAGACATGTTTGGCGTAATAATCTGACGGAAACATAGTTTCATCATGGAAAACCCGAGTTTCAGTGATAAAGTTGAAACATATTTCTCTGAGCTAGGGCGATGGCAAGTATATTATTGAAAATATGTTTCCTATATTCGTAGTTGTATGTTTTTTTTAGTGCCTGGATAGGCAAATGAGCAGACGGGCAACCTGATGGTAAGTAGTCACCGCCGCTCATAGACTTCTGCAATGCCAGGACACAGAAAAGCCGCTGCCTACCAATGTATGTACAAACAAGTATTAGTGTTTATTATTTCTACATTTGAAATTTCAAGGCATTAAAAAACATAGAACATTGTGTTTAAAAAACATTTCAATGATTAGTTTTGAAATTATATTCAGAACCCAAAATAATTGATGAATTGCTATATATTCTAAATATAAATAAATAAATAATAGTCACATACATAGCCCCAACCCCATACTAAGATACAAGTCTTGTGTTGTGGGTATCAGGGACTATGAGAGACTTTTGGTCTCACAACACCGAGACTCCGGCTGTCTGTCTATCACACAAACATTTTTCCCAGTGTGGGAATCGAACCCACAGCCTCTCTTTTCATGTCTACTGGCCAATTGCGCCACAGAGGCTGTCAAATATCACCACATAAATAATAGTTACAAGTGATTTTATTTTCTTCTTCATTCAATAATTCTATGGGACTCCAAGTAATTAGGAGCTCTAGCCTCAAGGTACCTAATTTCTACCTGGAAAATTTCTTCTTCTTCTTCAGGTGCCTCTCTAGTTACTGGAGGTTGGCTATCAACTTTGAATATTTGTCTTTGTGCTTTGCAAGGCGGAACAACTCTGCTGCACTCGTGACTCCAGTTCACGTCCGAATATTCCTGAGCCTCAACTTTTTTCTTTAGCCAACACCTTGTTTCCCAGCTACTATGCCCATTATTATAATAATTTGCAGTAGGTTGTACCTCTCATATCATTAATCAAGTCCAAGGTAGGCAACCTTCCTCTCTTTGACGGTCTGCATAAGCTTGCGATCTTGGCCCCAAACTTCAATATTAGGTACCTTTTGAGTCCAGCTAATGGATAGTATGCGCCGGTATACCCACATTTCAAAAGCCTCTATATGTTTTCTAAGATCTCCCTTAATGGTCCAAGTCTCACATCCAATAGAACAAATCGACGGCAGCAAGTTATATTACGCTAACTCGAATTTTGGCAAAATCTTTTTTTATGCCAAGTTGCTTAAAATGTGGTAATTTATATGTAATAAAAATTTTGTAAAAAGATATTCAAAAATAACGAAGTTACATATGTTATACAACGCGAAGTAAAGGTACTTTTTGAAATCACTCGATTTAGATTACGCCAACTATTATTAGCGGAGTGTGCGCAGGGACGGGACGCACCGCTTATTTAGTTAGCTTATTTATATTAGTCTAACTAACACTTGCCGGTGTGTTAGATGTGTATTAATAAAGATTATATTGTATAACGTATGTCAAATATATAAATGATTTATAGTAATATGCTGCGTTTTTTTGAAACTTTGAGCCGGTTATTCAAACTCCGTGTAACACTACGCTAAGTCTTAGTTAGCATAGTCAGTGACGTAGCTATAGCTTTTACATGGGGGGGGTCCGCGGGTAAAAGCCAAAAATCTAACCGCTCAAATCATAGTTATTTAGAAATTACTTAAGCATAGAATGGGAAAACGCTAGTTAATAAAAATTTGCTATTTGGATTTGGACTTTGGATGGATGAAAATCTGCCGTAGATTTTTGTTTTATTGTTTACTTAACAACTGTCAAAACATCAAGTGTCAAGTGAAATCAATTTATTTTTGGTAAATAACTATTTTAATGTTGCTTATTATCAAGATGAGATGTTAGAACTCAGGGAGAAAATTCTCACGCACTCGAATCAACTTCGTATACGAAAAATAATTCAAATACGAACTTTTTTCGAGTGAATGTAAAGTTAAGCTATTATGAAAATGTCGAGTCCGGTGTTTCTCGAAGGTCTTGATGGTACGAATATAATGTCAAATGTATTTTTCATAAATAAATTATTTTAAAAATATAATTCGAAATCAAAATATTCTATTTGAGCTATTCTAAAAATTACCATTCGAACATTTCTCGAAGGTTATCGCTCGAACTGCTTCGACTGGTACAGACCGGTCGAGACGTACATCTCGAATTCGAACCATTCAATATTGTGTCCTAACTTAATGATGATGATGATGTCCTCCAAGAAGTATCCTTCGACGGCGAACCTTGCATTTTTGGAACTAGTTTTTTTCGCCAATGTGAGCATATGTGACTAGCTAGCCCTAATTTTGTTTTAAAAGCCCTGTCACAGGACGTACAGAACAGTTGTCTAGAAGAGTAGCTGTAAGAGTCAACTCAAACTGGCGCAGAGTCGAAACGTTGCGTCACGTCCTATTTTTCAACTACAATGCCTGGCGACGCGCGTCGTGTACACTTAGGGCCAACCCTATGTGTACACAGTTTAGGTCTTATTTATTGCAATTTGCAGCTCACGCTGGGCGTCAAGGCATTGGATACATACATGTTTCCTCAAAATGTGCACATGATTTTCGTACTGAGCTACGCCATTCGGTCTAGTGACAAGAAAGTTCTACCCAGCAGTCGCAGGGTACGTCGCAAGATGCTAAGTAACGCTTGATGATATTGTAGTAGGTAGAAAATGACATCCAGGCTTACGCCATTCTTGAGCGAGTTTGCCTTAAACCACTGAAACCTAATGGTGTCTAAACCATATGGCGTCTTGACAAATTTCATATGAACTGCATCAGGTGAATTCTCCAGATAAAGTGGCAATATTGTTTCCTTAACATTAATATTTTACGACGTTTATAGCTAAGCGGCAAAGAGTCTATGCTCTTGGAGGTGGTGCGGTAATGTTGTACGTATAAAGGCCTCTAGACACCCAAAGATATTGTTTTATTTTGGTCCTAACTTACTGCGTATATGATGCCATATGCTGATGTGTTTACCCATAAAAAGACTCAACCTCGTGTTTTTATTATGATTTAACTAAAAGTCTTAGAAAGATAAAATACTTGGAAGAGTCCAAAAACATGTCCAAGAACTGGATAGTGGATGCACATTTGATGAGGCCCGTGACACTATGGATATTAAAATACTTATAGATTTTTAGTTCGAAATTCAAATTTTTTAGTAGAATCTTATGAGATTATACTATGGTAAAGACTCGAATTCAAATGGATATGGATGCAACATTCGAACAATATAACTTCATAGTTCGAAATTATGTAATAGAGAAATTATTCGAACTGTAGATTCGAGTACGAAATTATTTTGAATGAAAGGAGAATTGCCCTCCAGGTACTTATGGTACCTACATCATATACCATCACACTCATCACTACTAAGTAGTCACTACTTAAGACTCGGTCGTATTTTTTTAAATAGATGTGCCCTGAAAAAAAAGCAATCTTGTTTTACCAGTTGATTTAAGCGCTAAAAAGTACACGAAAAAAATTAAACTAGGCTCAAAAGTCGTAGAAAAATCTGTTAATTCCAAATATGCATATAGCTGAATGACACTGACAAAAATTGACACTTAAATCAAATAGCCTGCTAAACGTCTATATTATCCGCTATCAATAATTCGCGGTTTTTTTATTATGTCGTAGGCTAAGGGGGGTGTCCGGACCCCCTGGACCCCCCCCCCCTTATATACGCCCATGAGCATAGTGTTACACTATGTTTATATGAGCACGTCATGTTTGATGAGCCTATTCAAGAGCATGATTATTCAGATATATCTCGACATATATTTCGAGATATATTTAAAATGATTGAAAATGATGTCATTATTATACCAAATATAAATTTTAACGTCCTGGGGGTCCTAAAACTCCACGTAATATTTATTCACCAAAGGTATTGACTTCTATCCCAAAACCTTCTCCATTGACATTAACTCCACCAAGTATCGAAACTTTGTTTTTGGTCGTCACTAATGATGGCGTGCTGATTGTTTCCGGGGGTACAAACTACATCTTCCGGACCCCAAACCAACCTCACCTGCACGTGGTTTATCCTGTTGATTAACGGATGAGGCTCTGGTGACCGATAAATGGCGGGACAACTATTGCAGACATGGTGCAGCAAAATGCCAAAGACTTATTATGGACAGCAGCAAAATCAGCACGAGAAGCTGCATCCTGCGCTCGCCAACTCGCCTGAGAAGTGTAGTGGTATTGGCAAGACCCCGCCTGCTCCCAATAAACGAAAATACAAAAACCAGTCGATGGCAGCCTCACCATTCCTGGCTTCGTTAGCGGCTACGGTAACGGCGGGGCAGGGGGTGCTAAGAATCCCCGGGTAAGATCCCGCTACCACCCCCAACGACGACTGGCTCTTTTAGTCACAATGACCACAACATTCGTACATTGAGGACCGTCGAGAAGCTTCTTAAGCTGGAAGAAGAAATGGGTAGGCTACACTGGGATGACTTAGGGCTATCAGAAATCCGTAGAAAGGGAGAAGACACTATAACTCTCAAGTCTGGTAACCTAATTTACTACCAGGAGGGCGACCAACAGTCCATAGGTAGTATCGGATTTCTCGTCCATAAATCTCTCATTAACAGTATTAAAACCATTGAAAGCTTGTCGAACAGTGTAGCATACCTTTTACTCAGAATATCAGAGAGATATTCGTCAAAGGTCTTAGAGGTACAGTGTAAACTCTATATAGCGACACTGAAGGGACTGTGCATTTTATGGCGTTATAGAGAGTTGTCGTTAAATGGAGAGAAGAAACATCAGAATTAGAAAAATAAAAAGTTTATTTCTGACTATTGTTAGTAGTTATGTGCATAAAAAAGAATGTTATTTGAACGCTATTGAGTATAGTCTGTTATTTTTGTCTGACGTCTTTTGCTGCACCAGTAATTTTGTTGTATTTTTTTAGTTATTTTATTAATATCTAGCAATACTGAGGCATCTTGGTTATAAAGGAAATATTTTTCCAATAATTTTGCTGCTTCCAGAGCTTCTTTAATGCTCGGCGGAAGCTCAGGCTCATCCGTCTCATCTTCTTCATCACCTTGTTCTTGATCCTCAGTTTTTCTCACTGAATCCAAAATTTCTTCGTCTGTGAGTGAAGCCGTTGTAAGCAGGCGGTCGTCCACTTCAATGTAGGTTTGAAGATTTACCGTATTTCCTGCCATGTTGAATTGTTGAATCCACTCAGTTAATGGAAGGTCGTCGTCGCTTTCAAACTCAGATTCTGTTTCCACCTCATCACTCGTAGAATTGGTACAAAGTCCAGCATGTCGAAAAGAGTGCTGTATAGTTGTGGGTGTCACTTCTTCCCAGGCTTTAGATAAAAAATTTACTGCATGCAGCATATTAACAGAAGTTTTACCCTCAGATTCGACTAGCTCCATCAATAATTTCCTTCTGTAGTGACCCTTGAGGCTTTTAATCACACTCTGGTCCATTGGCTGTAAGACACTAGTCGTATTTGGATCAAGAAATGCCAACTCTATGTTTTGAAGGTTTGATATAAAAGGGTGGGCAGGGCAGTTGTCAACAAGAAGTAAAATTTTTCGTCCCTTTAATTCTGCATCCCACTTTCGCACTTCTTCTTCAAAAAGTTGACTGGTCATCATGGTAGCCATGTTTACAGTTTGCAAGTTTGTGAGCAACTAAGAATATGATAAGGTATAGATAATCCATGACTCCTAGTTATGAATCATGGTCAATAACAGTCTACACGTGCAAGCAATCCCAATTTGTAAACAAAAGAATGAATTTCTTAGAAAGTTCGGTATGCATGATGCCGACAGTCGAGTTTATTGCGGGCTAGGATAATAAAGCGACAATAGATCGTACACAGCTGCGCAGTTTTTACTAATTTTAGCAACTTAATTGTTGTCGTTATTGAGAGTGGGTGTAATGCTATATAGAGTGAAACATTGTATGAAAAACAAGCTAAACCAACCAAAGCCAATTGATTTCGACGCTTAAGAGAGTTTGTCGTTAAATAGAGTGACGTTACATGGAGTTTACACTGTATATGCGCCGACCTCAAGACACCAAGATGAGGAAGTAGAGGAGATGTATGAGGACATTAGTCGAGCCATACAAACCTCCGAAACCTACTACAATGTTGTCACGGGGATTTCAACGTAAATCTGGGCAACAGAAGCGATGAGGAGCTGAGAGTGAGGCAATTTGGATACGGGTTACATGACCTCAAGTAACGAAGACTGGCTAATTTTCTGGAGAAAGAGGGAGTCTTTGCGAGGAACGAATTCTCTCAGGAGCCACCTTTTTAAAAAATCAGCATGTATTATACCTCAACGGAAAGTTAAATGATACGCTAACTTGTGGTACAGGTCGATGTTTAGTACGCTATATAATTTGACGGCTTTTAATACGATATCCGCCTGTGATGCATGTACCGGCTAAATAAAGCTAACTTTAATAACTTGTTATTTATATTTAGCTTGAGAATATATATGTGAACATATATAGAACTCTAAGGTTAAATAAAAACATAATATATTAAAATTATTATTGCGACGCATAAAAAATTACACTACTTTAGCACTATGACCTCCCGTAATACACTACACTAAAATTAGTTAGACGTGTGTAACATGTAAAATATTATTGTGGAATTACGTGTACATACGGCTAACTTGCTCTAAATGAAAAAATATAAATAATTAAGGTAAAATTAACATGGGATATTACCATGAATAAATTAACTATTAAGGGTACCAAATTTCAAATAATTATCTTAACTATTATAAAAGTTATCACGTTTTTCCCTTTATACGCCTCTCCTGTAAAGTACACTTTTATGAGTTAGCTTAGTATAAATTGCTGCCGTCGAAATGGCCAGAACAATTGAACAAGTCCAGTCCTCTCACTACACTCACTCAACAAGTCAACCATATGTTGGAGATCCAATTCTGTTGATGCTATAAAAACCGCATTGTCTCCATGTCTGACATTGTTAATATTTTGTCCGTTAATCTTTACGCCACAGTCAACAGATGTTGACCTCTGCCTACCTCTTCAGGAATTACAGATGTAATGCATATGTATGATATATAAATAGAACTCGTTTTCTGAATAGGAAAGTATGGAGAAGTATACTGCTGGGACAAGTGTTGTCTCTGCTCCTAAGTGGCAAATGTGTCATGACAACACTACTGCAGAGTGCTACTTGGCAGTTCCCCATCACAAGCCAGCTCATCGTGCCATATTTGGTGTTATCCATACTGTTCACTCCCAGCCTGCTGTGTAATGGATGCAAAAATCTGACCAAGTGAGTAGTTTTCAATCAGTGCCTCAAAATACAGAATATCATTGGCCTAATCATCAAAATTTGTAACTCTTTTTTTGTGTTTTTTTTTTAGATATCAATTATTAGGAAATGGATTCATATATTTTTATTATACAGAAATCATCAATTTTGTGTTATTGTGTGGGAAATAAGAACTATTCCATTCAATGAAAAAATGTGCACTGATGGCTATTAAACCAATATTGAATTTATTGTAGTTACAAATTTTGATAATTAGGTCAACAATACATTGTCTATGAATTGATGAGGAAAGGTATGGAACTGTTATAAGCCGTAAGTGCAGTAGTTTTTTTAACAGCCTTCAAAAAAGGAAGAGGTTCTCAATTCGTCTGAATCTTTTTTTATGTATTTTCTCCGATTACTCGAAGACGCCTGGACTGATTCGAGAAATTATTTTTTTGTTTAAAAGGATATACTTCCCATGTGGTTCCATTGACACCAAGTCAGGATCTGATGATGGGATCTCAGAAAAATCGAGGGCAACCCTTAAATTTTATAGGGACGCATAATGTGTTTTTTATTGAGGTCGGTGTAATTTTTGAGGCTATCATAATGGTCCTTCTTTCCTTCGTATGATCCTGGCTCCTTTACGTGTTGTGTGAAGAAGCTACACAGCAGGCCGGCATGATTGTGTTGAGTAACGAGGGATAGATTATCTCTCGCTACTTGATACTATAACTGGACGGCACTGCACTCACCATCAGGTGCAGTGTGGTCATTTTGCCGTGCCAAATAAAAAAAAAAGGTTTTTAGAGTACAGGCATGATGTTTTGCAGGAAATGGTGGGTTCTATTCGTAGCATGCATGCTGGATGTGGAGGCTGGCTGGCTGCTGGTCATGTCACAGAGGTTCACATCAGTGCTGAGCTGACAGCTGCTAGCTTGCAGCGGGGTGGGTGCGGCACTAGTGGGCGGAGCATGGCTCGGACAGAGACTAGGGGTTGTACATGTCGCAGGAGCCACACTGGGCCTGATGGCTGTTGTGTGTGTAGTGTGGGCGGATGTCGAGGGTGCTCCTACTGATGGTGAGTATAATAATAATAATAAAGTGGGTATAGTAATAATACCAAACTAGTAATTTGGATATTTGAGTACTTTACCTGGATTACGAGAGTTTATTGACTAGGTACAATTTATAATAATAAATTTAGTCTTGTAAAATATAAAAAAAAAACAACAGTGTAATCCATACTTCTACTATAAATAAGAAACTAAGTCTGTTTGTATGTAAGTTTGTTTGTTACCTTTTCACGACTCAACGGCTGACCGGATTGTAATGAAATTCGGCAAGGAGATAGATTATATCCTATAGAAGGACATCTTTTTTCTCAAAAATCATTCATAGTCATTATCAGTTAGTCATTCTGTAACCCGCGAGGACCGTACATTTTTTCCGGAATAGAAGTCGCCTATGTGATTCCCTGATACCAAAACATACACAATGCAAGAAATCATGTCATGTGTTTTGTGAAAAACAAAAAATTATCCCGCGGGAACCTTACATTTTTACGGGATAAAAAGTAGCTTATTTGGCACTGGGATAGATTATATTCCAGACTATAATATATCTCTGTGCCAAATTTCAGCCAGATCCGTCCAGCCACTGTAGCGTGATTGAGTAACAAACATCCACCCAAACATTCGCATTTATAATATTAGTAGGATCACATAGTAAATTCAGGTGGTAGAACTTGGAACTGACAAACTTGAAAGATTTTTTTCACACATTTTTCCATTTAGACAACCTAGTACATCCTATGTTTGTCTGTGTGAATTTGCTGATTAAAATTCTTTAATTTGGTCAGGATGATGATGATGATGATCAGGAAAGTGTTTATAAATAAAATATCAAATGTCCCAAAATATTTCAGGTAAAAACCAACTTGTGGGAGACATGCTGTGCCTAATTGGCTCCCTACTCTTCGCAGTGGTGACTGTTCTGCAAGAGATGATGCTGAAAATCCATTCGTGCTCAAACTATCTAGCACTACTTGGTATCATTGGAAGCATCATAGCATGTACCCAGACATTTATCCGGGAATATGGCGAACTTATGACTTTTAACTGGTACGAGGTGGATACCATCATACAATTAGGAAGTTACTGCTCAGTACAGACTGTGTTCCAGATACTGCAATGCTTTATGCTCAGAGATGCCGGGTCTATAATGCTGCACCTGTCCTTTTTGTCAGCAGATTATTATACACTCATAGCAGGGATGTACATTTTTCAATTCAAGGTAAGATGTTAAATCAAAATATTTTGTGAATCCATGAAATTTTATACGTTATTTGTATTCAGTCAATATATTTTACCCTACCGCCAGTTCAGAATTCAGTTTCGCTTGAATAGAGACCAGAAACTTTAGCGTTGTTCTTTGAAAATGTTTTGGAATAATCATGTCTGAATAGAGATATTAAGTGATTCAATTATAATTTATAGATTATTCACATTATAGCTTTTATCGGTGACCAGTAGGCCTACCCAGAATTCTTTGTCTATTTCTGTTTAATAGTTCGATTTCTTTCGTTTTTATCTCCAGTACGTTGTTTTATAAGAACAATGGTTTTAACTGAAAAGTGTAGTCCCGTCGCTCGAGTAAATCTTATTTTCTTTATATAAAAACGACACCAACAATAAATCATACCATAGTTTGTGGCAGGACGTTAGCCCGGGCACACTAGTCAATTTTAATATAATTATAAAAATAATATAATTAATTAATTTAATAAAATAAAAATAATATTTATTTTCCAATAAATTACATAATGTGTCCATCAAATGTACAATTAGGCCCCAAGCATGGGATTACTGACAAATTGAGGAGACAATAAATTTTTTTTTTAGTGCCTCGATAGGCATATGAGTAGACGGGCCACCTGATGGTAAGTAGTCACCGCTGCCCATAGATTTCTGCAATGCCAGGGCACAGCAAAGCCGCTGCCTACCGTTATACCCTTATTACTGGCGGTCCTCACACTAGGCACAGCCGGTACCTAATGTATATGTGTGTGCAGTTCCACGCGCTGTACTTCCTGTCATTCATGTTGGCGATGATGGGCGTGTTCCTGTTCGCGTCACGCCCCACATGTGCGTCGCAACAAGTGCCGCATGTGTCGCACGCACTGCACGTACCGCACGTGGTGCCGCAGATAGTGCACGACGCGCAGCACACACAAGACAACGTGTCCATGTATGTGATTTACCATAGCACAATGTTCCCACATATACATATGTATATGTGGGAACATACACATAATATACCATATTATTTGGATAAAACAAGGCATTAACACATAAAGAGAAGAAAATGATTTGAGTACCTATAGAAATAAAATGGCTACATTTATATAACACAGATTGATTTTATTACACTTTTTTTTGCAGGGAGTTCACAGTTCCAACACTCGACTGCATCCCTATAGAAGGTCTGGAGCCGCCCATGAGCAGAGATACAACTTTTACTTCGTTCCTTGGAGGTCCCCAAAATTCAGCACCAAACGGTAATGTCACTCTGTCACCACAAAATGGCGCACAAAACCCGAAGGAGATTTAATGGAATTTATTTGCTGTTTGCACATTTTCAGACGTAATATAATATACAGGGCTAGACAGAAACGGTGTACTAAGCGTGGACATAAAGTACCCGCAATTCTAAGCAAGTTTTGTACTTTTCTTTTTTTTTAAATGTAATTGTTTCCGAGATATTGCAGTTAAACACTTCCTTCAATAAGTAAAAGTTTTTAATTCATCGTCATTCGTCCCTATAAAAATTCAGGGTTGCCCTCGATTTTTCTGTAATCCCATCATCAGATCCTGACTTGGTGACAATGGGACCATCTGGGAAGTATACCCTTTTAAACAAAAAAAGGAATTTCTCGAATCGGTCCAGCCGGGCTAAGATGCGCGCGTCGGTAAAATTTTGTCGTCACTAAAACACGACAAAATGTCATCTATGTCTATAGTCTACCGACGTTGATATGCGGGTTCATTTTTCTCGACTTGTTTTGTCGAAAGTAGAGGTAATAGTAATTTTTTGTTATTTGTGGGTATGTTTGTCTACAAACCTTCACATGACCAAACAATTTTATAGGTTTTCGACACATGTAAAGCTTTGGTCTGGTGATCATGACGCACAACGCTGCGGTATGCGGTATGCGTTGCCGGACACTCAATCATATGAAAAACGTCGAGAATGTTCTCTTGTTCCGTCGCAGTATGCGTCAGCGGCGAGGGGCAAGCGCGGTGAAGTGGGGAGGTGTACTCCCGCACAGCGCGGCGTCATTCTCGGTTCAACGCTGCGGTGTGCGGTGTGCGTCACGGGTCAATATGGAATTTTTCGAAGACAATTTAATAGAATTAGTTCGCAACTATCCTTCTTTATATAAAAATAAAGACAAAAAACATAAGTTTGGAATTACAAAAAAAAAAAAATTACAAATTACAGAAAAATTGTTCATGTTCACGTCTACCTTGGTAGCTGCGGCAAAATCAACTGACCACCTCTCCGCAGGGACGCTAAATGCTGCGTCGTGACGCTGCGTTGCGGCGCATACCGCAGCGTTGTGCGTCATGATCACCAGACCAAAGCTTTACCGAGATATTTGACGTCGATATTTTGTACGTAGAGAAATAAACATAGAATAAAGTAATTCCACTTATGTCTTCAACGAGAAACTTGTCGATCGTAGCGCGCATGTTAAGGAAATCGAGATAAGAATCGACATCGACAATTTGTCTACGTCGTTATCGATATATGAGTCGTGGCACGCATCTTAGGCCGGCAGGCGTCTTCGAGTAATCGGGGAACATACATAAAAAAATATTCCGACGAATTGTTAACCTCCTACTTTTTTTAAGTCGCTTAAAAATAGGTTCACATAACCCTAAGATCAGATGTTTCTTTCATTTAAGGTCTCGGAACGGTGCACGTGTCCTTTGTATTTCGCCGCCGCGCCAATTCGTAGGCTATGAAATTGCGTGACAGGGTTGTGTGTATTTAGAATGAAAATAAATAATATTTGATTTTGATATGTAAATAAAATTATAGCCTTTAAGAGATGAGATATTCATGGTTGTGATCCTTATCACCGATACACTAAGATGGCCGCGGCTTAGTACACCCTTTCTGACTAACCTTGTATACCTAGAAGAAGCAAACTAAACAAAATTTGTATATAGTAGTAATTTGTATGTAGTGATGCAAACAAATAAGACACATTATTTATTTCTGTCGACTTGTTTGTTGACTGGTCGATTGACATAAAATGATTTTCATAATAGAATATCGGTGAAAAGTGGGTGTACTGGTTACACCTCTGTCTACCCCTTTGGCGATAACAGGCGTTTGTTTTTCATAACAAGCTGGATGGCAAATTAAACTATTAGTGCAGAATCTATATCCAAAAGTTATTCGGAAAATTTACTTCATTAAATACTTGAGCAATGATTTTGAACATAGATCTAAACAATATCAATATACCACCTTAATAATATCGCCATTTTTAGAAAAATCACACGTACTATTTTTAGATCTATCGAGAATCCATTGAAAGATTCCAAAATATCATTTGTTAAAGTTTCTTGATATTCGTTATAAAAATACATGTTTATTTATACTTGTTATTTCTTAATTAAAATGTATATTAGTGAAAATTAGTATTACTATCTTAAATTACATAATATACTGAATATATACACTAGTCATTCACTTCAATATATCAACCTCACTAGCAAAGAAAATGGTCACTGAGCAAAAAATGTGTCGAAATTGGAAAAAGATTTGTGAGCAGAGTAATAAAAATTCTGATATAATTTGGTTTAAAAGTAGAAGACAAAAAAGTTATCTTAACAATTTTCATCAATAAGTCATGTTTAGAACTTAAAATAGAATAAAATCATATATCGCCTAAAAAGTATGAGTGGTAACCTTTCCTACATTACAGTAGAGGCAATTGTCAAATGACTTAAAAATGATCACGGTACAAGGCATTACGTCATACGTACGAGAGAGACAGCAATATGTGCCACTTTTCTCTAACTTAAAATTGGAAACTGCCTCAAGGTTTTTAAAAACGTTCCTTTTCTTATTTCTATTGTTGATAAAAATCAATTTTACGTATTGTTTTTTTTTAATCCAATCCTTTTTATTTTTGCTCAGTGTAAGATTGCGTTTTTAACACGAGTATATTGACTCATAGAAAATAAGTACATATATTATAGCGCACACGTACCGTTAACTATATGTCATTATGTAAACATAATTCCTAGTGAACTTTTTAAAATTTTATATCCATTTTAATGTTTGTTTCTTTTACTGTTAAACTTAGAAATAATCGACCATTAGTTAATTAACGAGAACTGCCAGTAATTCGAATTTCGATATTTTTCATTTTAAACTGTCATGACGGATAGACACGCCGGCGGCGCGTGCACTAGCAACACTCGCCGTTCTTGCATGCAATTTTTAACTTTAATGCTATGGAAATAAAAGCTTGTTGCTTTACTCCCGACTTTTTTTTTAATATCCTTCCTGACTGGAGGGGTTAAATATATTTTTAAGCAGGTTTTTTTAAGATTTTTTTTATAAATTATTTGACCATATTATTGCCATAAATTTGAAATAACACTAGGTTCCATTCCGTTCCTTAATGCGAAGCTCAGAGAAAGGATATCGTTTGAATCTGTACTAAATTAATTTTTATCAAAAAAACTTAATTGTTTTAGATTAAATTTACGTAATAATAATTAGATTAGATTTCTCAGTCCAATAAATAATCATGTATGCTTAAGGAATTGTAAGAAATTAAAGAATTTTAACTCTACATATTCAATATGGAATTTCATATAAAAGAAATAGTTTATTTCACAGAATTCTAGCGCACAATACATGAATTCCAATTTACGCAAGTTACTAATTAAGATAATATTTAGGAACTGTAAGGTAAATCAAATATGACTTTAATTTTTATTTATTAATACTTACTGGGATTTCTGAATGCACATTGGCGATTTGATTCTTATTGTTTATGTCTTCAAACGGTTGCATTATCCATAGACAACGTGATCTCTTTCATGAGGTATATAAGTTGTAACCAAAGAACCATAAGCGATACCACAGCCACTTTCTAGGAAGAGACAAAGTAGCTGTGCGGCCAATACAATACAATACAACAACTGTTTATTGTATAACCATAAAAGATAACATAGCATACATAATAAAGACTTAATTGCTAAATGGTCCAATACCTATTTCATTTAATTCCTCGAAATCTGTCACGTTCTATGTGTCTATTCCATAGACTCTATGGTGACGTAGACCAATCAAAATTCTAGAAAAGACAACTGCTGGCCGCGCGTTCGCTTTATCTCTCTTACATGTGTCTGCAAGTATTTAATAGCTGGATAGAGACGCTCTGTCCTTTCTCTATGTCTATGGTTGTAAACTACTTGTGCTGCCAATTGTTTGATATAAAAGTGCGTTCAGAATAGACAAAATAAGTTAGAATACATTATTCTCTTGATACTCAATTTGATATTAAAGATCTCATTTATTTATTGTTATTTTAGTATGACTAAAAGTTTTACTTTGTTGTATATTATGCTCAATTATTAAAATTAAGAATAAGAGAATGTATATAAATTTTAGTCCATTATATAAATCTGGTATTGTATCTGGGGAATAGTGACTATTGGGAATTGAGTATTTGTTTTGTGTGGTTGTGTACATGTATTAGTCGTAAAGCTATTTATTGCGATGTTGCATGATATGTTTTGACGCTGATCTCTGTAAGTCTATACAATATCTTCACAAACTAAGTATTTGAATCGAATATACAATGTTTTCATGAGAATTGTGTTTCATTTAATAAATCCCAATATTTAGGGACATCCTGGATGTCAATTTTGAAAAATATCACTGGAACCCCGTGTTTCGTGAGCGTCGGTATTATAATAAATCTGTGCTATAGAGGTATATAAAATCAAACGCGAAAACACAAAGTTACAGGAAAGGCAAAAATGCGCATAAAATTATGAATACTATATTTGACAGGCTGTTTAAACTTATTGCAACGATCATTCGCATCGTAGTATTTAATGCGTTATACCATTATGACTAACTTGGTTTTGCGATTTCATATTAAAAACAAGGTATATGTAAGAGATCTGAAGTACAGAAATATTATTAGATCGTATAGCTTGTCAGTACCAATTTAGATTAAATAAAACCAATATTAATAGGATCACCTTTATTGCATGAAATAATAATCAAATTTATATTTCAACAGAAATAATTAAGTCTATAAAAGTTCATATGCCACGATTGGAGAAATGAACACAGGAAATGGTACAATATTTAATTATAGGTGTATCAAATTACATATTCGTGTAGCTGCTATACAGGTCGTTGCAAAAAGGAGGTATTAGAATTTAGTAATTCTAATAACTGAACTTTAGGAATTGAATTTAAGACTTAGCACTAGAATTATCTGAGAAATACATATCAAAATTTAATAAGCTGAGGTGGGTCACAATAGTATTTTAGTAGGACAAATAGAGAAATGTTGATCATATTTTTATAGTCCTACTTTAGTTCCTTACTTATAAGGCACAAATCATTCTGGTTATAACTTGGTTTAAGTATTGACTGTCATTTTTACGAGCCCAGTCTGGTAGGTGGATTTTTATCTCACGATAAGATCTACATTAATAGCTCTATGTGTGTTGGAGAATAGATATCAAAATAAAAGAACATATATATTTTTATTTTACAGTCTATAATTTAGCATGCATTCTAAATAAAGATATAAAGTCAAAATATAGTAAAAGTAAGCGCAGCGTGGTATAGGTTTGAAATTTTAGTCTTGCGTCTATAAAACAATAATATATTAAGTAAGAAATGGGATTAAAATAATAAATGGACTGTTATGACGACAACAAATTATAATTACATATTATAAAGGACATTATATTATAAACAACCAATAGTGGTCCGTATTTCTCACCTCCATGAGGTTATTAAAGAGGGCATCATGGACTGCGCAGATTCACAACATATAAACTGGAAATAAATATTAGCAGATCACACATGTTAATCTCTTCATAGGTCAGCGTGTTTTTAAATAGAATTTTAAAGGGCAAATTAAAAAGAGAAATTGTGTCTGCTAAATTAAGAAACACTATTCCATTAATACCTTATAGGTAAAACAAACCTATAATACAATATTTACAAAGTCTAAGCTTCATCTTCGCTAGCTGATACAGACTTCCTAGACACGGGTGTTTCCGGCCTCGAGTTTCTCGAGCCGGAACGAGACCGGGAACCGGAACGGGATCGAGACCGGGATGCTCTCGAACCGGAACGGCTGCGCGACCGGCTTTTAGACCTCGATCGCGAACGTGACACACTCTTGGACCGGGATCTTGACACGCTTTTGGATTTTGAACGGGATTTGCCTTTAGACCTGAAATTTGAATGGTTATTTATTTCGCAGCGCAGAATTTGTCGATAATTATTACTTAGTACCATGATATTTAAATCTCGAAAGTTATCATGATATTTATACTTCGATACTTATCAGCTGATAATTTTAGGATCAAAAAATAAAATTAATTTATAAACTACTTTTATCAGTGATTATGATTTTGTTTGTTATTAATCAAAATTCGATTTATATTAACTATGGGAACCGTGATAATTTACCTGGCTGGTGATCTGGAACCACTTTTAGAACGGGAACGGCTCTTAGATCTAGAACGAAAAATTTTACTTATTTATTAGGTTGTTCTTACTATAATTACATTAATTCAAAGATAAATATCATACCTTGAACGGCTCTTGGAGCGGGACCTGCTCTTAGATCTGGAGCGGCTTTTAGATCGTGAACGGCTTTTGGATCGTGAGCGGCTTTTGGATCGTGAGCGGCTTTTGGACCGAGAGCGGCCTTTGGACCGAGAGCGGCTTTTGGATCGTGAGCGGCTTTTAGCTGAGCCGGAACGAGACCGACTGCGAGACTTCGATTTCGAGCGGCTCTTGGACCTGGAACGAGACCTGTAGCACAGGGTGTTACAAAAAGTTAGTACAAATTATAATATACCATTTTTACCAGTAAATTTTTGTAATGATAATAATTTATTTCTCCTAAGATTTGTACAAAATTGACATCTTAAAAGTTTGCGAATACATTCAAATGTCGATTCGAAATATTTACCAAGTGTACTATTAAACCACTAAAGTGGCAAAGGGTTTGATATATATGTATATATCAAATAAATATACATTGCAACCAGATTACACATCGTACTTATTTTCACGGGAGTTTAACACACATAGTTTTAAAATATAATTCCAATACATTGAAATAGAACTAAGTTTATGGATTCTACGGCGGTTTATTAAACTTTTTTATCCCGACCTTTCCAAAGCTTTACATTTCATGGTAACGGGGCGGGCTGAGTTGAAAAAAAAGTAAAATAAACCCGGTAGAATCCGTAAAATTAGTTTTATTTCAATGTACAATATTCGCGTAAATATAAGAAACCATTATGTAAATACAATAATAAATAATAATTTTTCAAGGATATTTACTTGCTAGTGGTAGGATATTCATATCCGCCCGGATAGCGACCACCGTACACAAGGTGTAAAACCTGCCATTGTGGCACACGCAAGTGTTTCGCGTTCCGGGATCAGCCAGTGTACATCCGGTTTTTGTCGGGGGTCTGGAGTTGGGGTACAATGGCCATTTTGCGGCCTTGTTGATACTCTGACACTAGACCCTCGACCCCTTCTTCACCTTCTTGCCCATGGCGTAGTGTGAAGAAGCAGGCCGGCATGAGTGTGTTGAGTAGCGGGGATAGATCGTCTCTCGCTACTCAGTACTCTATTTGGACCGCACTGCGCTTACCATCAGGTACAGTGCGGTCACTTTGCCGTGCCAGGATAAAAAAAAAAAAAAAAAAAACTACGTCCATATTAGAGCCGTCATTACTGAGTAGCCTCACCTGTCACTGTCTGAAGCCGACATGATGCGCTTCCGTCCCTTGTTGGCAGGTGGGCTGCGACTCCTGCTGCCACTTCTACTTCTGCTGCCGCTTCTGCTTCTGCTGCGCGACTTCCGAGAAGCGTCCGACTCTGACTCGGAAGTGGAGATGGTCTCCTTGGAAACGATCTTGGCGCGTTGTTTGGCGCTGAGCTTCTCCTCGGCCGCTCTGGCCTTGGCCTTCTCGCGGCGACCGATGCCTTTCTCAGTCTGTTTCGATTTAAAAAATAAAAGTTATATCGATGGTTTTATATAAAAATCGCGAAAAATATCGACGTTTTTGAAGAAGAAAAAAAATGCCGGGAATGTACATCACACTGAGAATTCTTATACGAATTTCGAAGGTATGTGCAGTCTACCAACCCGTGAACTAAGGCCTAACCCCTCTCACTAGTAGAGGAAGCCCGTGCCCAGCAATGGGACAATGTTTAATACAGGGCTAGTATTATTATTAATTATTTCAGACATGGCTTTGGCCTTTTAAATTGTGACTATTTCAGACATGGCTTCGGCCTTTTGAATTGTGACTATTTCAGACATGGCTTTGGCCTTTTGAATTGTGTTTATATCAGACATGGCTTCGGCCTTTAGAATGGGAAAATATCGGACATGGCTTCCGCCTTTTAAATGGATAAAAACTACAGACATGACTTCGGCCTTTTGTATAAGTTAAAACCAGAGAAGAAGAAGACTTTTAATTTTAGCCCAGATTTGGAAAAAAATAACTGATTCCCTTACCTTCTTCCTGCCCTTCTTCGTAGGCGGATCGCTATCGCTTCCGGAACCTCGCTGATCTCTTCGCTTACGGGACTTCCCCTTGCGACCTTCGCCAGCCTCCTTCTTGCGTTTCTTCTGCTTAGCTTCACGACTGGATGAATTAGAAACACAACTAAGTTATAGCCTTATTGCCACACAAGTTTAATTCAAGGCAATTAATGTGTTAAACTTCTCCACATCTTAGTGGTGCGGCAAAGATACGAATTATCGAAACCACTTTGTTTTGGTCATTTTACTATTGTTAACAATCAATATTTGTGAAATCAAATAAACAACGTGATCGTCAAGTGATTATCTATAGCTTTAACTTAACTTCAACATTAAAATATTGTGTGGTACGCACCATACAATTACACCACGACATTGTGGCTTTGCCAGCTAGGAAACCTGCAAACCTGGGGATTCTTAAAGGAATTTCGACGAGGGTCTGAACTTTCTCGTCATGTGTACAACAGTGGGATAGTGTATACTTTTTTTGAAGTTATACTTCTTTAGACGCGTTATGAAAAAATGATGAGATTGAAATTTTAAGATGCGCGCGTCACTCAAAAGTAACACTCTAAAGTTGCCCTAAGTACCAGGCTGGCATGAAATGTAAGGAGATTTGATACCGTTTAATTTCTAGTGACTTCTAGGTAATAATAAAAATGCAAGGTTTGTTTGTTCCTAGATACTTCTTGGGTACGGTCATCATGACGTCACTGTCATTATTTTCTCGTGTTTAGACGTGGTAGTGTTGTTTTGTATCGCTGTATACAGTTATATATGTAATGTGGGGTGTTCCCGCAGGCCGACAAAGGATCAGGACACTCGCTATTTGATACGTAGGTCCATCCTTTGCCGGTTATGTGTGCAAGTAGGGGATCTTCCGGAGCGACAGGATCCCTGAATGGTGTTATTGGGATTGAGTATGTGAGTTGAGTGCGGTGTGATTAGGAATCCGGATATATTTTCATCCGCTTAAAATTACAACTACTGATTACTAACCAGTCATGACTCATAAGTTTGCCGGCGGTGCGTGCGTTCAAATACTGGCCAGTTTCGCCGTTCTTACATGCTATTTTTAACTTTAATGTTATGGAAATAAAAATAATTTTGGCTTGTCTTTTACTACCTACCTTTTTTTTATAGACACGAGTGATTAATATACGATAATTAATCATTACAATTTTGAATAGACTAAACTAAAGGTATAAACTAATGTTGGATTAGGGCACGATCCCCTTTTCCCCCCCGGAGAAACGCACTGCCCAATAAAACAGAAAAGTGTAAATAGTGTATACTGACCGTTCATCATTGGGTCTGTCACTGCCACTACCCGGCGAGTCGGAGATGTATTCGTCTCGTCTCCTGCCCCGACCCTTGGACTTGCCTTCCGACGGCATGTCGGTGAACAGTAACGCGTTCTTGGTCTTCTCCATATACTCCTGCCGCTTCTGCGACATCTCCACGGTGCTCTTCTGCTGTTGTTCTTCGCGTAGGCGACGCTCTTCTTCCTGTGATATAAACAAATGTATGGTTAAATACAACTTATTCCGGCTTATGATACTAGCGACATAATTTTTTTAATGAAAGATTTAAATTGTATAAGTTTGCAAATAAAATCATTTATTTCGTAAATTAGGCAACTATAGGCACTTTTTACAAGTCATAATAATGTAAAAGTCTACTGATGCTTTGGAAATGCCCACTGGTCTGAGAGGAGGTGCCAAGAAACTCGGCCGCAGGTCTTTTGTAATTTGTCATAAAGTAACCTAACATTATATAAAAATAGCTCACTTAAAAATACATACATTCTTCAAATTCACATGAGACAAAAAAAAATACTGTTAAGCAGAGACGTAAACGAGGCTATACAACCTTATTTGTTGTGAGCAAGATTACAAGCGAAAATTATCTTGATATACAGAGTGTTCCAGTAAAGTTGTACTTATAAAAGATTTACATTGATTTATAGTAGAGTTTCACGTACAGTTGCCAAAACATAACTTATGATAAAGGTAAAAGGTTAAATTTAAAGGTGTGTGTGTGTATGTGTGTGTGCGGTCACCTGTTGCCTCCTGAACGCCTCCCGTTGCTCTCGCTGCTTGTCCCTGAGCGTGACCTCCTCGTCGTGCTGCCGACGCGCCCGGGACACGTGCCACTGCGCCTGGCTGAGCAGGTCTGCGCACGCGCGTGCCTCGGCGGCCGCGGCGCCGGGCTCGTACCGCCCTCCCGCACCGCCTGCACCGCCCGCACCGCCCGGTGCTTCTGGACTCGACAGCCGTTGGAAGTATCTATGACACAAATAACACAACTGCTAACCATATTTTTTTTTTATTCTGACAACGCAAAATAACCATATTGCACTTGATGATAAGTGCAATGACGTGCAGTTAGAGCAATGCTACCGTGTGAGGGGTCCATGTGAGCGACAAAAATAATTAGTGGTGTATGGTAAATGGGGTCCACACCTACCTAAGCCAATTGAAAAATCTTATCAAAGCACCAGGTTGATAGTTATTGATTTTATATAATACATTGGTACTTAATTTTATTTTGGTATGTTTTAATTTCGGTTTCTTCTACAGCTCACTAGAGTAAGACATCGGTCAAAACACATTTGAAATTGATGAACTTTCAAAAATGCAATATTACCTTAGTAGGGGTCTACCCAGAACCGAAAAACATGGCAAGGGGTCTATGAGACAAAAGAGTTTGCGGACCTCTGAGTTAGAGTATCAAGTAACGAGAGACAACTATATCTCGCTACTCGACACAATCATGTCAGCCTGCCGAGTAGCTTCTTCACACTACGCCCAAAGAAGCCATGATCATTGGAAGCAGTGAACACGGTAGCGGACAACAGGTTCCACAATCTGATGGTGAGATAGTTTGCAAACCTCTTGGTTCGGTCCGTAATATGATTATATAATGTGTGGCCGGCTGTGCACCAACACTGAGACAATTGGATGTGTGATCCGCTAATATTGGTTGCGGATCTGGGTGTTCTGGGACCGTAGTTCTTGATTCCCATGACGTAAGTCTCGTATCTTAGTGTGGGTTCAAGACTATGTGTGTGACTTTAGTGTGTTATTGATTAAAATATTTTTTATAATATTATAAAATGTTGATATTTTTATAATACAGAAAATTGACAATGAGTGGGTACCTCCTGGCCAGTGGCATTGTGATAGGCCTATGAATCCACGAGGCCAAGAAAAGCACATAACAAGGAAAAGGCAGGCAAGGAAAGAGGCAACGGGGAAATCCTTTGCCATGATAAAATGTTAATGGTAAAAAACTATCGATTTATTTTTATTCATTCGCTGAAGAATATGTAAATCATTTAAATATGGGTGAAAGCGTATTTGTCAAATGAAAAGAAAATTTTACGATTAGTAATGAGTAGTTAATAGTGAGTAATGAGGAGTAGTGCTAACGAGTAATGAGGAGTAGTAGCAATGAGTAATGAGGAGTAGTGGCAATGAGTAATGAGGAGTAGTGGCAATAAGTAATGAGGAGTAGTGGTAATGAGTAATGAGGAGTAGTGGCAATCAGTAATAAGGAGTAGTGGTAATGAGTAATGAGTAGTGGCAATGAGTAATGAGGAGTAGTGGCAATCAGTAATAAGGAGTAGTGGTAATGAGTAATGAGGAGTAGTGGCAATGAGTAATGAGGAGTAGTGGCAATGAGTAATGAGGAGTAGTGGCAATGAGTAATGAGGAGTAGTGGCAATCAGTAATAAGGAGTAGTGGTAATGAGTAATGAGGAGTAGTGGCAATGAGTAATGAGGAGTATTGGCAATGAGTAATGAGGAGTAGTGGCAATGAGTAATGAGGAGTATTGGCAATGAGTAATGAGGAGTAATAAGGAGTATTGGCAATGAGTAATGAGGAGTATTGGCAATGAGTAATGACGAGAAGTGAGCAGGTCCGTACCTGTGACTGACGTGCAGCTCATGCACGGCGCGCAGCACCTGTCGCAGCTCGGAGCGCTCGTCCTTGAGCACGAGTGCGGCGAGGCGGCGCAGCGTGAGCGCGGTGTTGTAGAGGAGCGCGGCGTCGTGCGGCGCCACACGACGCGCCCGCAGCAGAGCGCCGCGCGCCGCGCCCGCTCGCCCACACAGCGTGTGCGCGCGCGCTACCCACGTCAGCCACTCCACGTCGTACTGCATGCGGAACTTGCGGATGCAGTTCTCATACTGCACACACACAAACATCATGGGTCTTTTATATCCACTAAAGATGATTTAAGCAGCGTATGTTGTGGACACACACAAACAAAAGACGTCACTGATCAACCACTGCGTTCTGAACTATTATTGGAAATTTAAACAAGTGCTTATACAGGCTGTGGCGTAATAAATGGATATTATTAGAGGGGTAGAGGCCATTGTGCCGGTTCAGATGCAAATGTAGACATTTTTCCTATCTGTTTTTGGGTAGTATCCCTGAATAGATGTGCTATCGAATGTAAGCTATTATTTTCATATCACCAAACTAAAATGTTTTTTTTTTAACTAAGATTAAACTCAAAGTCAACGTTTTTGATTTTTTTTCGTCACATTCACCCTAACGTGATGAAAAAATGTATTTTCGCTTGAATGCCAAGTTAATAAAAACAATGCCAGTTTTATCGAGATTCAGAAATGGTATGGTACATGGTATTATCGCCACTGGATTCATAATTAATTCCTTTTAAGATGAGCTAAAACAATTTTTTATGAAACTACTATAGTAACTTCTAGTAGTAAGTAAGTACTATAGTAACTAGACTAAGTTTTGTGATGATCATCATAAGAATAACATACATAACAAGAAACTTCAAACAACAGAAAACAAGAGGGGTAAAATTACCAATATAAATAAAATAATTTATAGGGCAATTTGATAATCAAAGGTTCAAAATATACAAGGTGTTTTAAAAAGTAGGTACAATTTTTAAACCATACACAGAACCACTCCTCTGTAACCTAAATACACGGGGCATTTTAAAAAATAATTATTTATCACAGAAACGGAAAATTTCACTCACCATTTGTATAGCGTTAATATGTTGTTTCTGCTCAACATAAATATGAGCTATGTTCATCCACACATCTGGAAAATCAGCCGTGGCCTCGCGTACTTGGGCGAAAATGTCACGCGCTTCGTTAATACAACCCTGACAAAGAAATATTTATATACCTTTTAAGTAAACTAACACACACTTAATATTCATTTTATGACTACTTTTCTAAATAGGGGATATTCTCTGCAGATTATTTTTATTCGACTACTCCAACTGTCTGCGCAGAGAAAATTAGCAAAGCCAACTTATAAAATGCCAAACAAACTTTATTTGAATTTAAATTCACCCATAAACAAATCATCTCCGAAACCCTGTTAAAGAAATATTTAGAGACACAGATATATTTTTATGACTGCTTTTCTAAATAAGGGACATTCTTTTTAGAGTATTTTAATAGAATTCTCCAGTAGTCTTTGCGCAGAGAAAATTAGCCTAGCCGACTTATAAAATACCCAACAAACTTTATTCGAACTTAAATTCACCCATAAACAAATCATCTCAGATATATTTAGACTAACCTTATGCGCAAGAACGCATCCGATACCATTAGCGGCCCAGATGTTCTTGGGATCAGTCTTGAGTACTTGTTTGTACATGGTGAGTGCTCGTTCTTGATGACGTTTCTCGCGATCCTTCTCGCGACACGGCTGGTGTAATGTCTGCAGCCATACGTTACCTGGTTGACAAAGATAATCATTCTCATGTATAATTTATTTAGTTTAATATTTCTCCAACCATCTCAACTGTTTAGATGTTAATCCACCTGTGTATTAATTGTTTTTTTTTTATCCTGGCACGGCATAGTGACCACACTGCTGATGGTAAGCGCAGTGCCATCCAGTTAGAGTTTCAAGTAGCGAGAGATAATCTATCCCTCGCTACTCAACACAATAATGCGGAAATGCTGTGAAGCTTCTGTTCACTATGCCATGGTGTAAGGAGGCGAAGAAGCAGTCGAGGGTCTAGTGTCAGAGTACTCAGAAGGCCGCATAACGGACGAATATCGTACCCCAACTCTAGACCCCCTACAAATTGCGATAACGTGAAAAACTTAGTCCAGATCAACTGCCGTATGAATAGGAGCTCAACATTTTTATAGGAGGCCCCTGCTCAGCAGTGGGGCAATGTATAATACAAATCTATTATTATACACCAATATTCTACAAATATTAATATATTTTCGAATTAATATTGTACCACCATCCTGCATCAGCCTGTATACTATATACAGTATTACTCACCAAGGGCAATCAAAGAATACGCGTCGTTGGCAGTGGTTGAATTCTGCAATATCCTTTCGAATTTCTTCTGTCCAGGCCCCCACTCTTGTTGTGCTAAATGTAAGTTGCCGAGTAACGACCATGTGTCTGGGTGTTCAGTGTTGACCTTTAGGGCCTCCTTGAACCAATCCGACGCTTCGTATATCTGACCTTTGTCACGAGCCATACAACCGAGCCTGGGGGTGAAAATTTAGGGTTAACAATATTGTAAGCGACGCATTTCTATTTTTAGAACATTTATTTAATAGTATTAATGTTAACTGTAACTTATGTGGTAGTGGTTGTATCAACCATTAATAATACATAATAAATAACACCCAACAGTCACACACATAGCCCCGACCCCACACTGAGATACGAGTCTTGTGTTGTGAGTATCAGGGACCTAGAGAGATGCAAGATCTCACTGTCAGTATAGTCATTTGATATATTATATATAATTATTTGTATGTACCCGCATAGAATGCATAAGTTATGAAATCAGTCTAAGCTCGACGCTCGTCTTTGATTTGCGTGCTCCCGTTACTTTCACTCACAACACATAGACCCCGGGCACAAATATCTGTCTGTCACACAAACATTTGTCTCGGTGCGGGAATCGAACCCCTTCGCATCACAGCCGGCTGCTCGCTTGCTGCGCCATGGATGCTGTCACTCGTTTTATTTCAATATTTAATATTCGCGTAAACATAAGATACCATTATGTAACCCGCCATTATTCTATTTGTGGAAAATTTTAAATGGCCTTTGTGTGTATAATATTCTGTATTTATATTGTTTTCCGAATAAATAAATAAATTATTTTAAAGATGGCGGCATACCCATGGTCCTAGTAAGTATTGTGTGTATTTAACCAGTCATGACTCATAGGCTCGCCGGCGGTGCGGCGGTGAGGCGGTGCGTTCAAATACTGGCCAGTTTCGCCGTTCTTACACTTTAATGTTATGGAAATAAAAATGATTTTGGCTTGTATTTTACTCCCTACTTTTTTTTATATATCTAAAGACACAAATGATTAAAGTGATCACTAACAATCAGCTGATCAACATCTGGTACAAAGAAACTCACCTCAAATAACAATCAATATAGTTAGGATGCTCCTTCAGTATGTCCTTGTAAAGTTTCTCCGCTTTATTGAATATACAGAGTGCTTCGTTCAACCGAGCAAGATTATACATAGTTGTCACTGCGATTGAATTATAATACTGCGAGTCTAGAGACTCAGCATCCGATTTCTCTCTGTGTAAAAAAAAATCCTGATTAGTTTGTAAGATCCTTCTAATATTTTGTTCAATTATTTATGTATTAGTATCTTGTCTCTAACACTGATTGTCAATATATTCTTTCGTGCTGTATGTGCACCCATATTGTCTCGTCTCTGCATCACCCGTAGGTAGACTGCTAGAGAATGCCTCTGGCATTAAGTCCGCCTTTATGCATTTTGTGTATAACAAGTTTTAAATAAATAAATAATATTGTAAATGTGAGTTTTTATGCTACTCAATCACGATAAAACTGCGGAACGGATTTGGATGAAATTTGGCACACAGTTTATTAGCCAGATCAACACATAGGTTATATTTTATGCTCGTGGTAGGATATTCATATTCGCCTGGATAGCGACCACCGTACACAGGGTATAAAGCCCACCATAGTGGCACATGCAAAGGTGTAAAAACAAACCGGACAAAAACCGGATGTACACTCGCTGATCCCGGTACGGACACACTTGCGTGTGCCACTATGGCGGGTTTTACACCCTGTGTAAAACGGTAGTCACTATCCGGGCGGATATGAATATCCTACTACCAGTAGAATGTAAAATAAAATATACTCAAAACTTTTAAATTATTGTTTTATGAGTCCTAGAAAACGTTTAGTATATTTGTAATATTAATATATTTTCCCGAATCATAGTGCTTATATTATAGCGCCTACAAGCTTAAAAAGATTTAAAATAAGTCTACCGTTATGAATTCTTTACCTTTCAAGTGCTTGTTCCAGATATTTCATGGCTTCGGTCAAGTGGCCAAGTCTGTAGTGCAGGGCTGCCACATTGTTCAATATTTCTGCTGGTATGTCTGCATTCACTTTCTCTCTTAATATTTTCATAGCAGTACTGTAAGCGTTAAGTGAACCCTGAAAAAATAATTTTACATAAGATTTCATCAGACTGAATTAAAAATTTTTTATTGTGTGTGTGTGTCGTTCATTCATGGTGATAAATTGGGGGAGTGAACTAATTACTGGGCAATTCAAACTCCTGTCATTCACTTAAATATGGTGGTAGTAGGAGTAGCTGTTAAATAAATTTAATTTCATTTTCATATTGCAGTAACAGCGCAACGTCGAGCGTTTTGGGTCAGTGTGGAGACAATTGTATAAAATAAATCTACCCTTATTGTTGTATATGGAAATGAAACTGAGTAAATACCTTCAATTCTAAAAGAGGTGACCCTATTCACGGTGACAAGTTGACTAGAATTTATTTCATAGGTACCAATGGGGCTTAATAGTTAAATCAATGTCCATTAAAATGATCTTATCGACAAAGTGACCGCACTTCACCTGATGGTAAGCGCAGTGCGGTCCAATTAGAGTATCGAGTAGTGCGAGACGATCTATCCCCTGCTACTCAACACAATCATGCCGGCCTGCTCCTTCACACTACGCCATGGGCAAAAAGGTGGAGAAGCGGTCGAGGGTCTATTGTCAGAGTACTCAGAAGGCCGCAAAATCGCCAAACATTTTACCTCAACTCTAGACCCCCAAAAAAAACCACATTATCACACTATTATCACAGACCAAACATCCAAACATTGTGTACCTGCAAATCATTTTGCTCCAATATTTGTGCCAACTCGATCCACGCTTCAACATCGTCTGGGAATTGTTCTGTCACTTTCTTCAAGTGTTGTCTGGCGATGTCTCGTTTGGATTGAGATGGCGAATTTGCATACAACGATCCCAAGATCTTCATGGTTTCATAGTTCCCTGGTTGTGCTTTCAGAACTTTCTCGAAACATTGGGCAGCCTGTTCAAGGGGGTTTGCCAATATTTATCATTGCAGAAAACCAACTTAAGTTTTTATGAATGTAAATTAATTATACAAATATTTATGCCTCGGTGGCGCAGTTGTAATTGCGCATACGTTACGATTGCTGTGCTGAGGTCTCGGGTTCGATTCCCGGGTCGGGTAAAGTGATATTGGGTTTTTCTACCTAGAAATATATATACCAGAAATATAAATATATATACCTAGAAATAGAAATATTCAGTATTAACCCGGAGTCTGGAATGGTGCCCGGTGTGGCGATAGGCTCGCCCCCTATCACATGATGGGACCGAAATTCGGCGAAAAGTGGGTGTACTGGTTACACCTCTGCTTACCCTTTCGGGGATTACAGGCGTGAGTGTATATGTATGTAAATATTTATGCTTAAGTTTGTCACTTTAATTATTGTGAATAGCTCTTCAGCATATAATAAGTATTCATCTTAATTAACTACATTGAAATAAGTTTTGTGAATGTGTATGGTTGGTTCCAGCTTGAAAGATACTATAGTTTTGAACTTAATATAGAATTTTGTGCTGTTGTCAAGATCATTTATTTTATAGTGAAATGACTGTACCTTGTGACTTTATCCTGATATGTCTATGGCTGCGGTCTAAATATAACATCGGCCATCAAGAAAGTTGCATATAACAACTGACCCAGGAATGGGAATTGTCAGGACAAAACATTATACATGCATTTGGGGTTTTCATTATTCAACAGTAGGCAGCGGCTTTGCTGTCCCTGGCATTGCACAAGTCTATGGGCAGCGGTGTCTACTTACCATCAGGTGGTCTGTCTGTCTATCCAGGCAGTAAAAAAAATTACAAAAAAAGATTTACAGGAAATACTCACATTCTCAGCATCCCCCCGGTATATGTACATTTGTCCGAGTCCATAATGTGGCAGAACAAAGTTAGGCGGTGCGAACTGCGTGGCCTGGTAGTAGTACTGGAACGCCTGGTCGCAGTCGCCCTGGGCGTGGAAGGCGCGGGCCAGGTGGTGACAACTCTCCGCTCGCATGGCTTCGTTCTCAGTATTGTGGAACGCATGCAGAGCCAAGCGTTGCACTTTGGCATAATCCTGGAAACATTTATTGGTTAATTTCATAGATTTTATGGCATATGTAGAATATACACAAGGCTTCCAGAGAACTTTTCTAAAAGATAAATTCTGATAATGTGCTGCTGGACCCAATAAAAGAATCCAACATTGGCTGATACAGGTTAGATTGTAAATTTCGCTGCTCTTGGTATGTATTCATTCTTGCGAATAAATTATGTGAAAAGATTCTTAAAATAAATGTATTTAGTTCAATCTATTTATAATGCAAAAATATCTGTAAAATTAACAAAAATCATTAAAAATACACCATTTACCTTTTTGAAGAAAAAATGATTAGCCAAATGATTTAACACCATCGGATTTTTAGGGTCAATGGCGTATGCTCTTGACAACATTATAACCGCAATTTTGTTAGACTCATTCTCTTGAAGGTTCAGCTTCAGGATGGACAAGCCGACGAGAGCTCCAACACATTGAGGATCTAACTGAAGAGCTCTTTCAAATGCCATTCTAAAAAAACAGTGTATAGAAAACGAAGATGTATCATTTATAATCCAATTTTAATTGTTATTAATTAAGTGTAATACAAATACTATAAACTAGTATTTGAAAATAGCAATGCTTGAGTTTCTTGTCAGGAAAGTAAAGAAGGTTATCTAAATATATACAGGATGTACCTGGAAGTATGGATCAAATTGAATAGGGGCATAGCAACATTATCCGGGTAAAAAATTTGGAAATGACTAATGTTGGAGCAATTTTTTACGTTTCAAAAGTGACATGACAAATTTTTGTATTTTTAATCAATTCGCAATGCTCAAAGAAAACCAACAAAAAAAATAAACTATCAGACCTATCAATGCAATATGAATTTTTTAAGAGTGGGCCTTCTTGTCGTAATACTTTTAAGCAGCTAGAAAACATGTGTTCAATAAGAAAACATATTACTGCAAGTTTCGGTCTCGCACAAATTTAACTCAATTTTCGAGCGATTTTCATGGGAAATAGTTACACTAGCGGAAGGTGACTACGTATTGAGAAACTTACCCAAGTCATAAAGATTATTTGGAAGTATGAATCACTGGTCATAACTTTTGAACCGTAAAAAATTACACCAATATTCTCAGAGTTAAACATTTGAAAATGACCTTGCCCATGGCCCTATTCAATTTGATCCATACTTCCAGGGACACTCTGTATAAGCGAAATACCACTGACTGACTCATCACGGGATCTCTAAAACTACGCCCGATTGACTTGAAATTTAGTATAGATGCTTTGGTGATGTAGACACTCACTAAGAATAGATTGTTAAAAAATTTGCAACACCTACCTTGCCTTCTCCTGATTATTCAACTTCATGAAACAGTGTCCCATACCCAACCGTAGTGCTGCAGGACTCTCTGGATTCGTTCTCAAAGCTTTCTTGTAAAAAGCTAATGCTCCTCTATAATCTTTGCGGTTGAAAGCGATACATGCTTTCCCGAGCAATGAAGGGACATTATTTGTGGATTGATTGAGTACGAAATTGAACTGTGCATCGGCTTGTTCCATTTTATCACCTTCCAGGAGACAAAAATATGCACGACCGAGGAGATGATTCTAGAAAATGTGTGTTTTTTTTAATTTAACATTATTAATTAATGTTTTAAATTACCAATATTTTATTCTTTTGTGCCTAAATAACTTCACACAATTTGGGAGTGAAATCAAAATCACTGAATGAAAATGTTTTATTTGATTCATAATTACGTTTGTTATTTTTTTTAATTGTCTACATACTATTATCTTAATGTATATTATTTACTCACTTGGTCATACATAATGATTTTGTCCGCCATAGTGTACAAAAGAGTTGCCTTTGTGAACAACTCTTTCTTTTTGTCCTTGGACTTTTCTTTGTTTGCCTCCTGGACATAGTATGCAGCCAACATGTCCAAGGCACGCATCTGGTCTCTTTCAAAATCTCGATAGTCGATGTTGGCATCCGCCCGGGACGACTCCAGGATTTTGAGGAAGTCATCGATCTTTTTTTGTTTGTAATATGCAAGCTGGAATTTATAGATAAGGTACATAAGTTTTTATTATGTATATTGGAGTGTTATGAATACAGTTACTGAATTTAACTTGCAAATAACTCAATCTATTGTAAATTGTTGGTACCGTCAGTCGTTTTGCTATTTTGAGGGTGATTTAAACAGTGGGGCACAATGAAATATTAAGGCCCTCGTCATTTTTCAAAATAAAAAAATAATGTTTGTTTGATGTTACCTACAACTAAATTAAGAATAAATGAATAAGTGAATGAATTGTGTGTCTCAGTGCAAATTGTAACAGTGCACATGTTATTGTAATGTAAAGTGTGTAGTGTTAAAATGAGTGACCATTGAAAGAACATGCCATTCTTGCCATGTTTTTTCCCATTGGATAACTCAGTTCTAAACTGACAGAAGCTTAAGAAATTATGAAGTGATGAACTTGCATCATTTACAAACCACTGTCTTCTATATATGGGGAATTCTAATATTATTACTATTTTAAGTAAATAACCTTAGAAGCAAATGGCAATAAATACTTTACAATGTAGTTCAATCATGTTGAAAAAATGTTCAGACTTTTAATGTTTTCAATTGTGACGTATATAAGAATTTTGTGTATGGTCTAACTATTAATGGCCAGTCAATATTCATTTTTGTGTCTTACCGGCAAAGTATCTTTTGCAATTCTCTATTAACTAATAGATGCCGGTATAGAATAAATAAATATTTAGTTAAAAGTCACATGGATAGTTCTGAGTCCAGTGAAATATGTGTATCTTATGCTGTGGGTACCAAATACTATGTGAAAGATTTGATAGGGTTAGTCTTAGCTTTATGGGCAGACATGCAAAGATATCTACCCCCAGTATACCACTTCAAGTGGTTGTTGCTGTTTGCCATATTGTCCAATTACCAAAATTTGTAACTCAAAAAAATATGATTTTGGTTTTTAAGGCCATCAGTGCACATTCCTTCAACAATTTCAATGAGGTAGTTCTTATTTCCCACAATATTGACTATTTCTATATAATAAAAATATGTGAATCTATTTTGTAGTAGATTATCTAAAAATAAACAAACAGTTTATTCTCTTTTGTTAAAATTTCTGAAAAGGAGTTACAAATTTTGTTGATAAGCCCAAGGATATATTAGTGCCAGCTCTGTTTAATATTTAAAATAGGATATGTGTTAATCATGGGCTCCTTTCTACACACATAGCCCTTTGGAATACGGAAATTTTGCATGCCATTAATATAAAACTGTACAACATGTTAAAGCTGTCAGCCACCATTAATGTAAAACTATATGATACTAGTGGGCCCGGCAGATGTCGAACTGCACGGAAAAGAAGTGCCACACCGACTGCAGCACCATCTCCCGGGCAGAATAGTGAATCTAAACCATCCAGGGCGCCGCCCAAATTATTCAAATCAGTCTAGCCATTTGGGAGGAGTTCAGTGACATACACACGTACATTAGAATTATATATATAAAGATATAACAGCTGGCGCACACTTCACATCCGTTTTCTGTAAGTGATACTCACAGACAAGCAAGCTTATTCATGCTGTGGACAGTTCTGTCTAACCTAGGGTTACCAACCCCGGAATTCAAATACTAGGATTTGAAGTTAGAAAAACTAGGACAGTTCAACTTAAAAACAGGACGCATCTTTATTTTAAAATATCAAAAAATGCAAATGTGCTAATTTTTAAATACAGAATTTTATCAGTGCACTTTAAAACCCAGGACACTGCTTAAAAGCTATCCAGGACACCCCAGGACACTAAACCAGGACATGTCCTGGGAAAACAGGACGATTGGAAACTCTAGTCTGGCCAATGAGGCTCTAGATCTATTATCTTCCTCTAAAACGTGCTCCTATACCATCTGTGAAGGGTAGCAATAGGTGCTTCATTTGTTTACTTCGATGATATTGGAAAATATTCAACTGAAATTTCAGCGTCAGCTTAAAGTGATTAAAATTTATTTCATTTTCCATCGAAACTTTCTAACTCCTAATATCATGCACAAGTAGCTAGAAATGCTAGAAATTCCGTGGCATATTTGTATATAGTTTTAAGGTTAAGTTTACTTACAGCAACATTGATCCATACGCTAAGCTGTGAACGTTCTTGCTGCAATATACTGAGCACCTCATCTCCAGACGGTAATTGCTCTGGATCCAGCTCAATTACCTAGATAAATTAAAAATAAAATATGGTTACGCCACTGACATTTTAAAATACGACTACTTTTATACTAGCACAATCACCTCATCGGTGCTCATTAATGGAATTTCGAGCGACATTTTGAATTCGTTTTCACTGTACTTCACTTCATCACAATAAAAATATGATAAAACCTTCGGAAATATAAACTGATATAAACATCAACAATACTCCGCGCGAGCATTCCAATTTCTAGTTTCTACCAAAATTTTTGTTGCCACACTTACCACCAATAAATACCAGTAGTACAAAGTAAATACAAGTGACTAGTCCAAGGATATTGATATTCTCATTAAAGTTAAGAGTTGAATGTGTACTACCTCCCTGTGTACATAATTAGGATAATTAAATGTTTCAAGCTTACAGAAAGTAAATCACATTGTATGGTGTGTAATCATAATCAAAGCCCATACTTTGATGTATTCTACCAATTTTTAAATCCTGTGATTATACTGGCAATACTAACCAGAGTAGTGAAGTGCTCCCTTCTTTAGTCACTTTTTGAAAGTTGAACTTATTTTTAATCGATAATTATTATGGAGTGTCTTGTATTGAAATTTTCAATAATTACTAATTACACTTTGGTCCAAGTTCGTGATACAAAAGCTGTAGATGAAATAACCACGATAATCATGTGATTATCGTGGTTGGTATGTACCAAACCATATATTAGATCTTTTTGTCGCAAACGATACGAACTAATAGTCGATTGTGCTTAGCTCATGACTTTTGATTAAAAAATGAATTATTGATTGGCCCATCAATTTTCGTTTCATTATTCAGAATCTGACATGACATCTGGGAGTGTTATTATTGTTTGTTACTGAATTTGGCGAATATATTGCGAATTATTATCTCAATTGTTTAAAAATGTCCGTGGAAGCATTCCGCAGGAGAATTTTGTATAGGCATCTAAGACCTAATCCGCTTTTTGAAGATTGGCTAAGAGAACTGCACACGGAAGCAGTAGAAAAGAGAAGTAAATTGGAACCAATGCTTAGAGAAGCTTTCGAGTCATTAAGGAAATATCCGCTACCATTAAAATCCGGTGCAGATTGTGCCATATTAAAAGGGTTTCATAAAAAACTATGCAAATTCATTGACCACCGTTTTACAATATACGAGTCTATTATAAGAGAGGAGTTGCGGGTTCACGGAATTACTGAAAGTGTGGCCGATCTTGATGAAATAGGCAATGAGATTTGCGAGAGATCAGACTCGACTTCCAATTTTAACTCTGGCCAATTAGCTCGGCAAAATCCCCTAGTGCCAGGCCAACGAATGCCACAACAGTATGTGCATTATTATTTTCAAAATTTGGTGCCCAAACCTTATATACAAAATTCAGTTGCAAGGCCTTTGGCTGCTGCACAAAAGACACAAAGAACACCTCCCAGCGCATCAAATGTCAATACCCAGAAACCTTCATACAAACCTGGCTACCGTACTGGGGCATACGCAATTTTATTAGCTTTGTTAAAGCATTCCCAAGGCCCTTTAAGGTCATTACCTAAAGAGAGAATTATTGAATTAGCTCAACAGTATTGTGACGAATCATTCACTGTACCAAAACCTGGTAGCCACATTACTGCATGGTCTAGCATGATGAGATTAGTTAAAAAAGGATTGGTGCATAATATCAGAAATAAAAGAGTCGAGTTTTCACTAACAGATGAAGGCAAAAATCTGGCCATAGACATATTAATTGAGGATACAGATAGACAACCACATGCTCCTATCCAAGACTCAGATTTAGGGATGATACCTGCCAATGAATCAGCAGGTGAGATGATGCAATTTCCACCAGGTTCATTTGACATTATTTTACTGATTGACAAAAATGAGACAGGAGGGTAAGTGTTGTTATTCTTTGTGCATGTTTAATGTCCGTAACTACGGAGGCTAACAAAAACACCTATAATATATATAATCTTTATTTTATTATTATTTTCCTTTGTTATAATATTAATCATTGGTCTCAATATCTACTCTACTTACAGTATTTTTATTTTCAAATAGCTTTATAATTTTAAAATAGTTAGATGAGCATTAAAAAGACGTCAGGCCACTTTGACATTGGCAAAATCACCGAATCCAACGGTGGAGCCATACGTAAAAAGAAGAAGAATGTCAGTAACAGATGGTCTAATCTAATCTAAAATGTATTTTAATTGTACGACCAAATATTCTACAAGTGTTCGAAAAGAGCGATGCTAGAGTTTCTTGCCTGTTCTTCTTTAGAAAAACTGAATTTTCAAGAAAATTCAGGTAAAATATTAGGTAAGCTAAGATGTAGTCAGAAAGCTATTTAACTATGCATCCATTGATTAACATGATCCCTGATTTTCATATAATTTGCTATGAAGGGAGTTAACTTCATAACATAACTTCATTAACCAGTTACGTATCAATTGCATGCTGGCATGCACAAAATACTGGCAACACTTGCCGTTCTTACATGCTATTTTCAACTTTAATGTTATGGAAATAAAATTGATTTTGGTTTTTATTTACTCTGTACTACCTTACCTTTTTAATATTCTTTTGATACGTGAGTGGTTAAATTACTTTACATGGAAGAAGCACAAAGGTTATTTATTATCCTAGAATACTTAATGCACACTGAAATTTGTGTTTATTATACATAATTAAATTGTGACATGTGGCCTGAGAGCTGGAGACCTTTCTTTGAGCAATATTAATTAATTTATTAGATAAATACACAATGCAACTAGTGAACTTAGTCAGAATGTTTTTGGTTAATCATTTGTACTATAAGAAATATTTTTTTTTTATATAGCTTCCTATTCTATTTTTTCCAAATACTGATATACCATATGTTATTTCAATGTTTGTGTTAAAATTATTTCAGTTTATCCAAGAAAAACGAACCAACAGTGGCACTTTTTAATAAATATTCACGTCTGAAACACGAATACAGAAGTTTGAAGGTGGGAGATTTCACATGGATCGCTCGGCACCATATCACTAATCAAGAATTGGTCCTTCCATACATTGTAGAGAGAAAACGTATGGATGATTTGGCTGGAAGTATCAAGGATGGAAGGTTCCATGAGCAGAAATTCAGACTGCACAAATGCGGTATACCAAATGTGTTTTATATGATTGAGTCTTATGGGAAAAATAAGAATTTGGGACTACCACTGCCAAGTCTTAAACAGGCCTTGGCGAACACACGAGTACAAGATGGTTTTAAAACTATTTTATCAGATTCATTGGCACATTCTGTCAGATTGCTGGCATTATTGACTCTCAAGCTAACAGCAGAGTTTAAGGTAATTTTTAATTGAGTGTTTCATTTAAATGTGCAGTGCGATTTCCACAAATAATGAGTTGTAATTTTATATGCTAATAGTTTTGCCTGTAGTACATTGCGTTTTGCGATTTTACTAGCATAAATGTACCTATGTTTAGTTGCTGTTATGCTTCTAATGCATATACAAAGTATCTTTTAGAAACTATTATTAATTGATTTGCCTCGGTGGCGCAGTTGTAATTGCGCATGCGTTACGACCACTGTGCTGAGGTTTCGGGTTTGATTTTTTTTTTTTTTTTTATGGAAAAAGGGGGCAAACGGGCAAGAGGCTCACCTGATGGAAAGTGATCACCGCCGCCCATGAACATCTGCAACACCAAAGGGCTTGCAAATGCGTTGCCGGCCTTTCAGGAAAAAATATGCTCTCTTCTTGAAGGTTCCCAGGTCGTAACGGTTCGGAAAGACCGCCGGCGACAGCTGGTTCCACAGAGTGGTTGTGCGTGGCAGAAAATGCCGTAAAAATCGCGCTGTTGTGGAACGCTGGACATCGAGATGGTGCGGATGGAATTTTATGTTTTGGCGCGATGTCCGATGGTGAAATTCAGCGGCCGGGATCAATCCAAACAATTCCTCGGAACATTCCCCATGATAAATGCGGTAGAAGATGCAGAGTGATCCAACATCTCTACGCAGAGCCAATGGATCAAGCCGATCGGAAAGAGCTTGATCGTCGATAACCCGAGCTGCCCTACGTTGAATGCGGTCAAATGGAAGTAGCTGGTACTGGGGGGCTCCCGCCCAGAGATGAGAACAGTACTCCATGTGGGGCCGAATTTGCGCCTTATAGAGATTTAGGCGTTGACCCGACGTGAAGTACCGTCTCGCCTTATTGAGCACACCAAGCTTCTTTGAGGCCAATTTGGCCTTTCCTTCCAATTGACCGCGGAACTGGACGTTGCTCGAAATGTCGACGCCAAGTATTCCGATACTGGGTTTGGCAGACAGGGGAGTGTTCTCTAAATGAGGAGTCACGACAAATGGTGACTTTTTAGCGGTTAACGCGCAGACTTGTGTCTTTTTGGGGTTGAATTGGACTAAGTTTAGTCGACCCCAGTCCGAGACTTTGGTTAACAAGGACTCGACTTCAGACACAAGTTTGTTCCGGCTCTCGTCGACGTATTCCCGAGAAATATTAGCACGGCCAGTGTACAGTACATCTACAGTGCTATCGTCTGCATAGCAATGAATGTTGCTGATTTGCAGCATGTCATTTATATGCAGAAGAAACAGAGTAGGAGACAGTACACAGCCTTGTGGAACACCAGCATTGACAAATTTAGGATCAGAGCATGCACCGTCGACGACGACCTTGATGCTCCGATCTGCCAAAAAACTGGTGATCCAGTTGCATAATTTCTCGGGAAGCCCATAGGAAGGTAGCTTCGAAAGAAGCGCCTTGTGCCATACCCGATCAAAGGCCTTCGCTATGTCCAGGCTGGCTGCAAGCGCCTCCCCCTTGGTCTCAACTGCTTTTGCCCATCTATGAGTTAGGTAGACTAGAAGATCACCGGCTGAGCGACCCCGACGAAAGCCGTACTGGCGGTCGCTAATCAGCCGGTGCTCCTCCAGGTACCGCAGGAGCTGGCAGTTAATAACGGACTCCATTATCTTGGAGAACAAGGAGGTGATGGCTATAGGCCTGTAATTGGACGGGTCCGAGCGGTTGCCTTTTTTAGGGATCGGGTGCACTAAAGCGGCCTTCCAGGATTTCGGGACTACGCCTAATGTATAGGAGTGCCGGAAAAGACGCGTTAAAACCGGTGCCAACTCCGGAGCACATGTCTGCAACACGATCGGAGGGATGCCATCGGGCCCACTCGACTTATGAATGTCCAAGGACAGGAGTGCTTTGCGAACTGCACTTTGCCGGAACTTAACCTCCGGCATCGTTGCATCGCACCGCGGGATTGTCGGCGGTGAATTTCCTCGGTCATCCAAAGTCGAGTTGGACGCGAAGAGAGAGCCCAGAAGATCGGCTTTCACCTTCGCGGCATGGGCCAGCGAGTCATCCTCCGTGTGCAGGGGTGGAAAAGATGGCTGACAGAAATTTCCTAAGACAGCCTTGGCGAGAGACCAAAACGCACGTGTTCCCGACGGGAGACGTGCCAGTCTCTCGCCAATTCTGCCAATGTGCTCCGACTTCGCCTTAGCAATGGCGCTTTTGAAGGACCTAGAGGCAAAGTTAAACTCCTTTTTAAATGCGCCGGTATTTACATCGCTAGACGCCGACGCGTCAGCCCAGGCTTGGTAGCATTCCCGCTTTCGGCGTAATGCCGTCTTGCAGGAGCGACCAAACCAAGGCTGGGATTTGCCTCCGATGGGCACTGCAGAGAACGGAATAAAGAGTTCCATACCCTGAAGTACCACATCAGTGATAGAGTCAGCAACGACGTCAGGATCATCCGGCGAGAAGCAAATCTGCCCCCATGGGTAGGACGCAAAGAATGACCGCATTCCGTCCCAATCCGCTGACCTATAGTGCCACACGCGGCGGCAGCCCGCAAAGCGAGGCCGTGTTGAGTGCGTGACTGGCACTGTACTCCGGACAAGACAGTGGTCCGACGAACCAAGAGGAGGATCGACGGATACCAGGTAGCCTTCCGGATGAGAGGTCAGCAGAAGGTCCAACAGGGAAGGTGTATGATCCTCCACATCTGGGATTCGCGTTGGCGAGGTGACCAGTTGTGTCAAATCATATGCTAATGCGAAATCGTGAACAGATCTCCCCGCATGATCGGTGGTGCGTGATCTAAGCCATTCGGCGTGGTGGGCGTTAAAGTCACCGAGAATCACGATCTCTGCGGATGGGATCTGCTGCAGCACGGAGTCTGTAGCCATTTGCATGTGCTCAACAAGTCGGTCAGTTTCGGCATTACCGCTATGGGACCTATACAGGCATGCGTAGATTCGCGGATGGTCGTCGCAGTCTATGCGTAGCCAGAGGTTGGATAGGTCCCGCCCTTCAAGGCTGCCGAGGCGACGAGAGCAGATATCCTCTCTAATGTACACGCACACCCCAGCCCGCGGTACAAAGGAATGTTCCAGTTTGTACCCCGGGTAGGAGAGGAAAGAGGTGTCAGCCGGAGAAGATATCTGCGTCTCGGTAAGGAATAGCAAGGCCGGCTTCGCCGTCTCAAGATGGAAGTGGACGGCGTTCAAGTTGGAATTCAGCCCCCTTATGTTGCAAAAATCCACAGCAAGCGTGGAAGGGGTGGCCTTATGTTGCCTGCTCCGTTTGCCTCGTACACGTGCAAAATTGCCCCCCCCAGAATACGGAGGGCAGCCTGGGCATCCACACACAGGTGGTGTACGATCTGGGCGTGGACGTCCAGAGAGGGATTCTCCACCGCGATGTACGCTGGTGGTACCCTCCTGGGGTAGATCAACCAAATCTCGCACTGCCATGTTATTTAGTGGTGTGGGGGAGGGATGGGGAGTGGGCCTCCGGGACTCTCACAGACCAAACGAAACGCGACAGCATAGCTGCCACTTGACGCCGGTTTTCTGTGAGAGAGTGGTTCTTCCCCGGGCGTGCCGGCCCATTCGGCTGCTACCCGAAAGTGCGCAGCATGGCACTACCACTAGTTGGGTTGACTGATTGCACTGGTGGAATAATCTCTGTCACAAGATTATCCCACCAGCGGGCGATGGGGTCGTCACGTCCCGACGCCGATGATTCCTGGGTGGGGTAAAGTAATATTGGGTTTTTCTAAGGATTATGAAGTTACCAACTAGTAGTAGGTTAGCGGGATGGGTTAAAGTTGAACCACTTTTAGTAAAGATGCCTAAACCCAGCAGCTGAATAATACACTGACTAGTTAAAAATTACCTACACATCTTAGTAACTTGTATAAGTTGAATCGGCCCTATGTAGAATCGAATACACAGTTTGATATCTCTACATAATAAGCCACAATTAGCTGTGTCAATATACACTTATATTTTTTAACAGTTTCGTTTTTTTTTCGAATTTCTGTCATTTGCTCAGTTCAGGGGCGAAATAAGGTATTTTTCAGTAGTCTATAACTAAATTCGTGTCCAGTAGACCGCAATATTTTTTTGACGCTCATTTATAACTTTACAAGCAAACGAAAATGAAAAATATATGTAGGTATTATATAGTTTACTTTTGAGTTTGCCACGTCTTTAATTTTACTGTTTGCCATTCCCGGCAACTGTCACTTACGATACTCTGACATACTAGGTATGCCATATAAAACCTCTGCAAATGTAGAGACAACGAAATACTATAATTTAAAGGATTAAAAAAGTGTCGAAAAGATAATGCCTCCGTTTTTCATAGTGTGATTGTACTCCATTTCATACTTTTCTTTCCAGGATGAAACCTTAAAAGGTCGCAATGATACGCCACGTGGCGAAGAATTGATGACATACGAATATTTCAACATGGCATCTTCGAAGAATAAGTCTCTTACCGTCAAAGAAATGTTTATAAAGCAGCTTCTACAACTTAAAGGCTTGTCTGTGGAGAAAGCATTAGCTATCACTAGTCAATATCCGACACCACTGCTCCTTGTTGAAGAATATAAGAAACATAATGTAGGGGAGGGACAAATGCTATTGGCCAATTTGAAGCATGGTGATTTGAGTCGTAATGTAGGCCCGTATGTCAGCAAGGCTATTTATCAACTATTCTCTAGTAACATGGTTTGAAGGATCCTATCGTATAATGAAGGGTTTCAGATACGCGTTTGAAGGACTGATCTCAATAGTCTTGGGAATACTTATTGGTATTCGCCAAGAAATTTGCATTGATGGTGTAGTATATGCCCTCATAGTATGTACTATACCATATTTATATTCCTAATTGCTATTTATTTTAGGTTTGTCTCGTTAACATGGGTTTCTATTTTCTCGTCGTGACTCAATGTTTGTAATTTTTCATGTGTATTAGTCAGATACAATGTGTGTGGGACGGTATCCAGTTTTTATGTCGTAGAAACTATGCAATTGTGTATTCTGTTTTGCTCATTTAATAATTTATTATGGTATTGTATTAGATGCTTCAGGAAATAGGCGGTTGGTAGGTTTTTGCCGAAGTATGGCGGTGGCCTATCAGTGACTTTAAATTATCTTTTAAATTAAATGTATAGCGCATTCGATGATCTTTCGTTGATATGAACGTGAAACGGTGTCACAATATACTTTAACTTGGCTCAATAGTACCGTCTATGTGTGCATGCTACATATTTATTTTGATGCTGTTTATTCTAGTATTTACTTATATAAATCATGATACAATATATACATTATGCTATATTATTGCAGTTAGTATCTTAGTAAGGAGCTATTAGTTAACAAATGACGGGTTTGAAAAACGTGCAATTAGGGGCGAAACTTTCGACCATTTTTTCGAGTTTTCACTTAGCATCTCCTACTCACTTGCATAATGTTAACAACCTGGTTATCGACATTTGTCTGATCAGGGGAGGATTTATTTGGAAGTTACCCAAGAGCAAAATTGTTACAATTTAAATCTCTAAGTGTGGCGGTATGACCCCTAATTTTGTACTCAGGGGTAAGGGCCACCTCAGGCTCCCTCTAAATCCGTCCTTGCATCGGATTAGAGCCCGATATAAAAATATTTATTGTAGAGTATAATCATGTGATGTAATAATATATTATTCGTTAAATGTAACTTAAATGTCTTTAAGATTGTGGTATATTAAGACTAATTGATTTGCGTCAAGTCCGATGCTGTAACGAGTTCAAAGAACCCGTAAATGTCGAGCTTAGTGCATACGTACAGGGTCGTTTTTACTTAGGATACTTAAATGCCTAGGCTGATGGGTGCGATTTTTATGTCAGCCTAGATATACATTTCGAAGAGTTTTTCTTACTACTTATTATAAGTCAATTTTTATCTTGTGTAAATTGAAATTAATTTTGTATATGGAACACGTATGTGGCCCTTGTAACATAACACATAACTTATTGAATAATGTCCCAGTCGTGGTAACGATAATACGTTGCCCCCCGAAAATAAAAAGCCTGCAAGTAAATACGGCCCTGGACATTATATCTCAATGCATGATTTGTTGCAGTGTTTAGTGTTTTAGTAATATGAGTTTGATACTAAACGGTTAAAATTTTAAAATATTAGTGTTAGACTAAATGGGTTTGTCGTCAAAATGTTGAACCTAAGTAAAAACTCACAAATAAATCTTCGACCCAAACTTGATTGGAAAAATTATGATAACAATATTACAAAATAAACCTATCAGATTTCAGAACATATATTTCATTTTCTTATTGATGTTTTTTATGGCTGTCTAATATCACATTAATGGTGTAGCTAGTTATTAAAAAAATGGGGAAACAAACCATAATAACGTATTAAGTGTTTAGTATTAAAAAGGCTTTATAGTGTATCTATATTTTGTAAATGTTTTCTATAACTGTCTACAAATTCTCGCTATTTAAAATTTAATCGTGGACAGGTTGAACACTTTAGGAGTTAATAAATTAGGGGGGGGGGGGTCAGTAGTCACCCTTGGTCACAGCTAAATGCGCACCTGTACACATTGAGTCCTAATGTATTGGGGTGAGAAATAGTTATAAAATGAGTCAACCGTGCATTTTCTCATATTGGATTTATTGCAAAAAATATATTAAATCGTAACTAAACTTAAAAGCCGAAAACGGATTGAATCAGATAAAACAATAAATGCACGGTTTGGTCGCAATCTTGACATGTTTTATTTAGCTATGAAGTAGGCATGTTTCATTTTACAAGTGTCCCAAATAACTAACATTTAATGATTTATAATTGTGTGAAAACTGAAAGATATTGGATTTTTGTACCGGCTGGTGGATATTCATATCCCCCGGATAGCGACCACCGTACACAAGGTGTACAACCCGCCATAGTGGCACACGCAAGTGTGTACTCGTACATCCGGTTTTCGTGGGGAGTCTAGAGTTGGGGGTACGATCTTTGGTCAGAATGAAACAAAAAAAATATATTTAGGTGCCAAATTATTCTGTAAAATACACTTGATTCTAAACGACTTAAATGTTCTTTGTTTTTTAATCGTGAGGAAATATTATAATGGAGTCTCTCTCTTGGGGCACTTCTATGGTTATTTTTTGTGTACAGTGTTGTCTAAAGAAGCATTTATGTTTTGTGTATTGAATGTATAATGTTGTAAGCAAAAAAATTTACCCAATTCCTGTGTTCATTTTTTTTCTCGAATAAGTCATGTAACATTATTTTTAATAAATTATTTATTTCTTTAAAATTTTAGTTAATTTGATATTATTATTACAATTTTTTCTTCGAAGTTGTAAGTGGTAAATTTTTTGCATACCATTTTGAATTTGGGTGTAGTATTACTGATATGTATGTGTATCCGAAATGTATCTCAATAGTGTCCAAATCCATTAAAATTGATATTAATATTTATAAAAATTTAAAAAGGACCTTATGTAGTATATATTGAATTTAAACTTTCGTGTCTCAACGTTCACGTTCTAAGATAATGTGTACATCAATTTTACGTAACCTATGCATATTATATACAAATTATTTATAGAATATTTTTCATATCTCATTCAAGAGTGTGGTTAGAATGTTTTATGAATTAGGAATAATGTATTGAGGCTTTCAGTATTTTAGAAGCGGACAGGGTGTATTATTAAAAATAACAGGGACATTGACAGATTATTTTTAATAATACACCCTGTCAAATAATGGTTTACAGATAGTTTTTTTATTATTATTAATACTTACAGATAGCAGAATGTTGGGGTTGCCAACCATACTCTAAAAATTAGCATACTATAACTAGCCGAACTAAAAATAGAAAATAATTTTTAAATAGGGAAAGTTCCTTCTCCAGCAAAATAATTTAATTGTACAAAAGTGTGGGGTGCTTGAAATCAAATGTTACAAAGTTTAGATGTAGTTATTATCAAGATATAGTAAAACGGCTGGCAACCCTCTTTATTACTGATTCTGAACCTACACCAGATAATTTGATGAATTTGAATACCCTTACAGAAAAATCTCTACCTTCCTTTTCTATATTCTTACCTCCATTTTCGTTTCTTGAATTCGCTGTGGCTCTATTGGGATACAACTTTTAAACTTAATTAAATGTGACCTTTTCAGTATTAATGTTCATTGTAAGCACACTAGCCGGCTTACACCAGTCTGATATGAGTCGTATAGAACCAAATTCGGCAAAGTAGGACCGACTTATATTTTGGCGATTAAAAAAATTATAACTTTTATTTATGTCGAAAGACAATTTTGTTGATAATTTATTTTAACCAGTCACGTATCAATTGATGCCGGCATGCACAAAATACTGGCAACACTCGTCATTCTTACATGCTATTTTTAACTTAAATATTATGAAAATAAAATTGATTTAGGACAGACTAAACTTATTACCTTTTCGAACTGCGGTGAACTTGTGAATCGAGAGTGGTTAATTTGAGGAGATAATTTAGTTTAATTCAAAAATTAAGCTTAACGGTGGAAAATCTTAGAAAATTTTCTAGATTGCCGAAATTGAACCCAACTAAGGTAAGAATGGCCGACTTTGCTACTGTATCAACTTTGCGATTTTTAATTGTCACTGACTTGATGAGAAACAGGATTGTTGACTTGAGAGACGCTTCTGATTGGTTGATAGTGAAAGGTTGCCGACTTTGGTTCTAAAGCAACTTTTGTTATGTGTTTTAGAAGGGTTTTGCAGTCGTCAATTATAAAACATTGCGATGCAGATTAGTCGATTAGAATAGTCGATGCAGATTTTAATTTCCTATTTGGCCATTTATTTTTCATTTTTGTTCAACTACCTACTTACAAATCTGTACTGAATATTAATTTTAAAAATGGTGCAATAAAGCTAGTGTGCAATCTGTGTTGTGTATTAAAAATAAAGACGTACGTGTAATATATATATTTATTTATTTTCACATAACCATCGACAGTGACACGAAAAGTAGCAGCATTTACAATCTGAGGAGGAGGAATCTTTAGTTGCGTGTAAACCTTTCGAATACTATAAATAGTTCAGAATTAAGAGCACTTTAGGATGGAATCAACTTCCCAAGTAACAATTAGCGTGCTATTATCTCGAGTAAAATAAACAAAATATACAGAATTGATTTGGCATAAACAAGTCATTCGAGAATGTTCGAGATTCAGAGATAGAATAGATTACATCTTATGTAGGAATAATTCCATAGACATTTACATGCGCATTCAGAGATTCGAACTTAATTATGCCAAACCAGTATAGGTACTACGTTAGACCCTTTTCTTCATCACATTGCGTTTCCCTATAATAACACTTAACATTTATAAATACACTTACAATATCTATGGTTCTATGAAGCAGCCCTACGCTTTAGTTAAAATTCAATCAAATGCTTTAAAAAGTCGAAATTCCAAAATGGCACAGATTATGATAGACCAACATTTACAACTAAATTGCACTTTAAACATTCAAGTATAGCGGATAGACAATTCTTATAATATAATCTCGATATAATTTCAAAGACAAACATTAATTACAATTTTGACAATACATATTTTACAAACCAACTATTAGGCTGCACACACCTTTTCACATACAATATTCATGCAGAAATCACGAAAAATAAATGCTAAATTATACCAAATACACAATGAACCTACATGTATAAAACATACAGAAATCAATAAATTCGTAACTCAATTATAAACTAAGAGACCGATCACCATTAGTCTGAAAAGAACAGCTACAGATCTTAAACTCGTGTTGAACCCTGTATTAGAAACGTCGGAGTGCACGCAAATTATAGAATAAGTTTATACAAGAAATGAATACGATGCAGAATACTTAAAGAATATGGTAGTTCTCCTTGGTCAGGTTTTTGTAGTACTTGAAACCGACGAAACTGATTCCAAGGAGGCCGAGAGTCAGAACGATGCCGCCAACGAAACTAGCTCCGTCGAAACTGGAATCAAACGTTATGCAATTAGAATATTTTGAGACGGTTGCGTGTTAAATATGACCTCTAAACGATATAACGTAAGATATGAACATTGCATTTCTAAACGCAAGATTATTTGAAAGAGATATATTGTTTTTTTATCCAGGCTCGACTAAGTGACCACACTGCACCTGATGGTAAGCGCAGTGTCGTCCAATTAGTATATCGAGTAGCGAGAGAAGATCTATCCCCCGCTACTCAACACAATCATGCCGACCTGCTTCTTCACACTACGCCATGGGCAAGAAGGTGAAAGAAGCGGTGGAGGGTCTAGTGTCAGAGTATTCAGAAGGCCGCAAAACGGCTAAAAATTTTACCTCAACTCTAAGATCCCAGACTAAAACCGTATGTACACTGGCTGATCCCGGAACGCAACACACACACTTGCGTGTGCCAATATGGTGGGTTTTACACCCTGTGTACGGGGGTCGCTATCCGGGCGGATATGAATATCCTACCACCAGCATGGTTCGAAACCAACCCAAATGACATATCCCTGACTTTTCCAAGTTACGTACGTATTAATTGTTAATTATCGCTTGCTTAAACGGTGAAGGAAAACATCGTGAGGAAACCGGCATGCCTGAGAATTCTTAATAAGATTTTTTAAGATATTGAACGTGAAGTTTCCTAACCCGCATTAGGTCACTGGCCAGCGTGGTAGACTAAGGCCTAACCCCTCTCATTATTAGAGGAGGCCCTTGCCCAGCAGTGGGACAATGTTTAATACAGGGCTGGTATTATTATTATTGATATCCAATAGAGGATGATTGCTTACATTAGATAACATAACAATATTTAATATATACATTATATAATAATATTGTCATTGTTTTTATGATGTGGTGTTATTGATAAATGAATATAGTGCCTCGATAGGCAGACGAGCCGACGGGCCACCTGATGGTAAGTAGTCACCGCCGCCCATAGACTTCTGCAATACCAGGGCACAGCAAAGCCGCTGCCTACCGTTAAACTTCTACTAGTTTACATATAAGAAATCTATGTCCTTTCTATAACCTTTACGCTACTAAGAAGGATGTTTTCAATTCGCTTCGCTTTTCAATGTATGTTATGTGATATCTCGGCCAAATGGGAGTTGATTTGCAGTCAATAGCTAAATGCATGAACTATCCCCAAAACAAAATTCGATCGCAATGGTTTACTTGTGTTGTACAGTTAGTCATTTTAACACGTACCCATCAGATCTTTACCAAATTTTATTGGGATCAGCAAAAATAATTATCCCAATGGTTACACATTTAGCAGAAATAACCAGTAATATACAAAAAATAAAGTACAGGAAAATTGCACAATTTTATAAGACGATCATATAAAGTAATTGTTAATATTTTGTTTTAAATATATCCACTTAACGTTGGACCTGTTGGCGTTTACAAATACATAAAACTTTACACAAAATATTTGGACCATGTTACGAACAATATTGTTGAAACAGTTGCGTGTATAGAAATCATCAAAATTAATACATGTGCATGCTGTTACGGCAATTGATAATTAACATATCGTCGGTGATACTGCAATACGTTCCATGTCAAAGAAAAATATTTTTATTTGTTTTGTTAAAATGATCGAGATCCTGTATCCGAACGCATCTGTTTCCGGGATTATTTGCCTGTTATTATATAGATCTTATTAGCGTTATATCTTTATATGCATGTCATACACTTAGCGAATTATTTAACAACAAAACAAAACGTTATTTGTCTCTGCTGTAAAATTAGTTCTTTGTGACATAGCTCGTTTTGCAGTATCGCCGACGATATGTATTATATATGTTCCACTGCTGGGCACGGGGCTCTTTTACTAACGATTGGATCCTACGCTGGCCTGACTGCACAGCATCATGGTGTCTACTACCCAGCCCGAACCAAAAGGTTTGCAAATTCGTATTTTTGCCGCACCATCAAGCTATGGAACAGTTTGCTAGATACCGTGTTCCCTCCTTCCTATCCTGGGTTCTTCAGGCGTTGTGTGAAGAAGCTACAAAGCAGGCCAGTATGATTGATTGTCTCTCACTACTTGATACTCTAACCAGACGGTACTGCACTTACCATCAGATGCAGAGTGGTGACTGTGCCGTGCCAGAATAAAAATAAAATAAAAAAAGCAGGTATACATTGCATATTATCAAAATTGAAGAACTCCTAAATCTGCTGATTTCTACCTGATGTTTTCCTTTACCATTAAAGTGGGCTATAAAAAAAAAAAGTGTGCGGTAATTGGCAACGAATCAATCGTAACTTCAAAGTCAGATGTGCGTGTACTGACACTAGTTTCAACCCCGCGACTTTCGTCTCGATAGTCCGTAGCAAATATGATACCATGTAGTCATGATAATATCCCGAATGTGTCGGTCGGTATACAAAATTTGATTTGCCGCCATTTATTTTATAATAATCGATAGGATAAAAATTACAAGTTTTTTTAAATATTGCATATTACATTTCATTTTGGTTTTCTAAATGACATGTCACTTTATTTCTTGCAGCCTAATTTATCATTAAACAAGTTTTTTATTCATAAAAAGTACACCGACTTCATTAAAAAACAAACCATTGGTGCCAAATTGGTGCCAATGGGACCACCTGGGAGTGTACCCTTTAAACAAAAAAAGAATTTCTCGAATCGGTCCAGGCGTCTTCGAGTAATCGGGTAACATACATAAAAAAAAGATTCCGACGAATAGTTAACCTCCTCCTTTTTTGAAGTCGGTTAAAAAAAACGATAGATTCTATGTCTAAATCAATAAGTATTTTCATTGAAATGTTGTTAACCATGACCGAGTTAATGTTTGTTCATAGTTTATAGAAACTAAGCAAATCGAAAATATGTTTTCTTTTTTATGTTTTTAACCGACTTTTTCGAAAAAAGGAGAAGGTTAACAATTCGTCGGAATCTTTTTTTATGTATGTTACCCGATTACTCGAAGACGCCTGGACCGATTCGAGAAATTCTTTTTTTGTTTAAAAGGGTATACTTCCCAGGTGGTCCCATTGGCACCAAGTCAGGATCTGATGAATCGAGGGAAACCTTAAAATTTTACAGAGGCGCATAATTTGTTTTTCATTGAAGTCGGCGTACTTTTTTAACAAATAAAATTTTGTCTTTATTACCTATACTAATTACTAAAATAATACTTCTTCTTTTTTTTTTTTTTATTCTGGCGCGGCTAAGTGACCACACTGCACCTGATGGTAAGCGCAGTGCCGTCCAGATAGAGTATCAAGTAGCGAGAGACAGTCTATCCCCCGCTACTCAACACAATCATGCCGGCCTGCTGTTTAGCTTCTTCACATTACGCCTAAAGGACCCAGGATCATAGGAAGGAGGGAACACGGTAGCTGGCAAACTGTTCCACAGCTTGATGGTGCGGCAAAATACGAGTTTGCGAACCTCTTGGTTCGGGCCGGGGTAGTAGACACCACGAAGCTGTGGCTCCGCAAGCCAGTACGCGTGGTTCTGGTATGGAAGGGAGAGGATGGGATAAGATCAAACAATTCAATCAACAATCTAATGAAAAACAGAATATTTTAAATGAATAAATACAAAAAAAATATAGTCTTAATTACGCCCAAAACTTGCTTAAAGTCATAGACAAGAACTACATATATTCTCTTTATGTAATCGCTATTTACAGTATTTTTCACATTGCAATTTGCATTGCTCCATGGACAGCATAACATTTTCCCGTGTCATAGAAAAAAATGATTTTATTATAACTGTATCAAGGTTCATATTTTTATAATAGCATGCAATAATAGACATAATTCAAATATATCGAGTTCTTGTTTCTTACAAATACTTTTTTACATACTTCCTAAAGGTCAGAGTGATATTTTGTTATCTCTTCTACTAGATATAGACCATTCATTAATTTTTATGTTTCATCCGAATTAAAAAAAATTATAAGCGGTTAATCCATACTAATACTATAAATGCGAAAGTACCTCTGTTTGTTTGTTACCTCTTCACGACTAAACGGCTGAACGGATTGTAATGAAATTTGGTAAGGAAATAGATTATATCCTGGAAGAGGACATAGGTTATCTTTTTCTCAAAAAACAACCTTGAAAGGGGTCAAATAGGAGTTCAAAATTTGTATGTGAAATCCATAATTCCTCGACTTAGGGGTCTGTAAATTCATATTTAGGCTTTTGGTAGGAAATAAAGAAATACGTGTTGAGACGTTTTTGTTAAAACATCTCTAAAAGGGGAAAAGTGAGGTAAAACTTATGGGGTATTCTTTAGATGCAATCTCAAGATTCAGGCACAACATCTGAGAGGCTGGACAATCGCTACAGGTGCCTCAGTGCAGAAGACAACTTCTTGGATTGTATACTTCTGCTCCCGAATATAACCTCCACGCAGGCAGAGCCGCGAGCAACAGCTAGTTTATAATAAATTATAAGTTGAATTTTAAGTCATCGCTAAAGTAAGATACTGGATTGTAACCATTTACAATTGGTAGACACATTACTACACTGTAAATCAGATTTAAGTGATTTCGTGGAACCTAATAGTTCCATAGAACAATCAAAAGAGCTCCGTGGAAAAGTGTTATGCACATGAGCGACACTGAAATCGTGAATAGATGAATCCAAATGAACTCCTGTACAAACAAAATTAACAAAATAGCTTTATACAAAGAAGGTAGATTTAATTAAATTGGTTCAGGGCTTCACTAAAAAGAAATGAATAAAACCTATTAATAATATATTATCTTTAAGTGACTTGGTATTTCCTTTAATAATATTAAAATAATAAACCTAAAATTAATTATAAATTAATAAGGAAATTGCTTGTGTATTGATGATGTATACATAAGCTGATATGCTTTCTGTTCTACCTTTTTAATGTATTGACTTGTCATAAGAGCTATGTAATTGCCTACATGATTAATAAACGATTTAATTTTATGTGTTTAATAACTAACACGGTTCTTGGCCTTGATAGTTGGTCTGGCTATTTGGTATTCATAATTGGTGATCACATAAAAAAATAAGCTGATTCCTAGTTTCAAATGCGACTGGGGGAGCTGGATAGAAAACATGGAGCTTATGGAAAACAGGGCAACCGACCATGTTGGTCATTTATTTATTTATTTTATGGAAGACTAACAACAGGTTTAACTAATTTTTTTTTATTGCATAGTCCGACAAACGAGCATGTGGGTCACCTGATGTTAAGTGATCTCCACCGCCCATGAACATCCACAATACCGAAAGTATCATGTATGCGCTGTCGGCCTTAAAGGACAGGAATAGGGATTAGGGAAGGGAAGGGGGAATCTGGGCCTCCGGATATCTCACTTATCATACGAAACGCGACAGTAAACTGTCACTTTACGTTGGTTTTCTGTGAGACAGTGCTACTACGCCGGTCGAGCCGGCCCATTTATGCTGCAGACAAATATGTCTATAGCGTGGCTCTACCACTAAGCTACAATAATAACAGTATACAAAACAAACAACCAATTACAAGTCTTCACTTATAGTAACGGTTTAAAACAAAATAAAACTGAACAACTTTAGTATTTTGTTGAATTTACAAGACTATTTACCTACACTTAATATTATATAATATTAAAGTTTCTGACTAAAGAAATCAAGGCTCAAATTTCTCCTCGCCGAGGTAACAGTAGTCAAAAATGGACTGCCTCGGTGGCGTAGTTGTAATTGCGCATGCGTTACGATTGCTGTGCTGAGGTCTCGGGTTCGATCCCCGGGTCGGGTAAAGTGATATTGGGTTTTTATACCTAGAAATACTCAGTATTAACCCGGAGTCTGGAATGGTGCCCGGTGTGGCGATAGACTCGCCCCCTATCACATTATGGGACCGAAATTCGGCGAAAAGTAGGTGTACTGGTTACACCTCTGCCTACCCCTTCGGGGATTACAGGCGTGAGTGTATATGTATGTATTAATATTATATAATATTAAAGTTTCTGACTAGAGAAATCAAGGCTCAAATTTCTCCTCGCCGAGGTAACAGTGGTCAAAAATGGGTCCAAATCGTGCTGTTTACAAATCTTATTAAAGTTTGTGCTCGCTCGCACAATAAAACTATTTTGCCTATAGTTTGTGGATGTATGTCATCCGATTATAGTTCAACGCTGCCCATAAACATCCAGAATACTATACGAATAATCGATGCGTAGCCGAATGATGACTAGAAAAAACCGATTTATTGTTTACGATGGTCGATGACTAAGCAATAATTTGGAATATGAATGAAGTAAAAACAAATTTCTCCGAATCGAGAGCAAGCCATTTGCATGAGTCACAGATACGCACCGAGGCCATCATAAGATGAAGACAGTTCAAGGACCCTATTATGAGACATGACCTTTCGTTTCGACAAATACTATGCAAAATTAAACGAGATTGATAATTATCGGTCGCAAGGAATTGTTATTTCAATAAGTAAAAGTTTTTTTATTCATAAAAAGTACACCGACTTCAATAAAAAACAAATTATGCGTCACTATAAAATTTGAGGTTTCCCTTGATTTTTCTGAGATCCCATTATCAGATCCTGACTTGGTGCCAATGGGACCACCTGGGAAGTATACCCTTTTAAACAAAAAAAAGAATTTCTCGAATCAGTCCAGGCGTCTTCGAGTAATCAGGTAACATACATAAAAAAAAAAGATTCCGACGAATTGTTAACCTCCTCCTTTTTTGAAGTCGGTTAAAAAGAGAATTCACCTTTGTGACGCAGCGGGTCGAGTACAATTTGGAGGAATATCGGAAATACAGTTGCATTTGACTTCCGGAGTTAATAGACTTTCATGGTCTCAAAAACAAAACCTCAATGAGATAAACAAAAACACATTTAATATTATATGGATGATGATAAGTTGAAACTATTATTTCATTATTTGGTTTCATTTTTGTAAATTTATATCGTTACTGACATTGAGGTTATTTTGCTGTTGTATTTTTTAAGTATAATCACTAATCTCTTTTTTTGGAATTATACCCTTGTCACATGGTGAAAAACATGACTCGTGACAGTACCAGAAATATATTTTTTCTATCGGCATTACAACCCGCAGTATGAGAGTACTTACCACGATGCCATTTACTGTTTACCCGTTGTGTTTACATTTTATTTACGATATTTACATTGAATTTTCACACGGTACGTAAAATAACGGTTGTTTGGTTTGGTTTCTTTAGTTTACGTCACAAGAACCACCTTCGTGTCAAATAAGATGTTGGAGGATCAGTCAGACAGTTAAATTACGCTCTAGACTTTATTACGTCATACAAGGAACCTATTTTTTCAATAGTACGAGGCCTTTGTATTCAACTCAAGTTGTTTCCGCGTAAATGGCCTTGGCATATGCACAGTCGGGCTAAAAGTGTTCCTATATGGTTTCCATTTTATTTACGGTACTTTAAAAACGAGACAGGCGACGCATATGGCATTAGCGGGGAAGTCAAATTTACAAAAGCCGATAAAAAGTATAAAAATATGATAAACACCCAACAGTCACACACACAGCCCCGACCTCACACTAAGATGTTGATGTCTTGTGTTGTGGGTATCAGGGACTACGAGATACTTTCGGTCTCACAACACCCAGACCCCGGACACAAATATCTGTCACACAAATATTTGTCCCGCTGTGTGAATCGAACCCACGGCCTCTCGTTTCACAGCCGGCTACACGCCAACGGCGCACGGAGACTGTCAATGATAGTAGACCACCCGGAATTATTTACCCAAATATCGCAGTGGATTTTCACATTATTTTTATGGTGTATAACTGTTGGTCTTACAATATCGTATTCAAAATACCATTTAAATTTGCTTTACCTACCAGAGAATAAAATCGTGAATACAGCTTATAGTCCGGGATACACTGTCCATTTTTCCTATTTATTACTATCATAGCAGCGATAGCCTAGTTGGTTGCGGTACGGACTGTCAAGACGAAAGTCGTAGGTTCGAAACCCAAGTGGCATACACCTATGACTTTTCTAAAGTTATGTGTGTATTAAAATGTTAATTATCGCTTGCTTTAACGGTGAAGGAAAACATCGTGAGGAAACCTGCATATCTGAGAGTTTTTCGAAGGTATGAGAAGTCTGCCAACCCGCATTAGGCCAGGGTGGTGGACTAAGGCCTAACCCCACTCATTAGTAGAGGAGGCCCGTGACCAGCAGTGGGACAATGTTTAATACAGGGCTAGTATTATTATTACTATCAAGCTAATTTTGCCGTGAGTATCTTAATTTTGATGAGACGCCCAACTTTTTCTCTTACATTTTCGTTTGTGGTATCTTACAGCGGTAGCAGGGATAAAATATGTCGATTTGATGACTCTCAAAAATGTAATACTAACTGGGTTTTTTTGGTTAAATCTCAAGACAAAATATATGGTTTGATCAAAGGTTCCCTCCGTAGAACATGTACCGATAACGAGGTCATCAACAATGAGAACTAGACAGCTTTTTTTAGCAGTCTATATATTTTTCATTAGTTAATTTATATTTTATTATTATAATTCATACAATCAAATTATATATATTTATAATTGTCATAATATTTAGAAGTTGTCAAGAAGGAATTCGTCAATTTGTATAGTAGCACTTGTTCCTATACAATCATGTATCCTTTCTTTGTTTAAATCTAAAATATTTTCTTTAAATAGCAAAACTAGGCCGTGTATCCCGGACTGTTAAAGTTGCACATCGTGTCAATCACCACCATCTTCAAAATAGCAAAACGGCTGACGGTACCCACAATTTACAACGCATGTACAATGATTCTTCCACATGTGTTATTATTTTTATTGCTATGTTTAATATGAGTTCATTACAAAAGCTTGCTCTATAGTTGATTTTAATCCGTTATGGCAATATTTTATTATAAAAAATAATTGAGAAGTTAAACTTAAAGGCTTCGTATTCATGGTACATGCACACAATGGTTTATCAAAACTAACTATCTAAACGAGCCAAACTTAGACGTAAATAAAGAAGCACATTCCATTCAATTAAATATAAATGATGCCCCAGGCCAGTATTTCTACGGTACCTATTACCGAAAAAATCACGTTATCGCATCATAAATAAGTATGAGAATGAATTAGAATATTAAATATCTAACGATTACGAACTGTTCTCGGAAATATTTAAAATAAGTTCCAATGTGTTTTTCCGTTTGAATATGTGAGAATGCTTTGCTGATCTGGTCACATTAAAAAGTCGAAGAATACGGAATAATAAAAATAAAAATATTTATTGATAAGTAGCTCCGCACGCGTGGGGTCATGTTTGGGAGAAAAAGTATACAATATTTTATATTGATATTTTACCAATTTTCATGCGTTTGACTTCAAAAATGACGGATTTTCATACAAACTTCCATCCCCTATTTTACCCCCTAGGTGTGGTATTTCCAAAAACCCTTCCTTAGTATCCACTAATACTACTTCGACGTCATAGAAGGTACCTACTGTCAAAATTTCAAGTCTCTAACCCCAACCATTTAAGCTGTACGTTGATATGTCAATCAGTCAGTTTCTTCTTTTATATATACAGATTTAGGCATATAAAAGGCACTTATGACAGGTAAAAAACACAGATGGAAATTCACCATACGGAATAACTAACTTAGAAACGGATAGCTACTTGATTCTCTACCTGGATGATACTGCTTGAACCAGTTCAATACTAGTAATAATATGACACGAGATAAATTTTATAAATTGGTAGGAGGAAATCTCGAAAACCACTGATTTAATTTAATTAACGATTAACCATATTTATCTATATTTAGATTTGAATAAACATTGTTTATTTACATACAAACTTGACGTCATATAGATATGTTACAACGTGTTCGGCGGGAGGAAAAAAGATATACAATGAGTAAGATAACTAACTTACGTACGTTAGGATTACATCTTTCTATATCGGCCTAGTAGCGAATTTATAAAAAACATAATATTTATGTGTGATAAAGACATAATATGTGTTAATCCAGATAATAAACTATTTGTCAGCCAAATTTCATTCAAATCTGTTCAGCCGTTTTTGCATGATTGAGTAACTAACACTCAAAATATCCAATGTATAATATAAAGTTGGATTTTAATATAATCTATAATAGTGGTTTAAGAATAAAATTTTCATTAATTCAATGTTTAATACAGTGCTAGTATTATAACATCTGCTGGGCACGGGCCTCTTCTACTAGTGAGTGGGGTTAGGCCTTAGTCCACCACGCTGGCCTAATGTGGGTTGGTTGAGTTTTGGCACAAACCCCTGAAAATTCAACATTGTGGCTGTATGCATTGTTAATTACCACTCATTTTATTAGTGAAGGAAATATGTGCTCCATTAAAATTGTGAAGATATGTGATGACTCTCAACTGGCATTGGTGAAGCATTGTGGAATAAGGGATAACTTTTATAACTAGCAGAGGCTTAGGCCCAATGGAAGATTAGTAACTTATCCCAACAGATACCTGAAAATTATGCCAGTCCTATGTGGCATAAAAATAGAAATAAGTAGTAATATAATTTGAATACATACGCTCTGGTCGCCAGCACTTGCTTAGCCTCAGGTGCTTCGGTGGGCTTAACTGTCTCATTCTTCGATGTGGTAGCATCGGACTTGCCTTTACCATCGGTCTTAGTGTCATTGACTGGTTTATCAGCAGTCTCAGTGGGTTTTGTACCATCTGTCATGGTTTGTTTGGTTGGTGCTACATTCTCTGAAGGTTTCTGGGTCACAGCCTCAGCCTTCTCTGTAGGTGTTTGGTTATTAATCTCTGACTTGCTGTCATTTTGTTTAGCTGTTTGCACTGATGCCGCTGGGACTTCAGTGTTTGCAGTTGTAACACCTTGGGTGGATGAAGTTTGCTGTGCAGTGACTGGTTTAGGGTTGATGGGTGTTTCATTTGTAGAACTAGCTTGAGTGGGATTTGGTGCCAGTTCATTTGGCTTCAGTTCAGCTGGTTTTGTCCCCTGTTCATTAGTTTTTACGTCAGTTGGCTTGATGACCAGAGTTGTAGGTGGTGATTGCGGTGTTGTGTTTATACCTGTAAAAATATATTATTAAAATATGTTGTTATATTTGGGTTGTATATTAAATAATTAGTAGTGAAATATCTTATATGTTATGCAGATGCTGAGTAGTATTTAGCTTTCTCACTGATATTAAGAATGTGTTTTTTCTATTGTGAATGGTAAGAAATTGTTTTCATCCATACAATGGAGATTCCTATCTTCAAATCTCACACAACTTTCAGCAAATTCTTTAGAAATTAATGTAAATTAAATAGCTATAATTTCAAAATATTCCAATGAGATAATATGCGTGTTAACTATATTAAATCAGACTGAGTAATGAACTTGAAGAAGTTAATTAAGGCCTGACCCCACTCATTAGAGAAGGTCCGTGATCAATAGTCTGACTTTAGAAACAGAACTAATATTATCATTATTAAATCCACATAAACATTCTTTTACAGCAAAATGATAGAATACTTAATAAAAAATCAAATATTTATTTAATCCATGAAATGCTATTATTTAAGATTGACAACTTTTTTTACTCTACCCCCAGTTTGGAATGCAGTTTGGCTAGAGAAGAACAGGCAAGAAACTAACGTGCATGCTATTTCTGTTCACCGGTTAACAATATTTAGGAACACAATTAAAATATGATTTAAATTTGATTACATTAGATTAGAGCAGCTCAATGTACATGTTAATTAAGCAAACTGCTTAGTAACAAACTACTTTGGGTCACATGAAATTTGTTATCCTAAACTCAGCACAGAAACAGTCATTGTGATGCAAATATTTTAGTAAAGAAATGAGGTTGAATGTAACTGTTATTTCAAAATGTATTTCTGGCAGCAGTACTTCCCAGATGAGCCTGCCCAACCTGTATAAAAAGTCCACAGGTCTTGAAAAAGACTTTGCATATAAGATGAGATGAGAGATGATGTAATGTATCCATGATATTAGAGAATTTATTTTATTGTCAGTACAATTTATATTTAGCTAGAAAGGTAGTAATATTTAAATTAAAAAAATATTCACATTAAAATTATATTTAAAATTGAATATCAGTGGATTTTTTATTATTAATTGGTCACATTTAAAACAAAATATATTCCGGATATATTATTCTTAAAACCGATCAATGTGGAATACTTCGTTGGAATCTATGAAATACTGCTACCAAGCAATAACTAGTACCTATTAGTTATTACACACTAAAATATTCACAAAAATTGTGTTAGCTGGGTTACTATGACATTACCCGTTAAACGGTTAGTCCATTTGTAACGCTAACTTGGTAATGGCTGGTATGTTTAATTCGATGCATATTTAAAGTATGCATTAGTATGCATCATATCGTGATAAAAAAGCTAACTTAAACCTGTTCGTAGGGAACAAAGTTTGAGTTTCCTTAATGAGTGCAAATACGTGGTCAGAAAGCACTAATGTAGTACCTAATAATCATTATAGGTAAACTACTTATCGAATACATATTTAAAATAGTTGTATTTTAAATGAGTTTCAGGGATTTACATAAATAATACGCAATGGTATAATAAAAAATCAAACATGCCAGATTGTTCCGTATTGCTTACCTGGTTGGCTTTGCTGCGCTGCGCACACAGAAAACGACACCAACATAACTGTGAGAAAGGAGATTATTAAATTCCTCATGTTGATTATCTATAATTATCAAGATATATAAAATTATCAAAAAAGTTCTAACTGCGCGTCTACCGATTACCGACACAAGTAAAAATTCTGAATAATTAGTGATGTGCTTCGAGCTATGGTACGTCGTACGATAAATAGATTAGTCGATTATAAGATGTATATTATCGATTATATTTGTAAATAAAATTTGTATATAAAACTATAATCAAACTTGATATATTACTTAGATATATCAACTTACCCCATTTATAGGTAGCAGTTATGTAGATGCGTATCCACTAGCCAGTTGCCACCGTTTACATTTGCAGTTAATCTTTTTACGCAGTTATAACGACAAAAAAAATAGCACATATCTTTATAGATCCTACCTACTAACAAAATTAAATATAAAATAAACATACAAAATTACAAAAAATATTGAAACTTAAGTCAATATAACATGGCATGGCGAACGAGTCACTGTATTGTAATGGTTAACTTACTTTAACTAACTTATGCACGTCTGCACTAAAGTTGCTAAGTCAGATTTTCCCCAAGAAAATCAGTCTATTTTAAATGTTGTTACTCGGTGGCGCAGTTGCAATTGCGCTCCCGGGTCGGGTAAAGTGGGTTTTTCTATCTACAAATTCTCAGTATTATCCCGGAGTCTGGAATTAGTGCCCGGTATGGCGATAGGCTCGCCCCCTATTACATTATAGGACCGAAATAAATTCGGCGAAAAGTGGGTGTACTGGTTGCACCTCTGCCTACCCCTTCGGGGGTTATGGGCGTGAGTGTATATGGATGTATGTATTTAATATAAGAATTTGGCCACTAGCAAACATATACAATTATTGCAGCACGTATTAAGGCGTTTCCTAGCGAGTTAAACAGAAATATCTGCGTTGTCAGTTCAGTGCAGACGGGCATTGGACAATATTTTCCCTCCATTGTAGCCCTATATATGTTTTGAGGGATTCAAAGATGTAGATGCCAGTTTAATATTTATGAATGATAATAACTTCCTTTTCATATACTTGGTGGTTTGATTGACTTTGCTATGTAAGTAGATGTTTAGTACGTGTCTACTTATTTCGTAGGTAATCGATGGCAGAATAGTGTTTTTCTGTGACTTTTTAAATTTTATTTTATTAACATTACCAATCTGGCTCAGATTTGGAAATGCTTAGCAGAATTAAATAGACCATGTTTACTTCACCTTCCTTCCTTTTGCATCCTCCTTCACATTGCTATAACATTACTTCTAACTACGATTTCTTTTTTGCTTAAAATATTTACTCCATTGTGATCTTGTTGTACTTTTCAATAATATAAATAAAGATTGGAAAACTAATCTATGGCAGAAACTAAAATTTAAAACCATATAAAATAATGAGTCTTCGAACAAAGGCGTCAGTATCGCTGGTACTATTGTGAAATAAATTATAAAAATAGAGTCGCATAATATTCCCACACCTACTAAAGATAAAACATGTTTGAAATTTCTTCTAGACATGCTCTTCTTGCAACAAGACATAATTGAGATTATAATTTTTATAAAAATTAACAAATTTACAGTCATTAAAACAATAACCAAAAAAAATATTCCCTTTAAATTGACATCGTAAATATTAGGATCTATTCCATTTGCGATGCAAATAATCAAAAGTAGAGTTCCGTAAGCTAAAGCCGTAGCTTTTCTCTTTTCATAACTGATTTTCCGTGAGTGTAATAAAACCAATCTTAAGTATGCAAAAAGAGAAGCACAAAATGACCAGCATATTGATAGAAATAAAAAATGGATGCTAATATTTAAAATACAATATGTGTATATTGTCGAAAACGCGTCATCATCTGGTACAAATATAGATAAAATGCCACCAATTAAAAACAATGTTCCTGTTATTATTTGATTACAGCTGATGTAGTTGTGAAGAGTTCGCCATCCAGGCAAAAGGTACCAAGTCGTCAACAGAATGGCCGAACATAATGTAGATAAAATCCCGGCACTGACATACTGAATATCTATATGCATTGTATAAATTAATTACAGAATGACTACTAAGCTGTAAGATATATTTGTGCACATTACACAAAGTATAAAATGAAACTGATTATTTTTTTACGCTTTTTATACACGCAGTGGCTTTCGCATTTTTTATAATTAGTATGTAGGTACGTATAGCGATACTTTATCGAGGCTCATTATTTATTAAAATAATGTTATGACATAATTACTACCTTTGATAACACGTTACATAGTATGCTATTAATTTAGGTAGGGAATAAATTAGAAAGAAATTTATATTTGCATACATCAGTCCATTTTGCACATTACATGTGTAGTTTTAATGTGTGACGGTGACACGATCGAACTCATATACCTAATCTATTGAGTAAAATATGTATAGAAAGTTCAATATTTTGGTCAAAAGAATATCCACACAGTCATTTCTTCTATACAAATAGTTACTTATCGCACACACAGCAAGAACAAGTTCAGTTACTATAATCGATTCTATCATATGTTAGCGACATCAACAAAACTATGCAAGATAAAAAGGCACAAACACAATGGTTAGCATTTTATTGATTGATTTACACAACATCTTTGATTTTGTCCCATCCTCTCCCTTCCATACCAGAACCACGCGTACTGGCTTGCGGAGCCACAGCTTCGTGGTGTCTACTACCCCGGCCCGAACCAAGAGGTTCGCAAATTCGTATTTTTGCCGCACCATCAAGCTGTGGAACAGTTTGCCAGCTACCGTGTTCCCTCCCTCCTATGATCCTGGGTCCTTTAGGCGTAGTGTGAAGAAGCTACACAGCAGGCCGGCATGATTGTATTGAGTAGCGAGGGATAGATTATCACTCGCTACTTGATACTATAACTGGACGGCACTGCACTTACCATCAGGTGCAGTGTGGTCACTTTGCCGAGCCACGATAAAAAAAAAACAATAAGCAGTAAAAGTAATATTTCTAACTAAAAGAATTCTTACTTCATCAAAATAATTTAGGAAATATTGCATATTAAAATTCCCGCCTATTTTCATTGTCTCACTTGGTAATGGCATCTGAGATAAGTATTTATGTTTTATTACGGCACTGCAAAGTGATCTCACTGCACCTGATGGTAAGCGCAGTGCCGCCAATTAGAGTATCCAGTAACGAGAGACAACTATAGCCTCGCTACTTGGCACAAGCATGTCGGCCTGCTGTATAGCTTCTTCACACTACGCCATGGTGCAATGAGGTGAAGAAGCGGTCGACGGCCTACTGTCAGAGTACTTAGAAGGCCGCAACACGGCCAAATATCGTACTCCAACTCTAGACCCACGACAATAACCGGATGGCTACACTGGCTGAACCGGGTTGGCGGCACACTTGCGTGTGCCATTATGGCGAGTTTTACACCCCGTGTACGGTGGTCGCTATCCGGGCGGATATGAATATCCTACCACCAGCAGGTAGGTAACTTTATAATAGCGATTTAGTTATGAGAAAGTAAAAACACCTTTAAAACAACTAATAGAAGTTTTTATACTTTGCTGTACGTAAATGCGTTTTTATGTGTTAACACCGCGGTCATCTATATGCATTAGTCTAGCATATAAACATGGTGGATAACAACCTAAATCTCTTAGGGATATTAAAGAACACGAGTCTTTTATAAGATGATAGGTGATCTATATGATCGTTTAGGTACATAATAAACATTTTTATGGCCATTAAAATAGGACATTGAGTCGATTTGGAATGTTGCCAAATAGTGGTAGTTTTGATTATAATGTATGGTTTAAGAAGGATTACCACAATTTATGTTTTTTAATTTAAAAAATCGTACGTGCTCTGAATTGGAATATGGTGTCATATGCCGATTGGCTGGTCAATATACCATCATTGTAGAAATCAGTTCTTGTTTTATCTCTGCTTCCCTTTTGGAGAAACAGACATGAGCGTATGAAACAGAAAACGTTGGTATTTTGTTATTAGCCGATGCCGTCAAAGGAGCAGCACCTCATGGTTGGTGATCGACATCCGGATATTACACCACCGTACGGAAAGCAAAAGTAGGTTGTCCTTTCGCGTCGGTTCTCTGTAAGACAAAAAGACAAATATTCGACTAATAAAGTCGATGTTTGTAAAATCGATCTTTTAAACCTTGATTTTTTTATTCGAATCACCAGAGTAGGTCTTTTTCGGAAAGAATCGCCATCCCTAATGGTAATATACTGGTCGAGCAGTCAGCACTCAGAAGGCCCATTCATGCTGTAGCTGTGTAGACAAAACCCTTCACAGCGGGACTTCGGTATTCGCCATTTAAACAGAAAATCCTGACAGTGGACAAAGAAAATATTATTATCAAGTAATATTCGGCGATACTATTTTTTCAGAAGATACCTAAGGCTATTATTACTATTCGGTTTGTATCGAGAGGGTTTCATTATTGGTATGCTCAAATTATCTCGGAATCCTTCACTAGGGGCAGTACAGTCCGTTACAATGTAGTCTTTCTTTCTTAAAATTTAGAGTTTGATGAATAATAATTTTATATAAGAAACGTTAAACGTGACAACCCTAATCCATAGCACGTGTTGCTAAGCTCTAAGCCCAGATTATCTGTGACGTCACGGTAAGCTAAGCTAATTGTGGTTTGTAATGTGAGATTAATATTTGATTAGCTCGTTAGTGGACCTATTTAAGGTGCTGTTTACGTATAAAATTACACTTTTAGTAATGGACGAGTATGTGTTATGACGCTGGTAATACCAGTTCGTGACTTCATGTTCTAATGACTTCAATAATATATATTTTTTTTATGTTAAAAGGAGGCAAACGGGCAGGAGGCTCACCTGATGGAAAGTGATCACCGCCGCCCATGAACATCTGCAACACCAGAGGGCTTGCAAATGCGTTGCCGGCCTTTCTCTGAGTACACTTAGTATATATAGAATATATAGAAAAATAGAATATAATTATATGACTTGGGTCCCACAGGTAGCAGAAACGAGCCGAAAACTGTACGCTTCAGCGTATTCTTTAAAAAGACTACGTAATTTTCTGCCGACTTCCACCAAAACTGTACTTGCACAGTCTCTTTTACTCCCAATCTTGGACTATGCTGACGCCTCATACGCAGATTTAACCGAAGAACAGCTTAATAAACTTGAACGTCTACAAAATTTCTGCATTAGATTTATCTTTGGTCTTCGCAAATACGATCATTTACGGAATACCGAAAAAAGCTGAAATGGTTACCCATCCGTTTTCGCCGGAATGTGCACATCCTAAATCTCTTGCACAATATTCTTTTTAACCCCACTACTCCTTTATATCTTAAAGAACGTTTTGAATTTTTAAACTCTACGCATTCCCGGTCCCTTCGCTCCTCTCAAACTCTCCAACTTAAAACTCCATCCCATACATCCCAGTTCTATGACCTGTCCTTTACTGTCCAAGCTGTCCGGCTTTGGAATGCACTGCCTGTAGATATCAGACGAGCTAAATCCCTACCTATATTTAAAAACGCTGTCAAGAATTTCTATATGTCAATTTTGTAACACAATAATGTATATATGTATGTGTATGTATGTGTATGTATGTATATATATATATATATATATATATATATATATATATATATATTTATGTATGTGTATGTATATGTTTAACTATATAAGTATTAGTATTTCGTATTATTTTGTTTTGTAATTATTTCAATACATATATATATATATATATTCTCTTTTTGCTCTCTTTATTGTACACCACCGTCTATTTCTTCTACTTCAATTTCTGTCCATCCAAAGGTTGTCTGGAAGAGATCGCTTTTAGCGATAAGACCGCCCACTGTAGGACCATTTAGCAATAAAGTCTTTATTATGTATGCTATGTTATCTTTTATGGTTATACAATAAAGAGTTATTGTATTGTATTGTATTATAGTGTATACCGGGTGCCCAAGAAAATGGCGCACCTGCTTCCCTAGATGCAAGTGCATAATATTAATATGCTAATAAAAAAAAAAATTTGAAAAAACCATATCTGTTTCGGAGTTATAACAGTTTAAAGTTTCAATTATTATCTCAACTATTCCGCATAAAACCAGTTAGAATGGTTAAAGTAAGTTATTTTAAGGTTCACATATTTTTTAATTTCGTCATAGATTAAATCGTTAATGAAAAAATCCATGAATTTTTTTTTCACCAGCAACGAAATTTTAATAGACTTCCCTTTAAATAATGCCAGGTCATGAACTTTCAGCTGTATACTTTATCCTTCTCTAGCTTCACGAAAAAATATTTTTTGTTTCATATGAAATTCATACAATAGTTGAACAGGGACGTACTTAGATTTATAGCGGCTACAAACCAAGATAATATTTTTATTTTGCGTATTTTGCATCGTGTATTGATAGATTACTTTGTCATCATTTTGATCATTCAGTAAGTTACTGAAAAGTCACATCAAATCATGTAATTTTATTTAGTCAATAAGAACAGGCATTATTACCATTAAATAACATTTAAATTTACATTCATCGAAAAAATCTGTCACTATGGAAATCCTTGAGGGAGACCCATGTTCAACAGTCGACTTCTTGTAGCTGAAGAAAGAGCAAAATAAGATCAAACCGTTTACGACAAAATACTTGTGAATAAAAAATATGATATTAGATATAATTCCCTAGTCTGACCCTGTTACGGTGTCCTCGAGTGGCTCGTTTGATGCAAGCCGCTACCGACTTTGCCGCTTCCGAAAGGCTCTTAATCCCCTTGTCGGTCTATTTAATCACACCGCCAATTATAGTGACCGTTAATTCTAAAGACGTGTTTACAGTTCACACTTATTGACATTTAATTTGGTTAAGTACTTGGGTACTGCGAGTTACGTAAAAACGAAGATCATAATGGACTGATAGGATGATCTTAGTAAGATCTCCAGAGAGATTTATTGTATTGAAATGCAACGATTTTACAAGTAAAAAGCGATTAAAGTACTTAAGTAATCCGCTACAGTCAGAAGTTTGTCTTTTTTTTTATTTCAATTAACAGTAATTGTAATGTTGCTTTAAATTAATACAAATTGTACAAGCAATTAATGGCTAGAGAAAGTTTTGACAATCATGGTAACCCAATAAATGATATTTACTTATGAATTGCATATGAAAATCTAGTGAGATAAAATCAGTAAACATGCGTACCAATAATGCAAATTAATTATTAAAAACCAAAATAGGTATGAATATGTGTATCTAATATGAACAGACCTTTATCTATTTTTTCATCATGGCGAATTTCATAATTTTTTCATTAGTTGGATTCGGATTGCAATCGCGTGTGCATGTGTATTTGTCGTATGCATATTATTGTGAACTCGTTTTCTGTTATTTTGATTGAGTTGTATAAATTTCAATGCCGTGTCCCTAGTACACCGACATGGTTTTGGCGTACGGAATGGTCCATAGCAATTACGGTGAAGCCTTACTTTTCTATTTGGACTATTCCGGGCATCGCAATGATGAGCACGTGCTTCAAGCGGTAAAACACTTATGCGAGTGGTGCAACTGTTGGGGGAATGTGGAAGTTGTATTTTATTATGAAATACAGATGCCGACGGCAATGTTAATTTCGATATTCGCAAGTGTTGTGTGCTACCAAATTGTGACAGTGTTATCGTGCGGGAATTTGGTGGATCCTTTACTTTCCTCCTTACCCACTAAGACAATAACGGCTTCAATTACAAGGTCAGTTAATTGTTTTTGTAGTCATTAGTAGCAAGTAAACAGTGCATTTGAATCCATGTAGATCTTCTTCCAAAGTTCTTTAAATGACATATCCTGCGGTTCTTAAAATGTTAAACACATATCACGTAACTATGTTCACAGAGTGCACAGTAGGCAATAACGCGATTTACACACAACCCTACTTATGTGTTGTTAAGTATCTACCGTGAGTTAAGAGGAAGCATATTTCATGTTATTGTTGTTTTTCTCAGTATATTTGTTATTATTAAAGTACGCTACAAAAATGAGTCTTAATCAAGATGCATTCCCGTTATACTATAATGTATATAAGCAGCTGCGCCATTTTCTTGGACACCCGGTATAGAAAACCGTCAGATGGTATCGCATACTAATATTAGATTCAAATTATCGAGCGGGCATTTACGTGTTGGGTTCGGCCCCACTAACTCCTCCCAAAGGTCTGCGACTCTAGTTTTTTTTATTTTATTCTTGCACGGCAAAGTTTCCACACTGCACCTGATGGTAAGCGCAATGCTGTCCAATTAGAGTATCGAGTAGCAAGAGACACATTATCCCCCGCTACTCAACAAAATCATGCTGGCCTGCTTCTTCACACTACGCCACGGGCAAGTTCCGAGATTATTATACCTACGACAAACATGGTAACAATAATAAAGCTAATGCTCAAACTAGGTCAAACCTGTATTGTAGATATCAAGAACTACGAGGGATAACATAACCAAATAACTGTGGATCACACAAATATATCTTGGCACAGGAATAAAACCCGGGACTTTCGTTTCGAAGCCCGCTACTTGTTCAATAAAATGCCATGCGATAAAAAGTTGGAAATATTAATTAGAGTGTGAATGTAAGTTATTTCTTAGTATGTTTTCTAGTAGCTATAACTAACTTGTGTAAAATTAAAACAAATAACAAAATACAATCTAAAATGCAATATTCAGCAGATTGTAACACAGACGATAAAGAAGCTCCCGTGTTACAAAGTGAAAGAAATATGCCCGTTTGCACTACAGTTGCTAAGTCAGATTTTCCTCAAGAAATTCATAATCAAAGTCTATTTATTTATTTATTAAAGTTCTCCAACAAAGATAACACATTTTACATGTATAAAAAATGTACAGTAATAAATGAACCTTGTGCATCTTAAATCTAAGGAGACACAGCATGCGAAAATAACAATTTCAAATGTTTATCTTATATAAACCTATACTAAAATATTAAATAAATGTCCCTAATTGTATTATTTCTTTATATAATTTTTTAAAAATTAAAATTAAAAACAATTGAAAATAAAAATAAAGTTAATAACATTCAAAAATAAAATAAAAACTAAAAATAAATTAAATTATAAATTTAAAATTAAATTATAAATTGTAAAATAAATTAAATTATAGATTAAAAAAAAGACAATTTATAAATTAAAACAAATTGAAAACACGTGCACAACGTTTACTTTAAATATTTTTAATTTTTTTACAAGCATTTGCTTAGTTCAATAGTTATATAAGACTCGACGAATGTACTCATTAGTTTTAATAACTTTGCTAATAAACGATTTATTATTATTATTATTGTTACTCGTTTGTTTAATCTATTTAACATAATTGCCTGCCTTAGTACTGCCTCAGCGGCGCAGTTGTAATTGCACATACGTTACGACTGCTGCTCTGAGGTCTTGGGACTCGATCCCCGGGTCGGGTAAAGTGATATTGGGTTTTTCTATTTAGAAATACTCAGTATCAGCCCGGAGTCTGTTATCGTGCCCGGTATGGCGATAGACTCGCCCCTATCACATTTTTATAGGACCGAAACAAATTCGGCGTAAGTGGGTGTACTGGTTGCACCTCTGCCTGCCACCTATTATAGGCGTGACTGTATATGTATGTATGTATTTAATATAAGTATTTGGCCACTGGAAGACACTTAAGGTTATTGCGGCACATAGAAAGGCGTTTACTAGAGAGTTAAACATAAATTGACCTGCATTGTCAGTTCAGTGCAAACGGGCATTGGACAATATTTTCCCTCCATTATCATCCTCATAGATCGCTATCCTCATAGCCCTATATATGTTTGGAGGGATTCAAAGATGTAGATGCCAGTTTAATGTTTATTTATGATAATAACTTCCTTTTCATATACTTGGTGGTTTGATTGACTTTGTAGATGTGTGATGGCGCAGATTTGGAAATGCTTAGCAGAATTAGGTAGACCATGTTTACTTCACCCTCCTTCCTTTTGCACCCTTCTTCACATTGCTATAATATTACTTCTACGATTTCTTTTTTGCTTAAAATATTTACTCCATTGTGATCTTGTTGTACTTTTCAATAATATAAATAAAGATTGGAAAACTAATCTATAGCAAAAACAAAAATTTACAACCATATACAATAATGAGTCTTCGAACGAATGCGTTAATAACGGTAATATTGTGATAAAATATATTATAAAAATAGAGTCGCATAATATTCCCACACCTACTAAAGATAAAACATGTTTGAAATTTCTTCTAGACATGCTCTTCTTGCAACAAGACATAATTGATATTGTAATTTTTATAAAAATTACAAAATTTACAGTCATTAAAATAACAGCCAACAACGTTATTATACTCATATTAACATGGTAAATATTAGGATCTATTCCATTTGCGATGCATTTCATCAAAAATAGAGTTCCGTAAGCTAAAGCCGTAGCTTTTCTCTTTTCATAACTGATTTTCCGGGAGTGTAATAAAACCAATCTTAAGTATGCAAAAAGAGAAGCACAAAATGACCAGCATATTGATTGAAATAAAAAATGGATGCTAATGTCTAAACAATAGTTGTTTAGTGTCGAAAACGCGTCATCATCTGGTAGAAATATAGCGAAAATGCCACCAATAAAAAACAATGTTCCTGTTATTATTTGATTACAGCTGATGTAGTTGTGAAGAGTTCGCCATCCAGGCAAAAGGTACCAAGTCGTCAACAGAATGGCCGAACATAATGTAGATAAAATCCCAGCACTGACATACTGAATATCTAGAGTATGCATTGTCTAAATAACTTATGTTAATTTAGTTACAGAATGACTTTAAGCTGTAAGTTATATTTGTACACATTACACAAAGTGTAAAATGAAACTAATTAATTTTTACGCTTCCTAGTAGCTTTCGCATTTTTATTAATTAGTATGTAGGTACGTATAGCGATACTTTATCGAGGCTCATTATTTATTAAATTTATGTTATAATATAATTACTACCTTTGATAACACGTTACATAGTATGCTATTAATTTAGGTAGGGAATAAATTAGAAAGAAATTTATATTTGGATAAATTTTGCACATCAAATGTGTAGTTTTAATGTGTGACGGTGACACGATCGAACTCATATACCTAATCTATTGAGTAAAATATTTATGGAAAGTTCAATATTTTGGTCAAAAGAATATCCACACAGTCATTTCTCCTATACAAATAGGTACTTATCGCACACACAGCAAGAACAAGTTCAGTTACTATAATCGATTCTATCATATGTTAGCGACATCAACAAAACTATGCAAGATAAAAAGGCACAAATACAATGGTTAACATTTTATTGATTGATTTACACAACACTGTTACACATCTCAGTGCTTAATATTAACACAAACGCATGTCAGGATTTACTTAAAGCTTCTCTTTATAATTAATCTACCAGCATTACCCTCTAAGCTGAACTACGCGGCCATTGAACTGTTTACAATTACTTACTGCCCCGCGACCGAACCACGAATATTCTGGCTATTACTTCTTCACAACTCAACTGAACACCGGAGCGCGGAAGGCACTCCGTTTTATGCTAAATATTTACTTCTCCCCACTTAGATTGTCATTTTTAATGTACCCCCAACTAGTCTCCTAAATACCTCCGATATACCTTCGGTATTTCTATTAATAGGAAATACCCTAATACATATATCATTATTGTAGGTTTCTTTCCTTCCCGACAGATGCGTTTTATGTGTTAATACCGTGGTCATCTATATGCATTAATCTAGCATATTCCATAAATCTCGTATACAAACATGGTGGATAACAACCTAAATCTCATAGGGATATTAAAGAACACGAGTCTTTTATAAGATGAAAGGTGATCTATATGATCGTTCAGGTACATAATAAGCATTTTTATGGCCATTAAAATAGGACATTTAGTCGATTTGGAATGTTGCCAAATAGTGGTAGTTTTGAAATTGGAATCCTTTTAATGTATGGTTTAAGAAGGATTAATCGAATCACCAGAGTAGGTCTTTTTCGGAAAGAATCGCCATCCCTAATGGTAATATCCTGGTCGAGCACTCAGCAGGCCCATTCATGCTGTAGCTGTGTAGACAAAACACTTCACAGCGTGACTTTGGTATTCGCCATTTAAACAGAAAATCCTAATTAAAAGTAGATTAAAAAAATATTATTATCAAGTAATATTCGGCGATACTATTTTTTCAGAAGATACCTAAGGCTATTATTACTATTCGGTTTGTAACGAGAGGGTTTCATTATTGGTATGCTCAAATTATCTCGGAATCCTTCACTAGGGGCAGTACAGTCCATTACAATGTAGTCTTTCTTTCTTAAAATTTAGAGTTTGATGAATAATAATCTGCATTGACTCACTGATTATGACCTTATTTATATATAATATAAGAAACAACGTGACAACCCTAGTCCATAGCACGTGTTGCTAAGCTCTAAGCTTAGCTTACCGTGACGTCACAGTTGGCTTAGGCCAATTGTGGTTTATAATGTGAGATTAATATTTGATTAGCTCGTTAGTGGACCTATTTAAGGTGCTGTTTATGTATAAAATGACACTTTTAGTAATGGACGAGTATTTTTTTTATCCTGGCACGGCAAGTGACCACACTGTACCTGATGGTAAGCGCAGTGCCGTCCAATTAGAGTATCGAGTAGCAAAAGACAATCTGACCCCCGCTACTCAACACAATGATGCTGTCCTGCTTCTTCACACTACGCCACGGGCATGTTCCGAGATTATCATACCGACGACAAACATAATAACAATAATAAAGCTAATGGTCAAACTATGTCAAACCTGTATTGTAGATATCAAGAACTACGAGGGATAACATAACCAAATAACTGTGGATCACACAAATATATCTTGGCGCAGGAATAAAACCCGGGACTTTCGTTTCGAAGCCCGCTACTCGTTGAATAAAATTCCATGCGATAAAAAGTTGGAAATATTAATTAGAGTGTGAATGTAAGTTATTTCTTAGTATGTTTTCTAGTAGCTATAACTAACTTGAGTAAAATTAAAACAAACAACAAAATACAACCTAAAATGTAATATTCAGCAGATTGTAACACAGACGATAAAGAAGCTCCCGCGTTACAAAGAAATACTCAAACATCACAAACACTGAATAAGCAACGCGAATAATCTAAAAATCACTTACTTACCAACGTCGTTTTCCTTCAAAAGAAACTCAGAAATGAACAATCTTCAATCTGTTATTATGCAATGTGTAAATGAGAAAAGTCTACAATGCGGTCTGGGGAGAAAAAGAAATCCAGTGGGTTCAGTCGGCCCTATAAGTTTATTTAAGTGTTTTTAGGAAATTATAACACATTTGTATTCTACAAAACATAGTCTCACAAATTCCAATTACGGACAATTCAAATGTATTAAAAGACTTTAATTGTAATTAAAATTTGAATGGCACCTCACCGCTTTGTCAGTCTTGCTCTTAGAGTATTTAACACCTACTCTAAGGTCTAGCTCAATGAGACGATAACTATCGCCACTCTAGATATTAAACTTTACAAAACTATTGTGTTATTTTATAACTGAGATGTTGTATGGAGTAGCTATCCAAAAGGACCTAGGGCAGCTGATTACTAGCGACGCGACAAGTAGCGAGGTTCATGTAAAAAATCATTTTCATATTTTTAGCTAATCAAAGTTTATTTTCTAGTTTATGATAAAAAATATTATTGGGGTATTACCTATTATTAGAGACTATCCCGCCTACACACCCGCCATTGTAACTCCTGTTTAGCCAGGATCAACAATGGCACGCATTTTTTCGACACCGAGTAATGAAACTCGGCGAGTCTCTGGAAATGCTTTATAACTGTCTTTTATCCCGCAACGAAATTAATCAAATAGAAATATAGGAGGAGTTGAAAATATAAATTGTCCACTTCCCTCCATAGCAAAGCGGGAGACAAATACTGAACTAAAGTGGTAATAACCTCCAATAAAGGACATTTACGTCTGGAGAAGCCAGGCGTAAAGCACCACGGAAGTTACTTAACGGGTCCTATCATGCGAGCTGTTACGCTTGATTCCAATAATAGGTATAGCAAAAACGCCGGAAAGCACGGAAATTCCTCCTAGTCTCCACAAGGTCCATATAGTATACAACTCCAGATGTTATCTGCATACTGTCAAGCATAATGTTGCGCTCATTTTGCCAGAGACTACACTCCCAAAGAACATGATGCGCGGTACCTATTATTAGAAAGATAGAAATTATCTATTATTAGAAATATCGAAGGTATTTAGGATAATAGTTTTAATTAATTATAAAGAAAGCCTTAAGTAAATCCTGACATGCGGTTGTGTTAATATTAAGCACTGAGATGTGTTACAATGTTATGTAAATCAATGAAATGGTACCTAAACATTGACAGCCTCCGTGGCGCAGTTGGCGAGTAGCCGGCTGTGAAACGAGAGGCCGTGGGTTCGATTCCCACACCGGGACAAATGTTTGTGTCACAGACAGATATTTGTGTCCGGGGTCTGGGTGTTGTGAGACCGAAAGTCTCTCGTAGTCCCCGATACCCACAACACAAGACTCGTATCTTAGTGTGGGGTCGGGGCTATGTATGTGGCTGTTGGGTGTTATTTATTTATTTATTTATATTTATTTAAACATTGTATTTGTGCCTATATTAGTATTCATCTTGCTTAGTTTTGTTAATGTTGCTGACATGATATATTAGCAAAATGTTAGTTCTGCACGATTTTTAATGAGATTTTCCATGTACTAAGTAGGTAACCCTGAAACGAAAGTATTTCCTACCGACTCCCTCGTCAGCCGTTGTAAAACTAAGTTAGACGAGTTATAATGGAAAGGACTAGGTGATTTAACAGAAAACAAGGGTGCTACGGCCCTCCGCGCTCTTCCAAATTACGATGCGATGCGTATAAAAGACTTTTCACTTTCGCGCTCGGAAAGTTTCGATGGAGTTTTTCGAGATACAATTCTTTTTCGCAGCTGCCATGGAGGAATGGCTTTGAAGGTTTTAATGTATGTTATATGTTTACCTAGCTATGCACCTAAAGAAGGGAGCTCACATAGCTCGCGTATTCTTGATACATTCGGTTTCTTTGGAGCCGGTAAATACATTAATTTACTCGTCGCTTATGTCTTCGTCTGTGTTGTTTATTGACAATGTTGTTTATATAAATTGAGTTATTGCTATTTTAAACCAATTGTAATATTACACTTAATAGCAAAGAAGCATTAAAATTTTACTGTCAATCAGTGCTTAAAAGTAACACCAGTGGTTCTTTCTTCTCATTTGGTGAAACTGCGTCCAGATCTGGCGATAAAGGAGGAAATAACGGAATCTATATAATGTATATAATTTTATAGACTCATTGTGTAAGTTTAATTTGTGACCGAAACCTCCCGGATCCGTTTAGGGACGTGACATTCCCTTTTCGTATTTACGCGTTTGTTGCGTGTTTCTAGCGTGGGTTCAAGCTGACCCAAAGTAAAGTATAAACTAAAAGGCTTGTCTCGTTACTCCTAACATTTATTTATAATTTGAGTATTAAGTATTCCCTTTCTAATCTTTATATATGTCGGGACGTCGGGATAGCCGATCTGCTCCATCTTGCTTATTCGTGAATTTGTATCACGAAATTCCATTGTAGGCGTTAAACTTCAGGAATCGTTTAAATAAGTGGACTATGGCCTTGACTTTACAATATTTTAATAATACAGACATTTAAATAACTTAGACAATTAGGGATTACAATAATAATTAGCGATTTAGAGCAAATGGGTTTACGACTCACACAACGCACTACCGCTGTCAACCAGAGAACCAACATAGTATAATACTCTTTGGAACCAACTGACCAGCTATTTGCACGTAATGACAGACGCAACTCCATTCGGGGTTACCCGCTCTTAATTACAAATAGTATTTAATCGAATACAAAACCATAATTCCTTAGAAATAATAAAGTTAATGGATAATTCTCAAAATTGACTGATTTTCATTATTCAATAATATCGCGCTCCGTTATATATATAATTCTACTGTACGTGTGTATATCACTGAACTCCTCCTAACCGGCTGGACCGATTTGAATGTTTTCTTTTTGTATGCGTTTGGTTGGCACCCTGAATGGTTTAGATTCACAAATCAGCCCGGCAGATGGTGCTGCAGTCGGTGTGGCGCTGCTTTTACGGACAGGATGACGTCTGCACGGTCCGCTAGTATTAATATATATATTAATTTACTGAGTCCAACCAGTATAAAGTTTTATTATAAATCTGACTTGTAATTGTAATAAATAAAAATATCTACTACTTGCCCCAGTGAGTTTGCTAGTTAATAATGTAAATTTATTAATAATTACATATTTTTAAATTCTGAAATCAATGAATGAATGTTATATTTTAACGAACAAATTATATGCCACCGAGCTTATGTACTGGTTTTATTACAGCGTAAATATCATAAGAATTATATATTTAACGTAATACCTACTTGTTAATAATACAATAATACTAGCCCTGTATTAAACATTGTCCCACTGCTGGGTACGGGCCTCCTCTACTAGTGAGAGGGGTTAGGCCTTAGTCCCCCACGCTGGCCTAATGCGGGTTGGCAGACTTCTCATACCTTCGAAAAAATTCTCAGATATGCAGGTTTCCTCACGATGTTTGCTTTCACCGTTAAAGCAAGCGATAATTAACATTTTAATACACACATATGCCACTCGGGTTTCGAACCTACGACTTTCGTCTTGGCAGTCCGTACCGCGACCAACTAGGCTATCGCTGCTTTCCTACTTGTTAATAAGTTATAATCCACCGACAAATATTCTTCACCTAAACTTCATTTATTATCTATCAATTGTAAATGCGTTCATAATAATTATGAAACAATGATTTCACTATATTTGGACGACGATACATTTGTTTTGAATACTGAGTTAACATAAGTGAACCAAGAACTCAAAAAAAACAAGAAATCATAATTTCTTAATTCAGTCATTGATTCGTGAACGATTAATTGTTTCAAACAACTCACTCAGCTGTTTGTAGATTGAAGAGCCTATATATAGTAATCGTTGGCTTTTTAACCGTCATCATTTGTAATTTGAATTTGAAAGCAATACGAGTATAACACGATGTGACGTCATTCAACCGAGTGTATTCAACAGCTTATATGCCCAGGTTACAGGCGCGGACCTTCCAAAAAGGTTGTGGTCACAGCCACCCAAAAAATCAGTCTAGTGCGAGTCAACTATTCCTACAAAGGAAATGTAGTAAGATTTAATACAGTGTTTTATTTAGGCAGAGCTGAGGGGCAATCACTATTATTAATAAACCTATATTTTTCTTTTTATATCATAGTCCGAAAAACGAGCCAGTGGGTCACCTGATGTTAAGTGATCTCCACCCATGAACATACACAATACCGAAAGTATCAAAAAATGTTACTTTGTTCGCTCACGATTCGGTGTTTTTTGGTTATTAAGGCATTGGATATAATATTATCCACCTATCGATATCAATAGACCGTGAAAGTGACGTCACAAGTCTGTTAGGGTTGTGGGCATGCCCATTGTACCCACAAAGGTGGATCCGCGCTTGCCAGGTTTGTAAGCTATGTTATTTGCCCCCTTAGTAGCGTAACAGGTATACGTATGAAGCGCTATAATCATAAATTTTTCATACATACTTAAATAGTAGAACGTTTTCCACCTAATTGGCATCAAAGGGCTATGTCGCTTTTAGTTTATTTCAAAGCATCGAGGTACACATTCAGTTAGAGTTAATTCTGTGCTACGTCCTATTTTGATTCTGCAATTAATTAATGCAAACCTTCAAAGTTTGCGCATAATGAGGTGATTTTTCAATACATAGTTCTCAGAAAAATATCTAAACCAGAATAAAATTACTAAAATGAAATTTGTTTCTGTCATACGTTTCGTGTTCTAAAATTATCGTAAAGTGATATCACTGAACCTATTTGGGTTTGACACGATCCAAGTTATTCAATTTAGTTCTGTCATGAATCTTTTATACATTCTATATTTTTAAATTGTGCAAGTCTTGTAAAACTGTCTCAAAAAGATTCCATTTTATAATCTCAGAATCACATTTAGTACTGTCATAACGAAGTGAAAATTCCATCTGGTACAACAAAATATCTTCTTTGAAATGTTTAAATTAAAATGAAGGATTTTGGAGATATTTTATTTTTGTGGTGTACAATTAAATCAGCACCATTAACTACGTGACTATTTACTTTGTTATTCATGTAAACTATATTCAAATATATTCATACACATATATTCAAATATAAACATCTAAGTCATTTCGTATTCCCCATTTAGTCTTTTTAATTTTGACTCTACATTAATTACTTTTATTTTATTTTATTTTTAATCTTTATTGTACACTAAGATACATGAAATAGGAGAACAAAAGTGATTTAAAGTACAATTGGCGGTCTTATCGCTCTCGGCGATCTTTTCAAGACAACCATGGGATGGAAAAGTTTGAAAAAAGAAAAGAAAAAGGGGAGGGCAGTTTGTGTACATAATAAATATTTATTATCTTAGTGAAAGCAAGAGTTTATTTGACTTTTCAGTAAAATAAAAAAGTCGACAAAAGAAATACAATTTAAATTGAAAAATCAAAAATGATTAAACTCAGCCTAGTGCTGCAGCATGCACCACAACGCTGATTTTCAGCTTGACCTATTTTCTATTCCATCACATTACATAAATGTTATATGTATAAAAAAAAAAGCAACATACAGTCGAATTGAGAACCTCCTCCTTTTTTTGAAGTCGGTTAAAAAACTAGAATAACTGCTACAAAAAACTAAAAATAAAATTACTAATCCATCGGAAGCCACACTGTATTACTAAAACTTGCTTATTATTGAGTGGTACTCCATTTACCTATTGTAACTGCACAATTAAATATCTATTTCAACATACATAAAGATGAGTACTCATAGTAATATGAGCTTACTAAATAACAGCATGGGTACACCTGCCCTGACTATATCAAGTCATTGGCTTCAAATCGAATCATAACACAAACTTCGCGGAACGTCTATAATTGGGTGTAAACATTGGAATCGAGGAAACCTAATAAAGTGAGGGAAAAAGTAAAAGAGGAAAACATTGGATGAGCAAAGTCTCTTTTGAACAGGAAACGAGGAAACTTTTCGGTGTTGGCGTGGTGCAACTTCAAACAAGTTCAACAAGGGATGTCAAACGTAAAGAATTGATCGATTATCGATTCAAATCTTATTTAATGTAGAATCGATATATTCAATTTAAGGACGGACACGGAAGTTCCATTTGATACACATGCTTCAGTTCACGTCAGTAAATGCCGAAGTACCGGATTTGTGCTTTCGCTCACCTTATTTCTTCTACATATTAATGATATGTTGTCGTTTGGCAACATTCATTGCTATGCAAATTACAGCACGGTTAATGTACGTTGTGCGTCAGTGAGGAGAGGTGAGGATCTTGTCATTAATTTCAACCGAGTCTCTCATTTCATCATGGGATATCAGGAATCGGGTTGAGTTTAATGCCAAAAAAACTCAGGCGTGCGCGTTCTCGTGCAGGAAATCTCCGTTTTCTCCCATCCCCGTTCTTCAGGGCGTTCCACTCGCAATGCGGAATGACCTTAGTGTCCTAGGTATGGATATCCGCTGCGATCTTAATCCAACGTCACATCGAGGGCGTAATATCCTTCACTTCAGGTAAGGTCTGAATTCTTCGTAGGTGTGACGGTCGTTCACGCCCGGTCAGCTCTGCCGCTTATATTAAGCGCAGGTGCGGCTGGGTATGGAATACTGCTCGCAACTCTTAGACGGTTCCGCAAAATACCTGGGTACTCGATGCCTTGGTTGGGTTGCAGCGGCTGGCCATTTCGCATTGTGAATGCTGCAGACGTGAGTAACAGCCTCGAGCCGCTACAGCCGCGTATATATTTCCTTGCTTAGCGGGTTCTACCGTCTGTATCATGGGAAATGCACCGAAGAATTGTTTAATCTTATCCCATCTTCTCCCTTCCACACCAGAACCACGCGTACTGGCTTGCGGAGCAATAGCTTTGTGGTGTCTAGTACCCCGGCTCGAACCAAGAGGTTTGCAAATTGTATATTTGCCGCATCACCAAGCTATAGAATAGTTTACGAGCTACCGTGTTCCCTTCCTCCTATGATCCTGGCTCCTTTAGGCGTAGTGTGAAGATGCTATACAGCAGGCCGGCATGATTGAGTTGAGTAGCGAGGTATAGTTTTCGTTACTTGATACTCTAACTGGACGACACTGCACTTACCATCAGGCGCAGTGTGGTCACTTTGCTGTGCAAGTATAAAAAAATAATTTATAAGGTCAAAAGTCTCCGACTGTCTTCGATACTGAATTGACCTGTTAGTTATAAAGCTTTGAAGATATAGGTAGGCAAATAAGCGAATGGGTCACTCCACGTCAGCCGAGCTGGCCTATTTAAGATGTAGAACAAGTTACGTAAACGGTAGGCAGTGGCTTTGCTGTGCCCTGGCATTGCAGAAGTCTATGGGCGACGGTGACTACTTACCATCAGGTGACCCATCTGCTCGTCTGCCTATCCAGGGAATAAAAAATGTATAGCGTGGCTCTATCACTCATACTATATATAGAATTTATTGAAAATGTTGTTTTTAAGGACAATAGATATCTGAAATGGATGAAATTATTCAAAAATCAAATTCATAATTTTGTTTCGAAATGCCTTTAATAAAATCGGATTGCATGAAAATTAAGTAGGTATCGCCATTGATACTTGGTACACTTCTTGACAAAATAAAGATTTACTCTGGATCGGCTTATTATTTTACGAAAACATCTCCGGAAAATGCCGATTTATTAATATTATCAGTTCCGAGTTCAGTACTTTTGCTAGTACATTTATCATGCGCACCGCTAGAGAGTGGAACTCTTTGCCGGAGTCTATATTTCCCGAAAATTTATTTAGGTATCTTCTAGGCAAGCGTGCTCCACCGTAGACCACATCATCACTTACCATCAGGCGAGATAGTGGTCAAACTCGAGCCTATTAAGATAAAAATATATATATAATACAATTAACAGCAATATTAAATTGTATATAATATTATTTCTGTAATATTATATACAAAAATAATATTTATATAGAGACGCCGTAAGGTTTAAGAAATACTCTAAGGGTTTAAGCCGTCACATGTTTCTGATGCTCGAAAGAAATACCTTTGACATATTCTCAAAGGCAAGTCTTAACAAAAGCGAAAAATATAGGATTTATTACTATTTTCTCTATGGGTATTTTTACGATACATTGGCAAAATTTATTTGGAATCATTTTTTGTGTTGGTAAATCCAGATGACCTTTTATATTATACGTTAAAAGGCAAAGGAACTTTTGGGTCGGGCTTTAGTGTTAAATTATGCGATTTTTACACATCGAAAAAATTACTGGCAAATGTTTTTTATAACATAGTCCGACAAACGAACCAGTGGGTCACCTGATGTTAAGTGATCTCCACCGCCCATGAACATCCACAATACCGAAAGTTTTGTCGGGGGTCTAGAGTTGGGGTACGTTGTTTGGCCGTTTTGCGGCCTTCTGAGTACTCTGACAATAGACCCTCGACCTCTTCTTCACCTTCTTGCCCATGGCGTAGTGTGAAGAAGCAGGCCGGCATGATTGTGTTGAGTAGCGGGGGATAGATTGTCTCTCGCTACTTGATACTCTAATTGGACCGCACTGCGCTTACCATCAGGTGCAGTTTGGTCACTTTGCCGTGCCAGGTGAAAAAAAAAAAAAAAGTATCATGTATGCGCTGTCGGCCTTAAAGGACAGGAATAGGGATTAGGGAAGGGAAGAGGGAATTTGGGCCTCCGGATATCTCACTTACCATACGAAACGCGACAGTAAACTGTCACTTTACGTTGGTTTTCTGTGAGACAGTGGTACCACCCCGGTCGAGCCGGCCCATTCATGCTTATTTTGTATTTTATAAAACTATTATAATTGTTAACTATCTTCCGCTAGCTATTATGTAGGAAAACTTTGGATTATAATAATGTGATTCCTTATAATAAAATTGTATTTGATAAACCTCCCTAGAAGTAAAATTAGGAGCCGCTGATTCAATTCCCGCACCGAGACAAACAATTAAGTGATCCACGAATATGTTTTGTAAGTCAAACTAGTATCGTAGGTGTCAAGAACTACAGCCCCACAACACCCAGACTCGCAACAAACATCTGTCTGTCACACAAACATTTGTCTTGGTTCGGGAATCGAACCCCCGCACGGTGGTCCCGTTCGAGAAAAAATCGGACATAGGGAATTTAAAAAATTAAAGTCGTAATTTTATAAAACTGAATATGCCGATCGATTTGTATATGAAATAGTAACTATATTGATTTTTGCGTTTTTTATGATTGGACTTATAGTTAATGAATAAATCGAATAAAACTGATTTTCTTGTATGGAAAGCCACATAAAAATATGAATAACTCGGCATTTTCGTCCATTTTCGTTCTGAAACTTTTACAGTAGTAACTTGTCATTATATGCCACATTTTCTTCAAAGATACATGGTGCTACTTTTTTGCACTTTTTGAGATATGATGAAAAGTAGATAAATTTTAAAAAGTCGGGTCTAGATCAATATTAAGTGGATTTTATGGGACTTAAATGGGTTTTAAATTTACTAATAATAATTCAACTAAGAATACATACTCTATTTTGGAATTTTCTCACTTTACATGTACGGAAATACCAAATAACTCAAAAATCAACAAAAATGAAATATTCCAAGTAATATTGATGACCACTGTAGTCGCAATCATAAAACTCGTTTCCTCACCTACCTATTTAGTGCTTAAAAGGTACTACCTGGTAAGAATTATCCATCTATTTTAGGAGTAACTCGAATAAAACTAGTTTTATTGTATGGAAAGCTACATAAAAATAGGAATAACTCGGTATTTTCGTCCATTTTCGTTCTGAAACTTTTACAGTAGTAACTTGTCATTATATGCCACATTTTCTTCAAAGATACATGGTGCTACTTTTTTGCACTTTTTGGGATATGATGAAAAGTAGATAAATTTTAAAAAGTCGGGTCTAGATCAATATTAAGTGGATTTTATGGGACTTAATTGGGTTTTAAATTTACTAATAATAATTCAACTGAGAATACATACTCTATTTTGGAATTTTCTCACTTTACATGTACGGAAATACCAAATAACTCAAAAATCAACAAAAATGAAATAATTCAAGTAATATTGATGACCACTGTAGTCGCAATCATAAAACTAAAAAAAAATGTGGCATATAATGACAAGTTACTACTGTAAAAGTCTCAGAACGAAAAATGACGAGTTATTCCCATTTTTATGTAGCTTTCCAAACAATAAAACTAGTTTTATTCGAGTTACTCCTAAAATAGACGGATAATTTTTACCAGGTAGTACCTTTTAAGCACTAAATAGGTAGGTGAGGAAACGAGTTTTATGATTGCGACTACAGTGGTCATCAATATTACTTGAACTATTTCATTTTTGTTGATTTTTGAGTTATTTGGTATTTCCGTACATGTAAAGTAAGAAAATTCCAAAATAGAGTATGTATTCTTAAGTTGAATTATTATTAGTGAATTTGAAACCCATTTAAGTCCTACAAAATCCATTTAATATTGATCTAGACCCGACTTTTTAAAATTTATCTACTTTTCATCATATCTCAAAAAGTGCAAAAAAAGTAGCACCATGTATCTTTGAAGAAAATGTGGCAAATAATGACAAGTTACTACTGTAAAAGTTTCAGAACGAAAATGGACGAAAATGACGAGTTATTCCTATTTCTATGTAGCTTTCCATACAATAAAACTAGTTTTATTCGAGTTACTCCTAAAATAGATGGATAATTCTTACCAGGTAGTACCTTTTAATCACTAAATAGGTAGGTGAGGACACGAGTTTTATGATTGCGACTACAGTGGTCATCAATATTACTTGAAATATTTCATTTTTGTTGATTTTTGAGTTATTTGGTATTTTCGTACATGTAAAGTGAGAAAATTCCAAAATAGAGTATATTCTTGGTTGAATTATAATTAGTAAATTTAAAACCCATTTAAGTCCCATAAAATCCACTTAATATTGATCTAGACCCGACTTTTTAAAATTTATCTACTTTTCATCATATCTCAAAAAGTGCAAAAAAGTAGCACCATGTATCTTTGAAGAAAATGTGGCATATAATGACAAGTTACTACTGTAAAAGTTTCAGAACGAAAATGGACGAAAATGCCGAGTTATTCATATTTTTATGTGGCTTTCCATACAAGAAAATCAGTTTTATTCGATTTACTCATAAACTATAAGTCCAATCATAAAAAACGCAAAAATCATTTTAGTTACTATTTTATATACAAATCGATCGGCATATTCAGTTTTATAAAATTACGACTTTAATTTTTTAAATTCCCTATGTCCGATTTTTTCTCGAACGGGACCACCGTGCCCCGGCCTCCCGTATCACAACCTTTGAGGGGTTTTGGAGTTTGAGTTTAGGTGTTTGAGAGGTGAAGGCTCGGCTGATATCATGCATCATTTTACTGTCATTTGTCAATTACCCCTTCCAGCCTTAGAGTAGGCAACCAAAAGGAGACGCCATTACGCTCGAATCTCGAACAAAAAATTCAGCAATGTCGGTGGGGGGCTTCGTACACCTACAAATAAACATGTGCACACAAATGCAAAATGTAATCACGTCGCTACGCACGCACACTACATACAACACTGGCAAATTTATGCACACAGTTACAAATTTATCTTGGTGTCTAATGTATTTACAGTGTCATATATTGACAACTGTGTAAAAACAGTAAAGCGTAGCAATGTCGATACGAGGTATAGATAGCGTTGTCCTTATCTATCGATAGATAAAATAAAACCATTATAATTTATGAAATGTTTTAAGATTATTTTTTATGTGTATCATCTTTTCTATCGCTTTCTTGCAATCTCTGGGTGTGATTTCGTGAAAGGGAAGTAGGGAGGTATAGTTAAAAAAGTGTAAATTAATATTTCTAATTTAATAGAAATGCTGTAAAGATAATAAAGGTAATAATAGTGAGAAAAATACAAGCCAAATAAGCGAAAATAAAAAAAAAATTAGAAAATGAATTTTAAATAATACGCCTTTAATTTATTTAAAATGGATATCCAGCTGTTGTTACATTACTTAGGACTAAGTTATAATGAGGTAACAATAATCTTACTATTAATGAACAACATTTTAAGAATCCGACTCCGCCTCCGCCCGCGTGGAAGTTGTTTTTGAGAGAAAAGGCATACAATCCATGGAGGCATATTATGCTATTACATCCCTCTAGCATCTGCCTAGTAGCCGGATGCCGGGCGGTCACTATGCGGAGACGCGAGGATCTTGTATTTGAGCTGGATATCAGGAATAGGATTGAATTCAATGCCAGGCAAACATAGGTGTGCGCGTTTTCATGCCACAAATCCCCCTTTTCTCCAGTCTCCACTTTCAGGGTGTTCCAATGACACTGCAGAATGAAGTTAGGATCTTAAGGTATAGATATCGGATTTCATTTTGCGGCGGCGATTTCTAACGCCTGGTTAGCGTATATTAGCGTGATGCTAATATAAAGCGCAGGTACAGCCGGGAATGGAATACTGCTTCCACCTCTGTTATGGTTCCGATAATTACTTGCTCGATGGTTGATCTGGATTGCAGCGACGGGCCATCCGCATTATGAATGATGCAGACGTGACCAACAGCTTAGAGCTGCTACAACTGCCCTGGGACATTTCTTCGCTTAGCATGTTCTACCGTCTGTAACGCGTACCGGCTTGCGGAGCTACAACACCGTGGTGTCTATTACCCTGGCCTGAACCAAGAGGTTCGCGAATTTGTATCTTAGCCACACCATCAAGTCGTGGAAAAGTTTGCCAGCGCACGTGTTCCCTACTTCCTGTATTCCCGAGTTTATTAAGCGTACTGGGAAGAAGCTTCTGACTGACTGAAATGATTGTGTCACTTTGCGAGGGATGTTTGTCCTCGCTACTTGATAGTCTACTTGGACAGTACTGCGCTTACTATCGGGTGCAATGTAGTCACTTTAACGTGCCAGGATAAAAAAAAACGTTTTAGTTGTACTCGTATACAGCGAAATTATATTAAAAACATCGAATATTACGCAAGCACCTTAATGGTAATAAAAATAATGTTGTCATGTATACGTACACTATGTACATATTCATCGACCCACTGCTGGGCACGCGTGGCGTCCTCTATTGAAAACAACAATTCACATCAAGCGAGTGCTAATTTTACAGCTAAATCCTAAAATCTAATTTTGGCCTGCAACTGAGATCTAAATGTACATACATATACACTCACGCCTGTAATCCGCGAAGGGGTAAGCAAAGGTGTATCCATTACACTCACTTTTCGCCGAAGTTATTACGGTCTCATAATGTGGTAGGGGGCGAGCCTATCGCCATACCGAGCACAATTCCAGACTCCGGTCTGATACTGAGAATTTCTAAATAGAAAAACCCAATATCACTTTACCCGACCCGGGGTTCAGACCCGAGACCTCAGTACAGCAGTCGTAACGCATGCTCAATTACAACTGCCCCACCGAGGCAGTCTAATATTAGTCAGGCAGATCTAAATGTATTAGATGATTTTATTAACTCGTGAAGAATCATGACATGTCGATTTAGATTTTTTGTTATCCTGGCACCTTTAAGTGACCACACTGCACCCGATGGTATTATAATATTAAGATTATATTAAGATAGTATGCATACATAAGTAAGCACTCACACCTGTAACCTCCGAATCGGCGGGTAGAGGTGTAAGAGGTGTGTACATTTCGGAGAGTTTATTACCGTCCCATAAAGTGATGGGGGTGAATCTATCGCCACACCGGATACTATTCCAGACCGCGCCGGGCTGATACTGAGTATAAAGATGAAAAATCTATTATCATTTTAGCCGACCGTGGTATCGAACCCGCGACCTCACGCACAGAGGTCATACCGCGTATGCAGATACAACTGAGCTACCGAGACAATCTTATCTTACACTAATTACAGATCTTGAATGTCCCAAAAGTCGACGTCAAGCCGGAACCGGGTGAAAAGGCAAGTCATACCGGTTATCAAAAAAATATAAAAAAATCTAAGTTGCATGTTTTTAAAATTATAGGCATGGCCCGCGATTTTAAAAGTATAATCCTAACTTGGCGCATTTGTTTGATCTTACGTAAGAGCTATTGAGACTCCCTCCCACCCCTTGTAAGAAAAAGTTAGACATGATCGACTCCCCCATACATCATCTTACGTAATAAATGAATGGCGCCAAAATTCATACCTAAATATTTTTTAAATATACCGGATACATTTTTAGGATCAAATTTTTTTGACAAATACTTTATTATTCTGGTTTTGGTATATTTTGTGACATTCCTAGTGTGTTAGAACTATTTACGTTAAAAGTATGTGTTTAGAAGACAGTCCAGATGGATTAGTAATTTTATCGATATTATATCGATAACCTTTATAAGTTTATCTACAACACTATTTGAGTCTTGCATAAATGACAGTATTACCACATAAACCACCCAAAATGCCAGTGTAATAAAGTTTATGAAATTGTAAACTTAGTCAATATGTCAACTCTCCTAATATTTTTAAATTAAAAATTAAGTTAGGGAAGCATAAATAAAGAAATCCTACTAATATTATAATTGCGTATGTTTGGATGGATGCATGGTTGTTTGATATCCAATCACGCTACAACGGCTGGACGGATCTACTTAAAATTTGGCTCAGAGATAGATTATAGTCTGGAAAAGCACATAGGCTACTTTTTATCCCGGAGAAATGTACAGTTCCCATTGGATAGTTTAGTTTTTCACAGAGCAAGGGATCGACATGATTTTTTGCATAGTGGCAGTTTAGGGATCAGAAAATGACAAAGACCACTTTTATCTAAAAAATAGCAAAAGTGGGATAGCAAAATATAGAAGGATAAAATGTTAAAATGCGCGGGCGGAGCCGCGCGCAACATCTAGTTAAAATAGAATATTAAAAAAACAACTTGCTTTTAAGATATTGAATGCAAATAAATTTTGCACTACTGTGGCTAAAAGTTTAACCTGGCAACATTTATTACCCGATGATAATTTTTAGAAATTATATGTTTTGTTGCTTTTAAGGATAATATTACTTTAAAAAAATACGTCCAGCTGAAAAATAATGTTGTATTTTTGTAAGTTTGATGTGTCAGATCTATTTTTACATGTTAATACCGCTACAGGCAGGCATTTTGACGGAGCTCAATTCGCACGTGATGTCACTTTTTTAGTGGCGGATCACGAAGCGCAACTAGTTTTATAGAACGTGTATGAGCACCGTGCTCTTACATTTGTCAAACGGGGTAAGCGCTTAATGGCGTCTCCAGTGTTAAATACTCTAAGCTTCCAGCAGATTTGAATGGCGTCTTATTTACTTATTTTTGTTCGGTTTCATAAAATTCTTTCGGTAATAAGTTTTTTACGGTAATGCAACTTGTTGATTAAAATTATAAAATAAAATAATGTTAACTACTCTATTACTAATGGTAAATTCTTTTAGGTGAATTACTTTCCGATTAAAATACTGTTAAAAAAAATTTAATCGCTGTTCCTATGACCATGCAATATCTTATGGTAGGCTAGTAGGCGTGTGAATCTGACACTTAACACTGTTTGTATCCGCAAAAGGCTCCCTAAGAGCCGGCGCCATCCAATTTGCCGCCTTTTCAGGGACGATTTGTCTATGTATATGTATCAATCATAATCCTTTCTGTTGTACAACAATTTTATGTATTCCTTTTCAGTTTATAGAACAATATTCGCCGAGTCTGAACAATTCTGGTCTTGCCTAAACCTCCCTTATTTTAATATGAATCCAATTATTTTATGGATAGGTGAATTATACTATGTGTAACGGGAATAACGAACATCCTCAGACACCCCAATTTAAAAATATTATTACAATCATAATTCATGTATTGAAATTAGACTGCGATGAATATAAATATTGTTTTTTATGAAATTAGTTGTACTAATTTTCGACATAAAGTTCGTAATTTTAATTATTTGATTTTTTAAACTGATCGTTTATTATTGCATTTAGAAAAGACTTTATCGCATCGAGTTATGTCAGTTTCGTTTGTCTTGAACGTTTAAAAAAAAGGGTGACTATTATTTACCTGAGTGTTAATTATTTTTGAAAAAAAAACATCTATTAAAAAATTGTTGATATCGATTCAGTCGCTTATTCTGAACAAACTGCTTTCAGAGTGTTTGAGAGTTTATTAATCATGTTACATGTTGTATGGTAATAATTACATTCCGTCAGTTTACTTACTTCGTTCAAGTGTTTTGCGTTCTGAAATACTGCTTGAGCTATTTTTTTCTTCTATGGACTCGGCCCAGCGGTTGCCCGGGGAGCCTTCATCCAGGCGAGGGGTATGCTGGGTCGTAAGACTACCTAGTCCAGCATAACCGTTTTATTCTTATTCCGCGTCCCCCCCCCCCGGGCGGCAGTAATAAAACGCTATGCCCGCGACAAAAATAAGCCGTCCATCAGTACATTTTTCATCGCGATCTGTACTCCAGCACATGTCTACTCCACCATACATCAGTCTGCAGACGTGACCAGCCCACTTCCACTTTAACGTGCTAAGTCTGTGAGCAACATTGATAACTTTGGTTCATTGACTGTGGATGACTTCATTTCGAACTTTATCCACCAGAGAAATTCCGAGGGTCGCTCGCTCCATAGAACACGGAGCGACTTTAAACTTGTAGACCACTCCACTGGAATTTAAGACTTATGTTTATAGAAATTAATTAAAGATGGGTAAGATTACAGCTACTTTTTATATGGCAAATGTAGCACATGATCAATGTAAAATATGATAGCACATTTTACGCAAATAATACTCTACTAATACTGATGTCATACAGTACTGTAAAAATTAAGAAAATAGTTTTCAAGTATATTTGAGAGCGCAAGCGAGTAGCCGGCTGTGAAACGAGAGGCCGCAGGTTCGATCCCGCAGCAAGACTAATGTTTGTGTGATCCACAAATATTTGTTTCGGGTCTGAGTGTTGTGGGACTGTAGTCCCCGTAGTTCTTGATACCCTCGACACAGGTTTTGACCTAGTGTGAGGTCAGAATTATATGATAAACCTAACCAAAAATAGCAAGCAAATTTAGAGCCACACTTGCTTTTATTATTTCAAAACCAAATAGCGAAATATGAAAGTACTTGCGTCATCTGCTTAGATCTATATCTATAATAACCCCTCAATTTGCATATATAACTTAATATTCTCTATTTCTATCCCAGTAAATGGAATCCTTCATTCAATAACGCGTTTCAAAGAAACATAAGTCCTTTTAATATCGTTTAGACTAAATGTACGACTAAATTAACTTATGTCAATTCAAGTCTGAATAAGTAATACAGTTTTATGTGCTCGAAAACGGTTGAGTTTCATAATGAAAAGAGGTTATTTCGAATGGCTACGATATTACAAAATTAAAGTAAGCGAAACGGAAAATCTGTTTGTGGAATTGTTTTTTTATACATTATAATTTTCATAATACAGATTGCAAAACTGAAATAAATGAATTAATGGGTTGTTTATCATATGTATATATGACGTGAGATATATTTTTTAGAATTTCAATTTGTGTCCAATCGCTACAACCAATCGAGGTTCTATCTTCGACCTATCATAACATGGGAGATAAATAATCTCGGCGAATAGTGGGACACTAGTTGTCTGTCTGCCTACCTCATCGTTGATACAGATGTGTTATGTTTGTATACTGTTAAACCATTAGAAACTATGTATAAAAGTACATCGTTGGTCATTTAGCAATTATTTATTCCATTTTACTTTAAGTATTTTAATACGGTATAGTTGGCGATTGCCTTGTATAGGTTCTTGTCGTGGATTCACCGCTTTTAAAAGTTATATGTGTATTCCTTAGCAATTATTGATCTTCAAAAAATAACCTCCACGCGGGCGGAGCTACGAGCAACATCTAGTACTTTATATATTACGGCTTACGCCTGGATATTAGAATACTTTGAAGGAAATTTAACCCTTCTGTAGTGGCATGTCACAAACTCTCTGGAGCAGTATGGTAATCTCTTGGCATTGTCTTTAGTTTGGAAGCAGGGCAGGAGTTGAAAAAACAAGCGGGATCCTTATTCACCCAGTTTTCCGTTCTATGTATAAAACTTACTTTAAAAAAAAATACTTCACATCATATCGACTATACGAGATCTACTGTAAATAAAAAACTTAACTAAGTCATAGATTAAGTCGATATTTATTATTTGATCCATTAGGTTTCCTAACTACCTATATTAAGATAATAATAAATACACCCAACAGTCACATACATAAAGTGGAGATGGGCGGGACACCTGATGAGGCGGAATGACGGCAGGTGGACTAGGGCGGTAACAGAGTGGTGGCCTAGAAGGGGACGAAGAGAGAGAGGTAGACCACCAGCCAGATGGTCTGATGACATCAGGAAGGCGGCCGGTACATGGTGGACGAGGTTAGCACAGGACCGGAACGAATGACGTGAAAGAGGAGAGGCCTATACCCAACAGTGGGTCGATACAGGCTGAACAAAGAAGAAGAAGAAGATCAAGAACTACGAAAGGATCCGATACCACAATACCCAAACCAGAAACATATATCTGTCTGTCACACAAACATTTGCTTCGGTGCGGGAATCGAACCCTCTCAGATTAGACTCTCGTTTCACCTTTGGCGACTAGCAAGATTAAATCTTACTACGGCACCATGTACTTTACAGTAGAAAAATTGTTTTGATATAAAGAATGTGTCTACAAAAATTCATATTGTCTTGATTATTGTTCAAGTTTACTTTCGAAACTCGTGTGCCTATCTTCATAGTTTACATTTTAATTATAAGAAACAATGTGGTTTTTTAAACAATGAACAAAGTTTTATATTTCTTACGTTGGTAGAGCCGCCATTTTGTTCCATGACTTAATTATTTTTCATTAATGTTTGTTTGGAAACTTTGTTATTTAGTTTTTATCGAAAATACATTGTTAGTAAGGGTTAAAGAAAATTAGTTTTCTTAAATACTTTTGTTTTAATCACCACCAATATCCTGTTTATTTTATATTACACTAGATGTTGCCCGCGGCTCCGCCCGCGTAGAGGTTATTTTTGGAAGTAAAGGAATACAATCCACGGAGGCATCTTAAGCTATTATTTATATTGTTACTTTTAAAACTCTTGATAAAGTGTCAACTGATTAATTATCTAAGCATTAAATATACTTAGGCACACACACATACACTCACACCTGTAATCCCCGAAAGGGTAGGCAGAGGTGTCACCAGTACATGCACGTTTCGCTGAATTTTTTACGGTCCCATAATGTGATAGGGGGCGCGCCTGTGATACAGGGCACAATTCGAGACTACGGGCTGATACTCAGTATTCGTGGTAGAAAAACTCAATATCCCTTTTATCTCAGGCTTTGACAGCCCCCGTGGCACAGTAGGCAAGTAGCCGGCTGTGAAAACGAGAGGCTGTGGGTTCGATTCCCACACCGGGACAAATGTTTGTGTGACAGACGGGCATTTGTGTCGGGTCTGGGTATTGTGAGACCGAAAGTCTCTCGTAGTCCCTGATACCCACGACACAAGACTCGTATGGGATCGGAGCTATGTGTGTGACTGTCGGGTGATATATTTATATATATCTAAACCAGGGTTCGAATCCGTGACAGCAACAGTTGTATCGCGTACGCTTATAACTACATCACCGAGGCATCGAGTTATACATTTTCAGTCAGGAATTCATTTACAGAGATGAATTCTCCCGTCACCCTCATCGGTATTCCATAACTACCGGCACGCTGCCGCTGACATTCCAATGCAAAAATTCACGTTCCTTAAGCTCTTGACTCCACCACTATTATACCCTATTACGCACTAATAGAAGGTGCATTGGAGTATTGATTGTATTGTTTTCTTTTGTTGGTAGACTTACGCTATGCCACCCAGAAGTTTATTGATAGACCCACGGTATAGCACCCACTACAAGTTGGAATATCATTTTTACGGAGTTTTCTTCCGTAACTTACAAACCTTCAAGAGAAGAGCTTGTATATACATATACACTCACGCCTGTAATCCCCGAAGGGATAGGCAGAGGTGTAACCAGTACACTTTCTTACGGGATTTCAGAATTTCTTACGGCCGCACAATGTGATAAGGGGCGAGCCTATAGCCATACCGGGCTCAATTCCAGACTCCGGGCTGATACTGAGTATTACTTAATAGGAAAACCCAATATCACTGACTCGGGAATCGAACCCGAGACCTCGGCACAGTAGTCGTAACGCATGCACAATTACAACTGCGCCAACGTGGCAGTCACAGTCAGAGCTTGTATATAATCGCGAAAACACATAAATCTATTGTACCGCTTCTTCACCTTCTTGCCCATGGCGTAGTGTGAAGGAGCAGGCCGGCATGATTGTGTTGAGTAGCGGGGGATAGATCGTCTCTCGCTACTCGATACACTAATTGGACTGTACTGCGCTTACCATCAGGTGAAGTGCGGTCACTTTGCCGTGCTAGGATAAAAAAAAACAATAAATTGTAAAAAATATGGTTAATATTTATTATTCTTGTCTAAACTAAGTTACATTATAAAGAAACAATTTTTTTTAAATGCTATCAAATCGAATGTTTATATCGAGCGGTAATTTGCCACTGGGGTAGGTCCTACGAAGACCGAAGACAGTGTCATTGATTACATCGTAGTTATGGACTTCAAATTTCCCATTACAGTATATAACTTTTTTCTTTATTATAATCGTTTTTGAACTGCAAAGAACTTGCTCAGAAATTGAGTTGTAGTTATCCTGTTTAGTAAGGATAAGAAAACCTTGTATATTGCATTTCTCTAAATAAAATACGAAAGGCCAAAGCCCCATAATCCACTTGGTTAACTTTTAATCTGAAGGCGCGCCTTAGTTTTTTAATCTAATGAAATGAGTTTGATACTGCAGGCAATTAATAAGTTTTTATAAATAGTCATTAAAATCAAAGAGAAATCTATCAGAAATATAGACCCCAATATTGTATCATTTTTTATGTGTAACATCTTTACTGTCGGTTTCTGGGAGTGATTTCGTGAAAAGGGACGGAAGTGTGTAACAGGAAGTCGGGGAAGAGTGCGCTATTTGATTTGACCAATGAGCGCGGGGTGCTGGAGTTGGCCATCAGATGGTATCAAACCATTTTCTGAGAGGTTATATTTGGGTTTTCGAATGGAATAGATTGGAATGGAAGGGTATCTAATGTCATCTAAATCAATCATCTAAATCTAATCAAATAGTGGTAGTTTTGAAATTGGAATGTATGGTTTAAGAAGGATTATCCCAATTTATGTTTTTATAAATTTCTTTATAAAATCAGGTGTTTGCATACATATTGTTACGTTGTAACAAGATAATACATAAAAATAATAAAAATAAAAAATGTTAAAATAATTACAAACATAAAGACAAAATAATTAAGTTGTTACTACGGAGCGAAACCACGCGAAATGATCTAGCAATAGCGTATAGAACCAATCAGGGTAATCCTTCTGTCTGAAGCACGAATCCCCACTAAAAAATATCAATTATCACGCACACAAGGAAAAAACCCTTCCTTTAAATACAAGGCGCGGGACACAAAACGACAGTTGATTCCAATACGCACAGGAAACAGGTCGGCTTACAAGTAAATACCACCAGTTAAAATAAAGTAGTAAAATCAGTGCTTAATCATCATCCCCCTTGGTAAGTTAATTATAATTCTTTAGGCTTTTTGCTGTTAGCTAATTCGTGTCTGGTTTTATCCGATTTAAATTCTTCCACCGTATAATAATGATTTAATTACGTAGAGAAATGTGACTCGTGGTGCAGTAAAACATAACCTTACCTTACATATGTTCACTCGGGTTAAATTCATTTAAATACTATTGCCAAATGAAGATGGTCTAGATCAGAAATTAAATGACCACTTGTATTTCACGCGTGTGTTCTCAATATCGGTGGTTTTCTTTCTTTAATGTAACTTTAGTAGACTCAAAATTAATCATTCAATAGTTAACTTAAATAATATCCACCGTAAAAATGTATCTTATATTTAATTTGTAGTAATGTATCTAGAAATGTAGATTTGATAATAACTTAAATTCGTTAGGTTTTAAAAGAAATTATATAATATTACTCCCATCTAAATCGCTGGGAGTCTATTGTTAAATCAGTGAAGTTTTTTATGTACCGGCGTAGCAAATATCGCAGGTCATCGCTTCGCCGATATGCTTGTCTTTAACTACCTACTAGTTTGTAATTATTGCATACGAGAAGGAAGTTATTTTTATTTTTGTACCTCATGGCGTAGTGGATTGGTGATCGACCGGTAAATAGTTAGATGAAGTTCGGTTTTGGGTTTTCAAATAATTTTATATTTTTTTTTGTTCTTCTACTATTACCGGATTGTTATATCGTCACTCCACTGCGCGTATTGTATTTTGTTGTTTTTTATTGTTCGCGAAAGATGCCGACACCCACACATGGTCTCGACTAGTGCTTGGGTCTCGGGGTCTTTTGCGCTACAAACGTCCTGTCGACGCGTTCCAGGAATCTGGGGGACCACCGTACGGGTTGCAGCTGGGAGGTACCAACTCCCGTACCGTCCAACACTGACTCGACTACGGCTCCGAGCCGGGAAGGAGTGCGACCGCGGCAGAACATAGTCGCCGACCTCTGCTGACCTCTGCGCCCGGCACGCCGCTGCATCGCGAGCCACGCGGCGCCCCCGGTCCCTACCGCACCGGCAGACATTGGAGCGTAGTTAAGTCCCCAGCGCACATTGCCCGTCGACCATCACCAAACGGAACTTTCTCTGTGCCGAGAGCTCACGCCCTGAGTGGTTCTCCTCTACCTCAGTAATTGTTTTTTTTTAATAAAAGTATTTTTTTCTTCGGTAACTTGTTTTTTTTGTGCCCCGCCGTCAGGCGGACCGTAACAATATAAACTGTTTTCTGACTATGTGCTTATTTAAACTTGTATGGAGAGATAAAAAATAATTAATATCAAACAAATTGTAATGATTCATTTGAAATAATTTTTAATTTATACACAATCATTTAGTAAAAATTATTTTCCATATTTCACAACTTTAATTAAATTGAAAGTGGAGGTTCCGCTAATCTGATCATTTATCGTAGCGAGAAATTTCAAACTGAGCTTTCGCATTATCAAGTTTAAATCATCTCCATTTGCAAAAAGGGAGCATTGGAGCCGACTCTTAATTGGTGCCGCATTAGCCTAGATATCGCGCCCTATTGCAGTTTCCAACCTTTATATCAAAGGCTGTGTCGATAACTACGTTGACCCGATGAGAATCATTGGTGAAACTGAATGAAAATTTTATGATGTCTTCAACATTTTTGTGTATACATAGATGTATCGCTGGAGGAGTTTTTTTTTATTCTGGCACGGCAAAGTGACCACACTGTACCTGATGGTAAGCGCAGTGCCGTCCAATTAGAGTATCGAGGAGCGACAGAAAATCTACTCAACACAATGCCGCCCTACTTCTTCACACTACGCTATGTGCAAGACGGTAAAGAAGCGGTCAAGGGTCTTATGTCAAAGTACTCAGAAGGCCGTAACTCGTCCAAACATCGTACCCCAACTCTAGACCCCGACAAAAACCGGATGTACACTCGCTGATCCCGGAACGCGACACACTTGCATGTGCCATATAGCGGGTTTTACACTCTGTCGCTATTCGGGGGATATGAATATCCTACCACCAGGAAAGTAGTTGAGTAGTCATTCAGGGATACCTATACGCGTGTGCTTATGTTTATGTTATGTAACCCGATATTTTAATCTTAATTTAACAACTCGTTGCGGTCATACGTACTCAAACCGATATTTATAGGGTTCTTTAATTAAATTTCGCCTGAAGCTATAAATTTTACTGCTGAAAATTTTAATATTCCGACCGCTAACATATTGAAGCGCTTCGTTTACTTCGATTGGATATTTTATTCCGTTTATACGTTGAATAAATCATGAAAGGCTGATCATTGTAAGTCCCTGGAAATTTCTGCAGTTAGCTGTTATCTTATTGGCCGCTTGAGATATATTGAGCACTGATTAATTGCTCATCATATTTTTTTAGGCGGTATTGTGTGATCGGTATTAGTCTAATTACCATGGGCATGGCGTATATTATCAAATCGTCGAATTATAATAATAATAATTTATTTCCATAAAAAAGTACAGTATACATTTAATTTCTTAGAATTAATAGCATTATAGGATGGTTGTACAATAACACTCTATACATGACACTCCGATTCCTAAACTGAGTCATGCTCGTATTATAGGAATCGGCGGATCTCCGTTTTATTTAATCTATTTGCCATCTTATTTGTGGATAATTGTATATGAAATGCATTGAAATGTCAGATTATTAGTAAATATAAATTGATTTCATTTTATTTAATGTTATTTGGTATTTAATTTAATTTGATTATATTTAATTTAAATGTATATATATATATACATTACAATATATATATATATTTATATATATACACAGTCAGGTCATAAGTATTGTCACACAGTAAAAACTTTTATTTTAGAATGCTGGCCACAAAAAAGTTTATTGAATTCGAATTTCAAATTGTTCACGAAAATAAAAATGTACACTTTTTAAAATTTTATTCATTTTTAAATATGGAGTGGACGCTTAAAGAAGACCGTGTTGCAGTAATTGCGTTGCATCGTTGCGGTTACGCGCCAATTCAAATTTTTGACATACTGAAAAATTTGAATATAACCATAAGATTCGTTTATCGTACCATCAAACGATCGTACAATGAAGACTCTAGTGTAGATGACAGGTCAAGAAGTGGTCGCCCTCGGTCTGTTAGGACTCCAGCAGTGATAAAAGCTGTGAAGGCGCGAATTCAAAGAAATCCCAAACGTAAGCAGAAACTGTTGGCCCTTCAGATGGGGTTAAGCAGAACCACGGTGAAAAGGGTGTTAAATGAAGACTTAGGGCTTCGGGCATATCGAAAAAAACAGGACATCGTTTGAATGCTCGTCTAATGGACCTGAGACTGAAGAGATGCCGCGCTTTGTTGAAGCGCTACGCGGGAAAAAAATATCGGGAAATTCTTTTTTCAGATGAAAAAATTTTTACCGTAGAAGAGAGCTACAACAAACAAAATGATAAGGTGTACGCACACAGTAGTGAAGAAGCGAGCAACCGTATTCCGCGTGTCCAACGAGGTCATTTTCCATCCTCGCTCATGGTATGGTTGGGAGTTTCTTATTGGGGCTTAACAGAGGTACATTTTTGTGAGAAAGGTGTAAAAACGAATGCAGTTGTGTATCAAAATACAGTCCTGACGAACCTTGTGGAACCTGTTTTTCATACCATGTTCAATAACAGGCACTGGGTATTCCAACAAAATTCAGCGCCAGCTCATAGAGCAAAGAGCACACAAGACTGGCTGGCGGCGCGTGAAATCGACTTCATCCGGCACGAAGACTGGCCCTCCTCCAGTCCAGATTTGAATCCGTTAGATTACAAGATATGGCTACACTTGGAGGAAAAGGCGTGCTCAAAGCCTCATCCCAATTTGGAGTCACTCAAGACATCCTTGATTAAGGCAGCCGCCGATATTGACATGGACCTCGTTCGTGCTGCGATAGACAACTGGCCGCGCAGATTGAAGGCCTGTATTCAAAATCACGGAGGTCATTTTGAATAAACTTTAGTGTCATAAGAATCTATGTTTTGTTAAGTTCATTTTGGTATATAAATGGTTACATAATGAATAAACTTGTTTCAATTATTTTATATTAAACATGTGACAGAATTTATGACCTGACTAGGTATATTTATTTCATAATTGCTAATAAATTTTTAGTTTCATAATAATCTAATGACTGCAACCTAGTACTTAGCTTTTCTTTCATATTGTATCTGTTCAATTGGTATAGTGATATCTCTTTGTTGATTTTATTGTTGACCCTGCAGCTCATGGAATTGTATTGTCGAAGGGCGAAGACTGTCCTACACTACAATTTATTTAATCACCTATCGTTTAATGTTAATCGTACTTCTATTGGTCAGTTGTTTGTTAATTTAACGATAATTTCTAATTAAACTTTAAAATACCAGCTGTTGCGGACCGTGGTAGTCCGGCAGATATTCCCATTTAGCAGCACAAGAATTCTAGTTGACATGCACAGAGAGAATGTTGAAGGCACAAGGAATTTTAGGTCTGAATGCAAAGTAGTTTGAAGTAAACTTAAACAGTTAAGAGATGTTACAGTACTTACTGCTTCTAAATACTTTATATAGTCCTCGCTGCGTAATTATTGGGTGTTGTCATAAAATGATTTTATTTGAAGTTGGTCTAGTGGCAGTGTGTTTGTCATAAAATAATGATGTTTAAAGTTTGATACTTAGAACAAAATATATATGTATATAAAAAAAAATGGGAAAAAAACTATTTTATAAAAATACTTGCGGGCACGGCAGCCGTTGTATTGCCCTGAAAAAATATCCTGAAATCAGATTGCAGCGTACTTACCATTGTGAATCTAAGCCATCCAGGGAACACATACACAAAATTTCACGTCAAATTTAGTTTAGGATACCATCATTTCAGTGATAAACACAAGTACAGAAGAATTATATTTATATAGATAAGTGTTATTATTATCGCTTGCTCTAACGAGAAGGAAAATATTATGAGGAAACCTGTATACCTGAGAGTTATCCTTACGAATTTCACTGGTTAGTAAACTCTACCAATCCGTATAGACCAGCATGGTTGACTAAGACTTCACCCCCCCTTATTTGTAGAGGAGGATGTATAAAATAAGGCTTATAACATAAAAAATTGTATTGGAAAGCGAAATAAATTAAAAATCAAAGCTGTATACTGATCACACTATATAAAATACATACATATACACTCACGCCTGAAATCGAATCGAAGGGGTATGCAGAGGTGTAACTAGAACACCCACTTTTCGCCGAATTTCGGTCCCATAATGTGATAGGGGGCGAGCCTATTGCCATACCGGGCACAGGTTCCAGATTTCGGGCTAATACCGAAAAATTTCTAGATAGAAAATCCCAATATCAATTTACCCGACCCGGGATCGAACCCGAGACCTCAGCATACCAGTGGTAACGCATGCGCAATTACAACTGTGCTACCGAATTAGTTTTTAAATATGTGTCGAAAATATTCATTGTACAGTCAGCAGCAGATATATATGAGCACATAATGTGTTCAAATAATTCTATACACCCAAGAAAATCAAAAACATCTATACAACATAAGTAGTCAAATTATCGTGAGCATCCATCGCGTCAAAATGATCTACACACTCGATTTTCAAATATTTGTAAACAAATCTTCACAGTAGGAATTGACTGAATTCTCTAACCTATACGTACAGGGTTGTGCGTATGTATTTAAAATAAAAATAAATAATATTTGATTTTTGTATGAAAATAAAAATATTGCTTGTAAGACATGAGATATTCACGATTGTAATCCTTGTCACCGAAACTTTATGGCCACGGCTTAGTAAACCCTTTCTGACTAACCTTGTATATCTTATATATAATAATATTGTGTTTTTTTTTCGATTATTTTTATGACTCCCCATCTAAAATTTGATTCGATAATCGAAAAAATAATTCCCTAGAAGTTATGTATAGCCCTTAATATTAATTGTAAGTACTTTCCCAGAGCTTGAAAAGATTTTCCATACAAAATGTACCTAAATACAATAAACTTTTTTTAAGTTTTGACAGCCTCTGTAGCGCAGTTGGCGAGAAGCCGGGTGTGAAACGAGAGGCCGTGGGTTCGATTCCCACACCGGGACAAATGTTTGTGTAATAGACAGATATTTGTGTCTGGGGTCTGGGTGTTGTGAGACCGAAAGTCTCTCGTAGTCCCTGATACCCACAACACAAGACTCGTATCTTAGTATGGGGTCGGGGCTATGTGTGTGACTGTTGGGCGTTATTTATTATTATTATTAAGTTCTATTACGCAGCGGCATTTCATGCTATCACATTGCTGAATTGTGATATTTAACTTACTTGTAGTATATTTTTTTATAATTTATTGGATAGCAGCAATTGTCTAGTTGGTAGTGGTTTGAACTGTCAAAAAGTAGTATGTTCGAAACCAGCTCAAATGGCATACACCTCTGACTTTTTTATGGTTACGTGTGTATACATTTTTAGTTATCATTCATGCTTTAACGGTGAAGAAAAACGTAACGAAGAAACTTTTTTTGTTATCGCGGGGAAAGCGTTTTAGTACTGCCGCCCGCCCTGGGGCTGGTTGATTCCAAGCAATGTCAACTTGAAAATTGGACAATTTAAACTGGCATTGTAATCCTTATGAGCTATTCTAACTGAAAGTGATATCGTTTTAACATAACTAGAAACGCAAAATATTATTAAAAACAAAGTAAAGTTACCTATGAGCAACGATTTATATGTATTAAGTACTAGATGCGGCGACCAGAACAAATATAATGTTCCATCGAGTTGCGGTTCCGATACCGCGTTGACATTAGTTTGCTTCATGCTACCGAAGTAATCACGCTACAATGCATCCTTCAGTGTCGAAAATTTTTTAATTATTTGTAGCAATATTCCCGAACAAATCTGCCTTAAATTGATATACAGTGCAACTGTTAATAGTATGTAAGGTAAATTACATAATTAATTAATTTCAATTCTGAATATGGGAGAGTCTATTTTTCACAACAAAATTGGCCATCATTGGTCCCATTTTTATCCCCAAAAAGGGACGGAGTTATCACGCTTCTAACAGTCATAGATCAGTCGACCAGAGGCTGCAAAATAGGCACTTGATGGATGAATTTTACTACTGTATTATTTAAAATTCTTTTTTTTTTATCTTGGTGCGGCAAAGTTACGGCACTGCACCTGATGGTAAGCGCAGTGCGATCCAATTAGAGTATCGAGTAGCAAGAGGCGATCTGTCCCCCGCTACACAACACAATCATGCCGGCCTGCTTCTTCACACTACGCCATGGGCAAGAAGGTGAAGAAGCGGTCGAGGGTCTATTGTCAGAGTACTCAGAAGGCCGCGAAACGGCCAAACATCGTACCCCAACTCTAGACCCCCGACAAAAACCGGATGTATACTGGCTGATCCCGGAACGTGACACACTTGCGTGTGGCAGCGGTGGTCGCTATCCGGGCGGATATGAATATCCTACCACCAGCAAATTGTATTGTTCTATCTTTGTATTGTTTATCCACATAATTTTAATACAATTCCAATTTTTCTTTTTTAAACGAGTAAGTGCCCGCTTATTATAAAAATTATTGTTAAACACTTCCAAAAATGTCAATAAATCTACTGTAATAACTTGAGGCTAAGGTAGATCCCGCATTAGGCCAGCAAGCTGGACTAAGGCCTAACCCCTCTCAATAGTAGAGGACGTGACTGTATATGTACAATTGTATTATTTGGGAAGGAGTTTTTATAAACATGGTATTATTCCTTATCCAAATAAATACTTTATTTATCACAAGTATTTAATTTTGAAAAAAGTTACATCTCTTACGTCATTCGATTTCAATGAATATCTTAGGAGATATAACAGTTTTAAAATATCTCCACAGCAAAATTAATATTGTCGTTTGTATGATTGTTTGTTACCTTTTCATGACTAAACGGGTGAACGAATCCTAATGAAATTCAGCAGGGGGATCGATTATATGCTGGAAAAGGACATATGCTACCTTTTTAACCAACTTCAAAAAAGGAGGAGGTTCTCAATTCTTCGGAATCTTTTTTTATGTATGTTCCCCGATTACTCGTAGACGCCTGGACCGATTCGAGAAATTAGTTTTTTGTTTAAAAAGGAATACTCCCCAGGTGGTCTCACTGACACCAAGTCAGGATCTGATGATGGGATCTCAGAAAAATCGAGGGCTACCCTCAAATTTTATATAGACGCATAATTTATTTTTTACTGAAGTCGGTGTACTTTTTACGAATTAAAAACCTATGTCTCAAAAAAATATCTTGAAGGGGTGAAATAGGGGTTGAAAGTTTGTATGGGCAAACCGTAATACCTCAATTTCTTTTCTCAAATCTGGAAAATCTAATTTAGGCTTTTGGTAAGAAATTACCTTTTTTTGTTTGGTAATTTGGTAAGGCTGCCTCGGTGACGCAGTTGTAATTGCGCATGCGTTTAAGACTGCTATGCTGAGGTCTCGGGTTCGATCCCCGGGTCGGGTGAAGTGATTTTTCTATCTAGAAATTCCCAGTATTAGCCCGGAGTTTGGAATCTGTGCCCGGTATGGCGATAGGCTATCGTCCCCTATCACATCATGGGACCGAAATTTGGCGAAAAGTGGGTGCACTAGTTATACCTCTGCCTACCTCTTCGGGGATTACAGGCGTGAGCGTATGTGTGTGGTAAGAAATTAAGAAATGAACTTATGAAGTATTTTTCGAATGCAATTTAAAGCTTCAGGCACAACACCTGAGAGTCAGGACGATTCGTATAGGTGCCTCAGTGCAGAAGACAACTCCTTGGATTGTATACTTCTGCTCCCGAAAATAACTTCCACGCGAGCGGAGCAACAGCTAGTATTGTATAAAAGCGTTTATTTTATAACTAACTGTCTTCTGCACTGACGCACCTGTAGCGATTGTCCTGACTGTCAGGTGTTGTGCCTGAAGCTTTAAATTGCATTAGAAAAATACCTCATAAGTTACTATACACAGTCAGGTCATAAGTATTGTCACACAGTAAAAACTTTTATTTTAGAATGCTGGCCACAAAAAAGTTTATTGAATTCGAATTTCAAATTGTTCATGAAAATAAAAATGTATACTTTTTAGAATTTTACTCATTTTTAAATATGGAGTGGACGCTTAAAGAAGACCGTGTGTTGCAGTAATTGCGTTGCATCGTTGCGGTTACGCGCCAATTCAAATTTTTGACATACTGAAAAATTTGAATATAACCAAAAGATTCGTTTATCGTACCATCAAACGATACAATGAAGACTCTAGTGTAGATGACAGGTCAAGATGTGGTCGTCCTCGGTCTGTTAGGACTCCAGCAGTGATAAAAGCTGTGAAGGCGCGAATTCAAAGAAATCCCAAACGTAAGCAGAAACTGTTGGCCCTTCAGATGGGGTTAAGCAGAACCACGGTGAAAAGGGTGTTAAATGAAGACTTAGGGCTTCGGGCATATCGAAGAAAAACAGGACATCGTTTGAATGCTCGTCTAATGGACCTGAGACTGAAGAGATGCCGCGATTTGTTGAAGCGGTACGCGGGAAAAAAATATAGGGAAATTCTTTTTTCAGATGAAAAAAATTTTACCGTAGAAGAGAGCTACAACAAACAAAATGATAAGGTGTACGCACACAGTAGTGAAGAAGCGAGCAACCGTATTCCGCGTGTCCAACGAGGTCATTTTCCATCCTCGCTCATGGTATGGTTGGGAGTTTCTTATTGGGGCTTAAAGAGGTACATTTTTGTGAGAAAGGTGTAAAAACGAATGCAGTTGTGTATCAAAATACAGTCCTGACAAACCTTGTGGACCTGTTTCTCATACCATGTTCAATAACAGGCACTGGGTATTCCAACAAGATTCGGCGCCAGCTCATAGAGCGAAGAGCACACAAGACTGGCTGGCGGCGCCTGAAATCGACTTCATCCGGCACGAAGATTGGCCCTCCTCCAGTCCAGATTTGAATCCGTTAGATTACAAGATATGGCAACACTTGGAGGAAAAGGCGTGCTCAAAGCCTCATCCCAATTTGGAGTCACTCAAGACATCCTTGATTAAGGCAGCCGCCGATATTGACATGGACCTCGTTCGTGCTGCGATAGACAACTGGCCGCGCAGATTGAAGGCCTGTATTCAAAATCACGGAGGCCATTTTGAATAAACTTTAGTGTCATAAGAATCTATGTTTTGTTAAGTTCATTTTGGTATATAAATGGTTACATAATGAATAAACTTGTTTCAATTATTTTATATTAAACATGTGACAGAATTTATGACCTGACTAGGTATAATAAGGGATGATTTGGTAAAAACGTTGAAACACGTAGGTATTTCTTACCACACACACACACATACGCTCACGCCTGTAATCCCCGAAGGGGTAGGCAGAGGTGTAACTAGTGCACCCACTTTTCGCCAAATTTCGGTCCCATGATGTGATAGGGGACGAGCCTATCGCCATACCGGGCACAGTCGCACAGATTCCAGACTCCGGGCTAATACTAGGAATTTCTAGATAGAAAAACCCAACATCACTTTACCCGACCCGGGGATCGAACCCGTGACCTCAGCATAGCAGTTGGAAACGCATGCGCAATTACAACTGCGCCACCGAGGCAGTCTTACCAAATTACCAAACAAAAAAAGGTAATTTCTTACCAAAAGCTTACATTAGATTTTCCAGATTTGAGAAAAGAAATTGAGGTATTACGGTTTGCCCATACAAACTTTCAACCCCTATTTCACCCTCTTCAAGATATTTTTTTGAGACATAAGTAAAAGTAGGAGGGTACGGGGGCCCTTCCGTCCGGCGGATCAGCTCACCTCCTCTTGGCTCTTTTAGTGGACCGGCGCTTGTTGCGGCCTTCTGACTACTCTGATACTAGACCCTCGACCGCTTCTTCACATCCTCCCCCCATAACTCCATGACAGTGCCTATAATGAGAACAGGACCTACAGCGGTGCGTAACCCCACCACCGCTTTCACAATGGAGTTCACTAACATCCGCGGACTCCATTCGAACCTTAATGCCGTCCACCACCATCTTGAGACGGCCCGGCCTGCTCTTCTCTTCCTGACGGAGACGCAGATTTGTGGTCCGACCGATACCACATACTTGCTTTACCCCGGCTACTCACTTGAAGAAAGCTTCAGGCCGAGGGCCGGGGTATGTCTGTATGTTCGGTCGGACGTCTGCTGTCGCCGTCTGCGCTGCATGGAGGACCCCTCCTTCTCCACCCTGTGGGTACACGTCGACCTCGGCTCTCAAAGTCGGGTTTACGTGTGCCTTTACAGGTCACATGACGGGGACGTGAAGGTCAAGCGCAGGGTCCGGCACTACTCGTCGGCAGATTGGGATGGTATGCGGGATTATTTCGCATCCATCCCTTGGCAGCAGCGCTGCTTTGAGGGAAAGGATCCTTCTGCGAGTGCCGACGCCGTTGCCTGCGAGATCAGACTAGGAATGGAATATTACATTCCTTCCTCTGAGATCGCGGGCAACGGCCGAGGACGCTCCTGGTTCAATCGTGCATGCGCCGATGCTGTTGGTAAAAAACAGACGGCGTATCGCGCTTGGATCAGGGGTCGCGCTAAGAAGGTACCCAATTTCAAGTCCCTCAAAGCAGCCTACAACCGTGCTGCCAAGGCTTGCAAGAGGGAGTATGTTAGAGCGGATGCCCAGCGCGTCTCCAAGATTGGATGTGCTTTGGCCGATCACCCGACAAGCAGTCGTGCTTATTGGAGCTTGGCTAAGGCGGTCCAATCTAATTTCTGTCGCCCTTCGCTGCCACCGCTGAGATGTCGTAATGGAACACTGGCCCATAGCTCGCAAGAGAAGGCCGATTTACTGGCAAACCTCTTCGCGGCTAATTCGAGACTCGAGGACTGCAATGCTCATTTACCACCTACGCTGCCCGGTTGCGGTCACACAATGCCTGATATCCATATCAGGCATTGTGATGTGCGGCGTGAGCTGCAGTCTCTCGACGTCCGGAAGGCCAGTGGTCCGGATGGTATCCCAGCGCTTGTTCTCAAAAAGTGTGCAGCGGAGTTGTCTCCTGCACTGACGCGCCTATACCGATCGTCCTACCTCTCAGGTGTTGTGCCTGAATCTTGGAGGGAGGCCAATGTGCAGCCGATCCCCAAAAAGGGTGATCGGTCAGACCCTAACAATTACCGCCCAATCGCCATCACCTCAGTGATCTGTAAAGTCATGGAGCGACTAATTAACAGCCAATTAGTTCGTTACCTGGAGGATCACTCGTTGATCAGTGACAGACAGTATGGTTTCCGCCATAACCGATCAACGGGTGATCTTCTAGCGTTTGTATTGCATCACTGGGGCGAGGCGATTGACAGGCATGGCGAGGCTCTGGCTGTGAGTCTCGACATAGCCAAGGCGTTTGATAGGGTCTGGCACCGTGGCCTTCTCTCCAAGCTCCAGGCATACGGTCTGCCCGACAACCTGTGCAAGTGGATTTCCGGCTTTCTGCATGAGCGTAGAATGCGTGTCCTCGTTGATGGACACGCTTCGCAGCTCATGTCAGTAAATGCCGGAGTACCACAAAGTTCTGTGATTTCGCCCACCTTGTTTCTTCTGCATATTAATGATATGTTGTCGCTTGGCAACATTCATTGCTATGCAGACGACAGCACGGTTCATGGGCGTTATTGCAGCAAGCCTCCTGGTTGCCGGGCGGATACTGAGAGAAGACGCGAGGATCTTGTCATGGAGCTCAGCCAGGCCTTGGATCTCATATCATCATGGGGTACCAGGAATCGGGTTGAGTTTAATGCCAAGAAAACTCAGGTGTGCGCGTTCTCGTGCAAGAAGTCTCCGTTTTCTCCAATCCCCGTTCTTCAGGGTGTTCCACTCGCAATGCGGAATGACCTTAGTGTCCTAGGTATGGATATCCGCTGCGATCTTAATCCAAGGAGTCACATCGAGGGCGTAATATCCGCCACTTCCCGCAGGGTCGGAATCCTGAACAGGGTGCGGCGGTTTTTCACGCCCGGTCAGCTCTACCGCTTATATAAAGCACAGGTGCGACCGGGAATGGAATACTGCTCGCACCTCTGGGACGGTTCCGCAAAATACCTCCTCGATGCCTTGGACGGGTTGCAGCGGCGGGCCATCCGCATTGTGAATGATGCAGACGTGAGTAACAGCCTGGAGCCGCTACAGCTGCGTAGGGATATTTCCTCGCTTAGCGTGTTCTACCGTCTGTATCATGGTGAATGCTCTGAAGAATTGTTTGATCTTATCCCATCCTCTCCCTTCCATACCAGAACCACGCGTACTGGATTACGAAGCCACAGCTTTGTGGTGTCTACTACCCGGCCCGAACTAAGAGGTTCGCAAACTCGTACTTTTGCCGCACCATCAAACTGTGGAACAGTTTGCCAGCTACCGTGTTCCCTCCTTCCTATGATCCTGGGTCCTTTAGGCTTAGTGTGAAGAAGCTACACAGCAGGCCGGCATGATTGTATTGAGTAGCGAGGGATAGATTATCACTCGCTACTTGATACTATAATTGGACGGCACTGCACTTACCATCAGGTGCAGTGTGGTCACTTTGCCGAGCCACGATAAAAAAAAAAAAAAAAAAAGTTATTAATTCATAAAAAGTACACCGACTTCAATAAAAAATAAATTATGCATCTATATAAAATTTGAGGGTAGCCCTCGATTTTTCTGTGATCCCATCATCAGATCCTGACTTGGTGTCAGTGAGACCACCTGGGGAGTATTCCTTTTTAAACAAAAAACTAATTTCTCGAATCGGTCCAGGCGTCTACGAGTAATCGGGGAACATACATAAAAAAAATATTCCGGCGAATTGAGAACCTCTTCTTTTTTTGAAGTTGGTTAAAAAGATAGCCTATGTCCTTCCCCAGGATATAATCTATCCCTCTTCTGAATTTCATTAGGATTCGTTCACCCGTTTAGTCATGAAAAGGTAACAAACAATCATACAAACGACAATATTAATTTTGCTGTGGAGATATTTTAAAACTGTTATATCTCCTAAGATATTCATTGAAATTAAATGACGTAAAAGACGTAACTTTTTCAAAATTAAATACTTGTGATAAATAAAGTATTTATTTGGATAAGGAATAATACCATGTTTATAAAAACCCCTTCCCAAATATTACAATTGTACATATACACTCACGCCTATAATCCCCGAAGGGGTAGGCAGAGGTGTAACCAGTACACCCACTTTTCGCCGAATTTCGGTCCCATAATGTGATAGGGGGCAATACAATACAATTGTTTCAGAACAAATTCGATAACCATTAAAAATGTCGGTGAGCCAACCGAAAAAGATAGAAGCTATGCTGTCGCGGTCTTTTTTTAGAACTTTCTAAGAGGAACAATTCCGTGATACATGATTGTTACGTAACTTTAACCGTTTACGCAGCGCACGCAACGGAAGCTCTCAAAAGGAATAAATTTTCCCCGTTTTTGAAACATTTTTCATTGCTGCTCCGCTCCTATTGGTCATAGCGTGATGTTATATAGCCTATAGCGCTTCTCGATATGTAGACGATCTAACACTAAAATAATTTTTCAATTCAATCCAGTAGTTCCTGAGCTTAGCGCGTTCAAATAATTGTTTATTCACTCTTCAGCTTTATATATAAGTATAGATTTAAAGTGATTTATTTATTTTACACTAAAATTTAAATTTTGCATTATTTTTATTTATTTATGTGGTTTCAATAACACCTCACTTTGAGTCACCTAAATAATTGTAAATACAAAAGTTTAAAATAAAAGTAATTTGTTTCAACAAAATACATGATGACGAAATACATTATTTTGGTCTCTGCCACTGTTGGGTAATAAAATAAAATTTTACACAACTACACAATCTCCAGGATAGTTCCTCAAAAATTGAAATGAACTGTCGCATCTGCTCATTGTGATGCTCTTTGGTCTTTGGCTTAGAAAATGGATAAATGGCATTAGCGTGCGGAAAAGTTATTTGGAACATATTGTTTCTACGACAATTCGTGTCTATCGGTAGAATGTATGTCAATGCCTATGAGTAAGCTTTTTAATATGTCTGTGTGTGCATACACATGCACACACAGACATATTAAAAAGCATCTGAATGCGTGTTTGCGCATGCATATGCGCAAACACGCATTCAGACACCAACATAAAAAACTTGAAACTTCAGAAAAGTAACCTACGAGTAAGGTTTGTAATACGCAGGCGCATACGCGCGTATTAATACATACTAACATAACAAAACCTAAAATTTGAGAAAGTAACGTGCGAGTCAGCTTTATAATACGCAGGTGCATACAAGCGTATTAACCCACGTACTAACATAAAAAACTAAAATGAAAAAATTTACCTACGAGTAAGCTTTGTTATACGCAGGCGCGTACACGCGTATTAACACACATTAAAAAATCATATATAATATACTATGTATTCTATCTCATTTTCTTGCCGACTTATATTTATGTGATTGTCTCTTAGTTGTGACGTATTTTAAATTTTTGTTTAATCGAGTTTCAAATCACAGCGATTTTAAATTTTAATATTATTTAACTGTTTTACCAGTGGTAGTGCCATGCTGCGCACCTTCGAGTAGCAGCCGAATGGGCCGGCACGCCCGGGGAAGAACCACTCTCTCACAGAAAACCGGCGTCAAGTGGCACCTATGCTGTCGCGTTTCGTTTGGTCTGTGAGAGTCCCGGAGGCCCACTCTCCCTATCCTTCCCCCACACCACTATGACAGTGCGAAATCTGGTTCGACTACCCCAGGAGGGTACCACCGGCGTACATCGCGGTGGAGAATCCCTCTCTGGGCGTCCACGCTCAGGTCGTACATCACCTGTGCGTGGATGTCCAGGCTGCCCTCCGTATTCTGGGGGGGGCAATTTTGCGCTCTACACACCTGTTCGGGGCAAACGGAGCAGGCAACATAAGGCGACCCCTTCCACTCTTGCTGTGGACTTTTGCAACATAAGGGGGCTGAATTCCAACTTGAACGCCGTCCACTTCCATCTTGAGACGGCCAAACCGGCCTTGCTCTTCCTGACCGAGACGCAGATTTCTTCTCCGGCTGACACGTCTTTCCTCTCCTACCCGGGGTACAAACTGGAACATTCCTTTGTACCGCGGGCTGGGGTGTGCGTGTACATTAGAGAGGATATCTGCTCTCGTCGCCTCGGCAGCCTTGAAGGGCGGGACCTATCCAACCTCTGGCTACGCATAGACTGCGACGACCATCCGCGAATCTACGCGTGCCTGTATAGGTCCCATAGCGGTAATGCTGAAACTGACCGACTCGTTGAGCACATGCAAATGGCTACAGATTCTGTGCTGCAGCAGATCCCATCCGCAGAGATCGTGATTCTCGGCGACTTTAACGCCCACCACGCCGAATGGCTAAGATCACGCACCACCGATCATGCGGGGAGATCTGTCCATGATTTCGCATTAGCATATGATCTGACACAACTGGTCACCTCGCCAACGCGAATCCCAGATGTGGAGGATCATACACCTTCCCTGTTGGACCTTCTGCTGACCTCTCATCCGGATGGCTACCTGGTTTCCGTCGAACCTCCTCTTGGTTCATCGGACCACTGTCTTATCCGGAGCACAGTGCCAGTTACGCGTTCGACACGGCCTCGCTTTGCGGGCTGCCGCCGCGTATGGCACTATAGGTCAGCGGATTGGGACGGGATGCGGTCATTCTTTGCGTCCTACCCATGGGGGCAGATTTGCTTCTCGCCGGATGATCCTGACGTCGTTGCTGACTCTGTCACCGATGTGGTGCTTCAGGGTATGGAACTTTTTATTCCGTTCTCTGCAGTGCCCATCGGGGGCAAGTCCCAGCCTTGGTTTGGTCGTTCCTGCAAGACGGCTTCACGCCGAAAGCGGGAATGCTACCAAGCCTGGGCTGTCGCATCGGCGTCTAGTGATGTAAATACCAGCGCATTTAAAAAGGAGTATAACTCTGCCTCTAGGTCCTTCAAAAGTGTTATTGCTAAAGCGAAGTCGGAGCACATTGGCAGAATTGGCGAGAGACTGGCGCGTCTCCCGTCAGGAACACGTGCATTTTGGTCACTCGCCAAGGCTGCCTTAGGGAATTTCTGTAAGCCGTCTTTTCCACCCCTGCACACGGAGGATGACTCGTTGGCCCATACCGCGAAGGTGAAAGCCGATCTTCTGGGATCTCTCTTCGCGTCCAATTCGACTCTGGATGACCAAGGAAATTCACCACCGACAATCCCGCGGTGCGACAGTACGATGCTTGAAGTTAAGTTCAGGCAAAGTGCAGTTCGCAAAGCACTTCTTTCCTTGGACATTCATAAGTCGAATGGGCCCGATGGCATCCCTCCGATCGTGTTGCAGGCATGTGCTCCGGAGTTGGCACCGGTTCTAACGCGTCTTTTCCGGCACTCCTATGCATTAGGCGTAGTCCCGAAATCCTGGAAGGCTGCTTTAGTTTACCCGATCCCTAAAAAAGGGAACCGCTCGGATCCGTCCAATTACAGGCCTATAGCCATCACCTCCTTGTTCTCCAAGATAATGGAGTCCATTATCAACTGCCAGCTCCTGCGGTACCTAGAGGAGCATCGGCTGATTAGCGACCGCCAGTACGGCTTTCGTCGGGGTCGCTCAGCCGGTGATCTTCTAGTTTACCTGACACATAGATGGGCAGCAGCAGTTGAGACCAAGGGGGAGGCGCTTGCAGCCAGTCTGGACATAGCGAAGGCCTTTGATCGGGTATGGCACAAAGCGCTTCTTTCGAAGCTACCTTCTTATGGGCTTCCCGAGAAATTATGCAATTGGATCACCAGCTTTTTGGCAGATCGGAGCATCAAGGTCGTCGTCGACGGTGCATGCTCTGATCCTAAATTTGTCAATGCTGGTGTTCCACAAGGCTGTGTACTGTCTCCTACTCTGTTTCTTCTGCATATCAATGACATGTTGCAAATCAGCAACATTCATTGCTATGCGGATGATAGCACTGTAGATGTAATGTACACTGGCCGTGCTAATATTTCTCGGGAATACGTCGACGAGAGCCGGAACAAACTTGTGTCTGAAGTCGAGTTTTTGCTAGCCAAAATCTCGGACTGGGGTCGACTAAACTTAGTCCAATTCAACCCCAAAAAGACACAAGTCTGCGCGTTAACCGCTAAAAAGTCACCATTTGTCGTAACACCTCATTTTGAGAACACTCCCTTGTCTGCCACAGCCAGTATCGGAATACTTGGCGTCGACATTTCGAGCAACGTCCAGTTCCGCGGTCAATTGGAAGGTAAGGCCAAATTGGCCTCAAAGAAGCTTGGTGTGCTCAGCAAGGCGAGACGGTACTTCACGTCGGGTCAACGCCTAAATCTCTATAAGGCGCAAATTCGGCCCCACATGGAGTACTGTTCTCATCTCTGGGCGGGAGCACCCCAATACCAGCTACTTCCATTTGACCGCATTCAACGTAGGGCGGCTCGGGTTATCGACGATCAAACTCTTTCCGATCGGCTTGATCCATTGGCTCTGCGTAGAGATGTTGGATCACTCTGCATCTTCTACCGCATTTATCACGGGGAGTGTTCCGAGGAGTTGTTTGGATTGATCCCCGCGGCTAGATTTCACCATCGGACATCGCGCACAAACCAGAAATTCCATCCACACCACCTCGATGTCCAACGTTCCACAACAGCGCGATTTTTAAGGCATTTTCTGCCTCGCACAACCACTCTGTGGAACCAGTTATCGCCGGGGGTCTTTCCGAACCGTTACGACTTGGGAACCTTCAAGAAGAGAGCATATTCTTTCCTGAAAGGCCGGCAACGCATTTGCAAGCCTTCTGGTGTTGCAGATGTTCATGGGCGGCGGTGATCACTTTCCATCAGGTGAGCCTCCTGCCCGTTTGCCTCCTTTTAACATAAAAAAAAAAAAAAAAAAAAAAAAAAAAAAAAACTTCAAATGAATATTTGTAAGATTAATTAGTGATACATTCCATGTGGGTCCGCTGGTAAAGATTACTTGCGGAGAAGGCAAAATCGAATCACTATTTTTATTTTTTAGCACCCCAACAGAATGATTATATATTAATTCAATTTACATATTGTTAAACTAATTATTTAAAATACAATGTAATCATACCGATCATAGGCATGCATGACGTTTTTAATAATGTGGATAATTTAATGCTACATTACAAGAATCTTAAATAGTAATTTAGAAATTACAAAAAAATAATTAATCATCTTAAGTTACATTATGTTAACATTATAATAATACACAACGAATTTATGAAAGCTATGATATCTATATCTTTAAACTATAATTCATAATTATTTGGGTTTGGATTCGGCAGGTGTGAAAATATATCAGTGGATATATTTTATTTTGATTTCATATAATTTGGACAGTATTCAAGTAATTCGAAACAAAGATATGTCACTGACGTCATACAAGGAATGAAATCAATACTTGACTAGTATTTGATAAAATAAATCCATTTGACAATGCCATTATAGTAATGTTATTCCAAACAATTATGAGTCTAAATACATATATGTATAGGATTTATTATTCATGTTTGTTAATTTGTTCTGGAAATCTGCTTAGATACCAGATTGTTTATCATAACAACGGCCTTCAGTTTGCTATTAAATATTTGACAATGTATGTGCTCAGTTATAATTGACAGATTGAGTGCTCACATCATTTTGAAACTTTTGGTGTGTAGATAATTTTGGTCACTTTGAGTGTGTGGTACTTTATGATCACCTTGGTTGTTTAGCTACTTCTGCTGCTGACTGTACATACGTACGGTACTAGTAGTTTACGTAGGGTAAAAGGCCTTTGTATTAAAAACGTAACATAAAAAATAAATAAATATACAAACGCTTATATAATAAATAATAATAATACTAGCCCTGTATTAAACATTGTCCCACTGCTGGGCACGGGCCTCCTCTACTAATGAGAGGGGTTAGGCCTTAGTCCACCACGCTGGCCTAATGCGGGTTGGTGGACTTCACATACCTTCGAAATTCTCAGGTATGCAGGCTTCCTCACGATGTTTTCCTTCACAGTTAAAGCAAGCGATAATTAACATCTAATACACACATAAGTTTAGAAAAGTCAAAGGTGTATGCCACTTGGGTTTCGAACATACGTCTTTCGTCTTGACAGTTCGTACCGCAACCAACTAGGCTATCGCTGCTTATTATATAATTACAAACTTAATAATAAAGTAATATTAGAATTATGAGAACATAGCGCTACTTAGTAATATTGTAGCATGTTTTCTATTTATAAATGAGTTGTGTACGTAAACATCTAGTGAGCGTCAAAGAAAATTTTACAGAAAGTTTCATAAAAAAGCTAGAATCTCAACATCGTAGAAATAAATGTAGAAATTATTTTATGCATACTAGACGTTCACAACTCAAATAATGACTTGACACTTTACACCATAGCATTCAGTCAACGGATATAAATTCTTAAGAAACATAAATGTTAAATAGCTGAGCAACTTAAGCTATTTAAGTAATTGCTCTTTTCGTTTTCCTTTGTACTCTGTTCACATATCTTAATAAATAAAATAAATAATAAAGCTTTTTATTTCTTGCACTTTTGTTAGTTAAGTAAGTATGTAGAAAGAAGTCAACTAAAATTATACATATATACACTCACGCCTGTAATCCCTGAAGCAGAGGTGTAACCGGTACACCCACTTTCGCCGAATTTCGGTCCCATAATGTGATAGGGGGCGAGCCTATCGCCATACCGGGCACAAGTTGCAGACTCCGGGCTAATACTAGAAATTCTAGATAGAAAAACCCAATATCACTTTACCAGACCCGGGGATCGAACCCGAGACCTCAGCACAGCAGTCGCAACGCATGCGCAATTACAACTGCGCCACCGAGGCAGTCTAGTACTTAAATGATACATAAATGAAAATACCTTATCATGTCGTATTTTCACGCAAATGGGAAATAAAACGAGTGTAAAGATAATTACGAAGAGTTTGATATACTGTAGGTAACACAAGAAATAATCTGATGAAGTCGTATCTGTTTTTTAATCTATATTTGTTAGTTTATAATATTGCAGCGCGTGTTAATGTACTTGTGAGATCAATTGACACGTTTAATACGTAGTATTATTTACAACAGAATTAGTAGTAGCACAGTTTCAAAAACGTAGCTTGGCAACGCCTTTGATGTTTACAATAAAAAGTTTTTTAATTCATAATAAGTACACCGACTTCAATAAAAAACAAATTATGCGTCCCTATAAAATTTGAGGGTTGCCCTCGATTTTTCTGAGATCTCATCATCAGATCCTGACTTGGTGCCAATGGGAACATCTGGGAAGTATACCCTTTTAAACAAAAAACATTGAGAACCTCCTCCTTTTTTGAAGTCGGTTAAAAAAGCTGATAAACCATCGATACAAGTTAACACGGACAAGATTCCACAAATAGTGTATATTTCAAGCATCAAAAGTCACTGATCTGGTCAATGCTCTTGCATTGTTCTTCATAACAGTTTCTCAATTTATGTCATGAACAATAATTAGGAATTCACATTTTATGAAAATTCAACGAATTTTATATTACGAGCATGTTCAACATAATATATTGTTTCTATGACGTCCAACATTTGTAATTTAGGTGCTAATCACCTTATGTTCAGAGCTGATAAGTGACTTTAATGCTTTAAGTATTCACTATCATTGGAGTCTTATCCGTGTTAACCAATAGTTGCCGACTGTACTCATCCACAAACAAACTTTTTATTTAGAGGCTTCATTGGTAGAAGTTAGTGATAGTTTTTTGGAAATCTATTAAACGCCTATGAGCGCCAACACAACCCACATCCAAGAACTTATGAGGGTTGCAAACCTTTTTGGGAAAGAATACAGGATGTTTGACTGCCTCGATGCGCAGTTGTAATTGGGCATGCGTTACGACTGCTGTGCTGAGGTTTCGGGTTCGATCCCCGGGTCAAGTAAAGTTATATTGGGTTTTTCTATTAAGAAATACTTCCTCTCAGGAGTTCATGCCTAGATTAACGCAGGGTCCTATTTACAGCAACTTTAATTATAGATATAAATCTAAAAGTGCCAATTGGAATTTATTTAGCGCTTTATTTGCTCAACATGTCGGGGACTTCACTCGCAATAACCTCTCAGCTGAAACGTGTGCCGAAATTATGTCGGACACGTTTACATACTGTGCGGACGTCACAATCGGTCGGGGCTCCATTACTAATACTCGTAGATGTGATTGGTGGAATAACTATCTAGTTCACCTGCGTCGTACCTTTCGCAGGGCTCGTAGGAGGTTTAACCGACTTAAAAAACGCTGTGTTACAGGAGAAGCATTTACAGCTGCTTTTATCGCACTCAAGGTTGCCAGATCACATTATAAAGCTGCGGTGAATAAATCGAAAGGTATTTTATTGCGTAAAATTGTAGAACGATTGGATAAGGAAGGTCCGTGGTCTCCTCTATACCATGAATTCAAAGCAAATAGGTCAATAAATCTGGCCTATATACAGAATATTAAAATAGACAACACCTATACAACTGGTATAGAGGATACAACGGAATCCCTGTTAAACTCCCTAATACCCGATGATACAGTAGCGCGTGATAACGAATATCATAACCAAATACGGATGTGGGCCGCGGAACCACCGAACACCCCCTCGTCGGATTTCCCGTCTTTTGAAGAATTTATCGATATCGTTAGATCTTTACCTGTTAACAAAGCCTCCGGTGAGGATAAAATATCTAATAAAATGATCAAGGAAGCGTGTAAAGCAGCGGGCGATTCTATTCTAATAGTTTTTAATCGATGTATTGCTGAAGGTGTTTTTCCTCGAATTTGGCGATGCGGTTTTATTCGGATAATACCAAAAAGTGGTGACAAGCCACCCGACGACCCTAAATCTTATCGGCCTATAACGTTATTACCATCCTTAGGTAAATTGCTTGAACGACTAATTGTTCCTCGGCTAATACCGGGCGGTCCAAAGTTTCATGAGAAGCAATTCGGTTTTACTGTAGGGAAATCTACTGTTGACGCCGCTTTATCCGTTAGAAGAACTGTTAGCAACTCGAATAGTAAATACGTCTTAGGTATATTCTTGGACATATCCGGTGCTTTCGATAATGCGTGGTGGCCAATGCTACTACTTAAGCTGAAAATCCGAGGTTGTCCTAAAAATATATATTCACTTATTTATTCATATTTTTGTCTAGGCACAACCAAATTAAAACTTGGTCACCACGAAGCGTCGAAAGCTCTTACGATGGGTTGTCCACAAGGCTCAGTAGTCGGTCCGTACTTGTGGAATTTAGGCTTCGACGACTTTTTCGCACTCCCTTTACCTCAAGGTTGCTCCTTAACCGGCTATGCTGATGACGGGCTCTTGCTTGTTCAGTCGAATAGTAGATCGGGACTAGAAAGTTTGGCCAGCGCGTGTTTAAAGTTAATTTTTGATTGGGGTGAAAGAAATCGTCTGACGTTCGCACCTCATAAAACTTACCAACTACTTTTAAAGGGCATTCTTAAAACACCGCCGCGAATTAAATTCAATAATATTTATATAAAACGCAAAGAATCGGTCTGTTACCTAGGGCTAGTTTTGGAGAGAAACTTTTCGTTCTTAGAGCATATAAAATCCGTCGGGGAAAAGTCGAAACGCAATTTCTATGCCTTGACAAGGATATCCACTTCAACGTGGGGATTATCTTTTAACACATTAAAAGTCATCTATGGGGCTACTTACTTGAGCAGTATTTGCTATGGATCACCTGTATGGGCTGATAGGGCTACTATCGGTGCTGTGCGAAGAAAATTGCTCCAGAGTCAACGTTTGGCGTTGATATTCTTGTGTAAGGCGTATAGAACCGTTAGTACTGAAGCTTTACCTATCCTTGCGGGTGTACTTCCAGTCGATCTGGAGGCACAGCGTCGCGCCGCTATGTATTACTCCACGAGAGAGGATATGGACAAAAACTTTCTTACGTCGCGCGAACTCTCGAGAATCGGTAGACTTTTTAAACAGCGTTCCGAAATATGCAACGAACTGCTAAACGAGTGGCAATGTCGATGGGATAATTCAATTAAAGGGCGGCATTTATATCAGTATTTTCCTTTGGTTCGCGATCGTCTAACAAAAACTTGGCTAGAAATTGATCACTGTGTTTCACAATTTCTCACCGGTCATGGCAACTTTAAGAGCAAACTATTCTCATTTAAGTTGGTTGATTCGCCTGCGTGCCCATGTTCTACACCAAACTGTGAGTACGAACAGTCCGCGCATCATGTTCTTTGGGAGTGTAGTCTCTGGCAAAATGAGCGCAACATTATGCTTGACAGTATGCAGATAACATCTGGAGTTGTATACTATATGGACCTTGTGGAGACTGGGAGGAATTTCCGTGCTTTCCGGCGTTTTTGCCATACCTATTATTGGAATCAAGCGTAACAGCTCGCATGATAGGACCCGTTAAGTAACTTCCGTGGTGCTTTACGTCTGGCCTCTCCAGACGTAAATGTCTTTTATTGGAGGTTAATACCTTTTTAGTTCAGTATTTGTCTCCCGCTTTGCTATGGAGGGAAGTGGACAATTTATATTTCCAACTCCTCCCTATATTTCTATTTGATTAATTTCGTTGCGGGATAAAAGACAGTTATTAGGCATTCCCAGAGACTCGCCGAGTTTCATTACTCGGTGTCGAAAAAAATGCGTGCCATTGTTGATCCTGGCTAAACAGGAGTTACAATGGCGGGTGTGTGGGCGGGATAGTCTCTGTTCCTCTCAGTCTGCAGTGTGGAATTGTGTCCAGTATGACGATAGGCTCACCCCCTATCACATTATGGGACCGTAATAAAATCACCGAAAAGTGGGTGTACTAGTTACACTTTGTCTGCTACTTATTACAGTGTGAGTGTATGTATATGTGTAATAGAGGATGTGAAACTAGGTCTCTGGAAATTTTACTCATACAAAATGCAATCAATTTTCGGTGAAATAGTGATATGATCTCAATGTAGCTGACTCATTCATACTGTAAATGACAGTATTACAATGTGACTCTACTCAATATGACGACCACCAAAAATAAAATCATTCTATTATAAAAACCAAGATAACTTAATATAATTATTTTCCTTAAGTATTAAGTTCCTGGATGCTTAACAAGAAATTAATCCAATTTCATAACTGTTTACACTGATTTAATAGAATATAGGTTAAAAAATCTTTGTTATACATAATTGCTATAATTTTAGTTTTGGTCTAGCTGTAACTTTGCTATAATTTTTTTACTTTATTACCCTGGCACAGCAAAGTGAGCACAGTTCACCTAATGGTAAGCCCAGTCCAGGCAACTATGCCGGCTTTCTGAGTATCTTCTTCACACTACGCTTTAACTTGCGACCGTTCAGTCAGTTTTGTATTAGCGGTAATTTGAATAATATAGTGATAACTATCCACGATGCTAATGTCATGTCTGCATTCTACCAAATTAAATAAAAATTATGATAGCCTCTGTCGTGCAGCGGGCGAGTATCCGGATGTGAGTGTGACCGCACTTCACCTGATGGTAAGCGCAGTACGGTCCAATTAGAGTATGGAGTAGCGAGAGACGATCTATCCCCCGCTACCTAACACAATCATGCCGGCTTGCTCCTTCACACTACGCCATGGGGAAGAAGGTGAAGAAGCGGTCGAGGGTCTATTGTCAGAGTACTCAGAAGGCCGCAAAATGGCCAAACATTTTATCCCAACTCTAGACCCCCAAAAAACCGGATGTACACTGGCTGATCCCGGAACGCGACACACTTGCGTGTGCCACTATGGCGGGTTTTTCACCCTGTGTACGGTGGTCGCTATCCGGGCGGATATGAATATCCTACCACCAGCATATTCGATTCGATTCCCGCACCGAGACATACGTTTGTATAACAGACAAATATTTGTGTCGGGTCTAGGTGTTCTGCGACCATAGTCCCTTGTTCTTGATACCCATGATACAGGTTTTACCTAGTGTGGTGTCAGAACTAAGTTTTTTTTTTATATCATAGTCCGACAAACGAGCCAGTGGGTCACCTGATGTTAAGTGATCTCCACCGCCCATGAACATCCACAATACCGAAAGTATCATGTATGCGTTGTCGGCCTTAAAGGACAGGAATAGGGATTAGGGAAGGGAAGGGGGAATCTGGGCCTCCGGTTATCTCACTTACCATACGAAACGCGACAGTAAACTGTCACTTTACGTTGGTTTTCTGTGAGACAGTGGTACTACCCCGGTCGAGCCGGCCCATTCATGCTGTAGACAAATATGTCTACAGCGTGGCTCTACCACTTTCATTTATTGAAATGATATTTGTCAACAACTAGTGCTTCAACTTGTTGCGAGTTATTATAGGCACATCTGTCTTTATATTCAAAAAAATGTAATCAAAACTCCCAAAATGACGTGTAATTTTTGGAATCAAAAATCTAAAATGCCTGGGATTTGAACCCAGGTTGTAACCGATTTCTCAGCCTAGGTATGTAGCCGGTAGACTAACGAGCAGATAGCATCGATGAGGAAGTGATAACATTGTGCCTTTATTGTTATGCATCACAACAATTATTGTGAAGTATGATGTATAGTTTATGCATTCTAATGATAAGAAAATAATAATATGGACTGATATTTTGTATACAGCGTGTTAAAACTTACACATAAGGAGACAGTTCTGAGTACTGACACTAGACCGTCGACCGCTTCTTCACCTTCTTGCCCATGGCGTGTGAGGAAACAGGCCGGCATGATTGTGTTGAGTAACGGGGTATAAATTGTCTCTTGCTACTCGACACTCCAATTGGACGGACTGCACTTACCATCAGGTGCAGTGTGGTCACTTTGCCGTGCCAGGTAAAAAAACAGTTGGGTTTAGTCTTAGACATAAAGAATCGACTGAGCGCTCCCTATCCAGCCATTAAGTGAATACGGACAGAAAAATGTGAGAGAGATAAAGTGACCGAGCGCCCAGTAGTTGTCGTTTTCTTGCCCGTAAAGCTTCTTGCCCGTTCTTCTTTAGCAAAAATGGATTCCGAATTGGCCGTAGAGTAAAAAGCATTGACGGAATCTATTGCCTTTTTAAGGATAAATAAATAATTAAAACGTTAAATATCCTTAACTAATTAACAATATGTGCCAATTTAAATTTAGGTTCCAAAGTTAGTTTATCGCAGACCATAGCTAAGTATTTAGTATGATTTGAATTCATCATATAATAATAAAACATCTTAATAATAATAAACACATCCAATAGTCACACATAGTCCTGAGTACCAAGAACTACGAGGGACTACGGTCCCACAACACTCAGACCCGAAACTACAATTTTTCTATTACAAACATTTGTCTCGGTGCGGGAATCGAACCCACGGCCTCTCGTTTCACAGGCGGTTACTCCTACTTTCACCATAGAGGCTATCATTATAGATATTTTCCATTTTATGTTTGCAAAAAAACACCCTGTATCAAGCAATATCGCGATATTCATATCAATACACGTCATACAATTTATTGAAACATATGAGCTGATGACAGCCTGTGTACAACACTCAATAAAAAGACACAAATGTCGTTGTATCCTCACCGCGCGAATAATTATAATCATTTGTGATTTAAAAATCGTATGCGTATAAATTAAAATAATTAAAAAAGATACCATCAAAATGTGTTATGATAAATTTTTATCGTGTTTAAATAGTGGTGTGAAACGAAACGTTTTTGGTTCTATCCATGGGAGTGCGAGATATTTCTCCATCAACGGACATAGTGTTAACGTGAGTATAACAATATTCAATAATTTTCCTTCTTTTCCTTATAAATATTTAATGTTTTCAATTTTATTATGTATGTGTATAAAAGTATTTATACGTACGCTAGTTGTAAGCAATCTAAAACATACTTCGGATTACATTTAGACTAATAAAAGTATAGACGAATCTGTTGTGGTATAAATTTATGTACGTAGTATGTAAAATTATGTATTTGGTAGTTTGATAAAGTTACGATATGTCACGGAGAGACAAGGCGTTGAACTCATTTTAATATAATAATAATAAATATTTATTTACTTCTCCATTTGTTTTTTACTGTTTAGTATTACCATAAACGTCTCACACTAGGCTAGGTTTTTACACTGAGTAACTTATACATTAATATAACGTTAAGGTGTAATCTCCAGTAGTGCAAGGAAAAGTATAACGACATATTTATTACTTCTCTAAAATTATATAGATTTATAATCTTGATGGACAATGTCTATTTCCTGCTTCAATGTAACCCTTACGGATGGTTACACATTTTAACTGAGGAACATTTAACATAATTATAGATCGTTTCCAATGTAAAATGGCGCGTTCAGTATCAATTTTAAGTGCATTAAGATGCAAAATTGATTGGCAACGTGTTTAGTTTAAATAAACTCTACAATACTGTATACACCCAAACGCACAACGTGTAAACTGAAATGAACGGATTTTATAACTCTTTTTTTTTTTTTTTTTTTTTCTTCTGGCGCGGCAAAGTGACCACACTGCACCTGATGGTAAGCGCAGTGCCGTCCAGATAGAGTATCAAGTAGCGAGAGACAGTCTATCCCCCGCTACTCAACACAATCATGCCGGCCTGCTGTTTAGCTTCTTCACATTACGCCTAAAGGACCCAGGATCATAGGAAGGAAGGAACACGGTAGCTGGCAAACTGTTCCACAGCTTGATGGTGCGGCAAAAATACGAGTTTGCGAACCTCTTGGTTCGGGCCGGGGTAGTAGACACCACGAAGCTGTGGCTCCGCAAGCCAGTACGCGTGGTTCTGGTATGGAAGGGAGAGGATGGGATAAGATCAAACAATTCTTCAGAGCATTCGCCATGATACAGACGGTAGAACACGCTAAGCGAGGAAATATCCCTACGCAGCTGTAGCGGCTCCAGGCTGTTACTCACGTCTGCATCATTCACAATGCGGATGGCCCGCCGCTGCAACCCATCCAAGGCATCGAGAAGGTACCTTGCGGAACCGTCCCAGAGGTGCGAGCAGTATTCCATTCCCGGCCGCACCTGCGCTTTATATAAGCGGTAGAGCTGACCAGGCGTGAAAAACCGCCGCACCCTGTTCAGGATTCCGACCCTGCGTGAAGTGGCGGATATTACGCCCTCGATGTGACTCCTTGGATTAAGATCGCAGCGGATATCCATACCTAGGACACTAAGGTCATTCCGCATTGCACTCTCATGCCATTTGTGCTTCCATTTCTCGCAACGCATTAGCATTCAGTTCTTTCACATTTCAAGATGATATACGATTTTAAAATGCATCGACTATTCACAAAGAAATTTAAACCCAACCGTCCAAGTAAAACCAATCTTCGTTTAAATGTTATCATGATCTTGAAATATGAACCGTTAAGGAGTGCACTAAATCAAATTCGACAGCTTTAGAACGTAGAGATAAAGGTGGGATACACATGCTAGAAGGTTTCAGACACTGGTAAATTGGCAAGTAATGTTTATAATACTGATTAAGATTTTTTTTATTGCATAGTCCGACAAACGAGCATGTGGGTCACCTGATGTTAAGTGATCTCCACCGCCCATGAACATCCACAGTACCGAAAGTATCATGTATGCGCTGTCGGCCTTAAAGGACAGGAATAGGGATTAGGGAAGGGAAGGGGGAATCCGGATATCTCACTTACCATACGAAACGCGACAGTAAACTGTCACTTTACGTTACAAATTAAATAAATACACCCAACAGTCACACACCCCTGAACCCACACTGGGTCAAATCTATGTCCTGGATATCAAGAACTAGGAAGGACTACGTTCTCACCTAGATTTGAAACAAATATTTGTGGATGACACGAACATTTGTCTCGATCCGGGCATCGAACCTGTGGCTTTTTGTTTCACAGCACTCCCGGTGCGCTGCAGAGGCTGTCTTTAAGTAATTATGTTTTTTTGCAGATGACAAACTTGTGGTGAATTACTCAATACGAAAAATATACACGAGTTGTCCGGTATTGGAATTTGTGCTTAATATTTTAATAGGTTGAACATTTATCACATTATGGGATGGAAACAAGCACAGCCAATTGTGCTTGCACTAGTGTCGTTCTGCATATCTTTCGAGGATACAAATATGCCTTATACTATAGTCTGTACCCGGTATATTGGTTTCTAAAAGGGCATATGAGTCTTTCTCAATTTTTCTTTCATAAAAGAATAATCAAATAGCGTGCTATCCTTCAGCATGCTTAATGCCAGCATAAGAGCTCTTAACAAAACCCCGCGTAATGTGCTAATATCATGGGTTTGTGCGAACTAAGTTCTTGTGTATCAACGGCTTAACTGAAATCATTTTTTACATTTAATTCATATAGAAATCTATACATATAAAATTACTTGCCCCGACTGACTGATTCATCAACACAGAGCCTAAGCCTACAAACTTGGAATTTTGGCAGTTGATGCCTTTTATGTTGTAAGCAGTAAGAAAAGATTTTCGGGAATTTCACCACTAAGGGGGTAAAATACGGGATCGCTACTAAACTTCTCTGGATCAACTACTGGGCTTATCTGAAGATTGCCTGAAAATTTCATCAACATCGCTCCAGCCGTTTTGTAGTCCATAGGAAACATACATAATATATTTCACATATATATTTTTATATGTATATAAATATCCATTATAAGACGAAATACTTTAGCAAAATAACATTTATATTCAAAGAATTTTTTCTACATACGAAGCGATTTTATTTTGTTCAGCCCTGTTCTAATTTGAGTCAAAGTAAAGTATTTTCCATCGCTCAAAGAAAACATTTAGCTGTCTAAAATATAAATTTACTCTTCAGGGATATAATTATGTCACAAAATGGCTACGTCTAAAAAATTACAATGTCAAACATGTTACTAAATCAGCGTCAAACTTGCGAGCAATCGTTTTAAGTCTCCATAAATTTTAGCAGAGACGGATTTAGGTAATATTTTACTAGCCCTCTACTAATGAGAGTTAGGCCTTACTCCACCACGCTCACCTAGTGCGGATTGGTAAACTTCACGTACATTTGAATTCTTACGAGGTTTTTCAGGTATACAGGTTGTCTTATGGTGTTTTTCTTCAGGGAGCAATCGGTAATTAACAATGAAACATTAGAAAATTCAGAGCTATATGCCATTTTTGGGCTGGTTTCGAACCTAAAACATTCGTCTCGGCAGTCTGTACCACACCCAATTAGCCTTGCTGCTTTTATTTGCGTAATATTTTTAATAATTTGTAATATTTTAAATATGTACATCATTTTATTTTCGCCTTTGTTCAATGACAATGTATTTTATGTGACTGAGGCACTATGTGATTATTACATGGGTGATTTAACGTGTGGCAGTCTTGAACCCAAAATAGGTTATCGGCTGGTTGTTAAAATTAAGTATTCAAATATACAATGTTTTAAATTTATATCTTGATTTTGTTTATAGAAACAACGGTAATCGTTAATTTGAATGACATGGTTTTATGGTATATAATTTATCTTCAAAATCATTTAAAGTTTATTAGTTAAATACAATTCAGTCCTACAGGTTTTTAAAAATCAAGTTATTCCTCCATAAGTCTACAAAATTAGAGTATACGAAAATGTTATTCAAAAAGAATAACAAAATAAAACATTATTTTGTTAGCGAACCTAGTTATAAATACTAATGCAGTAATAACAAATGAAACCGAGTGAAATTATAATAAACATAACTGTAAAAATATTTCAATATTTATACGTTTTGGGTTCGACCCATTGTACCTATTCCTAAATGCGCTCCTGGATTTAGAGAAGTGCTTAAATGTGTTGAATTTAGTTTTAGTCAGCCTTCTGAAGTGCTATTTGTCTATTAGATCTATCAATTTAAAAACTTAGTTGATGCTACATTATAGCTTTCTTACTTTTCAGTATTCTATTCTTTAACAAAAATGGCTTAATGGTTTCTTGAGTTGAAAAATTGGTATTTGACGTTGATATATTTTAGTAATAAGTGTTAATTATTTCATTATAGCTGTAGATGTCTGGACTAAAGCGATTCAATATATTTGACTTTATAAAATTGATGATAGAGATATTCAGTAAAAAAATTGCATGTTTTGGGAATGGAATCGGCTATTTCTTGTTTCTAAGCCATGTAATTACAACTGAGGAAGTTATATCCATATAAAATTGTTAATTAGTAATATATAATATTACTTTATAGATATTTGTTTCGGGTCTGGGTGTTGTGGGACTGTAGTCCCTCGTAGTTCTTGATACCCACGATACAGGTTTTACCTAGTGTGGGGTCAGAACTATGTGTGTCACTGTTGGGTGTATTTATTTATTTATGCCTTACCGAATTAAGCAAGTGTGATGGACTCACCTAACCACTCCTATTAGTAAGAAAACATATACAGAATTGGTATAATTTTTTTATAAATAAATATTTTTTATGTACGTTTTTAACATTATCTTTGCCAGTTTTATCTTTAATATACATAAAAACACAAATTTAACGGTATAAAGCCTATGTTTGTAATATAAATAAACACTTTTGACACTATTAGTAAAATCGTATGTCATATTCACTTCATCACTATTGTTTTTGATTGAGAAAAACAAATAGTTTAATTTGAATCATTACAAGGCAACAAACATTCATAACCGTTAAACAAAACATCATCGTTACATGTCATTTATCAACAGGCCTTGTTAACTGTGTCGCGCGTGACCCGTTCATGCATGGGACAATAATCATTTATATAAAAAAAATATTGTGATCCAGTGCAAATATGTTGCGATTATGTGGTCGTACCATACAAAACGTTGGTGAAAAGAGGTGGTACAGTGTTGTGGGATGGGATAAATTACCTCTAGTCAGTGCTGTTACTACGCAAGATGTAAGTGAATATAAGATATAGATTAAAAAAATATAAAGTACCGAAGAAAAAAAATTATATTAAATGTAACGTAATAAGTAGTGGAATATGTTAAGATTTCAGAAGAAAATAGTTTTAAAGTGCCAATGATAATTTCGAGTTATTTATATTGAACGTAAATTTACCAGTATAGGTATCAGATAAAGGGATGTTTCCTTAATAAATACAGTCAGAATCCATATTTATTTTCCTGTTGTAGAATTTTGCGATATTTGATTGTACAATTATATTGGAATTCAGTATTAACCATATTTGCCCAGAACGCTCTCGGATAACGTTTTTTTTTATATATTTATTTACAGCATGGAAAACTTACAGCTAATAGTTACATAAAAATAGCATCAATTTCAGTGACAAAAAGCCAACAACAAGTTTTCACTTATAGAAACAACTTTTAAAAACTTTTTGTAATGTTATTCTTTAAAAACATTGCTATATTTTCGTCATTATATCGAACGACTGAAATATTAAAATATTCCGTGTTCGAGATAACTTAATGTTGTTTTGACGTAAGCGAGAGGTCAACAGGGTACGAATGGCAGTCCAAATATCACTGTGATAAAAGTACGATGACCGATGACAGTGCAAATGAGTTCGGGATAAGGATTTCAATCTTTTATTCTGGATTCATTGAGCATAATATTTCATACTTTAACTAGCTAATTGAGTGTATGCTATATGAGCACTAGACATTTTCTAATTTATAAATGGGTACCGAGCATGAAATAAATGAATGGACCCAACAGTCACACATTGTTCTTACCCCTAACTAGGTCAAATCTGTATCATGGGTATAAAGAACTGACAACTGACTGGGCTACGGTCCCACAACACCCAGACCCGAAACAAATATTTGTATGTAACACAATAATTTGTCTCGGCCCGGGAATCGAACAGCCTCTTGTTTTACAGCCGAAATGTTTACGAATAATTATCGGAATCGGATATTTAGGAGTAGTACAGTCTCAGACTATATCCTCAGGTGCAAACCATGTGAACATACACCTCTGTTTTTTCAAAGTTGCATGTTATTCATTGTTCATTATCGTTTGCTTTCACGATGCAGAGAAACTTCGCGAGGAAACAAGATATTTCTTAAAACGTTTATTTTGAGAATTCTCATAATACCTCACATATTTGCTATTACATACATACATATACACTCACGCCTATAATCCCCGAAGGGATAGGTGTAACCAGTACACCCACTTTTCGCCGAATTTCGGTCCCATAATGTGATAGGGGGCGAGCCTATGGCCATATTTGGTATTCTGATAAGAATTTCAACTAGCATTGGGTCAGCGTGGTGGACTACGGCCTAACCCCTCTCTCTTATGCCCAGAGACTGCTCTTGTTCGCCAGTGTATAATACAGGGTTAATCTATACTAGTATTGTTATTAATTGTAAATGAATATTATATGTTACGACGAAAATACAAAAGACCTACGGCTGAGTTTCTTGGTGCTTCTTCTCAGACCAGTGGGCATTTCCGAAGCACCGGTAGATAAACTAAAACCTGACCTGTAAAAAGTGCCTCCAGTGGCCTAATTTGCAAAATAAATGATTTGATTTCATTTGATAAAGCTGAAGAGGCACTTTTAAGGCATCACGTACTGTACCAAAGTACTGTATTACGACAAAAGAATCGACAATAAAATAGAGTGTATCTCGAGGTAACATCTAGTCTTTATTTCTTTTAAATCGGTGCATTGAATCAAAAGTTATACCTGTTTAAACAAATATCTGTATTATGTAAAGTGTAGTTGTGAGAGCTGAAATGGAAATGGTTTTTCTATACTAACATTATAAAGAGGAAAGATTTGTATGTAAGTATGTTTGTAACGAATTGGCTCAAAAAGTACTTGGCCGATTTTAAAAATTATTTCACCATTTGAATGCTATATTATCACTGATTAATTTTAATTGCAAGATTATGATGGATTTTATACCTTTTCTTTCAAAAATAATTACCACGCGGGCGGAGCCACGCGCAACAGCTAGTTATAAATAATTTAGATAACTTTCACACGGCAGAGCAGCAGGCAACCGCTTGTATTATATTAAAGTCGAGAACTACAGCATTTACAAAAAAAACGGATGTTCTCAATTCAAATTTCATTTGAAATATGTTCGTGCCAATATAATAGAACCGAATCCTGTCATAACAAAAGAAAGTAATATCAACCAAAAAACTAAAGCGACATATTAAAACAACAATGTTTGCCTATAATAATATTCGCGACCTTTTATTTTACGCTTTTTTTATTGTTTCCTTGCAAGGAGGGAAGTTTCAATTTCTTTGCTAAATGGGTTTCTACCCCGTTGTGCTGGCCGCAATATTTTATACTCACATTTATATTTACTTCAACGGCTAGACATATCAATACAGAAAAGTTATATCATTTTATTTTTATACGTAAAACGACCAAACTTTGTGTGTTCGTCATTTAAAAATATCCAAATGCTAAGGCTCTGTTGTTTAATCATAGTTTATGTGGACTTCTGTTGTTTTAACCATACTTAATATAGACTATTATTAAGTCTAAATTAAGTAGTGTGTAGTAGTTTAGTGTTAAGTAAGTCTTCTTTCATGGTCGTATATAAGACCATATTGTAGTTTCGGTAATAGTTACACATAGTTTACCAAGTCAGCCAGACCGTACTGTATATAGGCATAACATAAATATTATGTTTCTTTAATTTCATCAAGGGTAACTGATAGCTAGTTTATAATACTAATAATAATACTAGCCCTGTATTAAACATTGTCCCACTGTTGGGCACGGACCTCCTCTACTAATGAGAGGGGTTAGGCCTTAGTCTACCACGCTGGCCTAATGCGGGGTGGTAGACTTCACATACCTTCGAAATTCTTATGAGAATTCTCAGTTATGCAGGTTTCCTCACGATGTTTTCCTTCGCCGTTTTACCTAATGGTATTTCAAAATAAATAAACAAATAATTAGCTAGTTAAGTAATTAGCTAACTCTTTGTTGGTTAAGTAATGTAATAAAAGCAATTTCCAATTGAAACATTTGGAGTGAATATTTATGATCACCCAGTTTTAACGAAACTTGTCTTCGAAGTTTATTTGAATAAAAAGTTCAAGTGGCTACAAAACACGTTTATTGAATAACCAATATTAATAAAATAAATAACCCCAAGAATTCACACACATAGCGCACTCCACACTAAGACACGAGTCTTGTGTTGTGGGTATTAGGGACTACGGCAGACTTTCGGTCTCACAACGCCCAGACCCGGGATACAAATATCTGTCTGTCACACAAACATTTGTCCCGGTGTTGGAATCGAACCCACGGCCTCTTGTTTCACAGCCGGCTACTCGCCAACTGCGCCTCGGAGGCTATTATTAGCTATTTAAGTAATTTGCTAAATCTTTGTTAGTTGAGTAATATAATAAAAGTAATTTCCAATTGAAAAACACGGAGTGAATATTTATTATCACTCAGATTTAACGAAACTGGTCTTCGAAACACGCTTATTGAATAGCCAATATTAAATTATAAATTATCTTTCTATGGTATATCTGTATATATAAAAGAAGAAACTGACTGACTGACTGACTGACTGACTGACTGACTGATCGATCAACGCACAGCCTAAACGGCTGGGGTTAGAGACTTGAAATTTTGACAGTAGGTACCTTTTATCACGTAGGCATCCACTAAGGAAGGGTTTTTGGAAATACCACCCTTAAGGGGGTAAAATAGGGGATGAAAGTTTGTATGAAAATCCGTCATTTTTGAAGTTAAATTCATGAAAATTATTATTTGTCATTTTACTTAAAAATAAAAAATATATGTTTTAGGATTTTTGGAAATTCCGCCCCTAAGGGGGTAAAATAGGGAATGAAAGTTTGTATTAAAATCCGTCATTTTTAAGTTAAACGCATGAATATTGGTATTTTGTATTGTATACTTTTTCTCCCAAACATGACCTCCACGCGGGCGGAGCCGCGAGCAACAACTAGTAATATATATTTATAAAAAAATATACCAACTCTGTATATGTTTGACAGCCTCCGTGGCGCAGTAGGCGATTAGCCGGCTGTGAAACGAGAGGCCGTGGGTTCGATTCCCACACCGGGACAAATGTTTGTGTGACAGACAGATATTTGTGTCCGTGGTCTGGGTGTTGTGAGACCGAAAGTCTCTCGTAGTCCCTGATACCCACAACACAAGACTCGTATCTTAGTGTGGGATCGAAGCTATGTGTGTGACTGTTGGGTGTTATTATTATTATTATTATAGTATTTTAAACTCTACCTGAACGGCACTGCGCTTACCATCAGGCTTAGTGTATTCTTTAAAAAGTATAAAAGTTCACTGATACAAAAACGTATATCAAACCCATTCAAAAAATATTTGACTTGTATTTAACGGTAGGCAGCGGCTTTGCTGTGCCCTGGTATTGCAGAAGTCTATGGGCGGCGGTGACTACTTACCATCAGGTGGCCCGTCTGCTCGTCTGCCTATTGAGGCACTAAAAAAAAAACCTAGAATAATTTTAAAAATAATAAACCTAAAAAATTATAAATACCTTATATATGTTTAAATAAGGAAATTGCTAGTGTATTAATGATGCCTATGTATGTTATGTATACATAAGCTAATATACTTTCTGTAAATTGCTTGTCTTTTTTAATGTACTAGCTTGTCATAAGAGCTATGTAATTGCCTACATGATTAATGAACGCTTTTATTTCATATATTACATACATACATATACACTCACGCCTGTAATCCCCGAAGGGGTAGGCAAAGGTGTAACCAGTACACCCATTTATCGCCGAATTTCGGTCCCATAATGTGATAGGGGGCGAGCCTATCGCCACACCGGGCACCATTCCAGACTCCGGGTTAATACTGAGTATTTCTAGGACGAAAAACCCAATATCACTTTACCCGACCCGGGGATCGAACCCGAGACCTCAGCACAGCAATCGTAACGCATGCGCAATTACAACTGCGCCACCGAGGCAGTCTATATATTATTATAATATAATACATGTTTTAAACATTATACCACTGCTGGGAACGAGCCTCCTCTACTAATGAGAGGGGTTAGGTCTTAGTCCACCACGCTAGATTTTATATATGACTAGCGGCCCGGCATACGTCACCCTGTCCGGAAAAGCAGCACCACACCGACTGCAGCGCCATCTGCCCGGCTGTTTTGTGAATCAAAACCATCCAGGGCGCCACCCAAACGCATACAAAAAAAATCATTCAAATCGGTCCCGCCGTTTAGGAGGAGTTCAATGACATACACACTTACAGTAGAATTATATGTATAAAGATACGCACATATATAAAAGTAATACAGTACCTCCTTGTACACTTGACGTGTCTCTTAATAGTGTCTATGGATATTTACTTTGTTCTAACAAGCATTCATTAATGGACTCTATTAAACGCTCAATGCGTTCAATTGTTTGAAGTTCATATCTATTCGGTTGGACACTCGTAGGACATTGATTTATTGGTCTTAATATACAGACGTCTTTCTGTCAATTATAATTGTCTGCCGTTTCTAACTAGGGCGTCGAACATTACGTCGGATAATTTACGTCGCCTTATTTATTACGCGTCGAATGTTCGGTCGGTTTTTGAAATTGTTCCTATGGGAAACATACCAGCATCACACGGCAAATTGGCATCGAATGTATATTAAATACATTCTAATTAGATGAGTATTGAATATTTGCAACTAACGAACGGAAGGTCGCTAGTTTTCTGAATCGAGAAAAATATTCGTAGTATTCATAAATATTTGGTTTAGGTCTGAGTGTTGTGGGACCATAGTTTCAAATAGTTTTTGATACCAACAGTACAGGTTTTTTTTATAGTATAGTCCGACAAACGAGCCAGTGGGTCACCTGATGTTAAGTGATCTCCACCGCCCATGAACATCCACAATACCGAAAGTATCATGTATGCGTTGTCGGCCTTAAAGGACAGGAATAGGGATTAGGGAAGGGAAGGGGGAATTTGGGCCTCCGGATATCTCACTTACCATACGAAACGCGACAGTAAACTGTCACTTTACGTTGGTTTTCTGTGAGACAGTGGTACTACCCCAGTCGAGCCGGCCCATTCATGTTGTAGACAAATATGTCTACAGCGTGGCTCTACCACTTCCACTTCAGTTTTGACCTTATAGTGTGGGGTCAAGATGATCTGTGTGACTGTTGGATATATTATTTTACTATCGTAATTGTCATCATATATTTGGCGATTATTGTGATTTCCAAGACTTTTTTTAGGATTACTAAGAACAAGATCTATCTATAAAACATTTGCTTAATTGCTGTTTTTAACATTCAAATAAGATGTATGTGCATAAGAATTAAATAAACGTAGTTCTTGTTATGTTTCTTACAGTATCAATATAGTAATTTTCCTATATGAATAATAGTTGAATTTGCAACCAAAGTGACAATGTTAAACCTGTTTTATGAATATGCAAAATGATGTATTATAAGGTTTGCTGTCAACAGTAAGGTATTGTCAGACGAAGATATCACTAACCATCACTAACTCGTGTCTGACGTTTGACGCGATCATCGAAAGTCTGTCTTTAGTCAAACAATTACGGTAGGCAGTTGCTTTTACGGTGGGCAGCGGCTTTTACGGTAGGCAGCGGCTTTGCTGTGCCCTGCCATTGCAGAAGTCTATGGGCGGTGGTGACTACTTACCATCAGGTGGCCCGTCTGCTCGTCTGCCTATCCAGGCACCAAAAAAAAACAAACATGCATAAACACTCCAACAAACATCCCGTGGTAGGCTGAGACTATTTTTTTTAGTTCAATTAAAAATTAAATTATTCTCAGTCTTTCTTACATGACTATGTATACTCACGCCTGTAATCACCGAAGGGGTAGGCAGAGTATCAGTATTATATCAGAATTTATTATGGTTCTTAATGTGATAAGGGCGAGCCTAACGCCATATCATTACATGATTATCTGTTAACTATGGTAGATATAGTTATACATAACAATGTGCCAGTGTGCCCGCGACATTCTGTTGTCACGGGACAAGGTCCATTTGTATCAATTACGTACAACTGGCTACACACGTCGAGTCTTATTTATATAACTAATATACATACTCGTCGTCTCATTATCGGAGTAGACTGTATGATATTATTTTAACGACTTTGTTTTAGTTTCTATTTCTCATATTATAGTATCTAGTACTGGCAATAGTTGTTGCTCGCGGCTCCGCCCGCGTGGAGGTCATGTTTGGGAGAAGAAGTATACAATACAAAATACCAATTTTTATGTGTTTAACTTCATAAATGACGGATTTTTATACAAACTTTCATCCCCTATTTTACCCCCTTAGGGGGTAAAAAACCAAAAACAAAAAAAAACTCCTATAACCCTTCCTTAGTGGATGCCTACATCATAAAAAGTACCTACTGTCAAAATTTCAATTCTCTAACCCCAGCCGCTTAGGCCATGTTTAGACTGTGCGTTGATATGTCAGTCAGTCAGTTTCTTCTTGTATATATATAGATAATAATGACTAACACCTTTTTCAAGATATTTATTAGATACAGTCAAGTTTACACACAAATTTTATGTGTGGAATACCATTTGTATGGCCATAAAAACTAATCAAAGGCTCAAAACTAAATAATTTTAGTTTTGAGCCTTTGATTAGTTTTTATGCTAAAAGCGACAGGCATTAAAAATTTATTGATCATGAAAGTGGTATGAAAGTGGTTAATTTTTTATACATTTATTATCAATTCACATTTTGTATTTTAAAAATTAAACACTTTTTATCGGGTTTTCGTGGGTTTCCTTTAACAAAGTAAATAAGCATAAAACTTTATTTTTCGTTTGTGAAAATTGAAATAAAATTTTAACATGTAATTCGAAGTTTTTTTTTATAAAAACCACGATCCACACTAAAACGGATCTTTAATTAAGAGGCTTAAATAAATTAGTTATAATTTTAATTGTAAGTAGAGACTTTGGTTAATTAAACCTGTTTGAATTTGAAAATGGTGAAATACTTTACTGTTTTTCAATAACTTAAGCATAAGTGTATCATTTTACCTAATATTTATATGAGCTTCTAGGTTGGGGTGTGGCTGTTGTGGGACCGTAGTCCCTGGTAGTTCTTGATACCCTTTTTTTAAGTAAATTCCATAAAAATAGTGATATTCATAACATTAACACCAGAAATAAAGACAAATTTACAGTACCCATCTATAGAGTGGTGAGATCTAAAAAGTCTTTTATGGGTAACTGTGTTAAATTCTATAACAAAATCCCCAATAACGTGATTGATATGCCCGATAAAATGTTTAAGGCATACACTAAACGTGTTCTTATGGACAGGGGCTATTATAATGTTCAACAATATCTAGAGGATAGGGATGTCTGGCATTCGGTTCCTTTCTGCACACTGCGACCTGGCGCCCTGTAGCTTACACAATGTTAGTTTGTAAAAATAATATAATAAAATAAAATATTAATAGAATTTATAAAATTAATAAATGAATGACATGTCGTAATATTGAATACACTTAAAATATAACAATTAATAAACTATGACGACCGATCGCGTATAAAATATAAAAAAAAAATTGGCAATTAATATGTGACAGGTCATCTACTTGAAATAATGAACCGGACCAAAAACAAGCCCACTGAGTTTGATTCGCTGGATTGTCTCAGGACTGGGTCGGGCCGCGTAGTATCCAGCGGTAATGTAAGCCCGCTGAGTTTGTTTCGCCGGGTCTTCTCAGGCTGGGTCGCGTTTGGATCCGGAGGTAGCTTTTAAAAACGTGCGACGTCTCGGAAATACCCATGGTCCATATCAAACCCATTTAAAAATATGTATATTTGACTGGTATTTCTTTGAATAATATTAAAAATCAAAATTATATATACCTTATCTATACTTATAATAAATCTGTAGAGAGGTCAATTCTGTACATGAAATATATTTCCAAAATAACTATCAGCGGGTGATTAGTGATCGATACTGACGCCAAAAATGCAATCAGTAAAATTTTTGTCTGTCTGTCTGTCTGTCTGTCTGTATGTTCGTTATAGAAACAAAAACCACTCGACGGATTTCAACAAAACTTGGTACAATTGTTCTTCATACTCCTGGGCAGGTTATAGTATACTTTTCATCACGCTACGATCAATAGGAGCAGAGCAGTGAAGGGAAATGTTGGGAAAACAGGAGAACTTACTCCATTGTTTAAGCTTCCGTCGCGTGTGCAGCCTTAATAGTTAAAGCTACACAGAAATCATGTATGACGGAAATGTTCTCCTTAAAATTATATAAAAAATATTCCACGACAGCAAATGTCTATATTTTATGGTTGACTCACAATAACACGTGTAACTCCCGATATAACAAACAAGGAATTACACACTGACGGAATTGCGGGCACAGCTATCTATATCTATATATAAAAAACTCTTCCGTTACTGAGTGACTGACAGACAACGCACAGCCGAAACTACTGGCAGTAGAGAGCTGAAATTTGGCCTGTGTGTTTGTTGGGAGGAGTAGGCTACGAAGAAAGGATTATTGGAAATTCCCTCCCAACGGGGAGAAAAGGGGGATAAATTGTTTTTTTCCGGAAGTCATTATTCCACGCGGACGAAGTCGCAGGCAAAAGCTAGTAAATGAATAAAGTAACTGCTAGTGTATTGATGATGCTATGTATACATTAGCTGATATCCCTTTCTTAAATTTCCTTACGTTTTTTTTTATGTACTGACTTGTCATAAGAGCTATGTAATTGCCTACATGATCAATAAACGATTTCATTTCATTTCATTCACAGAGATTAGATCACTGTGTTGTATCACATTGTGTATAATTTATTTTGAAAATGTCTTCGCTTCTTTATTAATATTGAACAATATGCTAAAAAGTTGCCGCTTTTTAATTTTACGTAAAACTTTTTACAGTTTTATAATTTCGTATATTATTTTTTTATCGAGTTTAATTAATTAATAGGGCACGGGTAAATAGGTTCATTAAGGGTCGGCAACGCTTGTGATGCTTCTGGTGTTGCAAGCGTCCATAGGCTGCGGTAACCGCTTACTATTAGGCGGGCCGTAAGCTTGTACCATCTTACCATCGCGGTATAAAAAAAAATTACTTGGTCACTCGTCCATGCCAGTCTCGGCGACGCACCACCGCGGCTTTTGCGTCTTTAGTAAAAACACATTGTCTAATCACGAAAATACAAAAAATAAAGCTATAATTGGTGTTTCAATTGGAAGCTATCTTTTTTATTTATTTACTTATTTAAAACATATAAAATATACATCAGCATAGTACCATAAAAACCTTATTTAGGTTTGTCTGGATACCGAGACACACCAAGCTAGTCTATGTAAAACTAAGAATAGAAAAGAGTAGAATTAAAGTAACATAATCAACGTATATTACCTACTTGCTCATCGATTATGCAGGTATTAATTGCAGGTAGAAACATTTGAGGGTAGACAAATAATGTTCAACAACTTACAGATGAGAAGTTCTTCACATATCAATTGTATAATATAATTATATCTTGTTCTAGACACTAGATTAAAAAGCGCCCAAAAATATTGCAAAAACAACTCCATGCTTAACTATTTTCTCCGTGATCCTTTCAAACAAATTCGAGACACGATTTCATCGGGGAAAGTTTAATAGAAATAAATGTAATCCCGAGCAATGAAACCCCATTTAAATAGTTAAAGAGATCCAGATATCGGCTATTTACCGCAGATTATGTCGCTTTTTGCAAGCCTTTCCAGGTGATGTGGGTCACACGGCGGCCATTAATATTTTAACAGCCAGAGGTTCCCAAAGTTTCGAACGTTATCCTCCCTACACATAGGGGCAGGGGGCATTAAAACAAAAGTTGGTGCGTTATTTTTGTTAGTGCTGCCATACATACGATTATGTAAATATGAAATAATGTTGGTAACATTATAATTTTAGTGAATCTCTAAATTTATTATCCAACTCTAAAATGTATTTAGCTTTATATAATTATATAATTCATACTGTTGAGAAAATTTAACTTCAATTCTTTAATTTATTTAGCTTTATATAACTTTATAGTTCATACTGTTTAGAAAATTTAATTTAATTTTAGTCTTAAGTTTTTGTTTTGTAACAATTTATGTATACGTCTGAAGGACTAGTATCCATGGACATGAATAAATTAAAAAAAAGGGAATCTCTAATAATCCTATTCTAAAAGGGAGATTAAAACCAGCAGTCAACACACTTTAAATGTAATTTTTATTCTTCAATGTTTATAGTTATGTAATTTTCTAATATATAGATTTTTCTTGGCTGTATTAACGATATTGATCTTCTCCATCAAGATACACATACCGAATACTTTTAGTTAATAAAAGTGAAGTCCTTTGGTGATTAGAAGGTTTAAAAAAAACATCGAGCGCAGTTGTGAAATAGCACCAATGTAAACTAAACGCTTTCCACAGATAAAATAAAAATAATACTACGCGCTAAAATACTTATAAAATCCAATGCCTATATACAGGGTGTGGCGTAATGAATGTATAATTAAATAAATATTGGTACTATTTGTAGTCTCATAATAATTAGCTCTAGTTCAGTTTAAAACGAATTAATTTTGAATCGGGTAGTGGAAATACCATGTGTCATACCCTTTCGGAATCTTCATGAAACAGGCATGTTTTTTATTAACTTGGCATTCAAGCGACCATACATTTTTTTTATACCACGGTAGGGTGACGAAAAATAATTAAAAAACTTATGTTTGAGTTTAATCTTAGATTTAAAAAAACTATGCTTGTGTTATAAAAATATTAGTTTACATTCGATAGCACATCTATTCAGAAATACTACCCAAAAAACAGATGGGAAAAATGTCTTCCTTTGCAATCTTGGGGTCAAAATGAATAACGAAGAGTGAAATATTTAAAAAATTTCGAAAATGACGAATATCTCGGAAACCGTGACACTTTTATTGAACATAACATTTGTTTATCTGAACCGGCACAATAGCCTCTACCCGCTGGTTCCTTATTATCCATTCATTATGCCACACCCTGTATATGCCTATACCTTCGGTTACCAGTAAGCTAACTAAAAATACAACAAGGATTCATAAGAAAACGACGGATTAATCGGACCAGGATTAAATATAACATACAACAAATCTTACAGCAAACATCTCAATACACCGATGAAGCAAAAATGTTTCTTCATAATTAAATAGCAGCGATAGCCTAGTTGGTTGCGGTACGGACTGTCAAGAGGAAAGCCGTAGGTTCGAAACCCAAGTGGCATACACCTCTGACTTTTTTAAAGTTATGTGTGTATTAAAATGTTAATTATCGCTTGCTTTAACGGTGAAGGAGAACATCGTGAGGAAACCTGCATATCTGAGAATTTTTCGAAGGTATGAGAAGTCTGCCAACCCGCATTAGGCCAGCGTGATGGACTAAGGCCTAACCCCTCTCATTAGTAGAGGAGGCCCGTGCCCAGCAGTGGGACAATGTTTAATACAGGGCTAGTATTATTATTATTATAATTAAATTTAACCATCCAACATTGTAAAATTGAGCGAATAATAACAAAATTGTGGGCTGCAAGATTGTTCTACTTCATAACAGTTCAAATAACGGTCTGACAAATTGTAATTCTGAAAAATGTTGGGAACATCTGCCAATGCTTTGAATGGGATTAAATTAATTCTTTTTCCTCTAACTCGCAGAAGTTTGTAGGTCAGAAGCAAAACGTTGGATTTACATTCATTTTAATGAAAATGCAGAGCGTAAAATAGGATTTCTGTATTTAAGTACTTTGATAGTACCAAGTATTAGATGATTTGGATTTTAAGCTATATCCATAAACATTGTAATTTAATTTTATACATACATATACACTCACGCCTGTAATCCCCGAAGGGGTGGGCAGAGGTGTAAATAGTACACACACTTTTCGCCAAATTTCGGTCCCATGATGTGATAGGGGGCGAGCCTATCGCCATACCGGGCACAGATTCTAGACTCCGGGCTAATACTGGGAATTTCTGGATAGAGAAATCCAACATCACTTTCACCCGACCCGGGGATCGAACCCGAGACCTCAGCATAGCAGTCTTAAACGTATGCGCAATTACAACTGCGCCACCGAGGCATTTTATACGTTTCCGATTAACTTTAAAATCCATTCTAGTTTTATCATTTTTTATAACACTTATAAAATGATCTATTTCCTAAACGTGCCCTATAAGATATCCAAAGCCACAGACATATCCGTATGGAAATTGGATGGATATTTCATTTTTCAATTTAATAATAATTTAGTTGGTTGCCTAAACTACATTCATATTATATGGAAGCAGAGGCGAGCAGTATAAATGTTTACTTAATTTACACATTTTTTTTAATTTGTTTTTTTTTGAGCTCCACAATAATTTTAAATCATGATGAGCGGCAAACATAAGCTTCAAAATGGTGTTTAAATCATTCAGTTTTATGAAGAATTATGGTAGTTATGGCGTACCGACAAAAAACCTTTGAGAAATAATATAGATAATAAATAAAGATTCACAACTCGAGTCAAAATTACAGAATGAAGACAAAACAGTGTAAATCACGTGAAGCTAACAAATACTTAATTCCACTTTGTGTTGCGGTTTAATAAACATCCGACAAAGCTGTGGAAAACAGCAAATAACATTTTTTATGAACCCGCATTCATTAGTATGGCTGGGGTGCATGTGTCAGTTAATTTAATACTTTAAACGAGTTGGAATACTATGTTATCTTTCTCCCTCCGTCGTCGCCCTAAACATGTTTTGGGAGATCCAAACGATCCCATCACGGTTGCTGTCAAGGCAACACTGTCCCTTTTTTTTTTTTTTTTTTTTTTTTTTTTTTTTTTTTTTTTTTTTTTTTTTTGTTGTCGCGGGGAAAGCGTTTTATTACTGCCGCCCGCTCCGGAGGGAAGCGGTTTACGAATAAAACGGGTATGCTGGACTAGCCGGTCTTACGACCCTTTTTTTTTTTTTTTTTTTGTTGTCGCGGGGAAAGCGTTTTATTACTACCGTCCGCTCCGGGGGGAAGCGGAATAAGAATAAAACGGTTATGCTGGACTAGCCGGTCTTACGACCCAGCATCCCCCTCGCACGGATGATGGCTATCCGTGCTGCCGCTGGGCCGAGTCCCTAACTCCTATGTACACCCCACCCGACACTACCAGCTAAAACCCCGCGGTGGCCTTCTTCGGCGCTTGCGGAGCGATTCCGGGGTATTCTAAGGAGTGCTAGAATTGCAGCCGGAATCGCCCCAGCGCGGTGCTGCGTAGCAGCCCATCTCCATGGAGGGCTAAGGAGCCCCCGCGCACCGAACAACGACAGCGAACGAGGCCTTACCACATGCGCTGCCGTCCATCTCGGGGTCGCACGATGCCCCGAATTTGGGAGTGCATCGATACGGGCTGACAGCCCTCCGCTGCGCGCCCGCGACCCCCGATGGCCCCAATTAGTCGCCTCGTACGACAGGCGGGGTTACCGTGGTGAAATTCTCAAGACGCCCCCATTCCACAGGGCGGGAGACGCCGGTCAGTCGTCCACCCGGCGCCTCCTACGTCTTCTCTGGCGGCGGGAGGGATCATATCGTTCCCGATCCCTCTCAGCACTCTCCTTCTGCGAGATGACGTTCTCGCAGAAGTGGGCCACCGCGCGCCAGGACCTCCGGCTGGCGACCATGGACGACACCACGGCCGCCAGCGAGAGGTCTCTTCCAACGACTGCTCTGAGAGCGCTGCGCTCTTCGTCCCAGGCTGGGCACTCCTCCAACGTATGTTGGGCCGTGTCCTCGCGGCAGTTGCCACAGTGGTGGCACACGGCGGACACCTCCTTTCCGATCCGACACAGGAACGAACCGAAACACCCATGGTCCGTTAATACCTGTGTCAGTCGGAACGTAGGCGCCCCGTGGCGCCTGTCTAGCCATCTCTTTAGGACAGGACGCACTGCTGCGACAGTCCTCAAGCCCGCAGTCGGGCTCTCCAGCCTGGTATGCCACTCCTCCACGGCGGTTCTGCGGAACCGGGCCGCAATCTCCCTCGGGGCCAGTCTCTCCTGACGGCGGCTGGACGCCTCCTCCCGCCAGAGGAACGCTGACGAGAGGAGTTTGGCGTCCAACTCCCAAGGGAGTGTGCCGGCCAATACGCAGGCCGCCTCGTGGGAAACCGTGCGGTAGCCCCTGACTATTCGCTGCGCCACCAAACGCTGCGGTTAGCGCAGCAGGGTGACGCAGCGGGCGTTCAGGGACTCGGCCCATATGGGACATCCGTACAGGGCCATTGACCGCACGACTCCAGCGTATAAACTTCGGCAAGGGCTATTAGGTCCCTCCAGGTTCGGCAGCAGGCGTCCGAGCGCGCCTGCTGCCCGCACCAATTTCGGCGACAATTCCTTGAAATGGGCAAGGCAACACTGTCCCTGCCCAATCGCAATCATAACCATACTCTGAATGCACGTCGACGTAGGACTCGCCGGCGAGTCCAAGGAGCCCGGCCGAGGCTCAGATCTTCGATACAATAGTATATCGAGACGGCCCTAAACCTATTCCAAGCTACGCGACGGCTTAATTGAAGGCCTTTTAGAAAGCGTCTTTGAGCTTAGCCGTTGACAAATGTTGCGTTTTCTGGCTGGAGTGCCATAAGCGCCGGCCACAATGTTCGGTGAAGCTGTAAAAGCAACTATGAGCTAACAGCACAAACACATACGAAAAAAAAAAACTATGTTATCTTCAATGCTGTAAATGGAGAGTTCCAGAGTCTGATTCACAATAGCAAGGAGTTTGCTATCATGACTGGAGAGCATTCTTTGAAATCATGTTACAAAGACAGTATACTGAGAATGAGCAATGACAATGGCTTTCGATTAGCTTGTTTAATTGAAAATATTTTAGGACGAAATGAACAGTTTAAATTTGTTTTAGTACTTAAGTCGATTTTGCGTAGTAGGTGCCTCGGTGGCGCAGTTATAATTGCGGATCCGTTACGACTGCTATGCTGAGGTCTCGGGTGCGATCCCCAGGTCGGGTGAAGTGGTATTGGGTTTTCTATCTAGAAATTCTCAGTATTAGCCCGGAGTCTGGAATCTGTTTACGGTAGGCAGCGGCTTTGCTGTGCCCTGGCATTGCAGAAGTTTATGGGAAGCGGTGACTACTTACCACCAAGTGGCCCGTCTACTCGCCTGCCTATTGAGGCACTAAAAAAAACTGTGCCCGGTATGGCGTTAGGCTCACCCCCTATTATAGGACTATTACAAATTCGGCGAAAAGTGGTTATACTGGTTACACCTCTGCCTGTCCCTTCGGGGATTACAGACGTGAGTGTATTTGAGTATGCGCTTATTCGGCAGAACCCTCAATAGAGTAGAAAAAAGCCGCCATCTACTTTCAAATTTATGATTCGTAATAACCAGTCTAGCATTTTTACTGACTGCCATGACGATTAATGAAAAACTATTAACGTTTTATTGAACTTATCACAGAGTACAGTGACGTTTTGTCGAAGAAATTATAAAGAAACAAATGTGAGAGCTGACCTTTAGTCTGGGCTTTTGTATAAACGGCATTGTGTCTCGCAATAGAGGGCCTGAAGAATGTAATAAAAATGTACTCGTTGAAATTTCGCCTCGTAGACATAAATAGCGTTGCCACTTCGTTCTAAATTCTTCGTGTAGAATAACCATTTATATTTATAGACTACAAGTTAATGCCTTGCATGGTTCTTATTATCTTTTTCCATTTATTCCTTTTACATAACTAAGAATATGATGAAGTTAGAATGAGTTCCGCGCCGAACCCAGGAATCTTACCTTAAAATGTAATTTGAGCTCTATAACTTATTACTAAATTTCATATTACATCTTACTTTTGTCACCGCCCATGAACTGTGTAGCAACTGCGTAGCAGTATAGGTTTTCCGGACACACGACGAACAGGTGCGAGGATTATTCGTGCGAGGATTGTTAAAACACCCTTAGAGTCTCCCAAAACCATACCTGGAATAAATATTTGTCAAGTAAACAATCTTTGTGTCAGCGTGGACATCGAGTTTGCTTCTTATTTCACATTCTGCTACTCGCAATATTTTATTATAAACTAGAGGGCCCGGCAGACGTCGTCCTGCCCGTAAAAGCAGCGCCACACCGACTGCAGCGCCATCTGCCGGGCTGATTTGTGAATCTAAACCATCCAGCCACCCAAACGCATACAAAAAAAAATTATTCAAATCGGGCCAGCCGTTTAGGAGGAGTTCAGTGAGATACACACGTACAGTAGAATTGTATATATAAAGATAATAATACTAGCCCTGTATTAAACATTGTCACACTGCTGGGTACGGGCCACCTTTACTAATGTGAGGGGTTAGGCGTTATTCTACCACGCTGGCCTAAACTGATTGATAGACTTCACACACCTTTGAAATTCGTACGAGAATTATCAGGTATGCAGGTTACCTCTCGATGCTTTCCTTCACTGTTAAAGGAAGCGATAATTTACAATTAATATACACGTAACTTTAGAAAAATCAGAGGTGTATGCCATTTAGGCTTGTTTAGACCATACGACTTTCGTCTGGTCAGTTCGTACCGAAACCAACTAGGCTATCGCTACGACTATACTAAGGACTGGTATTATTATTAACTTAACTTATTATTATATTATTATTAACTTCAAGAAAAAAATCTAATCTAAAAACAACGTTGTAACACGTTGCAGCAATTTTCCATAAACTATTCGGACCATATCTAGCACACAGAGAGAATTTTAAACGTTCCAATTGGAAACTAGCATTCACTTCGTACGCGACTCTAATAACGAATGCTGCGTTCACAAAGTGCACTGAAACTGGCTGTGGCACTGGTCAAAAATTAAACTTTTCCTCCAGGGCTGTATTCTGGGAAAATCATTTTATACTTATTTACCCCTCTAGGTACGCTGAGTATTCATTCTGATTTATATTTTCATCTCTTCTCTTTATTTGATTGACTTTGTTGCGAGATAAAGACAGGAAATAAATAAATAAAGACAGCATTCTGAGAGTCTCGCCGAGCTTCATTGCTTGGTGTCAAAAAATATGTGTGCCATTGTCGATCCTGCCTTTTAGGAGTTACCGCCGCGATTGTGTAGGCGAGAAAGTTTGCTATCCACTCCGACAGATGTTATCAAGCCAGCAAAGAGAAACAAAAACATTGTTTACAAAACACTTATTATATAGAAGGGTAACGGTAAGAGATCATAGTCAACAACAGATTTTAAAGAGGTAGATACTACACTGTAGATATATTTATGCTGTAGATTAAAAAATCTACAGCATAAATATATCGGCTTAGAAGGTAGTATCACAGAAAACTGGAATATATGAATATAAATGGAAATAGTAGCTTATCTATCACAGAAATCCAAAGTAAATTAGCACATTTTCGGAGGCCTAATCCCCCTCTTTTTCTCAATCTTTTTGGTCGGAGAAAATATCTGTGATTTATTTGGTATTGTGTTGATGTTGATGCGATTATTTACTATGAAGTAATTTACTTATTTGCCTCTGCTATATATTAAAAAACACAGTCTTAAAATCTTTCAAACGTTGAGAAAACAGAAACAAAAAAAGTGTGCTTTGATAATAAGCCCCCTGTTTCTAAGTGTGATTCGCCCCTGTTTACATAGACATAAGTACTGTATGTAGTACGAGTGAAACGGGTGTCCTAATTTGGTTATATTTCAGTTTGCCTCGCAAACAAATAAGAATACATGTAGTATATTATTTATTATATGTTCATTTTTATCGTAACTTTGTGTAAATTTTTCCATTTTGCTAAATTAAAACCGTCCAACTGAAAGTTATATCTGTATATATAAAAGAAGAAACTGACTGACTGACTGACTGATTGACTGACTGATCGATCAACGCACAGCCTAAACGGCTGGGGTTAGAGACTTGAAATTTTGACAGTAGGTACCTTTTATCACGTAGGCATCCACTAAGGAAGGTTTTTTGGAAATACCACCCCTAAAGGGGTAAAATAGGGGATGATAGTTTGTATGAAAATCCGTCATTTCTTAAGTTAAACACATGAAAATTGGTATTTTGTATTGTATACTTTTTCTCCCAAACATGACCTCCATGCGGGCGGAGCCGCTAGCAACAGCTAGTGGTTTATAAAGGCACGGTAATGTTATCTATACAGTATTCTCTCTTCATACAAACGGTTGGGACGCCAGTTATACCTACCTGTATTTTATTGTACACTTCATATTTCATTCACAACGAATTTTATTTTTTTAAATAAAATACAATTACATTTACAATCACTTTTTTTAATAATAATAATTTATTTCCACAAAAAAAGTACAGTATACATTTCATGTCTTAGAAATAATAGCATTATAGGATGGTTGTACGATGGCCCTCTATATTATGACACTCCGATTGCCAAACTGTCATGCTCGTGTTATAGGAATCGGCGGATCTCCGTTTTATTTAATCTATTTTACCATCTTATATGTGGATAATTGTAAATTGTATAATTGCTATTGTATTTAAAATGCATTGAAATGTCAGATTATTAGTAAATATAAATTGATTTAATTTTATTTAATGTCATTTAGTATTTAATTTACCTTAATTTAATTTGATTATATTTAATTTAAATGTATATATAAAGTACCACTAAACTACAAAGAAACTCAATACCGGGCTGCGCAATACATAATGCGCGGCTGTAGGTAATTATTTCAAGAATAGGGCCGAGTCACAATACAGTATAGATAACCGTGATAAAGGTGACTGAACACATTTTTTTTTAATTCTATATGAACTTGATTACACAGAAAGTTTATACAATTATAACAAAAAATGTTTACTTACATTTTAAATCAAGTAACAAAAAACGAAATGAATATACAGGTTTGGTCACACGTCAGAATTTTCTATAATTATAATAATGTGGTGAGAAAATAACACGAGAGCGGTGTAAATCTTAGACAATGTATACTGATAAATACTACAAATATTTGCTCAAGCGAATCAAACCAATTACTTCTGATTGCTTAATTGGGTACTCGCCCGCTACGTATGTCTCATATAATAAAGCCAATAGTCATCTTGTTTTTAGAAATAGAATAAATATATAAAAGAAAATTTAAATGAAATATATTGTATTATTTATTTATTTGGACAACCAGTAGTTATTATTACATAAGTAATGCTGCTAATATATTTTTAAAATGATATCTCAATTAATAACATTAATACACCCAATGGTATTACATAATCCTAACTAGGTCAAACCTGTATAAGGGGTATCAAGAACTACAATGGACAATGGTCCCACAACACCCAGACCCGAAACAAATATCAGTCTGTCACACAAACTTTTTCATTGAGAGTACGGGTTTTACAGCCTCCGTGGCGCAGTTGGCGAGTAGCTGGCTGTGAAACGAGAGGCCGTGGGTTCGATTCCCACACCGGGACAAATGTTAGTGTGTCAGACAGATATTTGTGTCCGGGATCTGGGTGTTGTGAGACCGAAAGTCTCTCGTTGTCCCTGATACCCACAACACAAGACTCGTATCTTAGTGTGAGTTCGGGGCTTTGTGTGGGATTGTTGGGAGTTATTTATTTATTTAACTGATTTTCACGTAGCTACATAAACAATTTATATTTTAACTAACTATTTAACATTAACTATTATACTCAATTAACGATTTTATGGCAAGTATGTCCCAGATTAGTTAGATATGAAGATAGGCACTGTCCTTAGCAGAAGGGAATTTAAATTTAAATTATAGTGAATCTAATGATAGACAGTCAAGTGTTGGCCTTAGTATTACACAGGGTGTAAAACCCGGCATAGTGGCACACGCAAGTGTGTCGCGTTCCGGATCAGCCAGTGTACATCCGGTTTTTATCGGGGATCTAGACTTGGGGTATGATGTTTGGCTATTTTGCGGCCTTCTGAATACTCTGACATTAGTCCTCGATCGCTTCTTCACCTTCTTGCCCATGGCGTAGTGTGAAGAGGCAGTCTGGCATGATTGAGTTGAGTAGCGGGGGATAGATTGTCTCTCGCTACTCGATACTCTAACTGAACCGCACTGTTCTTACCATTAGTTGCAGTATGGACACTTTGTGACCACACTGCACCTGATGATATGATGCCAGTATAAAAAAAGTATTGCTTTCTAATGTAAATTCCTTTCACAGGGTCTCAACGTGGATAAAAGAAACCTCGCCAGTGCTGAACGCAAGCAAAGAACATTCACTGACAGATCTCAACTGAAGTACGCCAGAAGGCTGGTAGTGAAACTTGGTAGTGCAGTCATTACCAGAGAAGATGGCAACGGACTGGCGTTGGGAAGACTCGCATCTATTATTGAACAGGTAATTTATGGAATATTCTCGAATCATTCACTTCTATAGCAAAGATTGTTGAGTTTCTTACTGCTGGCGGTAGGATATATGCAATGAATATAATATGCAATAAAATGCGGTGTGTACGGTTACACAGATCACAGGGATCATCGGTAACAGGGATCAGCCAGTGTACATCCGGTTTTTGTCCGGGGTCTAAAGTTGCCCGATGTTTGTCCATTTTGCGGCCTTCTGAGTACTCTGACAATACACCCTCGACCGCTTTTTCACCTTCTTGCCCATGACGTAGGGGAAGAGGCTACACTACTTTGTGTGGTAACTTTGCCGTGCCAGGATAAAAAAAATTAACCCCACAGTATTAAATATATGCAAGGACTCCGAAGTCTCCAAATAAACAAAATAGTTTTAAAAAAAAATCATATATCTGTAAATAGAAATTGTATTATAGAAACTTAATTATGTTAGTAACTAGCCACCAGTTATTGATGGCAATAAAACTATCATGCTCACTTTCATTCTTCTTCTTCGTTCAGCCTGTATCGACCCACTGTTGGGTATAGGCCTCTCCTCTTTCACGCCATTCGTTCCGGTCCTGTGCTAACCTCGTCCACCATTTACCGGCCGCCTTCCTGATGTCATCAGACCATCTGATTATTATTCACTTTCATTAATCATAATAATACTACCCCTGTAGTAAACATTGTCCCACTGCTGGGCACGGGCCTCCTCTACTGATGAGAGGGCTTAGGCCTTAGTCCACCACGCTGGCCTACTGCAGATTGGCAGACTTCACATACCTTCAAAATTTCTTTTTTAGAATCTCAGACATGCGGGTTTCCTCTTGATGTTTTCTTTATCGTTTAAGCGAGCGATAATTAATAATGAATACTTACGTAACTGAGGTCAGAGGTTACGAACTCGACTCTCGTCTCACCACTTCCAAATAGGCTATCGATGAACTCATGCATGTACAATGCGAAGATATATTTCGAATGCAATTTAAAATTACTTTACCCGGGGTTAGTAAGAGTACTCACATTTTTTGTGGAAATTAAGCTAGTAATTACATAATTAAAATTTTAGAGTAAAAGAACACGTTTAATACTTAGGCAATGTTTTAAGGAATACGGATTTGAAGCTTGCTATAAATAAAATGTATTCTTAATGAAATAATAATCAGGATTCTGGCGGAAGGCCAATTTTAATTGAGTAAAGTGTAGCAGAAGTTTCAAGTTAGTCTTATCATTTGCATAAAATATGTACATTGAGTTAGCGTAGCATACTAAAAAGGAGATCTGTAACAAGTAAACGTATTATAGTGTAATTTCATTATAAGTAGTATGACTGCATGCGTTACGACTGCTGCTTTGCTGAGGTCTCGGGTTCGATCCCCGGGTCGGGTAAAGTGATATTGGGGTTTGGTATGTGCATCCAATACAATTAAAGTATTTTCCCAGCACTAGAATCGAAGTCGCAACCACCTACTATAATGCCTATAGCCTCCGCACAATTGCAAACAATAAGTTGACAAAGTTATTGCCATCGGTTAAATGATATGGCGGCGCATGGAATACGGAATTACAAACGTCATTTTTCTATACAAGGTACGACTCGTCCCGTAGGAAAATATGTCACAGAATTCTATTAAAAAACTTTTGTTCTAATAGCTACCAAACTTGACAGGATCACCCGCTGGGCTAATCTGAAAACTGCCTGAAAATTTCGTAATAATCGTTCCAGCAGTTTTTGAGTCCATAGGGAACACACATAGATTTATATATACAGATATGCAACAATATTATAGATATTACACAGCAATTGGCAGAGCCATACTATGTAGGTTTATAGCATAAAATACATTCTCGATTAGAGTAGAATCGCTGTCTCATGGATGCGAAGTGATAACTTTCACGGTAAACGGTAGGCAGCGGCTTTGCTGTGCCCTGGCATTGCAGAAGGCTATGGGTGGCGGTAACTACTTACCATCAGGTGACCCGTCTGCTCGTCTGCCTTTCGAGGCACTAAAATAAAACTTTCTTTCGTACTGTGAGCAATCCGAATCATTTTCCATTTATTTTTAAGATCTTTTTATACGTAGTTTAGGTGTTTGTAGACAGTGCAATCATTTACCAGCCGGCACTATATTATCGGAGGATTCAGTAGCCATACAATAAGTAATCCAAGGATATTCAAGAGAATACTCCTGCACTACATTTATATTGTCAATATATGCCATAGCGGTATGATGGTGTTTATTATTATGTGCTAATTTTATTATAGCATAACGTGAGGTGGAAATTATTTTACCTTATGATGTCATCTACAAAAACGATGTAATATCTCTAATATAATAGCACAGTTGTTTAGATTAGGATAGGTTATATCTTGCAATGCTAACGATTTGTAATTAAATAATTATTATAAGCACTGTTAAACACACTGTTGGACTCGGTGATCCTGGATCGGCAATAAAGAAAAAAATATTATGTATATTTATTATTATTTGTCGTACCATAATCTCGGGACTATAGAGTCCCGGACATTTGGAAAGCATGCGTGGTGACAACACATAGTTAATCAATTTTAATCTAATATTATGATGTGACACCACCCGATGGTCATCTCCTGTGTACATTATACAAACGCACTCAAGGATAGTCTCAGATTAGTGTAGGACTAATGTAAGGATGGATAAAAATGTATACTGGTTTATTGAGGTAAGGTGTTAGTGGACTGGTGTCACTGCCTCGGTGGCGCAGTTGTATTGCGCATGCGTTACGACTGCTGTGCTGAGGTCTTGGGTTCGATCCCGTGGTCGGGATGTGATATTGGGTTTTGCTATCTAGAAATTCTCAGTATTAGCCCGGAGTCTGGAATCTGTGCCCGGTATGGCGATAGGCTCGCCCCCTATCACATTATGGAACCAAAATTCGGCGAAAAGTGGGTGTACTGGTTACACCTCTGCCTACCCCTTCGGGGATTACAGGGGTGAATGTATGTGTGTGAGGTGTTGGTGGATTGACTAACGATATCTGTTTGGTTACTAGTAATCTTCACCAATTTTTTTAAAGAGGTATTCTGTTAAATCTTTTTCGTTCTTCTGAGACTCAATTGTATCCAACGACCTAATGCGAGTCTCTGAAGATGTAGGTCGAAGCTTTTTGGTATTAACCCATTGGTAGAAACAACTATCGGAACAATGATAGCCGAGTCAAAATACCATGTCAACAACCTCCGTGAGCTAATATTTGGACATTAATCTATTATTTGGTTATTAATATTACTTGTACTGCCCATAAGCTCTTTCAAGCTAGTTGTTCTGTCTCTGTTCTTATTTCTTAGTCTGCTACACCGGATTTGCCTAATTTTAATGACTTGTTCCCCAGTTTGTTAATCGGTTAGTCCGCAATGCCGGTTCTTGGTTGAAGCTTATTCAACTGGAAACATTCACTGTGTGCTCTTGAATCATGTTTGCATAATTGATTTGGTCTTTCAGTAAACATTCAAGTTACTGTTAATAGTTAATTTACTTTGGATATTTGAATTTTAGCCTCTAAGGGTCTTGGTCAATTGTTTTTGAAGACAGGGTTTTAGTGAAGAAAATTATGATAGCTGACATAGATAAAAATGAAATTATGGAAAATACAAGTGGTCTAGGTAGTCATCATCAGTGGTTTTAAACCGACTTCAAAAAAAGGGGGAGGTTAACAATTCGTCGGAATCTTTTTTTTATGTATGTTACCCAATTACTCGAAGACGTCTGGACCGATTCGAGAAATTCTTTTTTTTTTAAAGGGTATACTTCCCAGGTGGTCTCATTGGCACCAAGTCATGATCTGATGATGGGATCTCAGAAAAATCAAGGGCAACCCTCATATTTTATAGTGACGCATTTGTTTTTTATTGTAGTCGGTGTACTTTTTATGAATTAAAAATCTTTTTGTAGGACTATTTTTTATTGTCGCTCATGAAATAAATGTCTGTTTATAGACAATATTTAAGTGTAGCTTAATTTGTCTTTGCTAATTTAATATTTTTATCAAAGAGCTGCGGACAAAATTAATAAAAATTTTGAAAAATTTGTAGCAGTTTCCTTAATATTTTTACCGTCATACAAATGGCTGTAATTTTTTGCGGCTTAGTCATAAATGCCCGTAATTAACAAAAATTATAGATAATATTAAAAAGTGTAGTAAAATGGAGTGACATTTAAAATTGCTTAGACAAGAGAGGTGTAGGTTATAAAAACATGCCCGTCTACAATAAACTCTGAATATGTCTAAGTCCATGCACTTAGAACATACTTAACCATAAAAATTAATTGTTGCGGCGTAAGTAGTTTACGAGCACATAGATAGATAGTTGGATGAGACAATTAAAATCAGGGTTTGAATACGTAGGTACGAGCTTTATTGATAAAATACACCACCTCTTCACATACAACACGGTAGCGGATGGTGATGCTGCACTTGGGGTACTGGCCTGGCGGCCCGTTCCAGGTGGACGGCACGAAGATGGCACACGTGGTTGCACGGCGGTTGCTTGTGCCCGGCGCAGCTATCTTTATGTGGGTGCCTAAATGCTTAGATAATATGAATTTTATATTACTTACCAAGCTCTGACTAAGCAATTTTAGTGCAGTCAGTTATTTTTGGAACAAAAGGTATAGAATCCATGGAGGCATCTTAAGCTATTACACCTTTCTATATGTTGCTATCCCGTAAGAAGCGTGCATTTTTTCGGGATAAAAAATAGCCTATGTCATTTTCTGATCCCTAAAATGCCACTATGCAAAAAATCATGCCGATCCCTTGGTCTTTGAAAAACTAAGCTATCCCACGAAAACTATACATTTTTCGGGATAAAAAGTAGCTTTTGCGCTATTCCAGACTATAATCTATATCTGTGCCAAATTTCTATCAGGTCTGTCCACTCGTTGTGGCGTGATTGAGTAACAAACATCCATCCATCCAAACATTCGCATTTATAATATTAGCAGGATCAGTAGTAATATTCATGCACGTATCTATAGACTCAAACGCACCGTGTGACGATTTGTCGACAGAAATCTTTTAGTGATCGAGGCATAGGATAGAGTATATAGGTTTTTATGATTTGTGGAATATTCTACATCTGTCTAGCTCATAGATATCGTGATGACAATATACGGCGATATTACCAAAAATGAGAGCTTATTTCGAAAGCAGATAAGAAACAATTATCAAGAAGATATCGGAGTCGTTAAGGTTATTCAATTAGGAAAGTAATATATAAAAGAATCTCATTTAAAAATAGAACGAATTATTTGTAACAATTTATACATTTTATTTGCAAAGTTGGCAAACAAAAAGTTGTACTTAATTAATTTTGTAATATTATACCCGCCCTACACATTGGGCGAGACGTGCTGAGAGTTGCCGCTCACTTAAGTGTAAGGGATAATCTTTGTCGCCTCGTTTTGACACGTAGACATGTATATCTGTATATATAAAAGAAGAAACTGACTGACTGACTGACTGACTGATCGACCAACGCACAGCCAAAACGGCTGGGGTTAGAGACTTGAAATTTTGACAGTAGGTACCTTTTATGACGTAGGCATCCACTAAGGAAGGGTTTTTGGAAGGGGGTAAAATAGGGGATGATAGTTTGTATGAAAATCCTTCATTTTTGAAGTTAAATGCATGAAAATTGGTATTTTGTAGTGTATACTTTTTGTCTCAAACATGACCTCCACGCGGGCGGAGCCGCGAGCAACAGCTAGTTCATAATAAACCACTACGGTTCTTGCCGAGACATTGGGCACGAGGTCTCACCCAGTGTATTGAGCGGGTATTATACAATTATATTTATTGGAAGTTTTGTATCTGTTTTGACGTATCATTTTACTTGTTAACAAGATCATTAATTTGTATTTTGATACGGTGTTAAATGACTGTAGAAAATTGGCTGTACAAATAAACAATGTTTTGATTTCACAAAATAATGCAAACCAGCGATAGCCTAGTTGGTTGCGGTGGTTAAGATGAAAGTCGTATGTTCGAAACCAGTCTAAATGGCATACACTTCTGACTGTTCTGGAGTTACGTGTATATTCATTGTTAATTATCGCTTCCTTTAACGGTGAAGGAAAACATCGTCAGGAAACCTGCATATCTGATAATTCTCGTACGAATTTCAAAGGTGGTCTACCAAAAATGTAGGGCTACTAATAGTTATTCATAATGCATTATATTTCAAGTCTGTTACTCTCATGTTTAATTTGTTCAATATACGTATAATAGTGTATATTTATACTTAGTACTATACAAATATATTTTGTGTGAAAAGTTATGTAACATTGTTTTCAGTCTTGTTTGAACACAATAAATTCTATGAGTGATTTAAAGTGAAAAGATTTATTTGACTGAAAAATTCTCGAAATTGGGACAATAATCAACAGCCCGAGTAATCGAGTAACAATCGAGAGTAATTGAGTATAGTTTTACTCATTTATAATGGGACGCTGAATCAATTTTGGCGCCAATTTGTGGGGGTTGTGTCAAAACTTAGTAATAGTGAAAGCGTTCGTAATAATGTCGTAACGGCTCACGTCTTTTAAAGTTTGTTCCATTTTATTGGAAATAAAAATTCACAGGAATGCTTTATTACAATACGAAACAGTTCACTGTTAATTAAATGTGGTAAGATTGAAAATTGATTGCTATAAGAGCATCTCTAAAAAACTCATGAGGTTACCTAAATCATTTCTCAAGGATGAAAATGTCTTGAGGCATAAACCTAATAAACTAATATTAAGGGAATATGTGTGATAATATATAGAAATTGTTAGGTAGATGGATCAACAAAATTGCTTACTTAAGTTTCTTTTTTGTCCAACATTTATGGAACTAATTTTGTTCCTATTAACCCCATTTTAATTTATTTTTAAAGCATTTTCACTACACAAATCTTTAAATTCGACTGTCACTATATCAGGCTTTAAAACTAAACCTTTCCAACAGTCAGCCTCCGTGACGCAGCGGGCGAGTAGCCGACTTTGAAACGAGATGCCGTTGGTTCGATTCCCGCACCGAGATAAATGTTTCTGTGATAGACAGATGCTTTTTTCGGGTCTGAGTGTTGTGAGGCCGTAGCCCCTTGTAGTTCTTGATACCTAAAACCGAAGCCTGTATGGCTTTACCTAATGTAGGGTCAAAACTGTGTGTGACTGTTCGGTGTATTTATTTAGTCAAAAAAATATTTTTACATTGACCAGAAATATTTTTTTTTATCTTGGCACGGCAAAGTGACCGCACTGCACCTGGTAAGCGCAGTGCGGTCTAATTAGAGTACCGAGTAGCGAGAGACGATCTATCCCCCGCTACTCAACACAATCATGCCGGCCTGCTTCTTCACACTACGCCATGGGCAACAAGGTGAAGAAGCGCTCGAGGGTCTATTGTCAGAGTACTCAGATGGCCGCAAAATGGCCAAACATCGTACCCCAATTCTAGAACCCCGACAAAAAAAATATTTAATATTATTACATGATAATGTTTATCTTAGGTAGCAGAATGCCACCACGAAGGTCGAGAGTGCATTATGGTGACCAGCGGGGCTGTGGCCTTCGGACGACAGAAGCTGACGCAGGAGTTACTCATGTCCCTCTCAATGAGGGAGACATTGTCACCCAGCGATCACACCAGGGAGGTATGTCTGAACAAGTTGTATAGTTTTAAGAAATTACTATGTGGTGAATGCAGAAGTTAATAATGGTACTCAATGATGACTCCATGTTATGATGCTGAGAGTGGAATTCTTTGCCGGAGTCTATATTTCCCGAAATTATAACCTGAATATCTTTAAGTCAAGCGTGAATAGGTATCTTCTAGGCAAGCGTGCTTCACCGTGGACAACATCATCCCTTACCATCAGGCGTGATAGTGGTCAAACGCAAGCCTATTTATATTAAAAAAATTGTGTTCAATGGTGGTAATACCGTTATAGCCAGGTGTTTTTCGAGTTTTTCTCTCGTTATTAGAGGTTATATAATAATAATAATAATACTATAATACTATAATAACTGGCCCTGTATTAAACATTGTCCCACTGCTGGGCTCGGGCCTCCTCTACTAATGAGAGGGGTTAGGCCATAGTCCACCACGCTGGCCTAATGCACGTTGGCAGACATATTTGAGGTTATTGAAGTGAAACTTCTTTAGAATTATTATGATTTGAAACTCGATTAAACGAAAATGCGTCACGACAAAGAGAGAAACACATAAATATATAGGATTAAACCGGCGAGAGTATGAGAGAGGATACATTACACAATATTTTATATTGTAGGTTTATGATTCTGATTTTTTTGTTTACTTATCCTACTCCGGTACTCTATATTCATCTCATTCTCTCGTAGCTTACTTTTCTGAAGTATTACTTCTACCGTGTGTGAGTTGAACACACAGACAACCTTTTTTTGAGAAAATATAATTATAAAATTATTATATGACTGCCTTGGTGGCGCAGTTGTAATTGCGCATGCGTTACAACCGCTGTGCCGAGGTCTCGGGTTCGATCCCCGGGTCGGGTAAAGTGATATTGGGTTGTTCTATCTAGAAATTCTCAGTATTAGCCCGGAGTCTGGAACCTGTGCCCGGTATGGCGATAGGCTCGCCCCCTATCACATTATGGGACCGAAATTCGGCGAAAAGTGGGTGTACTGGTTACACCTCTGCCTACCCCTTCGGGGATTATAGGCGTGAGTGTGTATGTATGTATGTAAAATTATTATAAATGAAACGTATAAGCTGGTTTAATTAAACATCCATTCAAAAGAATTATAATTTGTGATATTTGTTATTGTCTCATTGGGCTGGCGGCATCGTTTTTGGCTATGGCGATGATGTCCTAGATTCAAAGCCGAGTGGAGCAGTCACAACGGTGCTTACATTTTTTGATTTATTAATAAGTAAAAGTTTTTTAATTCTAAAAAGTAAACCGACTTCAATAAAAAACAAATTATGCGTCACTATAAAATTTGTTTTTCCTTGATTTTTCTGAGATCCCATCATCAAATCCTGACTTGGTGCCAATGGGACCAACTGGGAAGTATACCCTTTTAAACAAAAAAGAATTACTCGAATCGGTCCAGGCGTCTTCGAGTAATCGGGTAACATACATAAAAAAAAAGATTCCGACGAATTGTTAACCTCCTCCTTTTTTGAAGTCCGTTAAAAACACGGGAATTGCCCGCTATTGGAATTTGGGCCAAAATGTATTGTCGGGTAAAAGTCGTGAGCCCTATAATTGTATAGGCTCCCTACTTCTACTACTTGTATGTTTGTATATTCATATACAAATGTTAATACACTTAGGTCTATCAAGCTAGCAGTGAAAAGTTAGCAGAAACATTTGAAACTTATTTAGGAATTAGTTGCTAATTAGTTGCTGCTATTTCGATTTTGTTGCTCAAGCCAGTTCCTCAGAAATCGAGTCACTGCTATCTTTCACATAAGCTAGCAGTAAAATAATGAAGTGAGCACATATTGAGTCGGTTATTGGGCCTGAATTTGTTGCTAATTTGTTGCTGTAAGATAGTATAAAAATATTGAAAAAATATTATATTTAAAAAAAAAAATTTTTTTTTTAATTTTTTATTTCGATTTTTTCTTCTTATGACAGCGGTTGTTTTTGTTGCTGGGCGGCACAATATCTATGAAGGTGCACAGGACCAGCAACTAATTAGCCACAAAAAATCTGCTGAACATTTAAGCCGTTATCAAGGTCATTAAGGAAAAATGAATTTTTTTCCGGCTATGACAGCGGTGGATTTTGTTGCTGGGCGGCACAATATCTATGAAGATGCACCGGACTAGCAACTAATTAGCAACAAAAATTCTGCTGAATACCTAACCCGGAATCAAGGTCATTAAGGAAAAATGAAATTTTTTCCGATTAAGACAGCGGTGGATTTTGTTGCTGGGCGGCACAATATCTATGAAGGTGCACCGGACCAGCAACTAATTAGCAACAAAAATTCTGCTGAATACCTAACCCGTAATCAAGGTCTTTATCGAAAAATTTCATTTTTTCCGGATATGACAGCGGTGGATTTTGTTGCTGGGCGGCACAATATCTACGAAGGTGCACCGGACCAGCAACTAATTAGCAACAAAAATTCTGCTGAATACCTAACCCGTAATCAAGGTCTTTATCGAAAAATGTCATTTTTTCCGGATATGACAGCGGTGGATTTTGTTGCTGGGCGGCACAATATCTACGAAGGTGCACCGGACCAGCAACTAATTAGCAACAAAAATTCTGCTGAATACCTAACCCGTAATCAAGGTCTTTATCGAAAAATGTCATTTTTTCCGGATATGACAGCGGTGGATTTTGTTGCTGGGCGGCACAATATCTACGAAGGTGCACCGGACCAGCAACTAATTAGCAACAAAAATCCTGCTGAACATTTAACCCGTTATCAAGGTCATTAATGAAAAATGTAATTTTTTCCGATTGAGACAGCGGTGGATTTTGTTACTGGGCGGCACAATATCTACGAAGGTGCACCGGACCAGCAACTATTTAGCAACATAAATTCTGCTGAACATTTAACCCGTAATCAAGGTCATTATCGAAAAATTTCATTTTTTCCGGATATGACAGCGGTGGATTTTGTTGCTGGGCGGCACAATATCTATGAAGGTGCACCGGACCAGCAACTAATTAGCAACAAAAATCCTGCTGAACATTTAACCCGTTATCAAGGTCATTAATGAAAAATGACATTTTTTCCGATTGAGACAGCGGTGGATTTTGTTGCTGGGCGGCACAATATCTACGAAGGTGCACCGGACCAGCAACTATTTAGCAACAAAAATTCTGCTGAACATTTAACCCGTAATCAAGGTCATTATCGAAAAATTTCATTTTTTCCGGATATGACAGCGGTGGATTTTGTTGCTGGGCGGCAAAATATCTACGAAGGTGCACCGGACCAGCACCTAATTAGCAACAAAAATTCTGCTGAACATTTAACCCGTTATCAAGGTCATTAATGAAAAATGTAATTTTTTCCGATTGAGACAGCGGTGGATTTTGTTACTGGGCGGCACAATATCTACGAAGGTGCACCGGACCAGCAACTATTTAGCAACATAAATTCTGCTGAACATTTAACCCGTAATCAAGGTCATTATCGAAAAATTTCATTTTTTCCGGATATGACAGCGGTGGATTTTGTTGCTGGGCGGCACAATATCTATGAAGGTGCACCGGACCAGCAACTAATTAGCAACAAAAATCCTGCTGAACATTTAACCCGTTATCAAGGTCATTATCGAAAAATTTCATTTTTTCCGGATATGACAGCGGTGGATTTTGTTGCTGGGCGGCAAAATATCTACGAAGGTGCACCGGACCAGCACCTAATTAGCAACAAAAATTCTGCTGAACATTTAACCCGTTATCAAGGTCATTAAGGAAAAATGAAATTTTTTCCGATTATGACAGTGGTGGATTTTGTTACTGGGCGGCACAATATCTACGAAGGTGCACCGGACCAGCAACTATTTAGCAACAAAAATTCTGCTGAACATTTAACCCGTAATCAAGGTCATTATCGAAAAATTTCATTTTTTCCGGATATGACAGCGGTGGATTTTGTTGCTAATTAGTTGCTGGTCCGGTGCACCTTCGTAGATATTTTGCCGCCCAGCAACAAAATCCACCGCTGTCATATCCGGAAAAAATGAAATTTTTCGATAATGACCTTGATTACGGGTTAAATGTTCAGCAGAATTTTTGTTGCTAAATAGTTGCTGGTCCGGTGCACCTTCGTAGATATTGTGCCGCCCAGCAACAAAATCCACCGCTGTCTCAATCGGAAAAAATGTCATTTTTCATTAATGACCTTGATAACGGGTTAAATGTTCAGCAGGATTTTTGTTGCTAATTAGTTGCTGGTCCGGTGCACCTTCATAGATATTGTGCCGCCCAGCAACAAAATCCACCGCTGTCATATCCGGAAAAAATGAAATTTTTCGATAATGACCTTGATTACGGGTTAAATGTTCAGCAGAATTTTTGTTGCTAAATAGTTGCTGGTCCGGTGCACCTTCGTAGATATTGTGCCGCCCAGTAACAAAATCCACCGCTGTCTCAATCGGAAAAAATTACATTTTTCATTAATGACCTTGATAACGGGTTAAATGTTCAGCAGGATTTTTGTTGCTAATTAGTTGCTGGTCCGGTGCACCTTCGTAGATATTGTGCCGCCCAGCAACAAAATCCACCGCTGTCATATCCGGAAAAAATGACATTTTTCGATAAAGACCTTGATTACGGGTTAGGTATTCAGCAGAATTTTTGTTGCTAATTAGTTGCTGGTCCGGTGCACCTTCGTAGATATTGTGCCGCCCAGCAACAAAATCCACCGCTGTCATATCCGGAAAAAATGACATTTTTCGATAAAGACCTTGATTACGGGTTAGGTATTCAGCAGAATTTTTGTTGCTAAATAGTTGCTGGTCCGGTGCACCTTCGTAGATATTGTGCCGCCCAGCAACAAAATCCACCGCTGTCTCAATCGGAAAAAATGTCATTTTTCATTAATGACCTTGATAACGGGTTAAATGTTCAGCAGGATTTTTGTTGCTAATTAGTTGCTGGTCCGGTGCACCTTCATAGATATTGTGCCGCCCAGCAACAAAATCCACCGCTGTCATATCCGGAAAAAATGAAATTTTTCGATAATGACCTTGATTACGGGTTAAATGTTCAGCAGAATTTTTGTTGCTAAATAGTTGCTGGTCCGGTGCACCTTCGTAGATATTGTGCCGCCCAGTAACAAAATCCACCGCTGTCTCAATCGGAAAAAATTACATTTTTCATTAATGACCTTGATAACGGGTTAAATGTTCAGCAGGATTTTTGTTGCTAATTAGTTGCTGGTCCGGTGCACCTTCGTAGATATTGTGCCGCCCAGCAACAAAATCCACCGCTGTCATATCCGGAAAAAATGACATTTTTCGATAAAGACCTTGATTACGGGTTAGGTATTCAGCAGAATTTTTGTTGCTAATTAGTTGCTGGTCCGGTGCACCTTCGTAGATATTGTGCCGCCCAGCAACAAAATCCACCGCTGTCATATCCGGAAAAAATGACATTTTTCGATAAAGACCTTGATTACGGGTTAGGTATTCAGCAGAATTTTTGTTGCTAATTAGTATTAGACATTTTTTCCGATTGAGACAGCGGTGGATTTTGTTGCTGGGCGGCACAATATCTACGAAGGTGCACCGGACCAGCAACTATTTAGCAACAAAAATTCTGCTGAACATTTAACCCGTAATCAAGGTCATTATCGAAAAATTTCATTTTTTCCGGATATGACAGCGGTGGATTTTGTTGCTGGGCGGCAAAATATCTACGAAGGTGCACCGGACCAGCACCTAATTAGCAACAAAAATTCTGCTGAACATTTAACCCGTTATCAAGGTCATTAAGGAAAAATGAAATTTTTTCCGATTATGACAGTGGTGGATTTTGTTACTGGGCGGCACAATATCTACGAAGGTGCACCGGACCAGCAACTATTTAGCAACAAAAATTCTGCTGAACATTTAACCCGTAATCAAGGTCATTATCGAAAAATTTCATTTTTTCCGGATATGACAGCGGTGGATTTTGTTGCTGGGCGGCACAATATCTACGAAGGTGCACCGGACCAGAAACTAATTAGCAACAAAAATCCTGCTGAACATTTAACCCGTTATCAAGGTCTTTAAGGAAAAATGACATTTTTTCCGATTGAGACAGCGGTGGATTTTGTTGCTGGGCGGCACAATATCTACGAAGGTGCACCGGACCAGCAACTATTTAGCAACAAAAATTCTGCTGAACATTTAACCCGTTATCAAAAAAAACTTTATATGAAAAAATTATAAAAACAAAGAACAAACAAATAAGCCACATTGTTTTCCCTAATATTACCACAACGGATAAAATAATGAGATCAACTAGAATATCCGAAAACTGTTAAAGTATGAAGGAAAAAATTTATTCAACCAGTTGAAATTAATAATAATAATTATAATAATGCCCGCAGGGCAGCTTGTGGCGAGCCGCTGGGAATTAGCGATCCCACGTACCTGAGTGCTCCCGGGGGAAGGCCCTGTTCTTAATCTCTAGCTTGCCTTTACCGACTGGCTGGAGTGGAGTCGCGAGAGCTTTACGGTCGGAGGGTGGATGTGAAACGTAAGTGGCGAGTGAGCAACGTGATGAGACCATAAGGGAGCAAATGATCGTTGTATAAAGTCCAGTGACACATCTCCACCTTTTAGCCGCTCAAATGATGTTGTTTCAGTTTCATTATAAGTAGGTTTTTGTAACCAATCTGATGCAGATTTTTACATTTTGATTTATTGAGATTATAGATGGTTATTATTTTATTTACCTTATTATAAATATATTATGTAAGATATACGAGTATTTTTTCGATATCGTTGTGTATATATAAACATAATATATTTTAACACATACACAACGATATCGAAAAAATACTCGTATATCTTAGTGTTTGAATAAAATACTAATATTCTCAACCATCAAAGTCATCAGTTTGTTTTTAACAAATAACTTTTATCTGAGAAATAATTTCAACTATGATGCTCATCTCAGGTCTGCATAACAATAACATTATCAACTTTGTTAATTAATCAGGTAGCATGCTAGTTATCGAGATGTTCAATGCAGACAACGAGCATATTAAAGCCCTCGAAACTATACCAACGTCTATCAACAGTCCTATAACTGAGGAAGACCAATATAGACTGGTGGGCGTCGTAACATTTGTGCCCCCAGCTGTAAAAGAAAGTTCCTCTGGAAAACGAATAGGGCATTACAAAGCAGTCTGTTTAAGAGGCACAGACTGGATCGAGTACGACGACATGCTGCGGGCTGGAAAGATAATTAAGTCCAAAACCCTAGTCAGCATTCAATTATTGTTTTACGAAAAAATTTAATAAAAGTTAAATTACAAATATTTGTTTTAATAAGAAAGATGATAACCTTATTTTTTGTTGCTGATCAGTTGCTTGTCCGGTGCACCTTCATAGATATTGTGCCGCCCAGCAACAAAATCAATCGCTGTCATAACCGCAAAAAAGGTTATTTTTCCTTAATGACCTTGATAACGGGTTAAATGTTCAGCAGAATTTTTGTTGCTAATTAGTTGCTGGTCCGGTGCACCTTCGTAGATATTGTGCCGCCCAGCAACAAAATCCACCGCTGTCTTAATCGGAAAAAATGTAATTTTTCCTTAATGACCTTGATAACGGGTTAAATGTTCAGCAGAATTTTTGTTGCTAATTAGTTGCTGGTCCAGTGCACCTTCGTAGATATTGTGCCGCCCAGCAACAAAATCCACCGCTGTCTTAATCGGAAAAAATTTCATTTTTCCTTAATGACCTTGATTCCGGGTTAGGTATTCAGCAGAATTTTTGTTGCTAATTAGTTGCTGGTCCGGTGCACCTTCATAGATATTGTGCCGCCCAGCAACAAAATCCACCGCTGTCTTAATCGGAAAAAATTTCATTTTTCCTTAATGACCTTGATAACGGGTTAAATGTTCAGCAGAATTTTTGTTGCTAATTAGTTGCTGGTCCGGTGCACCTTCGTAGATATTGTGCCGCCCAGCAACAAAATCCACCGCTGTCATAATCGGAAAAAATGAAATTTTTCCTTAATGACCTCGATAACGGGTTAAATGTTCAGCAGAATTTTTGTTGCTAATTAGTTGCTGGTCCAGTGCACCTTCGTAGATATTTTGCCGCCCAGCAACAAAATCCACCGCTGTCATATCCGGAAAAAATGAAATTTTTCGATAATGACCTTGATTACGGGTTAAATGTTCAGCAGAATTTTTGTTGCTAAATAGTTGCTGGTCCGGTGCACCTTCATAGATATTGTGCCACCCAGCAACAAAATCCACCGCTGTCATAATCGGAAAAAATGTAATTTTTCCTTAATGACCTTGATAACGGGTTAATTGTTCAGCAGAATTTTTGTTGCTAATTAGTTGCTGGTCCGGTGCTATTTCATAGATATTGTGCCGCCCAGCCACAAAATCCACCGCTGTCTCAATCGGAAAAAATGACATTTTTCCTTAATGACCTTGATAACGGGTTAAATGTTCAGCAGAATTTTTGTTGATAATTAGTTGCTGGTCCGGTGCACCTTCGTAGATATTGTGCCGCCCAGCAACAAAAACAACCGCTGTCATAAGAGGAAAAAATCGAAATAAAAAATTAAAACATTTTTTTTTTTAAATATATAATATTTTTTCAATATACATATTTATACTATCTTACAGCAACAAATTAGCAACAAATTCAGACCCAATAACCGACTCGATATGTGCTCACTTCATTATTTTACTGCTAGCTTACGTGAAAGATAGCAGTGACTCGATTTCTGAGGAATTGGCTTGAGCAACAAAATCGAAATAGCAGCAACTAATTAGCAACTAATTAGCAACAAATTTTTTTTTTTTTTTTTTTTTTTTATTCTGGCACGGCAAAGTGACCACACTGCACCTGATGGTAAGTGCAGTGCCGTCCAGATAGAGTATCAAGTAGCAAGAGACAGTCTATCCCTCGCTACTCAACACAATCATGCCGGCCTGCTGTTTAGCTTCTTCACACTACGCCTAAAGGACCCAGGATCATAGGAAGGAGGGAACACGGTAGCTGGCAAACTGTTCCACAGCTTGATGGTGCGGCAAAAATACGAGTTTGCGAACCTCTTGGTTCGGGCCGGGGTAGTAGACACCACGAAGCTGTGGCTCCGCAAGCCAGAACGCGTGGTTCTGGTATGGAAGGGAGAGGATGGGATAAGATCAAACAATTCTTCAGAGCATTCGCCATGATACAGACGGTAGAACACGCTAAGCGAGGAAATATCCCTACGCAGCTGTAGCGGCTCCAGGCTGTTACTCACGTCTGCATCATTCACAATGCGGATGGCCCGCCGCTGCAACCCATCCAAGGCATCGAGAAGGTATTTTGCGGAACCGTCCCAGAGGTGCGAGCAGTATTCCATTCCCGGCCGCACTTGCGCTTTATATAAGCGGTAGAGCTGACCGGGCGTGAAAAACCGCCGCACCCTGTTCAGGATTCCTACCCTGCGGGAAGTGGCGGATATTACGCCCTCGATGTGACTCCTTGGATTAAGATCGCAGCGGATATCCATACCTAGGACACTAAGGTCATTCCGCATTGCGAGTGGAACACCCTGAAGAACGGGGATGGGAGAAAACGGAGATTTCTTGCACGAAAACGCGCACACCTGGGTTTTCTTGGCATTAAACTCAACCCGATTCCTGGTACCCCATGATGATATGAGATCCAAGGCCTGGTTGAGCTCAATGACAAGATCCTCGCGTCTCCTTTCAGTATCCGCCCGGCAACCAGGAGGCTTGCTGCAATAACGCCCATGAACCGTGCTGTCATCTGCATAGCAATGAATGTTGCCAAGCGACAACATATCATTAATATGCAGAATAAACAAGGTGGGCGAAAGTACAGAACCTTGTGGTACTCCGGCATTTACTGACATGAGCTGCGAAGCGTGTCCATCAACGAGGACACGTATTCTACGCTCATGCAGAAAGCCGGAGATCCACTTGCACAGGTTGTCGGGCAGACCGTATGCCGGGAGCTTGGAGAGAAGGCCGCGATGCCAGACCCTATCAAACGCCTTGGCTATGTCGAGACTCACAGCCAGAGCCTCGCCATGCCTGTCAATCGCCTCGCCCCAGTGATGTAATACAAACGCTAGAAGATCACCCGTTGATCGGTTATGACGAAACCCGTATTGTCTGTCACTGATCAACGAGTGATCCTCCAGGTAGCGAACTAATTGGCTGTTAATTAGTCGCTCCATGACTTTACACATCACTGAGGTGATGGCGATTGGGCGATAATTGTTAGGGTCTGACCGATCACCCTTTTTGGGGATCGGCTGCACATTGGCCTCCCTCCAAGATTCAGGCACAACACCTGAGAGGTAGGACGATCGGTATAGGCGCGTCAGTGCAGGAGACAACTCCGCTGCACACTTTTTGAGAACAAGCGCTGGGATACCATCAGGACCACTAGCCTTCCGGACGTCGAGAGACTGCAGCTCACGCCGCACATCACAATGCCTGATACGGATATCAGGCATTGTGTGACCGCAACCGGGCAGCGTAGGTGGTAAATGAGCATTGCAGTCCTCGAGTCTCGAATTAGCCGCGAAGAGGTTTGCCAGTAAATCGGCCTTCTCTTGCGAGCTATGGGCTAGTGTTCCATTTCGATATCTCAGCGGTGGCAGCGAGGGGCGACAGAAATTAGATTGGACGGCCTTAGCCAAGCTCCAATAAGCACGACTGCTTGTTGGGTTATCGGCCAAAGCACATCCAATCTTGGAGACGCGCTGGGCATCCGCTTTAACATACGCCCTCTTGCAGACCTTGGCAGCACGGTTATAGGCTGCTTTGAGTGACTTGAGGTTGGGATCTTTCGTAGCGCGACCCCCGATCCAAGCGCGATACGCCGTCTGTTTTTTACCAACAGCATCGGCGCATGCACGATTGAACCAGGAGCGTCCTCGACCGTGGCCCGCGATCTCAGAGGAAGGAATGTAATATTCCATTCCTAGTCTGATCTCGCAGGCAACGGCGTCGGCACTCGCAGAAGGATCCTTTCCCTCAAAGCAGCGCTGCCGCCAAGGGATGGATGCGAAATAATCCCGCATACCATCCCAATCTGCCGACGAGTAGTGCCAGACCCTGCGCTTGACCTTCACGGGACGTGGAGGCAAAGCGCGAGGTACTGATGTCCCAACCAGGCAGTGATCGGAGGTCCCCAGAGGAGCACTGACCGACACCGTATACCCAGTCGGGTGACTCGTCAACAGAAGGTCCAGCAGAGAGGGCGCATGACTCGCCACATCTGGGATCCTGGTAGGCTGGTTCACCAATTGTGTCAAGCCATGAGTCAAGGCGAATGCATGAGCAGTTCTGCCAGCATGGTCAGTTTTGGAGGATCCCAACCACAACTCATGGTGTGCGTTGAAGTCCCCCAGAACAACCAATTCCGCTGTTGGGAACTGCTCCTGCGCGTCGTCTGTCGCCTGGCTAATGTAATCAAATAGCCGAGTTGTCTCCACGTCCCCGTCGTGTGACCTGTAAAGGCACACGTAAACCCGACTCTGGGAGCCGAGGTCGACGTGCACCCACAGGGTGGAGAAGGAGGGGTCCTCCATGCAGCGCAGCGCAATTCCTAAATAAGTTTCAAATGTTTCTGCTAACTTTTCACTGCTAGCTTGATAGACCTAATACACTTGGTGCATGACAAGATATATCCAAAATCGAGCGTCATTTTTACTGCTTGGATAGCCAGACGAGCAGACAGGCCACCTGATGGTAAGTAGACACCGCCCATAGACTTCTATAATGCCACGGCGCAGCAAAGCCGTTACCCACCGTTGTAGGTAGATGACGATAAGATGATTTTACGTCTATTAGGATAAGAAAAGGCATTTATGTGATATTATGTAATGTTTTTGGTCAGGACGCTGGCAGTATCCTAGACCCTCGGGCTGCAGCTGCGGTGGGTCAGTCGGAGCTCATGTCTATGTACGACGCCATGTTTTCACAGTACAACGTGAAGATTGCTCAGGTATTTTTTTTCATATATTGACTGAATATCTTTTATAATACGATAATAATTACTCTGGATCTGCTCGACTCAGTGGCACAGTTGTAATTTCGCATGCGTTAAGAATGCTATGCTGCGGTCTCGGGTTCGATCCCCAAGTCGGGTAAAGTGGTATTTCTATCTAGAAATTCTCGGTATTAGCCCGGAGTCTGGAATTGGGCCCGGTATGGCGATAGGCTCGCCCTGTATCACATTGTGGGATCGTAATAAATTCGGCGAAAAGTGGGTGTACTGGTTACACCTCTGCCCATCCCTTCGGGGATTACAGGCGTGTATATGTATGTAATACGTTAATAATAATACGATCCCTGTATTAAACATTGTGCCACTGCTGGGCACGGGCCTCCTCAACTAATGAGACGGTTAGGCTTTCGTACCACGCTGGCCTAATGCAAGTTGGCATACTTCACATACATTTTAAATTCGAATAAGGAATGAATTAGGTTTATTGAAAGTATTTTTATTCATACAAATATAGGTATCTTAAATATATTATGATGGTTTCATAATAAAATTAGTTATATTTTAATGTAAAATACATGAGTTCTATATTGAACATGATTTTATAAAAGTTTTTAAAAATCTTATCTACGAGTAATGAGAATTCCCTATACTACGGACAAAAGAATAACTAAAAATTTATCACATAAGTTAATTATAAAAATAAATTAATTTATAGTTTTATGATTAATTTACAAAGTATATAATTTATCCATGGACGCGTCCACACCGTCACAAAAAGTTTCCATTTATAAAACACTAGTTGTTGCTCGCGGCTCCGCCCGCGTGGAGGTCATGTTTGGGAGAAAAAGTATACAATACAAAATACCAATATTCATGCGTTTAGCTTAAAAATGACGGATTTTCATACAAACTTTCATTCCCTATTTTACCCCCTTAGGGGCGGAATTTCCAAAAATCCTGAAACATATATTTTTTGTTTTTAACTAAAATGCCAAATACTAATTTTCATGAATTTAACTTCAAAAATGACGGATTTTCATACAAACTTTCATCCCCTATTTTACCCCCTTAGGGGTGGTATTTCCAAAAACCCTTCCTTAGTGGATGCCTACGTGATAAAAGGTACCTGCAGTCAAAATTTCAAGTCTCTAACCCCAGCCGTTTAGGCTGTACGTTGATCGATCAGTCAGTCAGTCAGTCAGTCAGTTTCTTCTTTTATATATACAGATTATGAAATTTTTTCCTACATTATATTTTCACTGAAGCGATCCCTTACCGCGAGGGATGTTTAGTACATAAAAAATATTAATTAATTCTGAAATTCAAATGTGCACGATTTACCATACCGCCGCTGTAACGCAAAATGATTTCCATTTACCGAGGGAATTTATGGAGATGTTAAAACCAAAACAATACAACCATACAAATAAAATAGAGATAAATAAATATCACCCAACAGTCACACATAGCCTCGACCCCACACTAAGATACGAGTCTTGTGTTGTGGGTATCAGGGATTACGAGAGAGTATCGGTCTCAAAACATCCAGACCCCGGACACAAATATCACACAAACATTTGTCCCGGTGTGGGAATCGAACCCACGGCCTCTCGTTTCACAGCCAGCTACTCGCCAACTGCGCCATGGAGGCATAGATATTTATAATATGAGGCTGTTTTATTTTAATATTTTTATTATATTGTAAAAAGCTGACCATAAATAGATCTCATCATGGAAAATTTATTCATAATGGTTTCTTAAGTTGACGCGAATTTAATACATTGAAATAAAACTAATTTTAAGGATTTTATCGCGGTTCATTTTTACTCTTTTTATTCCAACGTTTCGAGAGCTTTACAACCTTCTTGGCGAGTCTAAACCACGACTATGAAGACTGTAAAGCTTTCGAAACTTTGGCAATAAAAAAAAATCCGTTAAATAAGTTTTATTTCAATGAAAATTTATTATTTTCGAGGATAAGATTTATTAGATATAGATGACGTCACTTGTATGTTATTTATACTCAGTTTATATTGACAGTTGCTCTGCGGGAAAGGGACAGAGTATAGCTTCCCAATCAGATCACAATTTTTAAACGCGTATATAAATTTGTTATAAATGTTTTTAGACTCTCGCGATTTGAATACATATTATAAAATTAGGAACGGGTCTTAATCGCGAAACGTCGGGAAATAATTGTGGTATTTATACCATTAAAATATTGCGCGATTAAGACCCGTTCCTAATTTTATAATATGTATTAATTTGTTATTTTAAACTAACTCAAACTGTTCCATACTGTATTGAGTAGAATTCCAACGGTCACATCTCACAACTGATATTGGACTTATCTTCTTCATGTAACAAGTAACATTATTTTTAATTTTTGACGGCCTCCGTGGTGCAGTGTACTAGTAGCTCGTTGGAGGAGACCTCTCAAATTCGTGGCATCGTGTGACCCCGAGATGGATGGCAGCGCGGGTGGTAAGGCCTCGTTCGCTGTCGTTGTTCAGTGCGCGGGGGCTCCTTAGCCCTCCATGGAGATGGGCTGCTACGCAGCACCGCGCAGGGGCCGGCTGCAATTCTAGCACTCCTTAGAATACCCCGGGATCACTCCGCAAGCGCCGAAGAAGGCCATCGCGGGGTTTTAGCTGGTAGTGTCGGGTCGGGTGTACATAGGGGTTAGGGACTCGGCCCAGCGGCAGCACGGATATCCATCATCCGTGCGAGGGGGATGCGGGGTCGTAAGACCGGCTAGTCCAGCATACCCGTTTTATTCTTAATCCGCTTTCCTCCGGAGCGGGCGGCAGTAATAAAACGATTTCCCCGCGAACAAAAAAAAAGTGTACTAGTAGCCGGTTGTGAAATGGGAGACCGTGGGTTGGATTCCCGCGCCGAGAAAATGTTTGTATGACAAACAGTTTGTTTCGGGTCAGGGCGTTGTGGGATCGTAGTTGATACCCATGATACAGGTTTGACCTAGTGTGGGGCCAGAACAATGTAACTGTTGGGTGTTTTAATTATATAATTCTTGTTATTGTTAAAATAGAAGTATATTAAAGAGAAAACACGTCGGCGGTTATATGTGGCAAAACTTTGAATGCACAAGTATTATTGTCTACAGCATACTATTAGTATAGCCTATTAGACCCTCTAATGAGTTATGAATGTGTTTAAATACATCTGCGTGTTGTGTTTGTTTGTTGTTGACGCGAATATTTGGTTGTAATAATGCATGTGCACTTATACGACATTTTTATTTATTTTTATTTATTTATTTATTTATTTCCATTCTAACATATACACATAACACTATTGCACAGAGTAAAATAAAAGCCCAGAAGTAAATACACAATAATCATGAATTTTAATATCTCATAACAAAAATAAATATCTATTAGAATATTTTTAATAACATTAATAGTTTTTACAAATGTCAAAAGAGCATCTACATTCCGCTCTAGGCGCTCTAGGCGATTCTAAATATAAAATTATATTATCTGTGCCATATTAAATAAATAAATAACACCCAACACATAACACACATAGCCCCAACCCCACACTAAGATACGAGTCTTGTGTTGTGGGTATCTGGGACTTCGAGAGACTTTCGGTCTCACAACACCCATTTGTCCTGGTGTGGGAATCGAACCCACGGCCTCTCGTTTCACAGCCGGCTACTCGTCAACTGCGCCACGGAGGCATTAACATAATATAATATGAAATAGTGGCGCCACCAAACGGATCTTATGGTAACTAAGCTAACAAAAGGTAGGATCAGATGATATATTGGAGAGCAAGCTTAGTCAAAAGAGCATTCATTTTCCTTTCATTTCATTTGATACTTTTCTCATTAAGCGAATTTATTTCTAATGTAGGATAATTAAAGTTTAAAATGCGTGAAGTAACACACCTTCCATCATAACTCATAACATAACCAACATAACCCACCATCTGATCGCGCCTTTAGATAACGAATTATGGATTCTGTTGAACTGCACCCCAGATAAAACAAATATAATTAAATAAATTATTGTTAAGTGATATATCGCTAATTAAAAACGGTTCCGGCCACCCAATATATTTTACAAATAAATTAAATTGCCCGATATATTTCATAAAACATGGCTAAACAAATAACAATATTATCTCTAAGCGATACAGCTGTTTGACGTCCGCCTTTTTGCCCGTTTGTAACATAAAAAACCTCAAATGTATAAAACGGTATACAGCCGGGGAAATGTAAAGTACCAACTGTTGCTTATTGAATTGAGCTAAATAGTTGTGCACAATCAGGCATTTTATATATTTAACATGATATACGGGCACTTATCAACATTTAATGATAGTGTTGATTTTTTTTATACCACGATGGTGGCAAACAAGGTTACGGTCCGCCTGATGGTAAGTGATTACCGTAGCTTATGGACACTTGCAACACTAGGAGCATCACATGAGCGTTGCTGACCCTTCAAAAACCTTTTTACTCCTTTCTTGAAGAACCCCATACTGTAGTCCCCTTGGCAAACCTCAGCAGGGAGCTTATTCCACATTCTGATAATTATCGAATACCTCTCAATAGTAGAGGCGCATGCCCAGCAGTGGAACGATGTATAATGCAGGGGTGTTCTCATATCGTTTGTAATACTTAGGCATTTACTGATTTTATGAATGTGGCATTAGAAGTTGCAATCATTTCTACACCATATGCTTATTTTGAGGGGAGTGTTCACTAGTCATTAGTTACATGCAATCAATGATTAACTAGATGATATTAAATTTGACAGCCTTGTGGCGCAGAGGGCTAGCTGGCTGTGAATGGCCGCGGGTTCGATTCCCGCACTGGGACAAGTATTTGCGCAATTTGCAAGTTTAGTCTGGGTGATGTGAGATCGAAAGTTTCTCGTAGTTCCTGATACATACGGCACCAGATAACTGTATCTTACATGTATGTGACTGTCCTGTTATTTATTTACGACACAAGAATTGAAAATACCCACTCAGTACATAGTACAAATTCTTTACTAGGAAATGTAGGTAGAAACAACAGAACACGTAAGCCTTGCCTACATCAAAGTTAAATAAAATAAACAAAGCATATTCAGACTCGTGAAACTGTCCCGCATTAGCGAGTGGAGAGGACGAATATAACGTTTAGTTTTGTTCATCATTAATCACGGAATTTAGCGTGTGTATTCGGACATTTCATTTAAATTAAGAACATACCATGGTTAAATCCAGCCAGTATAAGTGATCTATGGTATAGGCGTTCCTTTTTTAAAACTGACAGATTGACCAAGAACTTTGTAATAGAGATACGTCAAAATGATCAAAAAATTTTGATTTTAGTCAAAACTTAAAATCAATAAAATCCTAAAGCTCCGATGTTGAAAATCTAGAATAATAGTTACATTATTTACATTCATGACTTAATTTGCGTTACGAAATGTTGTACCTTGTAAGAATATTTAATTACATAGTCGTCAAAGTTGAGATAAAACCTAGAACACTAACGCTGATGTCACAACAGTGTGACACTTTATGTCTCTACTCTCTACTAAGTCATGTAAAGCTACGTCCATATTTGCGCATTTTTATCGATTTATAGAGCTCACCATACGCAAATGTACGGTGATCCAAGAAGTATGTATGAAACTAGCCGTAAGTTGAAAATGAAATGTATAAGACGATTGAAATAATTATCTTACGAGTAGATATTATCTGCACTATCATTTAAATGATAAAATATTTGCGACACCCAGACGGTCTTGTTTTATTGACCAATATAAATTGTCAATTGAAATTGTCTATATATATATATTATGTGTAATTATTTATTTATCATACATTTGTATATGTGTATGTGTGTATATATTTGTATAAATATACATTTATTTAAAGTATTTTTGTTTATTTATATTTATTGGTGCTTTTAATCCTTTATTCTTTAGACTGCCCTCTCTTTCTCCTTTTCTTATATCCATCCCATGGTTGTCTGTAAGAAATTGCCTAGAGCGATAAGACCGCCATTTGTACTTTTATTATATAAATGTAATCTTTCTTTATTTTTTAATCTTAAGTGTACAATAAAGAGTAAATAAATAAATAAATAAATTGGTTGATAAGAATATTTCAAGCAATTTCGATTTCCGTGCCGAGGCAAACATTTGTGTGATTCACAAATACTTGTTTAAATCTGTGTTAGAAATTGCAAAGTAAATCCCAGTAAATTTTGTATACCTGTATTATTAGTTTTGGAGAAACCTTACGGACTAAAATAATCAAAGTAGTAATAATTACATAGATAATAAAAAAATACCAATAAAAAGCTTTCGAATATTAATAATGGGTATATACTCGTACACTAAGTTTTTTTATACCACGACGGTGGGAAACAAGCTTACGGCCCGCCTGATGGTAAGCGGTACCGTAGCCTATGGACGCTTGCAACATCAGGAGCATCTATGACCTACCTACCTAACCTTAAAGAAGGGAGTAAGCAGGTTTCCTTAATGAGAAGTATTTTCCAATTTAGGTTTATTCTATTTCAAATTAAAACATAAATGAATGAAATTTAATTTTGAATGACCTTTTGGCACATTATATGACCTGTTGGCATTTCTATTTATAATCGTGGTAAAGGGAGCCCCGTCTGCCCCAGCATTATATCCGACATTGTAACACAAACTTAATAAATGTGTAAGCTCGGTGCGACACGCCTCTCCACTTTGATAAAGTTGACGCTTATGTTGACGCGTATGTAGCTATAAGTTTTAATAATGTGTGCATCACTTTGAACGTATTTACCGTGTATTGGTCAGAAAGGTTGTCCTGTAAAAGGGTTATTTAAGAGCTTGAACATTTAAATATAAAACAATGTAGGTTACTTGCAATTGTAAGAGTACTCGTGAATGGCCTATGTTATAGATAACTGCCGTTAGTACTATTTTACTTGTATGTAAAAATAATAGGTCTGAAGACAAATTATGAAAAACATTTTTTCAGCATGTACTTACTATTTGCAATAATAAATTGAATATGCAATTTCTAAAAGGGCACATGTGTGAAAATTAAAACATAAAAAAACTATTACATGAAAAAGTTTAATGTTTTAAAAAATATTTTTTAATTACATTTTAGCGCCAATTAGCAACCGAAAGTTACGAAAATATTTTGATGTTAACGTTATTATATGTGTATAATTATATATTTTTAATTTATGAGACATGCCCTTTTCGATATTGTATATTCAATTATTTTTCCAGTAAAGTGACGTTTAAAGGCCAAAAAAATTGTTCTGTTTGTGTCGCTAAACACTCGTAGGTGTCATGACGTCTGCTTGTGACGTCACTTCTTTGAGTTCTACTGTAAACAAACACAAGACAACGTTCAGTGTTTAAAATAAAATAAGTTAAAAACTAAAACCGATTACTGAAAAATCTCGCTCTAAAAAGTATGAAACAAGAATATAATAAATATTTTATTGTATTTCATACATATTCATAGTGGTGTTCAAAGAATAACTGTGGTCTCTCTGGTCCCTCCCTTTTGCTTCGCCGTAGTCAGTAAAATGTGACGTCATTCACTCCGATTGGATGCTGAACCCTACCGTCTGTCTATCAAACACGTCCATTCTAATAAATTCACCGCGAGAAATGCCAAAAATAACTCTATGAAAAATTCATAAATCCGGGTCCGCAAGCTGGAGCTTTCGCCTTTGAAACAAAATTGAACGATCAAATTATTTTTGCTCTTGTTTTTGCATGTGACGTCTTTTGTGATTAATATATTGTAATGGATGGTAGAATACTATTATCCTATGTTTTTTATTATTAACTTAACTTTGGTTTCGATTTTAGTAAGAATAACTTTATGGATTAATGTTATTACGTTAGATTAGAAGCTAAACAGCAGGCCGGCATGATAGTGTTGAGTAGCGGGGGATAGACTGTCTCTCGCTACTTGATACTCTATCTGGACGGCACTGCGCTTACCATCAGGTGCAGTGTGGTTACTTTGCCGCGCCAGAATAAAAAAAAAATTTAATGTTATTTTTTTATGCAAAAGAGATCTACAAACATGAGATTAATAAAATTCAATATTAATTGAAATATATGTACTGGCATCGAAGTTAAGAAACCCGATGGGCTCAAATCCCAGGTTGGGAAACATTTTGTACAGAATTATCTATTCAAAGATCACACTTGAGTTGTATGGGGGTCTAAGTATTTATGTCCGATTTAGCGATAGGCTCGACACCTATCACATCATAGAACGGAATCAAGTCTGACGAACGGTGGTTGTTCTGGTTTTACCTGTATCTACCTGTTTATGGATACGGATGGAATATTATATAAAATATTTTTTTTGTCCAGGTGCTAGTAACAAAACCAGATTTCTACAATGAAGAGACTAGAAAGAACTTGTTCTGTACTCTGTCGGAGCTGATCTCGCTAAACATAGTGCCTATAGTGAACACGAATGACGCTGTCAGCCCTCCGATGTACATCCATGATGACACTGTCGTCCCCGGCACTGGAAAAAAGGTAATGTTATAACAGTACTTATAGTGTATAACAGTATTTACAAGAGACCATGGGTTCGATTCCCACACGAAGACAAATGTTTCTGTAATCCTCAGATATTTTTTTCGGGTCGGGTGTTGAGGAACCGTAGTCTCTCGTAGTTCTGATACCCGCAATAAATGTTAGGTGTGGGATCACGACTATTTGTGTGACTGTTGACTATTTATTAATTAGAAATACTAAAATTAATTTCATCTTTAGGGTATTGGAATAAAAGATAATGATAGTCTATCAGCACTGCTGGCTGCAGAGATACAGTCGGACTTGCTCATCATGATGTCAGACGTGGACGGTATATACAATAAGCCGCCATGGGAAGATGGAGCAAGGATGATGCACACATATACGTCTCAGGATAGAGACCAGGTGCAGTTTGGGCAGAAATCTAAGGTAACAATTAATCTATTTGTGAATGGTTATGAATGATTTTTTGTGTAATAACTTTGGAAGTTACAATAATGTGACTTAGTTATATTTTACCTGGAGGAGGAGGGAGTTTATATAGTAACTTAAGATTCACTTACAGTTTTTAGGATTGTCCAGTGCAAAAAAACTGCACATAATTACATAGTATTTACTTTTGAACTAAATACACTGCTTTGAGTCTGATTCTATGACGTACATCAAAAAATTAGTTTTCGCCAAATAATCTGTATATATAAAAGAAGAAACTGACTGACTGACTGACTGATCGATCAACGCACAGCCTAAACGGCTAGGGTTAGAGACTTGAAATTTTGACAGTAGGTACCTTTTATCACGTAGGCATCCACTAAGGAAGGGTTTTTGGAAATACCACCCCTAAGGGGGTAAAATAGGGGATGAAAGTTTGTATGAAAATCCGTCATTTTTGAAGTTAAATTCATGAAAATTAGTATTTGGCATTTTAGTTAAAAATAAAAAATATATGTTTTAGGATTTTTGGAAATTCCGCCTCTAAGGGGGTAAAATAGGGAATGAAAGTTTGTATGAAAATCCGTCATTTTTGCAGTTAAACGCATAAATGGTATTTGGCCTTACAGTTAAAAATTAAAAACACATATTTCAGGGTTTTTGGAAATTCCACCCCTAAGGGTTTTAAATAGGGTCAGAAAGTTTGTATGAAAATCCTTCATTATTGAAGTTAAATGCATGAAAATTGGTATTTTGTAGTGAATACTTTTTGTCTCAAACATGACCTCCACGCGGGCGGAGCCGCGAGCAACAGCTAGTAACTTATAAAATATAATTTTTACTATCCGTATTTTTAAAGCAATAAGATAAGATAATAGTATAAGATATTTATTATTATTTTATTTATACACAGTGCGGATTTTAGTAACAGGTATAACGGTCCAGCTATAATCACCGTTTTTTTCTCTATAGGTTGGTACGGGTGGCATGGACTCAAAAGTCAATGCGGCTACTTGGGCCATGGCAAGAGGTGTTAGCGTTGTTATCTGCAACGGGATGCAAGAGAAAGCAATCAAGACCATTATAAGTGGAAGAAAAGTTGGCACTTTCTTTACTGATTACGCTACTAACTCTCCAGCTTCTGTTGATGTTTTGGCTGAAAATGGTACGATAATTATATTTGAAATAGATTTACCGCCTTTGTATTTATTTAATGAATGAGATATTAAAATTATATAATTGTTTTTAGCACGAACCGGCAGCCGCGTATTGCAGAAATTGACGCCATCAGACAGAGCTTCCGCTATACATTCTTTAGCTGATTTACTTCTAAGTAAACAAGACCAAATATTAGAAGCAAATAACAAAGACTTGGAAGAAGCGACGAAAAATGGAGTTGCCAAGCCTTTGCTCAATCGACTTTCTCTAAGTCAAGGAAAACTAAAAACTTTATCAATAGGCTTAAAGCAAATCGCTGATTCTAGCTATGAAAATGTAGGAAGAGTACTTAGGAAAACAAGATTAGCTGATAATTTAATGCTTCGACAAGTTACAGTCCCTATTGGAGTTCTTTTAGTTATATTCGAATCAAGACCTGATTCGCTTCCTCAAGTAGCAGCCTTAGCTATGGCTTCAGCGAACGGACTTCTTCTAAAAGGCGGAAAAGAAGCAGCATACTCCAACAAAGCATTAATGGGATTAGTAAAAGAATCATTACAAACCGTTGGAGCTGAAGACGCAGTTTCCTTAGTATCAACTCGCGAAGAAATAAGTGATTTACTCGCAATGGAGAAACACATTGACTTGATCATCCCTAGAGGCTCATCAGAGCTTGTCCGAAGTATTCAAAAACAATCACAACACATTCCAGTTCTTGGACATGCTGAGGGCATCTGTCATGTATATTTAGATAAAGATGCAGATCCCGCTAAAGCAATAAAGATCGTTCGTGATGCAAAAGGTGATTATCCAGCTGCGTGTAATGCCATGGAAACACTGCTTATCCATGAAGATCATATGTCTGGATCCCTTTTCAACGATATATGCAATATGCTTAAGCAAGAAGGCGTGAAGATTCATGCAGGTCCTAAGCTAGCTAGTCAGTTAACGTTTGGACCGCCCCCTGCAAGAAGCATGCGTCATGAATACGGCGCTTTGGAATGTTGCATTGAAGTGGTGAAAGACATGAATGATGCAGTAGACCATATTCATCAGTTCGGAAGTTCTCATACAGATGTAATTGTTACTGAAAATGGTAAGCATCGATTTACTTATTTTTATATGGATTATTAGTTTTTTTTAAAGAGTGTTAACTTTAACCTGCATTTTGCACAAATTGTATTTATGCCGAGTTTCAAGAAATTCTTGAGAAGCCTGCTAAGCATGGCTACATAAAATATATATTTTGTTGAGGGTTTCATTACGAAAGTAACGGTCTAAAAGACAATAAAGCTTTCAAAGGGGATTAATATCAGTTTCTTGTACAAAATATCTTTACTACTGCTTACTCACGTGTGTTGTGAAGAAGTGCCGTGACGTCCTAACAAGGAATTTAGTTTATTTTCAATGTTCTTAATACAAAATAAAAGAAAAACAATCAAAACGCTGCATCCGAAATCGTCCGAAATCTTTATTTCAATATATTTTTATCGTCAATAACTACAATGTGTTTGTGAGTTACGACTTGTCATTATCATTAGGCACAATTACCTATTCTATAACAGCATGAGATGTCATATCAATTTTAAAGATTTGTGAGTCAAAAGTTTATCTGTCAATATTTATTTGAATACTACACACCCATACACATAGACCTGATCCCACGTTAGGTCAAATCTGTATCGTGGGTATCAAGAACTACTAGGGACCGTATCCCATAAAATCCAGATCCTAAGCAAATATCTGTCTGTCACATAAACGTTTGTTTCGGTGCGATAATGGAAACCACGGCCTCTCGTTTCACAGCCGCTCACCCACTGTGCCACAAAGGCAGTCTATGTATGATATTTTATCATATTTCAGATGGTACAGCGAAGCAATTCCTGACATCCGTTGACAGTGCTTGCGTCTTCCATAATGTATCGTCTCGTTTTGCCGACGGCTTCAGATTCGGTCTTGGCGCTGAAGTGGGTATATCTACAGCCAGAATTCATGCCAGAGGTAATTATTACTACGTGGTTAAACTTACGAATATATATATCTTTGATGTTGACTTAAAATATCATTGTCTAAGCGACGTATAAGGAGGATAAGTGATATTTTTTATCATGAGCCTTATTACTACGTCATAATTGATGAAAATTATATTATAATTTAAACTTGATTATAACCTTTTTGAGAGAATTTCTTATCTTCCCTAATAATTGTCTATTCTTATGATATTTTGTATGGACCATTGAGATGTGAAAGGCTTTTTAGTTGAAAAAAGATAAATCCTATGCCATTTAACTAGAAAAGACTTTGAATAGAGACGCAAGAAAAAAGCTGTAAATACATAGTTATTACTTTAATTCACAGGACCAGTAGGTGTCGAAGGTCTCCTAACAACGAAATGGATTCTCGAAGGCACAGATCACACAGCAGCGGAGTTCAACGAAGGCAAAAGAAACTGGATTCACGAAAAACTGCCTGTAGAATGACTAGACAAACCAAAGCCATCTGGATTTTGGTATAAAATTAGGCAATTCTTTATAAGAGATTAATAGTGCCATTTATGTATTAAGTATAATATAAACATATGCAATGGTATCGAAACGTCTAGCATGAATTTAATTATAATTTGTATAGTATTTCCCGCTCCTTGTAATCTATACTAATATATATACAGAGGTATTTATTTTTGTATGTGGAGGTAATCTCAAAAACTGCTGAACCGAAACAATAAGTACATGAATTCAAAAAAAATACTTATATTTTAGACAATATTTAACAAAATCTAATCCATTCATGAGAACAGAGCTTATTTGATAAGTTATAAGTCGACCAAAACTTTAGACCAAAAGTTATATTTAATTAGTTTACTATGTAGTGGTGTGCATAATATGCATATTTATATTGCTCTAGGAAAGCAAAGATCAATGAAAGTTAGAGGAATAAGGAGCAGTTGTCAACTATCGCGCATATCTTCCTGAGCTGCAAGATCTTATAGGATATGTTGTTATTATTACAATTTAAGTTATTATTAATAAACATTTGGATAAATATTTGAAGTTTTCTTTCGATAGCATAGCTCATTTTAGTATCAAGAGTAAATTGACAACATTTACTCGTATGATATTTCCAAACACAATTCAATTGAAAGCAGCGATAGCCTAGTTGGTGGCGGTACGGCGGTGCGGTAAAGTCGTATGTTCGAAACCCAAATGGCATACACCTCTGACTTTTCTAAAGTTACGTGTGTATTCATTGTTAATTATCGCTTGCTTTAACGGCGAAGGGAAATATCTTCAGGAAATCTGCATACCTGAGAATTCTCATAAGAATTTGGATGGTATGTGAAGTTTACCAACCCGCATTAGGTCAGCGTGGTGGACTAAGGCCTAACCCGTCTCATTAATAGTAGGCCTGTGGCCAGCAGTGGGACAATGTTAAATACAGGGCTAGTATTATTATTTTATCATTATTCATTCAATTAAAATAAACACCAAACCTCTAACTCACTTTAAATCACTGAATATATTATCAAACCTGATTGGTGGTGTAATGGAATAATAAACGCCCCAGCGTATTTCTGTCAAAGTTTGGTGTAAGCTCAATACCAGCCTACAATGGAACTACGTACATTTAGTTTGTGGAACTTTAACAATGGGGCACGCAATCAGACAATTTACAAATGGGACAAAAGGCAGCTTCGAAACACAAATTGTTTTATAATAATTTTATATATACAGAATATTTTTCTTTGAAGTAATAATATATCTGTATAAAATTTAACATTATTATGTACTTATTATGTTTTAGATGTGTTAAAGTCACGGCTTAAGTTTGAAAGATTCACCATGGATTCACCATACTTCTAGATTTTTACATCTTAGAATCTAAATATAAAATACTATTCATCATCTACCTGCCCTTATCCCACACTAAGTAGGTTCGGCACAAATGGTTTGAACTCTACACGCAGCCCTATCATCCGTCAAATCTGCATTCACTCCTTTCACGCGCATGTCTTCATTCACGCAATCCATCCATCACTTTTTAGGTCTACCACGACTCTTTCGTCCATCCAAATTCATATTGACAACCAGTCTTATCACATGCCTTTCATCCCTCCTCATTACATGCTCATACAAGGCTAATCTAGCACTCCAAGAGCACTCCTTATCTTTTCTACAATTGGTGCTACTTTCAGGCTTCCCCTTACATACTCATTCCTTATCCTATCCAACTTTGTGATGATGATGATTGTAGGCAACCAAATCAAAGATCTACGCCTTAACTTTTATACGAACTGTTATCGTCTCCTATCAAACATAATTTGACAGAAACATGGTACCCTCTACCATCATCTGATATTGTAATATTATTATCTATTCATCATCCATATTCAAATATTCCACAACCGTACGGCCAATGATAATATTGACATTATCGAAATCATATTCTTGCATACATAAGCGCCTGCATGTGTCCCCGAAGGGGTAAGTAGAGGGCTACCTATTAAATCGATTCTCGATTCTAATGATATAAAAAGCAAGCTCATCGCCATAGACACAAAATTCTCGAGCAACATTTGTATGATGTTTCAAATGGAAAAGTAAGAAATAGTTATTAAGTGAACTGAATTTTTAATCCAGTTTCTAAGTTTAAGAGTCAAATTATTTTATTGCTTCACCAATGATGCGATACAATAATTTGAATAATATATATTTGTGAATACTCAGACCGCTATGAGAAACTAGATTCTCTACAATTGTATCTATTTACAGTTTTGGTTTGTAATAAAACTTTCGAAAAGGCACAACGCGATCATTTTCACTCCTGAGAACGTTGAGTCTATTACAAGTACTTTGAGTGATCATTTTATGCTCGCTCTTCGCTACGACCTCGTCTGGCTTGTGAACAAATGTATATTTTAAATTGGAGTATGATACAACGGTATTGAATTTTAAATAAATTTAGAATCTCAGTATAGATTGCAGTTCATTATAAAAAGTAATTTTTATTTGTAACATCATTTTTTGAGTAGCGAGGGATAGATTGTCTCTCGCTACTTAATACTCTAACTGGACGGCACTGCACTTATCATCAGGTGCAGTGTGGTCAGTTTGCCGTGCCAGGATAAAAATAAAATAACATACATACATACATATACACTCACGCCTGTAATCCCCGAAGGGGTAGGCAGAGGTGTAACCAGTTCACCCACTTTTCGCCGAATTTCGGTCCCATAATGTGATAGGGGGCGAGCCTATCGCCACACCGGGCACCATTCCAGACTCCGGGTTAATACTGAGTATTTCTAGGTAG